>CM062635.1:29234174-29909873 GCA_025617555.3 Puccinia polysora | reverse complement strand
TTTTTTTACTTTTTTTCCTTTTTTTTCCTTTTTTTCCTTTTTTTCCTTTTTTTTTCCTTTTTTTCCTTTTTTTCCTTTTTTTCCTTTTTTCTTTTTTTCCTTTTTTTTCCCTTTTTTTCCTTTTTTTCCTTTTTTTCCTTTTTCCTTTTTTTCCTTTTTTTTCCTTTTTTTCCTTTTTTTTTTCCTTTTTTTCCTTTTCTTTTTTCCTTTTTTTCTTCTTTTCATTTTTTCCATTTTTTCTTTTTTTCCTTTTTTTTCCTTTTTTTTCCTTTTTTTTCCTTTTTTTCCTTTTTTCCTTTTTTTCCTTTTTTTCCTTTTTTTCCTTTTTTTTCCTTTTTTTTTCTTTTTTCCCTTTTTTTTTCCCTTTCTTTCTTTCTTTTCTTTTCTTTTCTTTTCTTTTCTTTTCTTTTCTATTTTTATTTATTTTTTTTTTTAAAAAAAAACAAGTAAAATCATGTGATAGGTGGTTGAGTGCAAACCAACTTTAATTGGTGCCTCAAAACACTTGGAAAGGTGCCAATTCAACCTTAGAAAGGCACCACAATGGCTTTGATAGATGTGTCAAGGTTCCATTGCTTGAATAGGTCCCATTCCATGCTTCAATTTTTTTTTCTTTCAAATAACTAGGGTCCATGCTTGGAGGATTGTTTGATGATGTGTGTTGATGAGACTCTTCTCAATCATTATTGACTCCATCATTGATCTTGACTTTTTTCTTTATTCCTGGGGTGGGGTGTGAGGGTGGGAGTGAGGGGAGGGAACTGGGGGGCTCATGATCATCATCATGGTGAGGTTGGATGAGGTGATGGATTGGATCTCATCAAATAGAAAGATAGATAGATCAAGGGGGGGTAAGCATATATTTATGCCAAAAATTTGATTATTTTGATTTTTGATTTTGATTTTTTTTTTTCTTTTTTTTTTTTTTGGGGGGGGGCAAGAAGATTCAGGGTTTGAGTGAGATGAATTAGTTAGAGTATGATACAAGAGAGTTGAAGAAGAATGAAATAAAATAAAATAAATCATAATAATGAAAACAAAATAGATCAAATTCATCCTTGGGTATTTGGCTCTTGATGACCCCTAACTTGCTCCATTTTTTTTTACTTATTAAAACAATATTAGTGCTAAATTGTCAGCCTACTAGATGCCAAGGACCTAGCTCCTTCTAGCTACTAGAGTCAATGAAAGGTTTAGGGTAAAAATGTTAAAAAATGCCAGAGGTATATTTTGGCTAAATGGGTTAAATTTATTTATATATTTATAAAAATAAAATTAAAAGGAGGGGCCAAGACCTTAATGGGGTTTTTGAGCCCTCCAGAACACATTCATATGTCTGTTAAGGACAATATAGGTTCAATTGTGGAGCCTGTGGGGTTTACAAGGACTCCTTTCAAAAAGGGTGTGTGTAATTTCCTTGGGGTTTGGGTTATGCAGAACCTAAAAAAAGAGTATAAGTCAGCAGGATCACTTACTAGGTCTAGATCAGGACTTATGCTTAATGGATCGACCAATATGCAGGGATTCAGGGTGCTGGAAGCTGATGCTGAGGCAGGCTGAATGGTTGGATGTTGATTTTGGCCAAAAAGTAAGGATTCAAGAGTTTTGTCTATAATTTTATCAGAAAGTGGTACAAGATCACACACTTATTTCTTATAGGGGTTTGATGGCACACACTTATTTCTTATAGGGGTTTTATGGCACACGCTTATTTCTTATAGGGGTTTGATGGCACACACTTATTTCTTATAGGGGTTTGATGGCTTGAGGAAAAAAATATCTGAAGCAATAATGACTATATGACTGGAATGAATGAGTTAAAAATGGCTGGGGGAAGAGCCTTTATTTATATTGTTTGGGTTCCCCCATGGTAAAGTATTTTTACCAGCCAAAGGAGGGTGACTCAGGCTAGTACTGAGGCCAGGGAGCCATCAGTGTGTTTGTGTAGACCTTCTCTGTTCACTACAGAGGTACAAGAAGCCCTATGTCATCATTCTTGGGGCTTGATACATGTTTCTGTACCCTTAATGACCTCATTGTATCTACAAAGAAGTAGTATTCCATTAATATTTTTAAATATAAGTCATGGCTTCCTGAAGCCAGGGGTTTAAAAAATGCTCTGGGGACTCTATTCTGAAAGAATATTTTGATTCTGAGGCTCTCTTGTCCATATTTGGGTGTTTTACAGTCACTTAATTGGACAGTACACTCCTAGTAGTGATTAGTTATGTACAGTTTTAGTTACCAGGGACATAGGGGGGTCTTGTATGGGTTTTTGGTACCTTGTGAGCCATCTAGCACAAAGATAGGCCTCTGTTTATCCTTAGTACACACTCTTGGGGTGTTACAGTGACTAACATGTACCCTTTTGGATCCAAACCTACCATACAGGCTCTTTTACAGGGGCCCTGACAACCTTTGATATAGCTTTAAAAAGGCTGCAGGGCCCATTTTTTCATATTTTTTGTTGTTTTATCTGTTTTAATACTATTCCCCACTACATAGCGGCGCTTTTTGGGCCCCATGTGGTGCGGAACAGGGCTGTTGGGTGTATAGGTAGTACCCTACAGCCTGTTTCCGTTTTGGGAGAGGGGGGGGCTGTCCAGTGAGCTGGCTGGTTGCCTTGCGCAATGGTCCTGCTGGTTGCTAAGGGCCCGCGCAATGTAGTTGGTTTACTACCTGTGGGGCTGGAAACAGGTAGCTAGCGCCGCGCGCAGTAGTTGCTTGACTACCCGCAGGAGTTGGTAGCGACTGCCATGCGCAGCAGTTGCTGACTAACAACTACTCCAGGCTTACGCAAGGTAGTTGCTTGACTGCTTGCAGGGCCGGCGTGTTCCATAGCTTCTTTGCATGGTTTCAGAGGGTATGCAGCTTGCTGGCGCGCGTTGTAGATTCTTTGCGCGGTTGCGGAGGGTACACAGGTGAAGCATGGTTCTACCTGAAGGAGTAACTTTTTGGGGGTGGTGCTAGTGGGTGACCCTACCTAAATTGGCGCCAAGAATCCATTTATTTAATAATATTTCTAGATTTATTATAGTTTAATGTTTTATTTCTTAATTTTTATTTTTAATTGATTTTTTCCATATTTTATTTTTGGGGGCTTTAGTCAGTTGGTTCTGAATAGTATCCAGCTGACATAAATTGAAATACAATCAAATAATAATAGAGTATTATGAGTAATAAAGCCAAATATTAGGTCTATTTAAAGAGATAAGGGGCCTGGGATTAATTTTATAAGGCTCAAAGGAGACTTTTTCACAACATTAAACTCACACACTTTATTAGTATCAATAAACTTTACAACTCCAAAGGACTTCCCACTTAAAATTGGAGTGGATGAGTTGATCATTTGATGATTTTGATACTCAAGTTTAATGCACCAGTCAATCTTCTACTTGAGATTGATGTAGTTGTGCTTGTTACTCTTACTATATCCTTTGATGAATTATAAGTAATAAATAATAAAGAACTTAGGGAGGGATAGAGTGTGAGGACCCAAATATTTCATCTTAACAGGAGCCTCCAGGGGGACTCAAGGGATCATTGGGGGACTAAAAGTCTCTCTTGTTTTTTTCCTCAAGGGATCAAACTCCATTGAATCATCCCCAATGAGAAATAAGAGATAACATGCTCATTGGTGCAAAGTTTCTAGTAAAGTCTTGAATTTGCACGCCAGAAGGTTAATTGATCATTCCTAGTACTTGATAATCAGGCAGATGGATGGTTCAGAAGCCTCAGAGAGTTTATGAATCAATATATAACATCTTTTAAATACATATTGGCATGTAATTATTGACTAAGAACATGTATCTAGGCATAAATTATACAAAACAACTATATATATCTCTTGCAAATCATCCTACAAGGTTTGTTCCATACAGATAGGTTTGATTTTCCCTTTATTGAAACATTTTCAATTTATCTTGAAATTGATAAGGTGTTCCTAGAAGGTTTCAACATGAAAAAAAGGCTGCACCTGCCAGCAGGTGTAGCACCTGGGTTTGTGATTGAAACCTGTTTTGACTTTGTTGAGGTTTTGGAGTCAAACATCAAATTGATTTTTGGATGAACTCAGAAGATTCATGCAGAATATTTATGAAATTCATAGATTGAATTGAAATTAATTACATAAAAGGAAGGATTGAGAATTCTTCATTTAACTGTAAGACCATACTTTGATTGATCAACTTGTCAGTGGTTATGATTGGAATTTTACATCATGGGCCGTGATCTCCAATGGTACAAAGTTCCAAAATGAGAAGAATAAAATTTTTAGATAATGATAATTTCAAATAAATGGTGTAAACACAAATTTCAAATTTTCTGTTGGGATTAATGCTTCAGTTGTCTGAGATTAAATCTAATTTCTATTTTTGATTTGTGTACCTTATACATGTGTTTTAGATAGATATGTGACACAATACCAATTCATCTGATTTCATCTTTTACCAATATCTAGTACAATAAAAAATTAGTCCATGTGTCTTTCTATATTTCCTCCTTTTTTGTAAGGAAATACCAGTCAGAAAAATCAATAATGGCAGTTATTCAGAAATCAGTATTTTTGATATTAACATACCAAAGAGTTAATTGCTACAACACAATAACAATACTTGGAAGTTTGTGCTTTTTTTTGCTTCAGAAGACATTCTTTTGACAAAACCAAATATTTTATTTTTATGTATCACAGATTTTGATCCACCTTCTTGATAAACCATTTGAGCGTTGAGATAATTGAGGCCAAGGTAGGGATTTCTTGAAGTATCAATTTTTTCCAAAGGAGAAAAAGTTTCAACAATAAGGAAATATTGTGCACAGGTTTTTTCATGAAAGATGGAAAATAACTTCCCCATCTCACAAGAGCCTTGATTTGATGTGGATGAAAAGGAAATCTGAGAATTACTTTTATTGTAGCAATGGGGTGTTATGCAATGACCATGCAAGAGAATTTATTTGCAAAGGAACCACTCCAGCTGGTCCCATGGCAAGAAATTGTATGTTGAGTTATTTTGAATGAATTTTTTTAATTTTTCTTCTTCCAAAACATTCATCTCTTTTGTAGCCCTTGAAAGATCACCCATATTGGAAGAGTAGAAAAAACTTTGCAGATTGGGGAGTTGGTCAGAATTGATCCCCAAAAAATTCCAGTTGGATCTAATTTGGTCAATCAAGCCTTGAAGTTTGACCCTTTCAAGGAATTCATTCAAGAGGGAATTATAAATGAAACCTTAAAATTTTTAAAAAAAACAATTGAAAGTGCTCCACCAAGAATCTACTTTTGAGAAATCTGTTTTACATACATGTATTTTTATTTTTTTCTAACCAAGGTAAAGATGTGATTCAGCCTTTCTCCTGAACAACATGAAAATATTGAGGGAGGAACATACAGATTAATAATCTTAGTCATATGCTGAACAAAACGGATTGTTTTCTTTGGTTTGATTTCAGATCATCAATGAAGCAGTAATTCCTCCCGGTAAGCCAGAATCAATTCATCCAATTGGCACAACTGGTAATCTGTAAGTTGATGAGAAATTATCAAGTTGATGATACCAATAAGTTTGGATGTAGTGGAGGTAATCTTTTGCTACTGCAAGCTGTTGGCTGAGTTGCAATTCCATCTTGGAATCAAAGCAAGCACTACATGAATGGTGTACAATACCAACCATTCAGCAGCATTAGGATTACCAGCAGCAGGAAAACCTATGTTTTTAGGAAACCTAGTAATCCAAGATGGAAATTTGATTGAATTGGTAACAACTTGAAGACTTCTGAGCTCTTGAGTAGTAAGGAAAAATTAATTTGATGCCATACTTGTCTCTTCTATCAATGAACCTGGTTGATGTGGATTTCTTTGATATTCAAAAGAGCGGTAGGAGCTTTCCTGAAGGGAGCTTTGCTTGCTCTTCCCAGATTCATTTTGGCTTCCTGATTTTCTTCTGAGAGATCTACTTGGATTTGTTCCTGGTGAGGTATCTTTTTGCTTTCCTTTTTCCTTTGATTGAGGCTCAGATTTTCATGAGATGCTTGTGGATTCATTCTCAAGAAGCATTGGAGATTATCTTAAAGTTGGTTGAAGGATTTCAGATGCAGAATGTTCCCAACTTCTTGAGGAGCTGGGAGGATGGAGCCCTGGGATTTTCTGGACTAAAAAAATTGTTACAGAAGGTCTATGCTGCATATTTGATAAGCATTCTTGCTGCTGATTTGCCCAATGTTTAACCTTTTTGATTGGATTGGGAGAAATATCTTCTGGTTTTTTTGAGAAGTTATCTAGAAATTTTTCAATTCTCCCCATGGTGACTCTTTTGCTATTTTCTGATGACAAATAGCGCTTTTGTTTGGATCCAGATTTGAGGCTTCTGACTTTGCTAATTGTGACAATTCTTGGGCAAGTGCTTTTATTTCTTTCCTAATTTTGATGAATTTGGCCAGATCTGATTATTCCAAGGTAGGTGATGTTGTAATCCCT
Source organism: Puccinia polysora (assembly GCA_025617555.3). Classification (NCBI taxonomy): domain Eukaryota; kingdom Fungi; phylum Basidiomycota; class Pucciniomycetes; order Pucciniales; family Pucciniaceae; genus Puccinia; species Puccinia polysora. The sequence continues at coordinate 29,903,401 of CM062635.1, read as the reverse complement.
TAGCATTCCAAAGATAAAGGTATGCATTGGATCAATTTTTGTAATTTTTGTTGGTTCCCAGTATGGTAGAGTTTGGAAAATTGTGTAGCAGGCACAATGTAGCTTGAGAATGTTGGCTTTCTCATTGAATGATTGAGCATTATTCCAATTATCTGCCCATTTAATGTGATCTTGATGATTTTTTAATGGCCAAATCTCCTTTTTGATGTTCTGTATATCATTTACCTTGAGGTTACAGTGGGCACAGAAGATTTTTGCTGAGTGGGATGTAAATCAACCCATTTTACATAAGGAAGGTGTATCACCAATCAGTGGCAATATGACATCATGTATTACTCTTCCCTCTGGATATTTGTTAGTTTTTGTGAAGAATACTCCTTTCCAAAGATCCAGTAGCTCAGAGAAAAGAGGCTTGAGTAGATTATTCATTTGGAATGAGGTGCATTACTTGGGTGTTGGTGTGAAGCCATACACAAAAGTATTGTGTGGCTTGTAACACACACTAGGTGGAAGAACAAAAAATATTAAGAATATTAAATCAAGAGAGATAATTTTTCCACTTGTCTTGATTCCATGGGGATTAATCCAATCAATGTAAATTCCAAAGACAAGGTTCCCTGGTTGTGCTGTGTAAATTTGATTGGTTTGATACTTGAATTGTTTCCACATAGTTCCATCCCAAATATCACAAAGTTTAGTAGGATTAATGGCTTGATGCTTTTGAGGTGCACTGAGTAATTCTCAAACCAAGGGAGAAGTAATTGCCTGGAAATCCACTTCTTGAGAAATTGGTACCCAAAATGCTTCAGAGGATAAAATTTAGATTTTTATTGTCTTGTTTAAAAAGTTTGGATCCACATGTAACAGGCTCCCAAGCTATTGAATTAAATATATTATGGCATGTTGGATAATGCCTGTGTTGTTGAATTTCTTCACCAGTTTGGGTTTCTTAAGAAGAAATTACTTCATTCAAAGGATAAAGTTGGTAACAATTTTCAAAAAAGACATTTTCCACTAGATAATTTTTAATTTAATTTTTTTTTCAATGTTGAAAGAATATTTGGTATTTCTGCTGAATAGTTGGGCTGGCTAGTGAGAATTGAGTTCATGGGGTTTTTTTCATGTTCCATCTTGATTCATTTCTGACAGGCATGGTCACTAATGTTTTCCTCAATAGTTTGGTGAAGGATTTGGAGTGATAAGATCAGGGTTCTTGGAGTGTGATAGAGAAATTGAAGAGGTTTCATCTCAGATGTATTGTAAATTTCCATATTTGCTGGTGGGGAGTATTGTTGTATTTCATCATAGCAAGGATTTCTTTCAGGGTTTGGCTGTGAATTGGAATCTTTGATTGATGGCTTGAATGTGAAAAATGATAGGATAAATAAGAAATTGCACACCAATTGAAGTATACATCAAGGAATGTAATCTTGTGCAAGATTTTCACTTACAGCCCTGATTTTTGCTTGTAGTGGTTCCCTGGTGGGGTTTCTTCTGGTAGTGGATTGGAAAATGTTTCGTGTCTTTGGGGTTTATGTTTTTCAACAATAAAAATTCATCAGTGACCTTTTTAATATTGATAAAATGCAGGAAAAATTCAGTCACATATATTTGTAGAATAATTTGATTGCATTTTATGGGTTTGATGTGCTTTTTTGGACCTTCCAACACCATTGTATAGATTCCTTCCATTTTCAAAAGTTTTTTGAGAACGTTTGGGACATTGGCATGTCCAAATGTTTCCAACTCTGGTAGTGCTCTCCATAGTTTTAATTGATTTAGATTTTGTGGTAATTCAGATTTATTATTTCAAAGGGAAATAGAAATGAATCTGAATGGAATTTTTGATTTGATTTTCTACCTCCTGGTAAGCTTAAGTATTCAAAAAAAAAGCTTCTATTTTGAATATTCATATTCACTTTGATGGGAAAGGCATTCAACAGTAGCTTGTGTATTTTTAAAAAGGTTTAAAACCAATACATCATATAAACTTCTTGTGGTTAGCCCACCTAAAATACCTAGCCAATACCAAGGTGTTTGGATTCAAGTGCAAGGTAAATTTCCTTGATGGAACATCACATATTCTATCTTAGAATTGATTATCTTATTACAAAACCATGATTTTAGATCACCTTTTGGTGTTAAAAAATGTTAATGATGCACCATTTGACTAGGAAAATCCCAATGCCTAGAGTTAGTGGGCTTTTCTCAAATTACACAATTCAAATCTGGTAATGTGTATTATATATATATTTCTTTCATCAAAAGATATTTGGAAATTTTTAAAAAGTGGGTGATCTCAACATGACTGCTGCACAGTGAAAAAAATGTGTTCAGCATGTTATTATTGAAAAAATATTTCATGTAGCATTCCAAAAGGTGATGCATCAAGCATAATTTACTCAGAATTTTTCAATGAGATCTTTTATTCTGTGCACATGTGGATTTTGGTTTTTTCCACTCTTACTGTTAATTTATGTTTGGATGTAACAAATTGTTAGAGATTTATTTATTTGAAAATTTCAAGAGTTTAAGATTATAACCAAGATTTTTAACCTCTTGAAGTCAGGGTGACCCCAAATCATTGGATTTTGTACATTCTGTTAAAATACATATGCACTTACGCGTGTGCTACGTATAAGTGTAATCCAAACGGGATGCACATGTGGGCCTGTGCGGCCCATTGGACACACACACCAACCATACGGGCCTGTGTGGATGTCACAGATTTGGGGAAACTGGCCTCAAAATGCGTGAAACAGGCCTATTGGTACATGGGCCCTATTGGGCCCAGTGGGGTATATGGGCATATAAAGCCACATGGGCCTTTGTAGTCATAATTGGGCCCAAGGTTTATTTTGGACATACTTGACCAGACGTGCTGGCCTGCCAAAGTACGTTGAACTCACTTTTTGGGCTTGGGGCGGCCGATTGGGGCCGCCGCCTGTGTTGCAGCCCATTGGGGGCTGCTGCCTGTGTTGCGGCCCACTTGGGGCCACTTGTATCCCTTGGTTTGGCCCATGTGGGGCCTGAAGACCCGTGCGGGGCTGTCACAGCGGCCAAGGGATCCTGCGCAGTGCAATGCCACGTGGGCCCAGCCGGTTGCAACTGGCAGTCAGTGCCGCGGGAGAAGGGGCCAGCGGACCTGGCTCCCCTCCCTCCCCTTGCTTGCCATTGCAAGAGGGAAGGAGAAGGATGGCTGGGTTGAACCAGCCAGCAAACGGTCAGGGTGAGGGGCATTTCATCACCCCCTTGCCCAGGTGGATGGCTGGGCCGGTTGCAGCAAGGCAAACGGCGGTGGGGGGGATTTGATCACCCCTCCACCATTGAAAGGGGCGCTCTCCCCCCCCCTTTTACCAAGGGGAGGAGAAAAGGGCTGGAGGGGATTTGACCACCCCCCAGCCCACTTACCTTGACAACACCCTGGGGGTATTGACCTCCAGGGCCCCTGGTAGGGGGATTTGACCACCCCCTCCAGGGATTTGAGAGAAAGAGGGGGGGCAGCATGTTTGCCGGTTACACCCCCCCAATGTGAGTCTGAGACCGGACCCAGGTGTGTCCTGGGTCCCACCTGCCCATTTTTATGGCCAGCGGCTGGTTGCATGAGGCAAACAGCCTGCATGCGAGGTAACAGGGCTGGTTGTAACAGACAACTGGGAAGGGGTTTGAACAGCTAAGGGGCTGGTTCAGCCCCATCACGGTGGAAACACCAGAAATGACCAGAATATGCTGGTTGTAAGGGTACAGGGACTAATGACATGCGGGCTGATGTAGCCCAAACCAAGTAACAAGGCCTGTAGAGACTGTAGAGCTCATTTGGGGCGGAAAATTTGCCTTTTGGCTTGTGGTATCATGGGCTCAAAAGAAGCCAATCTTTTGTACTTAAGGAGCTCTTCTACCTGCTGTTTTCCATCATTCATTCAACATCCAATTGAATTAATCAACAATATAATCCAACATATTGCCCCATTGTGAGAGCCCATTAGCAATTATTGACACAAGGTGTCCAGAATTTCTTTTTCTTTAAATACTGCTCATTTGCCTAAGCTAATTGCTGGCAATAATAATAACACATTATCAATACCAACATCATCATTACTTCCAAGCAATCTAGACCCTTGTAACTTACTCTGGAGAACCTCAAAGACCTCAAGTTTTACAAGAAGATGTCCTATATCCCTGATGTTAGCTCCACCAAGATAGTTCTGAACAGTCAGAATTATAATGCTTGGGCTGTCCTTATGGATAGTGAGCTGGACAACATCTGTTTTGGGGAGATAATGGATGCAGATGACACTTTGATCAGTTCAGAAGTGGAGATAAAGTCATATCATCTCAACCTCAGGCATCTTGATGAGAATCATGTGACATGGGTTGCTGATACTCTTAGGGAAGATGAGAGAAGGAGGGGCAGCATCCTTTGGAAGTTGCTTAAGTCCAAGTATGCTGGTGATTTTGTTCACCAGAAGGGTATAGCTTTCAATAAACTGTTTAAGTTACAATATTCAAATTTTAAACAGTTTGTTCCAGAGGCTAGGTCTAGCATAGCCAATTTTGAGTCATCAGGACTTAACATGGATCCTGAGTGTTTGTCACTCTTAATCCTTCAGAAGCTACCAAAGCAGTTTGATTCTATAGTCAGAATTACTTCTCAATTGGATCCTCTTCCTGGGCAGGAGGATGTGCTGAAAAGGATTAAAAAGGATGATCTTCAGTTCATGATGATGGGGGGGTTCTGGAACAGCCCTTGTTGGAAATACTGGAAAATCTCACAAGGAGGTGAAAAAGGATTTTTCCAAGATCTTATGCTATAATTTTCAGAATAAGGGGAATTGTGCTAAGGATTTCAAGGAGGCCAACAAGAGGAAGAAGTCCAAAGAGAATGACAAGGAGATCAATCTCACTACTGAAAAAATTGAAATGGTGGCTTTTGATGGTCCAATGGAAATGGTTGTTGGGGAAGAAGGTCCCAACAAAAAGGTCAAAATTGATGAGGATCAAGAAATGGACTTGATTGATTATGAAGTGAGTAATCTTAACCTCAAAGATGAGAACTTATCAGTGACTGATAAAGCTTATTTCCATTAGGAGGATTGAAGGAGGATGTTCTTGTTTTGATGGATTCTGGTTGTACAGATCACATGTTCTTTGAACCAAATTTATTTTCAAATCTTAGTGATTATGATGGAGTTGTAAATATTGGTCAGAAAGGCAGAACAATTCAGCTTAAGGGAATTGGAAATGTTATTCTTGCAAATCACTTGGGTTTCAAAATTTCTTTTGAGAAAGTGTCCTATGTACCAGAGTTGCCTTAAAACCTTGTGTCTCTTGGAGTGTTGTGGAAAAAAGGTTTCCAGATTTGTTATCTTAAAGAAGATAGGTTTGTTATTGATATGGATGGGAGAACTGATCTTAGTGGAAAAGTTTGGAATAAGCTTTTGTGTGCAAGCTTGTTCAAATTCTCAGCTCTGAGCACTGTTGCTCACAATAGAAGTAGCCATAAGGTAAATGACAGCAACTGTGAGAGTTGTACCTTGGGGGCTAAGACTAGAAATGTGTTCTCTAAGAGTAGAGATTGCACTGATGTTCCTAGAGAGGAATTTTCATTGATTTTGCAGGGCCATTCACACCAGAATCCCTTGGTGGGGCAAGATACTTCATCAATTTAGTTGATACTGCAACGAATTATGTTTGGGTTAAACCAATTCAATCTAAGGATCAGACCACAGAGGAGGTTTCTGTAATCTTCAAAGTCTGGAAACAGAATGGTCTGATGAAGGAGATCAAGAGGGTTATTACCAATTTAGGTGGTGAATTTGTGAGTAAAGAGTTTGAGAGGTTATTGAAAGATTATGGTATCATTCATATAGTCACTACTGCAAGTACTCCACAAAATAATGGAATAGTTGAGAGAATGAATAGGACTCTACTGGACAAAGTCAGAACTATTATGTCTCAATCTGGTCTACCAAAGTTCTTATGGGCTGAGTTGATGTGTACAGTCCGTCTGTTGCACAACATTGTAAGTGTTAATGGGAAGAATACTCATTATCAGTTTTGGAAGTTGTACCCCAAAACATCACACCTAAGAACAATTGGTTGCTTGGTGTATTATAGTGTCAACCATAATGAGATGGTTGGAAAATTAGACCCTAGAGCCAGAACAGGGGCACTTGTAGGCTATGATTTAATAAGTAAATCATATAGGATCTATTGTCCAGGGAAAAGAAAGGTTATCCATAGTAGGGATGTAAAATTTGATGAAAGTACCTTTCCACTCAAAAGGAGTGAAAATGTTGTGAATAAGTCACAGCAAGATATAGAATTAGCACCTATTTCACCAGCAAAGGCTGAGGAACATGTGGTTCCAGAAGATGAAGAGTTGGCAGACGTGCCACCAGAGGGTTTAGTGCCCGCTTCAGGGGAGTTTGTTAATTTGGAAGCTGATGAGCCTCAACCTCCAGTTAGAAGGAGTGGAAGGATCAGAGTGCCAGTTAATAGGTACGGTGAATGGAAGTCACATTATGCTGCTGCAGGATATGAGGAAGATACATTTCAGGAATAGTGTATGCTCAATGAAGTCCAGGAGTTGAGTTCAGAAATGGGTAACAGGGTTAACCCAAATAGCTTTGGCCAAGCTATGAATTCTGATGAGAGAGCCAACTGGAAGAGTTCTATTTTTGAGGAATTTGATTCTCTGGAGAATAATAGTTTCTTTGAAGTGGTTAAGCGTGATTCTGTTCTAAAAGGAAAGACCATTGTGGGGTCTAGATTGGTGTTAAACCAGAAGTTTTACACAAATGGAGTTTTGAAGAGGTTCAAAGTTAGATGCGTTGCACAGGGCTTCAAGCAGAGAGAGGGTATTGATTACCAAGAAAATTTCTCACCAACTGGAAGGCTGTCCACCTTCAGGTACATCATTGCTCTGTCAGTGGAGTTGGGTGAAGAAATCAGACAAGCTGATTTTGTAAGAGCATACTTGAATGCAAAACTTGGAGAGGAGGAGACTGTTTATATGTCAATTTCTGATGGTTTTTGTGAATTGTTAGTAGAGACTGAACCAGAAACCATGAAGAAAATATGTGTTAGAAGTTTTCTTTCAGCAGATAAAGGGGAATATGTCCTCAAGCTGTGTAGATCCCTGTGTGGATTAAAGCAAGCAGCTAGGTTGTGGTATAATACCATGAGTGAGAAACTGATACAGATTGGTTTCAAGAAATCTGAGGACAAGCCTTGTCTCTTTGTGAGAAAGGACACAATTTTGTTTGTATGGGTTGATGAAATTATCATCATTGGAAATGGTAAAGAGAGATTCATGGATACACTCAAAAAGGAATTCAAGATAAAAGATCTTGGTCTGGCGCAACAGGTTCTAGGAATGAAAGTCAGTAAGAGCAAGAATGGTATTAAGTAAGACCAGAGCCACTAGGTGGCAGCTCTTCTTAAGAAATATGGCTTAGAAGATGCAAAGGAGTTTGGTACTCCCATCCAGTCAAACATTTGTTTAGAGAATTCTACAGATGAGGAGTATCTGGAGTTTTTTCAATCTGGGAATGACTAAAGGTCATCTGTTGGATTGCTTAATTATTTGGGGCAGTTTACAAGGCCCAATAATGCCTTTGCAATTTGTGTCTTGTTGCAACACTTAGAGAAGCCAAGCATGAGGCATTGGTCAGCATTTAAGAGAGTTATGAGGTATCTTAAAGGAATGCACAGTCTGGGACTGTTGTTTACAAAGTTAGCAAACTTTGATTTGGTTGTTTATTCCAATGCAAGTTGGGCAGATGGTAACACTAGGGAATCACCAAGTGGTTTTGTATTCTTCTTAGGTAAGAATCTGGTGTAAAGGATGTCCAAGAAGGTATCAGCAATAAGTCTTTCATCAACAGAGGCTGAGTATAGAGCCTACTTAGCAGCTTCACAGGAAGCAAAATGGTTGAGGAAAGTCTTAGAGGATATACATAAGCCACAAGGGTTTGCATTGTTGTATTCTGATAACCAGAGTGCCATTGCATTGGCGCAAAACCAAGTGTTCCATTCAAGAACAAAACATATCCATGTTCACTATAACTATGTTTGGGATGCAGTTAACTGCAAGGAGATTGTGTTGAGGTACATGCCCACTGGAGCAATGATTGCAGATATCTTGACTAAGGCTTTAGATAGGAACAAACATCAAGGCTTTGTGACTAATATGCAAATGTCACCCCTTTTGGATTAAGGGGGTGTGTTAAAATACGTATGCACTTAGGAGTGTGCTACATATAAGTGTAATCAAAATGGGATGCACATGTGGGCCTCTGCGGCCCATTGGACACACACACGGACCATACAGGCCTGTGTGGATATCACAGATTTGGGGAAACTGGCCTCAAAATGTGTGAAACAGGCCTATTGGTACACGGGCCCTATTGGGCCCAGTGGGGTATATGGGCATATACAGCCAGATGAGCTTGTATGGGCATAATTGGGACCAAGGTTTATTTTGGACATACTTGGCCAGAGGGGCTGGCCCGCCAAAGTATGTTAAACTCACTTTTTGGGCTTGGGCAGCCCATTGGGGCCGCCGCCTGTGTTGAAGCCCATTTGGGGCTGCTTCCCGCTTGGGGCCACTTGTCTGCCTTGGTTTGGCCCATGGGGGGCCCAAAAGCCCGTGCGGAGCTGTTGCGGCAGCCAAGGGATCCCGTGCGGGCCCGGCCAGTTGCAACTGGCGGTCAGCACCGCAGGAGCAGGGGCCAGCGGACCTGGCTCCCCTCCCTCCCCTTGCTTGCCATTGCAAGAGGGAAGGAGAAGGCTGACTGGGTTGAACCAGCCAGCAACCAGCTGCAGGAGGGCAACCAGTCAGGCTGAGGGGGATTTCATCACCCCCTTGCCCAGGAGGACAGCTGGGCCAGTTGCAGCACGGCAACCAGCGGTGGGGGGGATTTGATCACCCCTCTACCATTGAAAGGGGCGCTCTCCCCCCCCTTTTACCAAGGGGGAGGAGCAACGGGCTGAAGGGGATTTGACCGCCCCCCAGCCCACTTACCTTGAAGACGCCCTGGGGGTATCAACCTCCAGGGCAAATGGTAGGGGGATTTGACTTCCCCCTCCAGGGATTTGAGAGAAAGAGGGGGGGGGGGGGGGTGGCGGCATGTCTGCCGGTTACTTCCCCCCATGTGAGTCTGAGACTGGACCCAGGTGTGTACTGGGTCCTACCTGGCCATTTGTATGGCCAGGGGCTGGTTGCATGAGGCAACCAGCCAGCATTTGAGGTAACAGGGACGGTTGTAACAGACAATTGGCCAGGGGTTTAAACAGCTAAGGGGCTGGTTCAGACCCATTACGGTTGTCAGCTTGCTACTATGTACAGAGCAACCTGTCATAGAAACACAAAACTATAAAAAACAAATTAAACAAGAATATCTAAATTAAAAAAAGAAGGAGTGAGAAATCCATAAATATTATTAACAAAATCAATTCCTCACAAAAAATTAGGTAGGGTCACTCACTGACCCCACCCTTGAAATCCAACTCCTTACATTTTTAAAATAATTCAAAAGAAAAGTACTAAAAATTACAACACCAGTATGGCACCTTTTGGCCATTCTAACATTTCACATGTGTTGTCACGTGTAGGGTTTACACCTAAAATTCACTCAGAATTGAGGTGTTGTGTATATTTTAGGAGATACACGCGGAAATGTGTTAGGTCACAATTCCCGCACGCAGCCCGCATCCTAACATATCCCTACGTACTTGTAGTAGCAAATTCCCACGTACTAGAGACCTGCGCGCAGCTTATTCTGCGACGCATGCAGCGGATCCTACCCCGTGCGCATCTGTGCTGACTGATCCCCGCGTCTGGATCCGTTGTGACTAATTTGACAACCAGGTACCGCTCAGAAGAGCTACAACCTAGTTGGGGTTGCCTGGCATATGTAAAAAGTTGAAATATGCATTAGTAATAGTATAAAAAGATCAAGACATAAATAAAATTAATAAAAATTAAGTTTAAAATATTTTTTAATAATAAATCAAAGATCAAGGATTCCCACATAAATCATTGACTCTGATATTTGAAGACCACAAAACACTACAAGGAGTGTTCATAAAGAATATTATTAAAAATTATTTATGTGATCAGCAGATGATGAAAAGTTGGTAAAGGTCCACATCTGTTTACTTTAAAGCAATAATAATAGTACAAAAGAAGGATGAGTGTAGAATGATCAAATTTACGCCATAATAGATTAACAGATCCTGTGGCTAAAATAGTACAGAACTCCAGCAGATCTCAAGTCAGCTGATTGAAAGCACCAAGTGGACGTGCTAATCTTGCCCTGACTGGCTTTTCAGCCTCAGCCCATGATCAGAACCCTCTCTATGTGCCCTGAGAAGCTCAAAATCACCCCAAAAAGGTATTTATACAGACCTCTTTGGATCCATTATTCAGAGATTATCAGTTTACCAGGAATTATCATTATCAATCAGACACTGTGTAATTGTTAGTCAAGTGCTTATTAAGAGTCTAAGCACATGATTTATGACTTAGTCTGTAGTATCATTTATTTCTTAAACCAATCAAACCATTGAAGTTAGTCAAGCAAATACACCCCATCTGCTCTGAAACCCTTCCTATCTTTGCAGGATTTTCGTGGTGAAGTACTCTGAGTGAGTGTTTCCCTTCCTGTCTTGGCCCTTGTGCTGTTTAGCCCGGCCATATTAGGGGATAAGCCCTTTATAAGGCACCCATCTCGAATCCAAGGTTCTTAAACTGCCTAAGAAGGCCCCTTGAAGGGAGGTTGCTTTGTCTGTAAAGACCCCCAGTAGTATAATACTGTGGCCCCTATTTTATATATTTATTGAAAAAATTTTATTACCAAACCAATTAAACCTTGCAACTGCTCTTATTATATTATTTATTTGAGCCTCTAAGTGTTTATTCTTGGAATAATACTAATTATTATTATTCCAGTATTTTTTTCACTCTCTGTAGCTAAAGGAATGCAAGGTTCCTTGTATCAGAGAGCTGACAATGGTGGAAACACCAGAAATGACCAGAATAGGCTGGTTGTAAGGGTACAGGGACTAATGCCATGCGGGCTGATGTAGCCCAAACCAAGTAAGAAGGCCTGTAGAGCCTGTAGAGCTCTTTTGGGGCGGAAAATTTGCCTTTTGGCTTGTGGTATCATGGGCTCACAAGAGGCCAATCTTTTGTACTTAAGGAGCTCTTCTCCCTGCTGTTTTCCATCATTCATTCAACATCCAATTGAATTCATCAACAATATCATCCAACGTATTGCCCCATTGTGAGAGCCCATTAGCAATTATTGACACAAGGTGTCCAGCATTTCTTTTGATTTAAATACTGCTAATTTTCCTAAGCTAATTGCTGGCCATAATTATAACACATTCAGTTAATCTAGCTTTAAATATAATTTCAAGTTTCTGGTTGACAAAACAAGAATGGGATTAAAATAAAAATAAATGTATTACTCAATAAAAATTTCACCAAAGCCAATTTTGCATCCAAATATACTACTCCATATTTTTTAAAGTACTGATATAAAATTTACACTATTTGGAATATTTTTAAAATGTTTGTGTGGTTTCAATTAAGCTAGAGGGCTTGGAAACTTGGGTTCTGAGATATGAAACTGCCTTTCTGATATCAATTTCTGGAAGTAAACCAAAGGCTCTTTTTTCAACTGGATTTATATCCTCCAGGGCTTCCTCACTTATTGGTTTGGAGGGTATGAAGTCTTGGTGGGTGATAACCTCTTGGTGAATTATTTGATTTAGAAAGTTGACTAATTTTCAATTGTCTATTCCTCTTGATGCACAGTTTTTTGGCCAGTTGAATGTATGCTTAATACAGGTAATGATATATTTGGGATAAATTTTGAGCCCTCCAAACTTTTGAATGATTTAATAATTCCTCATCTTCACCATCAACATCAGATATTAATCCACTGTCCAAGAAAATAGCAGAAGTTTCTGGGAACATGTCCATCATTTCCAGCTCAAATTCCATGGTGTTTTGAATTTCCTTCTTGTTATTCTGTATTCAAAACATGATAAGCAGTTAGTAATTGATGATGAAGAGAAAATTAAAAAAGATTGATTTGAAACACTTTATTCTTGTTGAGACTTTGACATGCAGAAAAATTGAATTTTATGCTGCTGGAGCCTCCTTATGCCTTGTTCTCCTTCTTCCAAATAGCCTTCTTTGAGACAAGCCATCAATTGATTATGGCAAACCTGTTGGCTGGGGTGTTTTCATTCTCATTGATTGAATAGAAAGCAGTCCCCCCCCGTTCATGGCACATCTCCCATGCTATGATGATTGTTTCAGTGAGAGAGGAATTCCAGCAAGATGTTGCATTCTGTTCCCAGCGATAGGTGCATCTGGGAATACTGGAATTTTGGATTAAGGCCCAGGAATGGGCTATCCATGTCTCATCATGAGACTGAATTTGGACCAAAGAAGTGGTTTCCAGGGATTGAGATTTTGAAGTAATATTTTGTTGTAATTGGAGCAAGGCATCCTTCTTCACAAGTTTCAGCTCCTTTTCTTGCAGTTTTGAATTGGAGCTCTACTGGTTTGGCATGCCAGTGTTTGATGCTATGGCATCATGAATGGATGCCTTTTTTGTTGCAATGTAATTTTTGAGGGCTGCTTGTTCATCACAAGTTGGAGGATTAGGAAGTTTGTTGTTTTTGGAATGCAATCCAAGAATTGATTTTGTCCAATCAAGAAAGGACTTGGAAATACCACTCAAAGAAGCAGGGATGCCAAGATTGCGTGCATTACAAGAGAGAGAATATTTTTCTTGGGCCAAGATTTTTTGCTTCTTTTGATTTTGGTGGGATTGAGAGAGTTGTTTTGCAATCATGGAGTAGGATGGGGCAGCAGAGTTGTAAAAATCTCCATCTTCCTGAAAACCAGGAATATTGACTTGGTCATCTGGAAGGGGGACTCTTGATGGATCAGGGGTTGGCAATGTTGGGTTAGTTGGGGTTTTGGAATTTTAGTAACATAAAATAAACACCATGATTTAGCAATGGGTTTGTATTATTCTGATGGATATCTTATACTGGGGGGATTATTTCTTACTGGGTTCCATGTCTAATTTTCCAACTTATTAACCCAATGCAAATGTTTGTGATTTTGTGATTTTCTATTGATTTTTAACAAACTGATAAATAGGAATTCAGATTTCCTTTTACTGACCTTCTGAAAATTTTCAAAAATGAACATATTATATATCATGATTCCCCTTTTTTCTTAAATTTTTCATCCAAGTGGGAAAAGGATATTCAGATAAATATACTTGGAGATTTGAATAGAATCTTCTTCAACAAGGGAAGAGCTCAATGAGAAATAAATCAATGATTGACGTAGAAAAGAGACTGTGGCTCCCATATTCACCAAAGAGTGTGATCATTTTTTTTGTGGCACTTATGCATGAATCATAAAAATATATAGGAATCATGCAGTCAAATCTGTGTTATTCAATCTGGTGATTTATTCAGATAATAGATATTAAGAGCTTCCTATTGCATTTCATGATTTTAATTATCACAAAATATTTCCACAGAACGCATTCTTGACCATTATGTGTTTCCAAAAAATTCCTCCTTCTCATATTTATGGAATGGGAAATTTTCAATTCATGGCCCATTGAGCCATGCAAATGGTTTGAAAGGGGCCGTGTGGCACGCCACACAATGCAATACAAGCTGTGTACAACCCCCCAAGGCTCAAAGAGTTGTGCAGCCAACCCAGCCTGGTCTGCCAGCGTGTGGGATTCCACACAACTACATTCAAGCTGTGTGGAGTTGTACATGGCTAAAATGTAGTTGTGTGGCATCCCACACACCACTGGACCGCGGTGAGCCAAAAAAAGGGAATGAAAGGGTACTAAAATAACACAAAAAATAAATAAAACTTCCAAAAAAACAGAAATAAACCAAAAAATCAAAGAATGTTCAATTTTTGGTTAAAAAATAAAAATAAATAAATAAATAAATAAAAAACAAAAAAAAACTGGTACTATCCAATGGAATAGCCCTAAAGTAAAAAGACCCAAAAAAACACAAGTAAATGGACTAGCCCTAAAATAAAAACACCAAAAAAAGAGAAGTAACTTGACAATCCCTAAATTAAAAACACCAAAAAAAAGACAAATAACTTGACAAGCCCTAAAGTAAAAACACCAAAAAAATACAAGTAACTTGACAAGCCCTAAAGTAAGTTCAACTTGAATAGCCCTAAAGTAAAAGGGCCCCAAAATTAATGAAGTCTTTTGATCAGCCCTAAAGTAAAAGTGCCCCAAAAAATACAAGTCTTTTGACCAGCCCTAAAGTAAAAACACCAAAAAAAACAAGTTCAACTTGTGTTGGGCTGATTCCATCACAAGCTTCACTTATGTTAAGCTTGGGATGGGATCAGCCCAACACAAGTTGAACTGACTTTCCATTAAACTATCTTTCAAAAAACTCAATATAATGATGTTAACTCAAAACACTCAACATAATGATGTTCAAAATGTGATAACCCTTTATATTAATAGTACTTGTTAGCTGCATTAGAGTTACAATTTGAAAGAAACCCAATGATGAAATGAAGTCAAAGTCTATTAAAATCTAGAATACATTTGCAGTTGATCTTTGAGATGATCAAACCAACCAGAGGTTTTTTAGAAATCAAGGAAAGTAGTTTTGCTACAATGGGCAGGATTGGAATCATTTCTTTCAGCTCTCTGATAACAGGAACCTTGCAGTCCTTTAGCTAAAGAGAGTGATAAAAATACTGGAATAATAATAATAATAATTATTCCAAGAATAAACGCTTAGAGGCTCAAATAAATAATATAATAAGAGCAGTTGCAAGTTTAATTGGTTTGGTAATAAAAGGTTTTAAATATTTATAAAAAAGAGGGGCCACAGTATTATACTACTGGGGGTCTTTACAAACAAAGGAACCTCTTGTCAAGGGGCCTCCTAGGCAGTTTAAGAACCTTGGAATGAAGATGGGTGCCTTAGAAAGGGCTTATTCCACTAATGGCCGGGCATACCAGCACAATGGCCTAGACAGGAAGGGAAAAACTCACTCTGAGCACTTTACCACAAAAATCCTGCAATAATAGGAAGGGTTTCAGAGCAGATGGGGTGGATTGCCTGACTAAACTCCAAGGGTTGATTGGTTTTAAGGAATAAATCATAATACTACAGACTTGGTCATAAATCACTTGCTTACATTCTTCATAAGCACTTGAATAAAAATGAGACAGTTTCTGATTGATAATAATAATTCCTGGTAAACTGATGATGAAAAAATGGATCCAAAGAGGTCTGTATAAATACCTTTTTGGGGTTATTTTGAGCTTCTCAGGGCGCGTAGAGAGAGTTCTGCTCATGGGCTGAGGCTGGAAGGCCAGTCAGAGCACAATTAGCACTTCCACTTGGTTCTGTTAATCAGCTGAACTTAGATCTGCTGGATTTCTGTACTATTTTAGCCACAGGATCTGTTAATCTATTATGGCGTAAATTTGATCATTCTGCACTCATCCTTCATTTGTACTATTATTATTGAATTAAAGTGAACAGATGTGGACTTTTACTGATTTTCCCTCATCTGCTGATTTCTTAGATAATTTTAATAATTTTTATGAACACTCCTTGTAGTGTTTTGTGGTCTTCAAAGATCAGAGTCAATGATTTATGTGGTAATCCTTGATCTTTAATTTATTATTAAAAAATGTACTAAACTTAATTTTTATTAATTTTAATTAAGTTTTGATCTTTTTAGATTATTACTAATTCATATGTCAACTGGTTACATATGCCAGGCAAACCTAATTAGGTTGTAGCTCTTTTGAGCGGTACTTGGTTGTCAGATTAATCACAAGGGATCCAGACGCGGGGACCAGTCGGATCAGATGCGCGCAGGGTGGGATCCGCTGCGGGCGTGGCAGAATTTGCTGCGCGCAGGTCTCTAGTACGCGGGAAACTGCTACTATGCGTACGTAGGGGTATGTAATGATGTGGGGCTGCGTGTGGGAATTGTGACATAACAAATTTTGGCGTGTAACTTCTAAAATATACATAACACCTCAATTCTGAGTGAATTATAGGTGTAAAACCTATACATGAAAAAACGTGTGAAATGTTAAAATGGCAAAAAGGTGCCATAACGGTGTTTTAATTTTTAGTACTTTTCTTTTTAATTATTTTAAAAATGTAAGGAATTGTATTTCAAGGGTGGGGTCAGTGAGTGACCCTACCTAATTTTGGCTGAGGAATCCATTTCTTCAATAATATTTATAGATTTCTCACTCCTTCTTTTTTTTTTTTAATTTAGATATTCTTATTTTTATAGTTTTGTGTTGCTATGATAGGTTGCTCTATACATAGTAGCAAGCTGACCTTCCCCCACTCCAACATATGTCTATATCTGAAAAAAAATTCTGGGTCAATGCCTTCTGCTGGCTCTTTAGTTCCTTGTGTATGGGTCCATCAGGGATATTGTGTTCAGGTAACCATTCATCCTTATCAACTGATTCTCCCTTGTATCTAACTAGGTAGAGTCTGACATCTTTTCCATTGAGCCTTTTTTTTATCTTTAAGGATCTTGCTAATTTTTCCTCTGTCTTTTTCAGGTTCTTCTGCAACAGGTATTTTAGGTGAAGGAGTATGTTCTTCATTCCTTGGGTGGTAGTGTTTGATGAGACTTACTGGGAAGAATGGGTGTTTTCTAGAAAGCTCATCACTAAGGATTACTTCCACAGCATTCTTACCATGAGGTTTATTAATGGTGAAATGTCCAACAAAAGATGGTCTAAGCTTTCTATTTCCAGCTAAGTTGGTGAAGTTGGTGGTAGAAATCAAGACTTGATCACCCATCTTGAAATCAGGCTCCTTATGGGTTTTATCCCACCTTTTTGGTTATACTCCCCAGCATCCTGGACAAACTTAACAGCATGTTTATTGGCTACATCTATCATGTTTTTGAAATCAAGTGATTTAGGGTGAATATTTATTAGCTGGTGATTAAGGTTATCCTTGGCTAATTTAGGAATCCATCCTCTTTCCAGTATGTAAGGTTCTTCCTTAGTGGTAGAGTGCTTGCTACTGTTGTAGTCCATCTCTAGTGCAGGTAAAAGGCTAACCCAATTGTGGCAATAACCATCAGAATTCTTGTATTCTAGACTAAAGCCACAGAATCTCCTGAGCATGTCTTCCAGGGTCTGAATCATTCTTTCAGCTAAGCCATCTGTCTGAGGGTGATAAGCTGTAGAGAAAGCTAAGGTGGTTCCCAGCATGTCATGAATATTTCTCCAAAACCCAGAGGGGAATTTAGTATCTCTGTCACTGATAATGATCTTGGGAACTACAAAATCAGCAATGAGTCTGTTCCAAAATAATAGGGCAACTTCCATAGCAGTGTCTTCCTTTTGATTAGGTTGAAGCTTTGCTTTCTTGAAGAACCTATCCACAATGACTAGGACTGAGTTGTAGGAATAGGATCCTCCTGGTGGTAGTCCAGTTACAAAGTCCATATTGATGATCTCCCATCTTTTCTTGGGTTCAGCAATCTTTTTCAGTAGACCAAACCTTTTCCCAGTGGTCCTGTTGGACTTCTGACAAGTTTCAGGGCTAGTAAAATACTGGATAGTGGAGTCTCTCCAATTGATCCACCAGGCAGTTTTTTTTAACCTTATCTAAGGTTCTATCAGCAGATGAATGACCAGATGAGCAGTTATCATGGCTTTCAGCCAGGATGTGTTTGATATGGTCATCCTTAGTTAAGAATATAACACTTGAATGTTGATGCCTGTAGTATACTAGACCATCCCATATGGTGAACCTTCCGGCTTTGTATGGATTCAAGAGGGGTTCAGGTAGGCTATTGATCAATTCAGATGGTGGAGAAGTACTTTCAATAATGGTGATCAGAGTTTTCATGCTGTAATTGTAAGATTCTTTGATTGAGTTGAACAAGGATTCATCCAATTCACAAATGTGGATTCCCATTATAGGAGCTTCAACGTTCAACATGTTAATCTTGAGGATAGGGAGGATATCATTATTCTCTGGATCATAAGCAGGGTTACTTGGGTCATTGGGTAAAGCATTCCTGCTCAAACTATCAGCATTCTGGTGTTTAGCACCAGCTTGATGAACTATGGTCATCTGACCTCTGTACTGTTGTATGGCTATCTGCCATCTTAACATGTGCCTACTAGGGGTCTTCATGTTCATCAAAGTCCTGAAAGCATTGCAGTAAGTAATTAATGTGAACTTGGTGCCTTCCAAGTAGTAATGAAGTTTCTCCAGAGCCCATACTAAAGCAAGGAATTCCATTTGGCTTGCACCATACCTTTTCTCAGTATCCTTAACTAGTCTGGATATGAATAGTATAGGTTTTTCCACAGGTTTGTCATCCTCTATGACTTCCTTGTGTAATGCAGCTCCTAGCCTTTCCATACAAGCATCTATATAGAGCTTGAAGGGTTTAGAATAGTCTGGTTGAATCAGTACTGGAGCTGAAGCCATGGCCATCTTGAGTTCCTCATAATTCTTAAATCTTTCATGAGTCATTTCAAACAAGGTGGTGTTGTTGCAGATTTCATACAGGCACTTGGTTAGAAGAGCAAACTTTGGTAAGTACTTCCTATAGTAGCTTCAGAAGCTAATAAAAGATAGGAGTTCAGTTTTATTCTGAGGCATTGGCCTATTCATTACTGCTGCTTTCTTGTTTTGGTCAGCAGCTAAGGTTATTCCAGAGACAATGTGTCCTAAGGCTTTCAGTTCTCCATAACCAAATTTACACTTTTTCATTGATAATTTTAATCCCACAGCAGAGATAGTTTTGAGGACTAATCTTACTTTATCCAGGTGGGTATCCCAATCATCAGAGTAAATGATAAAATCATCAATGTAAACCATAATCCATCCTTGTCTGATGAACAATCCTAGAACTGTGTCCATCATCCTTTGAAAATGAGAAGGAGAATTTTTTATACCAAAAGGCATCCTTAGATACTCATAAATTCCCAAATGACAGATAATTCTCATGAATTTCCAGCTATCAGGGCTGATAGGTATTTGGTGAAAACATTTCAGCATGTCCATGGTAGTGATGTACTTAGCTTTTGATAAGTTATGTAGAGCATGGTCAATCCTTGGAATTGGATAATAATCAGCTTGGGTGTAGTTTTTCAGCATTCTTAAATCTCAAACCATCCTTGACTTATCATTATGCCAAGCTATAATTACTGGAGTAGTGATATCTACTTGTTCATTGTGTCCTACTTTCCTTAAGACTTGTAGGTCAACCAACTCTTGAATATGAGTTTCCAGAGCAGTTCTAGATTTGGACTAGAAGGGTAAGCAGATCTCCTGAGGTTAAGTGGGTAAGGAGGCTTAATGGTTAGAGTCAGAATCATATCATGTCCTTTGATGTTACCAATGGGGTGATCCTTGGTACAGAAAGCATTCTGATTTTGAAATCATACTTGTAGGATGTCCCATCTTTGTTCTTCATTGAGCAGGGGATTCAAAGCTGCTTGAGAGAAGTATCCCTGATTGAAACTCTCTAAGTGTTTTTCATAAGTTGAATCAGAAGTTTGAGCATTGACATGGCATATTTGAAACTTCTTGTTCCAGTCTCCCCCTATGGTGAAGTATCTACCCTTGCTTTGGAATACATCTATACCATACAAGCAAAGAGAATCATTACCAAGGATAAAGTAATCACATACTCCATTTTGGAGCACTAAAAATTCAATTTTCAGTTTGAGTGATCTTTTAGAGTGAGGGAGTATGATATCAGAGGACCATACTCCAACAGAATTAAGAGAAGAATTACAACTGCTGAACTTAGCCTGAGGTACTGGTAATAAGTTCAGTTTCCAGTTGTTAAGTAAATGTTAAATAAATCTCATGTCAATGTCACCTCTTGGTCTCATGTCACTGAAAGGTCTCACAACCAAACAACCACCACCTCTCAGCACTACTACCGCCTCCATCAGTTGTCAGTCAGCAACTTACAAATACTCAACCACAACCTTTTTTTCTTTTCCAATCACAAATCTTTCCTCTTTAGATGCCCCAACAACTCTTTCCTTTTACCAACAACTCTTCCTCTTTTCTCATTTCTTTCCTTTTCTTTCCTTCTTATCTTTATATCTTTTCCTTTTGCCCTATCACTTGCAACATCTACAAAAACAATCAACCTTCTCAATACTCTGATATTTATATCATTGACTGCGCTCTCATAAACCTGCCTGGTAAGACTCATCAAGAACTTTCTCAAAACTTTCAAATAAACTCAAATAATCTCTAATTCAATCTCAGTCTATTACAAACAGCCAGTCACCAGCTTCATCAGTTCCTTGTTCCTCAACCTCAACCTACTCATCCTTGTTTTCTGCCAAAAGTTCCAACAGCTTGATGTTTTTTTCTTGATTTTCTTTCTATCTTGTCTCTTGTCCATTTTCTCATATTGAATGTCTAACTCATTACTGTTCTTGTCTTAGAGCTCTTAAGTTTATTCCCTCTCTTAGTTATTTGCAAAAATTCAAATAGTAAAAAAGGTTAAAAGCCAAAGCCAACCCAACAAACCTAACCTTACCAATGGAGGGATCAAGCAACAATAGATTTTGTCAAGTAATTTTGAAGGAAGCTCTTGAGGCCGTTCCTATTCTGAGGGACAATAAATATTCTATCTGGAAAGACAAAATGACAATGTTACTGGAAATCAAAGGAGTAAAAGAGGCACTAGAAGACCACTCTAAAAGTCTCAGCCCGACTGAAGATATGGAAATTAGAGTGATCCTGCTTTCCCAAATCAACTCCATCACTCACAATAATGTAGTCAATTACTCAAACATATCCTAAGCAAAACTCCTCTGGCAAACTATCAAGGAGCAATTTTCCTCTTCTCAAACAGCTAATTGTGCTTTTATCTTCAAAAATTTTCTATATCAACGGTTCAGGCCAGACGCAATAAACTCTTTCATCACTGACACCAAGATTTCAATAAAGAAAATGCTAGACGTGGGAATTAATATCCCAGACAATATTCTTTCCTATTTAATTCTCTTCAAATTTCCTTCTTCTCTTCACTATCTCCGTCAACAAATTATGCACTCCAATAAGAATGTTACCATTGATATTGTTTTCAACCATCTTACTCAACTCAATAACAAATCCAAGTCTCATTATACTGCGCTTGTCACTCCTCAAAACCCCAAGAAACCTGTTCCTTGCAAATTTAGATGCAACCGAGGCTTCCACAATCCTTTATCTCCTGATCACTCTGAAGACAAATGTTGGCACAAACACAAACATCTTGCTCCCAAATGGCAGAGAGAGGCACAAGAAAACTGGAGAGACCAATTTAATTCTAATTCCAAGGGTAAAGAAGTGGCTCACTACCATGCCTTACTTACCTCTTGGATCAAAGAAATCAGTCCCATCAATCAAATTATTCTAGATTTAGGAGCCTCTTGTCACATGTTTAACTCAATTGACTTATTTTTTCATCTCAACAACCTTATTGGTGACGACTTCATCAAAACTGGAAAAGAAGGAGCTAAAATCCCCATTAAAGGAAAAGGAACTGTCAAAATCTTTTGGAACAACTTGGTGGTGACCTTAACTAACTGCTTCTTTGTCCCAGATTTAGTCATTAATCTCATCAGTCCCGGTAAACTCATCTCCTCCAAGGGCTGCTCACTGGTGTCAAATGGCTCCCAATTCCAACTCTACTCTAAGTCCAATCCTGTCTTCTCCAGTTTTATTCAAGGAAATTTTTTCTTTGTTAATCTTCCTTCACTGGTAGGAAACCATCACAAACTTTGTTATCTCAACAAAAAGGAACTCTCCTCTAAAAAATTAAAATATGTTCACAAATTGCTGGGCCATGCCAGTCCCTATTGCCTTAAAAACCTCTTTCCTCATCTCTCTTCCCATGCTATCTATGATTTTCAATGCAAAGACTGCGTCTTCTCTAAAATAAACAAATCTCCCTTCAAAGGTTCTGCCACATCAATGTCTCAACCATTTGAGCAACTCCACATAGATCTAATAGGGCCTATCACTCCTCCATCTAGAAATAACATGAACTACATTATGTTGGTAGTGGACAACTTCTCCGGATATTTATCAGCCATTCCCCTTCAACACAAATCCAATGCTAGCTCCCAACTAAAACTCATTCTTAACCACAAGCAACAGAAACAAAAACTCTATCCTTCAACCATTTGTACCAATGGAGGAGGTGAATTCTCCTCAACTGATCTCAAGGATTTCTTTGCTTTAAATTCCATCCAACATCTTGTCACCAAACTCTATCACCACAAGCACAACGGAAAAATTGAACAAGCTAACAGAACTCTCACCAAAGCTATTTGCTCCATTCTTTGTAGTGCCAAGCTTCTGCACAATCTGTGGGCCAAAATTTCTAAAAATGCTTGCCTCACTCTGAACCAAATTCCCAAGAATCCTCACTCCCCTTCTCCTTACCAAATTTTTACTAATAAAACGCTGCCTTTCAGCTATTTCCATCCTATTGGGTCCAAAGTTGCTTACGTTAACAACAAAATTGCTCAAGGTGAAAAGTTCAAAGATCAAGGCCTCATTGGCACTCTAGTGGGTTACAACCAAAGTTTCCTTTCCTATGAAATTCTCACTCCTGACAACTCAATCATTTCTACCAAACACGTCAAGATCATCAAGAACTCTGCATCCTTGTCACTTCCAACCACTCTCTCTGATTGTATTCCTGACAAACCACTTCTCATAAAGCTGTACAATGATCTTCCTCTTCTTTCTCCCTCTAATTCCACCTCTCCCAATCTCAACTTTCTCTCTGACTCTCACACTTCCATCACCTCCTCTCCAACTCCTGTTCCTGTCTCTCCTCAGCCTGAAGAACTTTACTCCGACTCCTCTTCCAACTCTTCCAATGACCTTGCCAATCAGCTTAACCCTAAATACAAACTGCAAGATCAATCCTTTATTCAACCTCCCAATCAATATGGATATCATCATTATTTTGTTCCTAGAACATACAAACAAGCTAAGAAGTTCCCCAAATCTCTCAAATGGGACGCTTCCATAGATTGCAAAATCAACGGAATCAAAAATCTCTCTTTCTGGGACAACTAAAAAAGGTCCTGAGCTCATCAATCCCCTCAAAACCACATGGGTTTATCAAATCAAAGACAACTGCCATGGTGACCCTCTTGTATACAAGAGTTGTCTGTGTGTCCAAGGTTTTGACCAAATCTACGGTCTTGACTACCAAGACACATTCTCTCCCACTGGGAAGGCAGCATCTCTCCAAATGGCTCTTTCCTTTGGTTTATACCACTTTCTGCCTATCAAGAAATTCGATGTCAAGAGCGCCTTTTTACATGCACCTTTGTCCAATAAGGTTATCATTAAAAGACCCAAAGGATCCAAAAGAACATCAAAATATCTCATTCTAAAAAAATTGCTTTATGGACTCAAACAGGCCCCTGCTAACTGGTTTCACACTTTAACTTCCTGGATGCACAAACAGGGCTTTTACAAGTCCATTTCCAATCCTTGTCTTTACATCCACACAAAAAGCAAATCTGTTCTTTTTTTTCATGTTGAAAATCTTATTCTGGTTGGCTCAGGAAATGACTTCCAACAGGACTTCCTCAATTGATTTCCCAATTCAAGCCATCATGAACCCAATACCATTCTCAGTATGAAATACAAGCAAATCAGAGGCAAAATCCTGCTTTCTCAGCCAAAACATATTGACCATGGACTAGAAAAACTGAAAATGACTGACTGCAACCCATCCTCTATTCCCCTAACTGTAAATGAAAATCTCACTCCTTCCTCTGATGAAGATCATGAGGAGTTCAAATCTCTAAACATCAACTACATATCTGCAGTGTTTTTAATGAACTACATAGCTTGTCTCACGCAAACTGATCTGATTCTTGCGGTTTCCAGCCTGGAAAGATTCTGCAAAAAACCAGGTATTTGTCATTGGGGGGAAGTCAAGCACTGCTGGAAATACCTCAAGGCGACTAAGAATATCAAACTTACTCTTAAAATACAATCCTCAAAATCTCAAATTGAGTGTTACAGTGATGCCACCTGGAGTGACAACTTAGAAACTTGACAATCTCAATCTGGTCACCCTTCCCTTCTCTTTGACTCACTCATCTTGTGGAGCAGTTATTGGCAACAAAACATCACACATTCTACCACGGAAGCAGAACTAAATCCTTTGGTTGATTCTTTCTTGGAAGCCATTTGGATGAGGAATCTAGTCGCCAAACTTTGGAAAAAGGAACTCAAAAAAAGTCTCCATTACATCAAAAACAAAGGTCTCAATGATAAACTCAAGAAGTTTGGTTGAAACTTGAAGACTTGCCACATTGACATAAAAAAAAAAAGCTTTACGTGAAGAGCTAAAGCTTGGAAAACTTATTGTCAAACTTATCTCCTCTTCAGAAATGAAAGCTGATGGAATTACCAAGACTTTGTGTTTTCTCTCTCTGGAAAAACTTATAAATCTTATTGATCCTTTGCACAGGCTAGTGTCTCCAGTCTTACCAGTCACGGGGGGTGT
The DNA here is from genome assembly GCA_025617555.3 of Puccinia polysora. Lineage (NCBI taxonomy): Eukaryota > Fungi > Basidiomycota > Pucciniomycetes > Pucciniales > Pucciniaceae > Puccinia > Puccinia polysora. Next base: position 29,878,788 of record CM062635.1, on the reverse strand, counting down.
TAAATAAATGTTAAATGAATCTCATGTCAATGTCACCTCTTGGTCTCATGTCACTGAAAGGTCTCACAACCACACAACCACAACCTCCATCATTTGTCAGTCAGCTACTTACAAATACTGCACCAGAACCTCTTTTACTTTTCCAATCACAAATCTTTCCTCTTTAGATTCCCCAAAAACTCTTTCCTTTTACCGACAACTCTTCCTCTTTTCTCATTTCTTTGCATTTCTTTCCTTCTTATCTTTACATCTTTTCCTTTTGCCCTATAACTCACAACATCTACAAAAACAATCAACCTTCTCACTACTCTGATATTTATACCATTGACTGCACTCTCATCAACCTGCCTGGTAAGACTCATCATGTCAGCTTCCTACTATGTACAGAGCAAAACTGTCAAATAGTAACACAAAATATGAAAAATAAGAATACCTCAATTAACAAAGTAAGGAGTGAGAAATCCAAAAATATTAATGCAAGAGTGGATTCCTCACCCAAAATTAGGTAGTGTCACTCACTGACACCACCCTTGAATTCCAAGTCCTTATATTTTTAAAATAATTAAAAAGAAAAGTAATAAAAATTACGACACCTGTATGGCACTTTTTGGCCATTCTAATATTTCACACGTATTTTCACATATAGGGTTTACACCTAAAATTCACTCAGAATTGAGGTGTTGTGTATATTTTAGGAGTTACACGCTGAAATGTGTTATGTCACAATTCCCGTGCGCAGCCCCGCATCATTACATAACCCTACGTACTCGTAGCAGCAGGTTCCCGCGTACTAGAGACCCGTGTGCAGCTGATTCTACCCCGCACGCAGCGGATACTACCCCGCGCGCATCTGTACTAACTGATCCCCACGCCTGGATCAGTTGTGACTAATCTGACAACCAGGTACCGCTCAGAAGAGCTACAACCTAGTTAGGGTTGCCTAGTATATGTAACAAACGGACATAGGCATTACTAATGATCTAAAAAGATCAGAACTTAAATAAAATTGATGAAAATTAAGTCTTGAACATTTTTTAATAATAAATCAAAGATCAAGGACTACCACGTAAATCACTGATCTTGATCTTTGAAGCCCACAAAACACTACAAGAAGTGTTCATAAAAATTATTAAAAACTATCTACATGATCTGCCGATAATGGAAAATCAGCAAAAATCCACATCTGCACGCTTTGAAACAATATCAATAGTACAAATGAAGGATGAGTACACAATAATCAAATTTACACCATAACAGATTAACAGATCCTGTGGCTAAAATAGTACAGAAATCCAGAGGATCTAAGGACAGCTGATTGACAGCACCAAGTGGACGTGCTAATCTTGCCCTGACTGGCTTTCCAGCCTCAGCCCACGAACAGAACCCTCTATATGTGCCCTGAGAAGACCAAAATCACCCCAAAAAAGTTATTTATACATACCTCTTTGGATCCATTATTCCATCATCAGTTACCAGGAATTCTTTATTATCAATCAGACACCGTGTCATTATTGATCAAGTGCTTATATGAAGATAAGCAAGTGATTTATGACTTAGTCTGTAGTAGTATTATTTAACCTTATTAACCAATCAAACATTGAAGTTTAGTCAAGCAATCTACCCCATCTGCTCTGAAACCCTTCCAATTATTCCAGGATTCTCGTGGTAAAGTGCTTAGAGTGAGTGTTACCCTTTTTTTCTTGGAAATTTGTGCTGTTACGCCCGGCCATTAGTGGAATAAGTTCTTTCTAAGGCAACCATCTTTATTCCAAGGTTCTTGAACCGCCTAAGGAGGCCCCTTGAAGAGGAGTTGCTAGTCTGTAAAGATCCCCAGTATTATAATACTGTGGCCCCTCTTTTATATTATATTGAAAACCATTTATTAGCAAACCAATTAAACCTTGAAACTGCTCTTATTATATCATTTATTTCAGCTTCTTAGTGTTTATTATTGGAATAATAATTATTATTATCATTCCAGCATTTTTATCACTCTCTGTAGCTAAAGGACTGCAAGGTTCCTGGTATCAGAGAGCTGACACATCAAGAACTTTCTCAACACTTTCAAATCACTGCAAATCATCTCTAATTCAATCTCAGTCTACTACGAACAGCCACTCACCAGCTTCATCAGTTACTTGTTCCTCAACCTCAACCTACTCATCCTTGTTTTCTGCCAAAAGTTCCAACGGCTTGATGTTTGTTTCTTGATTTTCTTTCTATCTTGTCTCTTTTCCATTTTCTCATATTGAATTTCTAACTCATTAATTTTCTTTTCTTAACCCTCTTAAGTTTATTCCTTCTCTTAGTTCTTTGCAAAAATTCAAATAGTCAAAACCAGTTTGGGTCTTGTTTCTCCAAATAAGTTGAATCAACACAAGAGCAAAAGGCTCCACTGTCTAGAAGTAACTTAAAAGGGGCACCTTGAATTAAACCAGTAGTATAGCATGTTTTTCCTGAATTGTAACTTTTACCGGCAGAAGGTTTTAGAGTCAAGGCCTTAGCCTCAGAGATGTGGTGAATCTTCATTTTGGGATTCCATTTTTGAGGTAAGTTAGAATCCTCATTAACAGAATTTATGTCTAGAGAAGACTCAATAATTCCTTCAATGACATTGATTGGGTTAGTGATCATCAAATCACATTCAGAAAGTGATCCATCAGTATCATCTAGGTGAGGGTCAAAATTATCATACCCTTCTCCTTTGATAGGATTAATCCTTTTCCTAGGTAGAGGACAATCAGGTTTTACATGTCCTGTTTGGTTACAGTTACAACATACTTTTTCCTTTAACTCTGCAGTCTTCTTGACCTCCAAGGTAGTTGGATTAGCAGGGGATTCCTTAGTTTTTGCAGTGTACTCTTCCGTGTTCGTAGTATTTTGTTCCCTGGGGAGTCTTTTGACTCTCTTATCTAGACCATTCATATCAATAGTCTCTTCCAACACACCTATCAAGGCAGAAAGATCAGAATCCATAGGAATCCTGCACCTTAAACTGTGGTTGATTAGTCCGGGACATAAGTTGAGAAGTCTTTCCTTGACTTCTTCTTTATCAGCATCCTTGTAAAAACATTCTTACCTCCTTTTCTGGTCTAAGCACCACTTATGAGGTTTGTCCTTGGATGGATCAAACTGGGAGGTTTCAAAAGTTTTCATCATCTTTCTTTTCCAAATCCTGGTACCAAATTGTACTTTGATTAATTCTTTCAAAGAACTCCAGATAAAACTCCAACTTCTTCCCTTTTATTGATAAACCAATCAAGAGCCACTCCTTCAAACAGTCTGGGCAATCTTACCACAGCTATTGCATCAGGGAGTTCATAAGAAGCAAGGGTATAATCAATAAATTTAATGAAACTCAAATGGTTTTATTCTCCTTCTCCAGGGAATTTAGGCCATTCAGTAATGGAAGGAAGTAACTTCAAAGCCTGTTCCACTTCAGGAGTAGGACTGGGTCTGAAAGATTCATTCCTAGTTGTCCTGATTCTGGGAGGAACACTAGGAGTACTGGTGAACCTAGCAGGTCTAGTTTCTTCCAGGTCGATGACTGGGGAGTTAGTAGAATTGACTTCAATATCTCTGAGATCATTCTTAATCATACCTAACTCCAAGTGAAGTTTGTTTTTTAGTAAATAAATTTTGTTAATCAGGTGAGCTGAGGGAGTAGGACTAGTTTTCTTAACTTCTTCCTTAAGCTGGTTCATGGTTGCAAGAATATATTCCTGAAGAATTGATTGGTTATCATCAATATGTTTCATCAGGTCTAACTTAATAGATTTTATACTATCCTTGATTTGTTTTATTTCTAAATCAGCAATTCTCATAGTCTGAGACTGGGTATCAATCACTCTGAAAATACTCAGACTCAATTTGTCCAATTGTTGATAAACTTTGTCAAAACACTGGCTGGTAACAGTAAAATTTTGAGACACATTTACAGAAAAGCTATTAAGAGCTTCTACATCTAATTATGGTACACCTTTTTCCACTTCTGGTCTAGGGATATTATGCTGTCCCAATCCTTTGAGTTCATTAACTTCTGATGCGCTGAGGACCTCTTCTTTTTGGGTTCTTTTCCCTTTAAGGAAGCTAACTGATCCCAAGGATTCCAGTTCTTCACGTAGCCTTCTACCTCTTTCTTTGGGATCAACTTTTGCAGAGAAATCTGAGATTTCTTTGCCAGAGAAATAGCTCTTCTCATACCTGGATGATCCTCCTGGGTCTGAGCCAGTGTTAATTGTTCCCAATAGCTCACATGTTGTTTCACTAATACCTTGGCTCTTTACTCCTTGGTGAGTCCAGCTGGGGTGGAATAGACCGCTATCCTCCTGGGATAACACATTGGGCAGAGGGTTCTTCTCCAATGGTCTGTTGGTCAAGTTGGGCGCCACGGTTGTCGCCGTTGTTGTCCCACGTGACGCTATGGTCATGGGTTTGAGCCCCCTCATAGCGCTTGCGACTGGAGTCCTTGCGCGTATGGGTTCCTCCAGGCAGAGATCCATACAATGGGGCTCTACCTGTTGCACGGGTGTTGGGCCTGTTTTGGTACAGAGCACAAAAATAAATGATTAAGTCTTTTGTCAAAACTTTTGAGAAAAGAATTAAAAAAAAATATTTTTCGTGTATTTATATTTTTAATAATTTTATATATATATTTTAACTCACTTAAATTTCAATTCAAGGGTACCAACACTTGGTTGGGATCACAACTGCCCTTGCGGGGTATTCCAACAGGGTCTGAGTGAGTTCCAATCAGATCCTGGGATAAATCCAAGGGTAAGTCCAAGGGTACACTGTCCGGGACGTCTTGTAGGAGGTCCTGGTAAATGAGATCACCAAAAATCAAATCCACTGAGATGGATAAAGGCAAAAAAAATATAAGTTTAATATTTTTTTTTGTGTTTTTATGTGGCAAGATGATGTTTTTAGAAAAATAATCACTTTTATTAGTTTTGGATTTTTCTTTATCTTCAGGATTATTTAGTTTATAAATATAAAGCTTCCTTTGATGAATTTTTCACTCCTTATGTTTCCTTAATAAATAATTGAAATTGATAATTCTTTCAAGCTCAAGTTCTTTTTCCTTTATAACCTGCTGTTTAAAATAAAGAAATTTCTCTTGTTGTTGCTCAGGATTTTTAATAACAGGGACAAAGTTACGGAGTTTTTCTTCTTTTTTCTTTTTAAGAAGGTTCAAATAATAATTGATCAATTCTCTGTTGGTCTTAAGATCAACTACAGAAAAAAAGGATCAAAAATATATGTTATAAGTATTTTAGCTTATTTTTAAAAAAATAGACTGGTCCAAGGAATAAATAATCAAAGATTAATTATTTAAGGATATTTCCCAGCCAGACCCCCAGTTGTCAGCTCTCTGATACCAGGAACCTTGCACTCCTTTAGCTACAGAGAGTGATAAGAATACTGGAATAATAATAATAATTATTATTATTCCAAGAATAAAGGCTTAGAGGCTCAAATAAATAATATAATAAGAGCAGTTGCAAGGTTTAATTGGTTTGGTAATAAAAGGTTTTTAATATGTATATAAAAAAGGGGCCACAGTATTATACTACTGGGGGTCTTTACACACAAAGCAATCTCTCTTCAAGGGGCCTCCTTATGCAGTTTCAGAACCTTAGAATGAAGATGGGTTCCTTAGAAGGGTCTTATTCCACTAATGGCCGGGAATAACAGCACAATGGCCAAGGAAGGAAGGGAAAAACTCACTCTGAGCACTTTACCAAAAAAATCCTGCAATAATAGGAAGGTTTTCAGAGCAGATGGGGTGGATTGCTTGACTAAACTTCAAGGCTTGATTGGTTTTAAGATATAAATAATAATACTACATAATTGTTCATAAATCACTTGCTTAGATTCTTCATAAGTACTTGAATAACAATGACATGGTTTCTGATTGATAATAATAATTCCTGGTAAAATGATGATGGAATAATGGATCCAAAGAGGTCTGTATAAATACCTTTTTGAATTGATTTTGAGCCTCTCAGGGCGCGTAGAGAGAGTTCTTCTCATGGGCTGAGGCTGGAAAGCCATTCAGAGCACAAATAGCACTTCCACTTGGTGCTTTTAATCAGCTGAAATTGGATCTGCTGGATTTCTGTACTATTTTAGCCACAGGATCAGTTAATCTATTATGGCGTTAATTTGATCATTCTGCACTCATCCTTCATTTGTACTATTAGTATTGCATTAAAGTGAACAGATGTGGACGTTTACTGATTTTCCATTATCTGCTGATCACGTAGATAATTATAGTAATTTTTATGAACACTCCTTGTAGTGTTTTGTGGTCTTCAAAGGTCAGAGTCAATTATTTATGTGGTAATCCTTGATCTTTAATTTATTATGAAAAATGTTCTAAACTTAATTTTTATTAATTTTAATTAATTTTTGATCTTTTTAGATTATTACTAATGCATATGTCAAATTGTTAAATATGTCAGGCAACCCTAATTATGTTGTAGCTCTTTTGAGCAGTACCTGGTTGTCAGATTAGTCATGACGGATCCAGACGCGGGGATTAGTCGGTTCAGATGCAGGCGGGGTGGGATCCGCTGCGTGCGTGGCAGAATTAGCTGCGCGTGGGTCTCTAGTACGCGGGAAACTGCTACTATGAGTACGTAGGGGTATGTAATGATGCGGGGCTGCGCGCGGGAATTGTGACATAACACATTTCCGCGTGTAACTCCTAAAATATACACAACACCTCAATTCTGAGTGAATTTTAGGTGTAAACCCTATACGTGACAACACGTGTGAAATGTTAAAATGGCAAAAAGTTGCCATACTGGCGTTGTAATTTTTAGTACTTTTCTTTTTAATTATTTTAAAAATGTAAGGACTTGGATTTCAAGGGTGGGGGCAGTGAGTGACCCTACCTAATTGTTGGTGAGAAATTCATTTATTCAATAATATTTATGGATTTCTCACTCCTTCTTTTGTTAATTTAGATATTCTTGTTTGATTTGTTTTTTATAGTTTTGTGTTGCTATGACAGGTTTCTCTGTACATAGTAGCAAGCTGGCAATTTCTCCCTCAAGTACTAACAGAACCCAGTGGTTATTGTTTACAAAGGAAATGAAAACTTGATCTGATTGTTAAGTAATACCATTTTTCATTGGAGTATAAGTATCACATGACTACAATGAAATGAAACATATAGGTCTGGAATATGTGTCTGCTATGATTTGACCCATATCTAATTTAGCCAGCCATTTTGAGGAGGGAATCTTTTCATTGATGTCTTCAAAATCAAGTCCTTTTTTAATCTTTTCAACCTCCTTTGCACCACCAAGCATCTTAATGTAGCATGCTTTATGTTTCTCTAATGTTTCAATGATTTTGTTCCCAACTTTAAACCAACCATTTTCTACATAACCAAGAGGTTTAGCAATGACCCTAAATCCCAATCCCCATCTCCAATTGGATCCAAAACCTCACCCAAGAACTTATGGAATTTCTTGGGTATTTGATTGAGGTATTTCACGTTTGGTTCCTATCATGAAGACTAACTAAGTATTCAATTCTTCAATTGGATCAATTAAATCAATACCTACCAAAGATGAGCTTCTGGTTGAGCTTTGCTGCACCTTCTTTTCCTCTGAAAAGGATTTTTATTCCAAATTAAGTGATCCCAATTCACCTTAAGTCTCTTCCTCTGAACTATGAAATTTGGATTCAGATTCTGCCAACTTTGACTAAAAATTCATCATTAGTTATTAAATAAGTTCATTAAACCAAAAAAATGAAAATATACCAAAAGAAAAGACTTACAATCTTTCGTCTTTTCTTGTTTGGAGCCCTTCTAGTACTTTTCCCCCCCTTGAGTTTTTTTTCAACATGCTCAAACCAAGATGGTTCTTGCCAGGTATCTTTCAATTTTGGCCTTCCCCTACTTGATTGTAAGAATTTAGGTTAAAGTCTTGGATTCAGTTGATATTTTTTAACCTTCTACATGATATACTTCAATAGGCTGCTTTGCTCATGATCTCAAGATTCCAAGATCATTGCATTCACTTTTTCACATAACTGAGGAATGTTTAGCATTTCATTGAAATTGCACTTGAAAAATTCAAAAGGATCAACCATTAGTGAATTAGGATTATTAGGATTCATTAATCAAAAAGAATTAATCAAATAGTGATTTGAACAATCCAACTTGAACAATCCAACTTAAGCCAACTTACAGAACTAGAACTGCAAGGGTCATAGTCCAACCTCCACTGAGGATGAACATCTTTGGGTACCATGGATCCTCTGAATGCTAGAAAGTCACCTATTTGGTGGGAACAGGGCAAACCCATAGTCTTGGAATATGATTTGGTGCACACTTTGCAATCATGATCACGTTTAAATTTCTTGAATTGTTCCCTAAAAAGATGAATTGCCTATAAAGACAATTTGTAACCCAATGGTAACAGTTCAGGTGGAAGAACTGTCCCCAACTTGATTTGAGATTTATAAAGTGACGCATGAACCAATTAAATTTGATTTAAAACTGTTCTGTCAAGGCTTTTCCAAAAATCCAATAGGTTTCCCAAAGATTTTGAAAGGAATTTTTTGAGAGTTGCATGGGCTCCTTCAACCGGAGATGTTGTTTTTATTCCAAAATCTGGGTTTATACAAGTCCACGCTGATACAAACTTCTATTTGATAGGGAAAATGTTACCTTCAATATACTCAAGTACATCTTGATAGTCTTTCAAGAAACACTATACAATTCAAAAGGTCAGAAACCAAAACTAGGAAGAATCAGAAGCAGTAATTTGGACCTACTCTGAGTTCTGCATCATTGACCTCTGCCTCCTCCTTGGTCTTTGAGGACCCACACTTTTCCCTCAGAATCATAAAGCTTTTCCATCCTCCAATGTAATTAACAAAGCATGATCTACAGTTTGCTTGTATGTTTTTAGACAAGTGTCAAGTGCAAAATTTTATTGATGAATCAGGGAAACTAGATTCAGTAGCACAAATCAGAGCTTTTTCAAAGTCCATCACAAAGACTTCTGGAAGTCTCTCAGGATCATAAGCCAACTCCTTTAATGCATTTAAAGACTAACTGTAGAACTCAAACGTTTCTTTTGTTATAAAAAAAAGAGCTTTTGTGAAAGTTTTCCAATTGGCTGTCATTCCTAAAACATGCAATAGTGGTGTTTTGGACTTATTTGTCTTATAAGTACAATCCAAAATAGAAATATGATGGAATTTTTTTGAAAGCTTTACTGCCTCTGGATGTGCTAAGTACAGGGCCTCCAAGTGACCCTCTCCACTGGACTTTGACCGGTGAATACAACTTTTTTCTTCAAGCTGTTCATAGAGTACCTCCATAACACTTTTACGCTTTAGTTCTGCAAGTGTTACCTTCTGCTTAGTGTTATAAATTGTTTGGTCATCAACATAATCCCGCCCATCAATCTTGCTCAATTTTCTCTTAAGTTGTAAAGTATTGAGTCAATCATTCATTCCTTCTATTAGATTTCTAAGGCTATCCCAGAGATTCTCCTCAGTTGAGGATGCACAGAGGGATTTTCAGATGTTTGATGGTTATTTTGCGCTTCTTTATAGGAGATTTGCCACAAGGGGTCTCCTGTGTGACTTGCATGGATTAAAAACTTGCACCCAACCTTCTTTGTGTGAGTTTGTCTAGACCATTTGGTAAGAAGTTTTCCTGAATAGGAACCATGTCTATCACAGTCTAAATCCACATATTGGTCATGCTTTGAGATGAAAACTGTTAAAGCGTAACCATTCTTCATTTCCCATTTTTGAAGATAGTTTTGTGCCTCTTCCCTAGTAGGAAAAGCTCTCACAGGAGGTGGATCAAGTGGATCTGTCATAGTTACATAGTTACATTGATGGCATGCACTCTATCAGTTTCAATCAAATTAAATAAGGCAAAGACCAGCAACATAAAATGTTACTGACCACCAGAGGTCATGTCCATTTTTTTAATCATTTTTTCCCTCAATTTTCACCCTTGATGAGGATGCAATTGGGGCTTCCCATGTTTCATTACCCAAATCCTTTTTTTCTTTTTCCAAAGATTTGTTGATGGCACTATTAATGTAAACCTTCCAAATAGCCATGTCAGAAGAAGGAGGGATTGCCACTGTTCCCATGCCAAAAAAATGCAATGGTATACTTCAGTATTCAATCCAACTTTCAATTGAACAAAAAAAGTTTGCTCAATTTTGAGTTGAGAAAGAATTGTTTGCAGATTTTTATATGATTTCAATTTTCACTTTACTTTCACTTTTGTTTCACTTTGAAGTATCTTTGGGATCACTAGGTGTGGAACAACAGTCCCCAAAAGTATGAGTTGATCCCAAATTTGGGTTGACAGAACCCAAGTGTGGTCCAGGGGGTGCCCAAAATTCTGGCACAATTTCTGGGGTGTTAAACAGCTCCTACCCAACACCCTGGGGGTTGTGCATTTTTGAAACAGCCCTTTGTATTTGTCTATGGGCCCCACGGCTCATTTGAGCCTTGTAGGGCCCTACAGGACTACCACACGGTTGGAGCCGTGAATTTAACATCACCCTTATGGAATTGACCAAAAATTATTCAATGAGAAAATGAGCTCAAGATTTACAGCCACCATGAGGAAGAGCTGGAGTTAAAATATATCAAGATCCAATTTTCTATAATATGGACTTCAGACTACTCCTTGCCAATCTTATTGATTTGGTTGAAGTGATAATTGAATAATATATCAAGTAGAGATGGATAGTACTGCCATGGGTCCAATAGCTTGTTGGATTGCTGTGTTTTTATTATGAGATTTTTTAAATTTAAAATTACTCAAAAATGCAATCCTGTGGAGCACACAGTTGCAGGTTTACTGCATGGATTGATATTCAGAGACAATTGATTTTTGAAATTTCAATTTTGGAAACTGAATTATAGAGATATATGATGAATCAGGTTTCAGATTTTGCATGGTGCTAATTCTTGAAAATGAGGATTAAAATTTTCCTCTTTCATGAATTTATTTTGACTAAATCTCCTCAGATAATATTGGATAAATAATAAAGGGAAAGAAGAAAAATGCATGGTTTTCAATTTCATTATTTTGAAAATGGGGTCATATAAATTCTTGCTAGTTATTGTATCAAAGGAAGAGTTCTTTCTAACAAATGGCTATTCATACACGAGTAATTAGGATCAATGACATAACCAGCATGTCTGAATGATGATTCCAAAGATAAATATATGAGAATTCAACATTCCTGGATTACTTAGCTTGAAAGAAGAAATAAAAATGTAACAGGGGTGCATAATATCATGGAGAGATTAAATTATGCAGGATTCACCTAGTTGATTTGTTGGAATAGGCAGGTGTGTATCACGAAAGTTTCTCTCCCCAGAAAACAAATATGATTCATGTGCAGAAAGCTGGAAAACTTATGTAAAGTCCTCCACCACTCCAGGACCATGGGTATGCAGAAATCAGATGTCAAGGGAAAATCATGTGGAAAAGCTGGGGAGGTGGATTACTTGTGCTAATTTGTCCAATTCCCCTCAACCATGTGGTAGCTTGATTTTGAATATTCCAAATGTTCAATGATTTCTGGGACAGTGGACAACTTAGCATAAGTCATCCACCTCCCCAGCCTCTGCAAAAGGATTTACCATTTCATGTGATTCCTGTATGCAAAAAAGTCCAGGGAGGTTGAAAACTTATCATCAGTTGTCCACCTCCCTTGAAATTACCTATACATGTACTATGCACTAAAGCTACATCTAATTTTATGGGAAGATGGTTGACTTAGCATAAGTTGTCCATCAATCAAAAGTCATCCCATCTTACATTCCAACCAGTAAAAATGTTGTGAAAATCATGCACACTTTGAAATAATTTCATGAAATAACTGGTAAGCATTTTGGCACAAAAAGGTGATGTTTGAATTATATACATTGAAGGAAATGTTTAACCATATCTGGATTTTTTCCCATTGAATCTAGTGAAAATTTCAAAAGGAGGAAAATTTTGAAGTTTGATAGAGGCATTGGCTACCATTTTTTCGGGGGGAATGAGAAACTAAAATTAGTAGGTTGTTCTGTTGATTGGAGAGACACTGGAGGGAAATTAGTTGGATTTGATAAACAAGATCACCCTTATTGAAAAATTTGGGCTCCCACGTGCTATTAGATCTTCAATTGTGGTCTGGTTCCTCCTGGTGAGATGGTACACTTAGCTCAATGGGACCACCTTACCAGGAATAACAGGAAAGCATTGTTGGTTAATTGCATTAAATTATGAATTTTTATTCAAGTAATGGCCATTGACTTTCTGAAGATCTGTTTTGGAATTTTGTGAATTCAAATGATTTCACCCTGTTCCCTCCCTGGCTCTATCAACATCTCAAAGTTGGTGTCATGGTAAGGAATTTAGTCTAACTCTGCCATTCTCTGACAAAATTTAGATATCATTCTTAAGTTACAAAATATGATTTATTTCTCATTCATGCTTGAGGAACAATTAAATTTTGAAGATTTTGAAATTGCAAGAAATTTATATTGAGTAGCATTGCAACTGAATTGCATGTGCAAGAAATACATGATATTTTCTTTATTTTTTTCAGAACATGAGTATTTCTTTTTGGATAAAATCCAATGATTCAAAATCCTAATGCCACTTTCCAAAAAAATAGTTTTTTACCCAGTATCTAATTATACGTAAAACCTCTCAACATAGTAAATTTTTTTCAATTGGTAATGCTCCAGAAAATTTGTGGGTCTCTAAAAGAAAAAGGGCCCCAAAAAGGATGAATTTTACTGTAATTTGAAAAAAATTCAAAAAAAGGGTTTTCCACCAAAAGCTTTGAATGAACCATCAGACATAATCATTCAATACACCTCACTTGAATTAGAAAAGGAGTAGTTTAAATCAATCCCATGCCATGGTTGTCTTAATACTGGTCTGAGAACAAATCTCTGGTAATGAGCCAAATCTCTGTTGCCCCAATGATTTCTGCCTGTGAATATTATAAATTTTTGGTTATATTATCTGTTTCCTTCTGGCTAACTTGTTCCTGCTTCCGAAAATTGGGTTGTAGAAATTCAAGTGATTATTCTGGAAGCTCAAATGGATTCAACAGTACAAACCCTTGCAGAATATCATATGCTAAATTAGCAAAATAAATGGATGTATCTGTGCGTGCAAATGAAACATTGAAATAAATTTGGAATTTAATTCAGTGTCATCATCCTTCCACCTTCAATACACTCACTGGTTTTGGGTTATGGATTGCCCTGAATCAAAAAGAATAAATACAGAAAGTGGAAAAAACCATCTCCACTCTTTAGAAAAGTTGAATAACCATTTGGTACCCCCAAAATCTTTTTTAGGCTTTTTCATAAAGTTTTCCAGCTATCCTAGGGCCTTGTGATTTTATTTGAATTTTCCGCAAGCCATCAAGGGGAAATTTGGACTGGTAATAACCTTTCAAATAAACATAAATCAGCATGGCTTATTAAAATGGTTCCAAAAAACCATAGATTTGCATCTTTTTGTGGTTGTAAACATTTTTGAGTGGGCATGGGGATTAAGAAATCATGATGAATGAATGAATTTTCTAAAGAAAAGAAAAAAAAATAGGTTTTGAATGTCATATGAATAAGATTTGCACCCAAAATCATCAGTCATGTTCCAATTAAGAGCTCAAAAAATCTCACAAGATTTTGGGTCATGGCATACAAAACTAATGAACCTCTCAAAAGGTGCAAGAACAGTGGCTGAATTCAACTTTTTTGAGTCTCTGAAAGTTCCTGAAAAGTATCTTCTCCTGCTCTAGTTGTGGATTTCTGAATGTGGTTATTACCTGCCTGGTTTGAAATTATAAATAAGTTAACTTAATCTGGTTTGGGGCGACTATTTTTTTGAAGCCATTCTAAACTGATAAGCATGGTTTTGTGGTGAGAGAAATTCCAGTTTGACATTCTCAGAAGCTTCTGGTTGATTGAAATTACTATCATCCAGTGCTGCACCTAGGAAATTTAGAGAATACCCAGCAGGGGTGGAGGTGAAGGATGAGGGTGATCATAAATTCCATGGTTTTTTTGAGTTATGGGAGATTCACTAGATTGAACAATGACTCACAGAAATGATTGGTTTTCAAACTACAGATTCCCACATATTATTATTTCCTGAAAAACCAAGATGCAATGCACCAAAAAAACATCCATATCAATATGATCAAGTGGATGGTGGCCCAGGGAGATGGATGACTTAGACTAAGTTGTCCACCTCCCCATGAAAATTTCCCAATTTCCCCAAATTAGCTGTGTCTCAGCCCATAGTGTGGGGAAGTGGACAACTTGGAATAACAAGTCCAGCATTTTTTGTTTGGGAAAAAACATGCTGGTACTGAAATGCCCATGCTGGAAAATATCTTTCATCCAAGAAGATAAATTGTAACATAGCCATATTAAAAAGAAATTTGGTAGAGGTACAGGTTTTTCTGATCCTTTGATGTCCCTGATGTTATTTTATTAATCTTTCTCAATCATTGAACCCAGCCTAAAAAAATGATGGTGGGAACAAGGCTCCAAGAATTGAATGTGGTGAACAATATTTTTCAGTGGAAAAACAGTGAAATAATTATGGCTCAGGCCAATATCTTGGGGGTAATTGGGTATGATAGCTTATCAATTATAAATTATGAGAGTTCATTGTGACATGGATGTAAAAAGACCCTAAATTTATGAATGGTAAATATTTTTTAAGAGAAAATTGATTTCCCATCACAGTGGAAGTTTTGGTTGACAAATCAATGAATCAATAGGTTGGAGAATTACACAGCAAAATTGATTGTTTTCAACCTGCAGAATCACACACATGCTCATTTTCTGCAACACTCAGACATGAGATAAAAGCATAAAATCAATATTAACATTAAAAAGTATGAGATGGATGAGGGAGGTGGATGACTTAGCCTAAGTGGTCCACCTCCCCATTAAAATTTTCAAATTTCCCATAAATAGTTGGCTCTTAGTCATTGGTATGGTGAAGTGGAAAAGTTAGAATAACTCTCCAACCATGTTTGTTCCAGGAACTAGTTGTTCCTGAAATTCCTTTGTTGGCAAATAACTTTCATCCAAAAATATAAAGAACATGGAAATATTGAAAATAAATCTGGTAGAGGTGAATGATTTTGTGATTCTTGCATGGCCCTGAAAATATGTCATTGATCTTGCTCATTGGTTGGAAAAAATTCCCATAACACAAAATATTCCATATTTATGATTTCCAAAAGTTCCAAGATATTTTTTTAATTGTTGATAAATTACATCCACTGGGTCACAGTGGGAAGTGACCATGTCTATACTTAAAAACAAAGTTTTCCAGCATGAGGGAAAGGAGGCTCAATACCGGCCACTGTTTCATTTTGGTTTGTGCTGACCCACAACTACCACAAACTGGTTGTCTGAAGGGAAATGGTGCACTTAGCCTAAGTCCACCATGTCCCCAGAGGCCCATGTGCATAAATAACTACCATGCAATAGAAGATTTTATCCATTTATTTTAATGGATAAAACATGAAATGTATTTTGAATACCAAAATGTTTATCCTCAAGAGAAATTGAATGAATTCTAAAGCAATTTTTGATTGTTTTTTCATAAATTACAACCCCACCTTGATCAATAGACATATTGCCCAAATTGAATTTTAAATTGAGCAATGCCATTACTCTTTATGAATCTTGTAATCAGGCAGATGCACAGGCACCAAAAACTATGAAAAATTTCATGTATGTTTTATTCTGAACATTTTGAGTAAAAACTACAAGAATACAGGGTTTATTAAAACATTCCAATCATCAAATTTTGGAAACCTGCTCCAGTTATTCATTTGGAGCTTAAAAAAAGTGAAATAACCATTGGAAAAAATTTTCTTTATTGAAAAATATTAAAAAAACCTTTTCTGTAGTGAAACAAAAATCATGATTATAAATCAATTTTTACAGGAATGCACCTAAAAACAAAACTTATTGCTTACTGTAACCATTATTTTGAGACAAACAGAAAATGTTGGTTTCATAAGATGTCTACTTCAAAGTTGAAATTGTCATTTTGAACCATTTCAAAAGTGGAATTACCAGGTAAAATATATAGAAACCTTCATTTATCAAACACAAAAGCCATTCCTCCACTCCTTTTCTATAATCAGGAATTCTACCAAAATAGTATCAAATTACCATTTTGAAATACTCAAAAAACTCTCATTAAAATTAAAGAATATGATCTGGATCTGCCAATCTCACATTATCTTCATGAATAAAATCTAAGTATTCTGTCTTGCATGAGAAGTATGATGAAATTTAAGCATAATTATCATGCAAGACATGACCCTGATTTTTGGCTTGAATCATAACACCCACCAAACACAAACTTATGGCATGGTTCACCCATGCCAGGTGGTTTTTTTCAATTACCCAAATTCAATGATCATGGGTGGTTTTGGCCTTCCCATAAGGCCAAAAAACACAGGCACTTGCCCTGGGCTCCCCATGGAAATGGTGCTCATGGGCCCCAAGTGCTCCAGGCCCTGGGTGAGCTAAATTTGGGCTTGGAGCCCTAATTTTGTTTGCTTTGGGCATTTGCTTTGCTCCTGAGCAAAGAAAGGGGCCTATTTGCGCTGTACTAGCAACAGGATTGCCAAATGCGACCCTGTTTCAGTCTTGCAGTTTGCCAGGAACCTGGGAAAGGTCTGTGCACCTTGATCGGCCCTGGCCCCCTTCCCGTTTCTAGCAAATGCTAGCAATGGTCAGCAAGTTTAAAATTGCATATGCAAGCAATTGCAAACTTTCTGAAACATTTGCTGGCGCAAGCCTTGCTTGTTGATTTTCAAGAAAAACAACAAGTGCTTGCAAATTAATAAGCGGTTCAGTGGCCCTGCAAACAATCCAACAAGCAAGAAAATTCCAGCATTTTCAAAGGACTCCAGTAGGTAAATCAAGGTAAGTTTCCATCCAATTTTTCTTTTTTTGAAAATTTGAAAACAAAGACTATTTTTTTGTACTCTACTGGTATCTGAAACCTTTCAATCATTTCTCAAGATTGCAATAATCAAACCATCCTCAATAAATCTCATCATAAAAAAAAAACTCCATCTAACTCCTTCCATTACCCATTGACTGCAAGGCATCTCTTCAACCTTTCACTCATCATCACTTCATTTCAAGGGTAAGAACTCATGGAACTTTTTTAACCTCTTGAATACTTCATCTTCATCAATCCAACACTGAATCCACCCTTTCTCTTCCTATCCATTCTTTTTTCTTCTTCTTCCAATCATAGCTTCTGTCTTCACCAACTCAACTCAACTTTGATTGTCACATATCAGCATCAACACCATCCATACTTGTAATCATCTTTAAATTAAGCAGAAATGAAGAAATAAAGCTATCATCAACTGATCCTTGATTCATTCCTGCTTTTCCTTGAACCCCTTTTTGAACCATTAATCAATTCATCATCATGTTTGTCAGCCATGAGACATGTATTGGCGTCCTATAGGCTGCCCAACTCACAAGTCTTGGTGGTATAGTGGTTAAGGAATGTCTTAGTACCCTTCGGAGTGCGTACGTAGTGTGTTGAAGCCTCCATTAGTCCATTAAATATCCATATTTTTGACATATAAAGTTTCATATAATCATATTTTTATAGTATGTCTTAATATTAGAAATCATCCCATAAAACCTTGAAGTTTTATATTATAATTTATGGGAGATCTTATAACTTTAATCTAGATTACAATCCTCTGGAAGCGTCCAATTGGATGTACAACTAATCTCCTTAAAGATTTCCCTCTGTGGAAACTATATTCTGTAATAATCCTTATCTACCATAACCCAGATTTTTAGGTGAATTGTAAATTATTTTCTAAGAACTCTCCTTCCAGCTTGTAGATAACTTTCAAGAAGTTAATCATGCTTGACATGCGTACACTCAGAAGCTAGGAAACTCCCCTGGTGCAGATAAACTCTGTGGGAATGCTTACCCAGAGTATACATATCTATGTGGATTAAGAATATCTAATAATATGGTTGTAATTCTTTGAACACATGCTCTGATGGATCTACAGAGAGTTAGAGGGTAATTGAATGGATTCTGAAGCCTTGAGAGCGTCCTCTTGAAGGAGAATAAGTGACTGGGGTGATTCCCCTCATCACTTTAAACTTCTGAGTAAATAAATTACAACCTTACCTTGAAAATAGACCCCAATGAGTATGTAAATGTTATTATACATTGGGGATGATTGCTTGGAGCTCTGAGCCACTGGAGAAGAAATCTAGGACAGTGGTGTACTCCCCTGATGATGCCCTGAGTCCCCCTGAGGACTCTTGCAATATAAAAGAGGAGGGTCTTGTCCCTACAAGACCTATTCCTCATTGTATTTCATAAACCAGATAGTGCATATTAACAAGCCCATCCAACTTAGTCCACCAAGAGGATTGACTGGGGCCTTTTTATTCAACATCTTATTATATTATCAATCAAACAATCAACTTCAATTTCGAGTCCAAGGTCCTATTGGAGTTATAGTCCTTTTTAGGCTATCATAAAGGGTGTGAGCTTCCTTGTGTAAGCAAGTCTCCTTTGAGCTTTATTTATTAAAGCTAGGCCCCTTATCTCTTTAGAGGTTCAAGGTGTGGCTTTTTTACTCCTGATAACTTACTATCAGTTGAGTTTTTTATTGATATTATCAGTGTAATCATTAAAACTGATATTTGGCAATTATTATTATTTTTTTGCAGGTATCTGCCACAGCTAATATAGAAATAGAGGCAATACTCTGACAATTGGGGGCCTCATCTCCTTTTGAACCAAATTTTCGACTTTTTGGCCTGTTAAAGTAAGAATCCCTGTCAATCAACTTGAAATTATATTTCAATTACAGGAAAATTTATAAAAATAAAAATACTATATAGTAGATTGTGTTAATCAAAATTGTTCCTTTCTTTAGTCCTCCTAATACTGAAAGTACTCGTAGCCAAAGGTAAGCCTTTGCCCTTGCATTTCTTAGTTACAATCGCAATTGGCGTCTCAAGTCGCTGATCAAGGTTTTTTTTTTCTTTTTTTGAAAAAAGAAGGAAAAGCGAAAGACAAGAGTAAGGAAATCAATCGCTAAAGTGTATAACAATCCAATTGCCAAACCTGCGTGTATTAAGATTCCAAGGAATCTTTCCTACGTCAGAGAGTACATTGCCGAAAGTCTTTGCGCCTTTTATAGCTATAGTTACAGTTAATAGTGTCAGTCCGTCTTATCGCTCACATTTTGAAAAAAAAGGTCAAGGTCGTGACACATACCTCTCCAAGTCTGGAAATTGACGCCAAAAGCTGCAAAGTTCTGAGTTTTTGTTCTTGCAACCTTCGCGCAGACTTACAAAAATACTCAACAAGTATTGCTGAACAGTAAGTCCACGGATTTTAGTTATAAGTCGTTAAAAAAAAAGAGAGAAAGAAAGAAGATTGACGACTGACAGTCTGGTCTTCCAGTGTTGTCGAAGCAGTTGTCCATCGACTCATTCCTCCCCTCAAACAAAGGAAGGGCCCGCAGCTTTGTGCAGGAGACTTCCAGCAGAGGAGACTCTGCGTCAGCCCCGGATCAGATTTTATCTGATCAGGTGTCAGTGAGATCTCAATCTACATTACAAGTAGAAGTAAAGCGCAGTGATTTAACTTTTGTTATTCAAGGAATAAAAAAAAATTCAAAAAAAAAAATAAAAAATAAAAAATAAATAAATTAAATAAGAAAAATCAGTACTGTGTTTTGATAATTTCAAACACTGATTTTGTATTTAATTATGTTTACTAGGAGCAAGGGAGCTGACCTTGTGCCACCTGGAGAGTTCAGACGCCAGAAAAGACAGCCCTCCACCAGGAGTGGCAAATCTGCTGACCTGCCACACCCAGAACAAGATGAAATATCTAGAAGCAGTGGCAGCAGACAATGTGCAGAATCAGGCAACTTACCTGACTCAGGCTCTGGAAACTTACCGAGCTTTGATGAAGATAATAGGGAGGGAACAACTGATGAGGGAGACAGAAAACTGGGATCCAACAAAGATCAAGAAACCGATGATCCCCAAATCAAAGGTAAAAAGATTGATTCCAGTGAACCAGTCAGCTCAAGCATCAACCTCCCAGGTTCCCTTGGGGAGTCCATCCCACCCTCATCAAGAGAGAAATATGAGGATGAGAAAGAGAAGGGAACACAGGAACTCCATTTATGGATAAATGATGAGGATGGCCAGGTCTCTCCAAGGAGGTTATCAATTCTTGGAGGGGGAAAGGGCCAAGAGAATGAAGAAGTAGTTTTGTCCTTAGATTAAGAAATAATGTTAGAGAAATTTTGTGATATTGTTTTTAATGAAACTCTACATATTAAAAAAGCAGTAGTACATGGCAACCAATTTTGTATAGATGGTTTTGCTTCCATGGGTCATAAATATGATAATATTATGACAAATAGTATGAATTTTAAATCTGTTTTGGCTGCCTCAATAAAAGAATTAGAAGATGTTACCAACAAAACTATGGAGCTTGATTTAACTAAGGTGCATCATAAGGATTTGAACAAGTTAGAAAAAATGATAGCAGATTTGAATGAAAATGTAAAAACCACTAAATTATCCACTGAGGACATGAAAGAAAGCACTGATTCTTTGACATCAGCTGTTATACAGTTAAGAAATTCAATGGAGCTATTGGAAAGTAAAGTAAATGATAAATTAACTTTACTTGAAAAAGAAATTTCCCTGCAGAGCTCTAACTCTAAAAAGTTATTTAATAAGTTGAGTAATAGTATAGCACAATTGAATGACAGACTGGATAAAAATATGCTAATGATCTCCAATAAATTGAAAAATACACAACAGATAAGACATAGTGTACCACTTTTTCAGGATAGTAAGCAAGTTATGAGTAAAGATAGAGGTGAAGAAAAAATTTTATCACCTCATGAACAACCAGGAAACAATAGTGATATATTTAAGCATATTCTGCAAGGTCTGCCCAAGATTAGTGAGTGGCCTAATTTCACAGGTGAAGGAGCATATGATCACACAGAATTCATATCTTGGATTGATACCTTGCAAGAAGATACAGGTTTACCTGATACTTTAATCACTAGCAGATTGAGTATCCTGTTTAAAGGTATAGCTTCAGATTGGTACAGAGATAGAAGAAATGCTGTTGGAGTAAAAA
Organism: Puccinia polysora; assembly: GCA_025617555.3. NCBI lineage: Eukaryota > Fungi > Basidiomycota > Pucciniomycetes > Pucciniales > Pucciniaceae > Puccinia > Puccinia polysora. The sequence goes on along the minus strand of CM062635.1, from coordinate 29,857,550 downwards.
GTTGGAGCTTCTGGAAAAAGGAATTGCACAATAAATTTGGTACACCAAATTGGAAAAGGAAATTTATGACTTCATTTAATAATGATAAGTTTGTACCTGGTGTCACTAGTCCTGCTAGTTGGGTCACAAGGCAAAAGAAAAGGCTAAGAGATTTTGACCCAATGCTAGATCAAGATAGTATTAACTTTAAGCTGCTTTCACTAATGGAAGGTGAAATTTCTTTTGCTGTCAAGACAAGTATGAAAGCTGATGGTGACTGTTCTAACTTGATTAATATATTAGAGGACATGGTGGAAGATACATCTTTGGGGAGAAAGAAAAATTATCAAACCAGAGATAACAATTAAGTCAGAACAGAAAGGGAGAAAACTACTAATAAAAATCCTAATTCCAATACAGAGATATCTTGTTATACTTGTGGTAAAGTAGGACATACCTCAAGGTTTTGCCCGCAGAAAACAAAGAAAGTGAATAACATCAGTAGTGAAAGTTCTAGTAGACATGATAATTGTATTGAGGAGACTGAGTTGGATAGTTCCTTGGAAGATGATGATGAACCTATCATAGGTTGCATAAATTCCATCAGAACATATAATGAATTAGTCACTATGAAATTTTGTGATAAGCCTTGTAAAGTCCTACTGGAAAGTGGAGCATACAAATCCGTGGTAAGCAGAAACTATTTGGATAGCTTCTGCCCAGATTGGAAAAAATCAGTTATAAATGCTCCTGCTATTAAATGACATGGTTGCTCTGGACCATTGATTTCTTTAGGGACAGTAAAAGCCAAATTATTATTTGCTTCATTTGTGTTCATAATTAAATCTGTAGTAGTTGATAATGCTCCCATGAATTATTTCATAATAGGAAATGACTATATGAAAGAATATTCTTTCAATTTGTTTCACAGTAAAAAGTATTCATATTTTACTGTTGGTAACAGTGTTAAATTCTATTTTGATCAAAAACAACTTGATTCTGTCAATCACCTTGGTAAAGATAATTTTTGTAATGAAATCATCAATGAATCTAAAATCAATTCCTCACTAAGTGACCAAGAAAAAAGTAGTCTGCTGAACACTTTATTTGAAAATAAGGAAGCATTTGCTACTGTTGATGAACCTTTTGGATCCATTGTAGGTCATGATGTTAAAATAACTTTGACTATTGATAGGCCTTATCCGCCTGCCTTAAGGAAACATCCATTTCCTGATAGCCCTAGGAGCAGAGAGGCGCTTAAAGAACATATAAATACTTTGCTGAAATTAGGGGTCATCAGAAAAGTAGGAGCTAATGAAGATGTTGACATTACCACCCCAGTGATAATTGCTTGGCACAACTGTAAATCTAGAATGGTTGGTGATTTTAGAGCATTAAACTCTTACACAACACCAGATAGGTATCCAATGCCCAAGATTGTCAAATAATTGAGTAAATTACACCAAGCAAAAAATATCACTTGTATGGATGTATTGAAAGGGTTTCACCAAAATTTTGTACATGAAGAAAGCAGAAAATGTTTGGGAATAGTTTGTCACTTGGGCATTTTTGAATATCTAAGAATGACATTTGGTATCAAAAATGCACCATATCATTTCCAAAGAATGATGGACACTGAATTTCATGAAGAATTGATGCAGAATTGGTTAATCATATATATAGATGACATTATTATATTTTCTGAGACATGGGAAGAGCATATGTCAAGGTTGTCAATTGTTTTGAAGAAAGTGATTAAAATGAACATTAAAATTTTGTTAAATAAGTGTTCATTTGGCTTCAATGAGTTAAAAGCCTTGGGAAACATTGTAAATGGATTTTCCTTAGGAATAGATCAGAAGAGAGTGGCAGCAGTTTTGTTAAAACCTACTCCCAATAGTGTTAAAGAAATTCAAAGATTTTTAGGCTTTGCAGGGTATTACAGGTTACATATTAAGGATTTTTGTATCATAGCCTCTAGTCTTTATAAAATATGCAGTCCCAATGTTTCTTTTGAAATGACCACAGAAAGAATGGAGGCCTATGAGTTGCTGAAAAACTGTTTAACAAGTGCACCTTTAATTTTCCACCCAGACCCTAAGAAACCATTTAAATTGTATGTAGATGCATGTATGGAAGGTTTAGGAGCAGCATTGCACCAAGTGCAAATTGTTAATGATAAACCAGTCAAAGGACCTATATGCTTTATATCTAGGAAACTTAAAGATAGTGAAAAGAGATATGGTGCGTCACAACTAGAATGCTTGTGCTTGGTTTGGTCCTTAGAGAAATTGTATTATTATTTGGATGGGTGTAAGTTTGAGGTCATTACTGATTGTACAGCTCTGAAATCACTTTTGAATCTAAAGACACCTAATAGGCACATGTTGAGGTGGCAGATAGCTATCCAGCAATGGAGAGGATGCATGACTATAGTGCATAGAGAAGGATTAATACATAAAAATGCAGATGGGCTGTCTAGGTGGGCTTTACCCAATAACATTGATAATCCAGCCTATGACCCAGAGGATAATGTAGATACATTACCAATTATGGGCATTTCAATGAAAAATCTTGCTGAAAGCTTCTGGAACTCTGTAATTGATTCATATACCAATAATAAGAATACTTCTTTGCTCCTTGAGATATTGAAGTTTAAGTCAAGTGCAAAAGATCTGATTGAGGGATTAGATGCAGATTGGACAAAAGGTTATATGGAAGGAAGGTTTTTCCTTTTAGATGGTTTGATATATCATAAATCTGCTCATTGTTGCTCAATAGTTTTAGTACATGATGATCATATACAAATGATTTTGAGTGAATGTCATGATAATGTTTGTTCTGGACATCTTTCAAAAGATAGAACTATTGAAAGAGTTAAGATCCTATCATGGTGGCCAAACTGGAGACAAATTGTTGGATCATATTGTGAATCCTGTGAAAGATGTCAAAAAGCAAATAGGTCTACAGGTAAAAGATATGGTCTGTTACAGACCATAGAAGAACCCAAAGAAAGGTGGCACACTATTAACACGGATTTTGTATCCGGATTACCTCCAGGAGGTAAGGATAATTACAACTGTGTGTTAGTAGTGGTGGACAGATTCTCAAAGAGAGTTTGATTATTACCATGCTACAAAGATAGCTCTGCAATGGAAATTGCTATGTTATTTTGGAATAGTATTGTCAGTGATGTAGGATGTCCAAGAAATATTATCAGTGATAGAGATTCAAAATTCACATCTGAATTTTGGAAAAGTCTTTTTAGTTTGTTTGGAAAAAAGCTGTCATTCTCAACAGCTTATCATCCTCAAACTGATGGTCTAGCAGAAAGGATGATAAAAACATTGGAAGAAATGATCAGGAGATACGGTGCTTATGGCATTGAATTTAAGGACAGTGATGGATATACTCACGATTGGGTATCTCTGTTTCCAGCTTTAGAATTTGCCTACAATTCCAGTAAGCATTCTACTACTAATATTTCACCTTTTGAATTGGAAAGAGGGTGGATACCTCATATTCCTAGAGACATGTTGCTAAGCAAGACTATAATGTTACACCCTTCTGCTGACTGTTTTAGAGATATGATGAATAAAGCTGAGACATATGCTAGTAAGTGTGTTAATGATGCAGTAGAGTATAATAAAAGTAGATGGGACAAGAGCCATAAAGATCATGATTTCAAAGTAGGTGATATGGTCCTAATCTCTACTGTTAATTTTAGTAATATTTCAGGACATAGAAAATTGAGAGATTCTTTTGTTGGTCCATTTTATGTAAAAGAACTTCATGGTAAGAATGCAGTGGAAGTTATTTTAACCAAAGAATTTGAAATAAAGAATCCTACTTTCCCAATTAGTTTGGTTAAAAGTTTTATTGATCCACTTAAGTCCTTTCCTAGTAGAAAAGTTCCTAAGGTTTTCATACCACCCATGGAACATACTGATGAAAATATTCCTCATAAAATACTACAAAATAAGATAATTGAAAAAGATGGAAAAGATGTGAGGTTATATTTAGTTAGGTTCACAAATAAGTTAGCAGATAGTTATCTTTGGCTAGAAGCTAAAGATATTAAAAATGCTGACGTTATTTTAAGAAAGTATAGGGCTTTGAATGGATCTAAAAATTCCTCATAGAGTAATTTCCTTTTGGAGGGGGGGAGTGTCAGCCATGAGACATGGATTGGTGTACTATAGGCCGCCCAAATCACAAGTCTTGGTAGTATAGTGGTTAAGGAATGTCTTAGTACCCTTCGGAGTACCTAGGTAGTGTGTTCAAGCCTCCATTAGTCCATTACATATCCATATTTTTGACATATAAAGTTTCATATAATCATATTTTTATAGTATGTCTTAATATTAGAAATCATCCCATAAAACCTTGAAGGTTTATATTATAATTTATGGGAGATCTTATAACTTTACTCTAGATTAAAATCCTCTGGAAGCGTCCAATTGGATGTACAACTAATGTCCTTAAAGATTTCCCTCTGTGGAAACTATATTCTGTAATAATCCTTATCTACCATAACCCAGATTTTTAGGTGAATTGTAAATTATTTTCTAAGAACTCTCCTTCCAGCTTGTAGATAACTTTCAAGAAGTTAATCATGCTGAAAATGCGTACACTCAGAAGCTAGGAAACTCCCCTGATGCAGATAAACTCTGTGGGAATACTTACCCAGAGTATAAATATCTATGTGGATTAAGAATATCTAATAATATGGTTGTAATTCTTTGAACACATGCTCTGATGGATCTACAGAGAGTTAGAGGGTAATTAAATGGATTCTGAAGCCTTGAGAGCGTCCTCTTGAAGGAGAATAAGTGACTGGGGTGATTCCCCCCATCACTTTAAACTTCTGAGTAAATAAATTACAACCTTACCTTGAAAATAGACCCCAATGAGTATGTAAATGTTATTATACATTGGGGATGATTGCTTGGGGCTCTGAGCCACTGGCGACAAAATCTAGGACAGTGGTGTACTCCCCTGATCATGCCCTGAGTCCCCCTGAGGACTCTTGCAATATAAAAGAGGAGGGTCTTGTCCCTACAAGACCTATTCCTCATTGTATTTCATAAACCAGATAGTGCATATTAACAAGCCCATCCAAATTAGTACACCAAGAGGATTGACTGGGGCCTTTTTATTCAACATCTTATTATATTATCAATCAAACAATCAATTTCAATTTCGAGTCCAAGGTCCTATTGGAGTTATAGTCCTTTTTAGGCTATCATAAAGGGTGTGAGCTTCCTTGTGTAAGCAAGTCTCCTTTGAGCTTTATTTATTAAAGCTAGGCCCCTTATCTCGTTAGAGGTTCAAGGTGTGGCTTTTTTATTCCTGATAACTTACTATCAGTTGAGGTTTTTATTGATATTATCAGTGTAAACATTAAAACTGATATTTGGCAATTATTATTATTTTTTTGCAGGTATCTGCCACAGCTACTATAGCAATAGAGGAAATACTCTGACAATGTTTAATAGGAAACCATGGATCAAGTCAACTCAAATGCAGTCATCCAATTTCAAGCCCACCTGTTTCCATTGAAAACCAATAATGAGGATGTGTCTTTGAAAGTGGTTGAAAGTAGCAACATGTATGTATTTGAATCATAATAAAGGGTTTCATATTATTGAATTTAACCTTTTGATTTTATCTCAATCCTTGTCACTTGTATTCCTGTTGGTGCTTTTGAGACAATGTTCATAGTGAGGATGAGCCCTTGAATCTAAAGCATCATCAGGAATCAAGCCAAAATTGGTCTGTTCTTAGGCCACCACCACAAACCTTAATTCAATCCATCCCATCCTCATCCAGAGAAAACAAAAAGAATGTTCAAGCTGAGTGTAATTATTGCAAGAAGGAGTGTGTATCTGAGTCAATCCACTTCATCACCCTGAAGAAGGGTCTAAGTCCATGCCAAGTAGTAGTACCAAAAGTAGGACTCCTGGTAAATATACAAGTGGTTTGCAACAGAAAGTACAAACCCTATGTGGTGCTCAAGTATCATTCATTGGAGCAAGGAGCATACAAATTTCTGGCAACTCAACTTTCTGAGATGATACAAGATCTATATGTGATTGAAAACAATCAACAGAACCTAAAAAAAACAATAGAAACACTAAAACTGGATCTATTGTTGGAATTGGCTTTCATCAGGGTACTGACAAAGGATATTCTGCAGGTAATTGGGAATCAATAAAAACTTTCTATTCATTTCTTTGTTCACTGATTGCCATCAAAATACATTTCAAAGTAGGAATATATGCAAGGAGAAAGGATATGAACCCAGAACAAATAGAAAATAATGATCTGTTGTGTTCTAAGCTTCAAGTACATAAACAACTGATTTTCAACAGAATCCAAGTTTTATACCATAATTCTCATTTGAAGAACTAGGAAGTATCAGAAGAGTTCAAAATTCCAAACTGGATACCTACAGAGTGGAATGAACAAAGGGATTGTTTTCTTCATGCTTCTAATGTCATTGTCACTTTTGATGACTTTTCCAATGTTCCTCATAGATATCAGGATGAATTGAATTGTTATAGTTATGGTTTGCTCTCTGATATTGAAAGACTAATGGAAACCAAATCCCTCCTCCCTCTGAAGAAACAGGCCATGATCTCTCCTTCCCAACTCTTGGTTTCATAGTTGATTATGCAAAAGCTGGGGGCATTATACAAATTCTATGGAAGACTTCTGTTTTTCCTCATCAAACTACTGTTCCTTCACCCAGCCTTCAAAAAACTGAAAATCATACTCATTTTGGTTGCTCCTTCAAAATTAAAGAAAAAACTAGCAAAGGCTTCTTTTAAACTTCAAAATTTTTATCCTTCTGAAATTGTAACCAGAGTTAATGGAAAGAAAGCCAGATATAGTTGAACATGTGCTTCAATTTATATAATTCAAACATCAACTCTTTGTGCCAAAATGCTTACCATTTATTTAATGAAATGATTTCAAAGTGTGCATGAGTTGTACAAAGTTTTTACCGGTTGGAATGTAAGATGTGATGAATTTGGATTGATTGACGGCTTATGCTAAGTTGACCACCTTCCCATCAAATTAGATGTAGCTTTATGGCATAGTAAATGTATAGGGCATGTCAAGGGAGGTGGAAAACTTATGATAAGTTTTCCACCTCCCTGAAATTGTCTGCAAACAGTAATCAAATGACATGGGAAATACATGTGGAGAGGCTGGGGAGGTGGAAAACTTATGCTAACTTGTCCACTGTCACAGAAATCATCAATCATTTGGCATATTCAAAATCAAGCTACCATGTGGTTCAAGGGAAGTGGAAAACTAAGCACAAGTTGTCCACCTCCACAGATTTACCACATGATTTTCTCAAATCATGTGTTTCACATCCAGGTAGGTGGAAGACTTATCATAAGTTTTCCACCTCCCTTGAAATGACATATATATGTGTATGTATTATGGAGGAAAGTGGAAACTTTGGGAATACAGCAGGCTATTTACACAAATGAAATATCTATATATTCTAACTAATGAGCAACTGTTGTTCATATTACCCACACATGTGACATGTGACTAGGTCTTTTAGGGTATATAAGCTGTCAGCTTCCTGATGCCAGGAACTTCTCCGTCCTTTAGCTACAGAAAGTGATATTGTTGTTGGAATAATAATTCCAAGAAAATTACGGTAAAATGCTTAAATAATTGATTTAAAAGCAAGTGAAAAGTTTGGTTGGTTTGGTTGGATTAAGTTTGGGTAAATATATATTTTTCAAGAGGGGCCACAGTTCATGAAAACTGGGGATCTTTATTGAATAACAACCTCTCTTCAAGGGGCTCTTTTTAACCGTGTAAAGACCTTGGGACAATGAGGTCTTAAGTGATTGCTCACAAAAGACTAACTCAAGGGGATGGGTGGACTGGCTGTCTTACAGCACTTATTCCTGGGTTGCAAGGAGGAGAAAACTTACTATTTTAAGTACTTACTCCAAGAAGCTTGCAGAGATTCACGGTTTGAAAGGGTCTCAGGACAATTATTGGGGCTATTTGCTGATATTCTTCATGGAATCAATGTTGGGGCCAGAATTATTAATAATACTATCAGACTATGGCCATATACCACTTGTTTATCTTGAATAAACACTTGATCACAGATGGCAAGGGGTCTGGATTGATACTTAAAAATTACTCTGGATTAAATCACTTAAAAAAGGGTTGTAAATATACCTTTTTGGGTAATAAGACCTTCTCAGGGCACATAGAGAGAGAGTTTTGCTTGGATGCTGAGGCTAGCAGACTGGCCAGGGCTAGTTTGACACGTAGTTCTGGTGCTGTCAATCTGTCAGCCTGCTACTTAGCACAGAGCAACCTGACAAAGCAGCAACAATAATAATATTAACAAAATAAAGATAAATGAATAAATAAAATTATTATAAAATGAAGGAGTAGGAAATCCATAAATACTATTGCAGAAATGGATTCCCCACCCAAAATAAGGTAGGGTCACTCACTGACCCCACCCTTGAATTCTTACTCCTTATATTTTTTTTAATTAATTTAATACAAAATGGTAAATGACCACGGCACCAGTATGGCACCTTTTAGCCATTTTAATATTTCACATGATATGTCATGTATAGGTTTCACACCTAAATTTCAGTCGAAATCCAGGTGTTGTGTGTAGTTTAGGAGTTACACGGGAAATTGTGTTTTGTCACAATTCCTGCACGCAGCCCCGCGTCCCTAGCGCTGGTCTCCTGCGTACACAAACTCCCGCACGCAGCCCAGCGTTGGACTCCCGCGTACGCCAACTCCCGCACGCAGCCCCGCGTCCCTAGCGCTGGTTTCCTGCGTACGCAAACTCCCGCACGCAGCCCGCGTTGGACTCCCGCGTACGCCAACTCCCGCACGCATCCCCGCGCCTCCTATGACATCCAGGTACCGCTCAGAGAAGCTACAATACAGTAGGATTTACACTACATATGTAAAGCTACTACACGAGCATAGATTATGGTTCAAAAACCTTAAAAATAAATTAAAATTAGTTATTAACTAATTTCTAGTATTTTTTATTAATTAAATAAAGATCCAGACTCGCCACAAAATAAGTTGATCAGAACCTTCAAAGACCACGAAACTACATAAGGAGTGGTCGTAAAAATTATTAAAAATTACATACAGGATCAGCAGAGGATGGAGAATCAATAAGCACCCACTTCTGCTCACTTTGGACCAGTACTTACTGTACAAATTAAGGATCAGTGCAGGATCAGCAAAATGACTAATCTATTGATTAACAGATCATGCAGCTAAAAAGGAGCTGTTCCTTGACAGATCTAAGGCCAGCAGGCTAACAGCACCTTGAGGACGTGCCAATCTTGCCCTGATTGCCCCCCTAGCCTCAGCCCATGGCTAGTACTCCTTCTAGAGGCCCTCAAAGCACCCAAAAGAATATTTAAACAGGCCCTTTTTGCCCTTCTGTTTCCAATAAGTTAATCAGTTATCAGGAATTATTTATTATCAATCAGACACGGTGTCATTGTTAATCAAGTGCTTATATGAAGATAAGCAAGTGATTTATGACTTAGTCTGTAGTAGTATTATTTACCTTTATTAACCAATCAACCATTGAAGTTTAGTCAGGCAATCAACCCCATCTGCTCTGAAACCCTTCCAATTATTCCAGGATTTTCGTGGTCAAGTACTCAGAGTGAGTGTTTCCCTTCCTGTCTAGGCCACGTGTGCTGTTAAGCCCGGCCATTAGTGGAATAAGTCCTTTCTAAGGCACCCATATTTATTCCAAGGTTCTTAAAATGCCTAAGGAGGCCCCTTGAAGAGAGGTTGCTAGTCTGTAAAGATCCCCAGTAGTATAATACTGTGGCCCCTCTTTATATTTTATATTTAAAATATTTATAACCAAACCAAATAAACCTTGCACTTGCTCTTACCATACCATTATTGGAGCTTTAAAGTGTTTATTCTTTGGAATATTATTGCTCCAAGTTCTTTTATCACTCTCTGTAGCTAAAGGACTGCAAGTTTCCTGGTATCAGAGAGCTGACAACTGGGGGTCTGGCCGGGAAATATCCTTGATAATTAATTGTTTAATTAATTATCTCCTGGACCAGTTATTTATATAAAAAAAATTATATATATAAGTAGAAATACTTATTATTTATCTTGATCTTTTGATTTTTCCAGTGGATTTAAAAACCAACGGAGAATTGATCAATTATTATTTAAATCTTCTTAAACAGAAAAAAGAAGAAAAATTACGTAACTTTGTGCCTGTTGTTATAACTCCTGAACAGAAACAGGAGAGACTTCTTTATTATAAACAACAAATCCTAAAAGAAAAGGAACAAGAGTTAGAAAGAATTATCAATTTTAACTCCTTGTTAAGACAGCACAAAGAGTGGAAAACCTATCAAAGAAAGCTTTCTGCTTTTAAGAGACGGTATCCAAATTATAAAAGTGAGCTTTGATCTCCTTTTTATTTTTTTTATAAAAAAAAAAAAAAAAATCACAAAAACTCGAAAATTATAATAAAAATTATTATAAAATAAATAAATATATAACTTATATTTTTTTATTATTTTATCCAAATTATAAAATGGACTTTGTCTTTGGTGATCTTATTGACCAAGAACTCTTAGAGGACGTCCCAGACTGTGGACCCTTGGATTTGTCCCAAGATTTGATTGGAACCCACTCAGATCCCGTTGGAATACCCTCCAAGGACAATCCTGACCCTCAAATAGATTACACTGATGGTTCCATCTCTGAATGTGACCTAATTATCACTAATCCCATTAATGTCATCAAAGGTAACATAGAATCTTCCCTAGATATTAACCCTGTTAATGAAGATAGCAATTTGCCTCAAAAATGGACACCCAACATGAAAATCTAACATGTTTCTGAAGCTAAGACCTTAACCCTTAAACCTTCTATTGGAAAAGGTTACACCGGTGGTAAAACTTGTTATGCCACTGGCTTGATACAAGGTTCCCCCGTAAAATTACTTCTAGACAGTGGAGCCTTCTGCTCTTGTGTTGGAACTGACTACTTAGATAAACAGGATTCCAACTGGAAGAAAAACTTACTACCTGTACCTGGAGCTAAGTTCAGCAGCTGTAACTCACCTCTCAATGCTATTGGAGTATGGCCAACAGAAATCGTACTCCCCCACTCTAAAGGATCAATCAACATAAAGATTGAATTTGTAGTACTTCAAAATGGAGTATGTGATTATTTTATTATAGGAAATGATTCCCTTTGCCTGTACAGGATAGATGTCTTCCAGAGTAAAGGGAGATATTTCACTATAGGAGGAGATTGGAACAAGAAGTTCCAAATATGCCATATCAATGCTAAAGCTGCTGATTCCGCTTATGAGAGACACTTAGAAACTTTTAACCAGGAATACTTTTCCCAAGCTGCCTTGAATTCCCAGCTTAGTGAAAACCAGAAAAGAGATATTCTCCAAGCATGCTTTGAGAACCAGAATGCTTTTTGCACTAAAGACCATCCCATTGGTAATATCAAAGGTCATGATATGGTCTTAAATTTGACTATTAAGCCTCCTTACCCTCCTAACCTCAGGAGACCAGCTTACCCTTCTAGTCCAAAATCTAGGACTGCTCTAGAAAGCCACATCCAAGAACTAGTGGACTTACAAGTCTTACAGAAAGTAGGGCATAATGAGCAAGTAGACGTAACTACCCCCATGATAATAGCCTGGCACAATGATAAGTCTAGGATGGTTGGAGACTTTAGAATGCTCAACAACTACACCCAAGCTGACTATTATCCTATCCCAAGGATTGACCACGCTCTACATAATCTTTCTAAAGCTAAGTTCATTACTACTATGGACATGTTGAAAGGCTTTCACCAAATACCTATCAGTCCGGATAGTAGGAAATTTATGAGAATTATATGTCATTTAGGCATATATGAGTATCTCAGAATGCCATTTGGTATTAAAAATGCTCCTCCCCACTTCCAAAGAATGATGAATACAGTCTTAGGAATGTTCATCAGACAAGGTTGGATGATGGTATACATAGATGATGTTATCATTTATTCAGACGATTGGGATACTCACATGAATAAAGTAAGGCTAGTACTTAAAACAATTGCCGCAGTAGGATTAAAAGTATCTATGAAAAAGTGCAACTTTGGATACGGAGAACTCAAAGCTCTAGGACACATTGTTTCTGGACTAACCTTAACTGCTGACCAAAGTAAGATAGCAGCAGTAATGAACAGACCTATGCCCCAGAACAAAACGGAACTCTTATCCTTTATAAGCTTCTGCAGCTATTACAGGAAGTACATACCTAAATTTGCTAACCTCACCAAGTGTTTATATGAGATCTGCAACAACAACACTTTGTTCGAAATGAGTCATGAAAGATTGAAGAATTATGAGGAACTCAAAGTAGCCATGACTACTGCCCCAGTGTTGATACAACCAGATTATTCTAAACCCTTCAAACTTTACATAGATGCTAGCATGGAAGGATTAGGAGCTGCATTACACCAAGAAGTAATAGAAGAGGATAAACCAGTAGAGAAACCTATACTCTTCATATCTAGACAAGTCAAAGATACTGAAAAGAGATATGGTGCCAGCCAAATGGAATGCCTTGCTCTAGTATGGGCATTAGAAAAACTCCACTATTATTCGGAAGGTACAAACTTCGTGGTAATCACTGATTGCAATGCTGTTAGAACTCTCATGAACATGAAAACTCCTAGCAGGCATATGTTAAGATGGCAGATAGCCATACAACAGTACAGAGGTCAGATGACAATAGTCCACCAAGCTGGAGTTAAACATCAGAATGCTGACAGTCTTAGCAGAAATGCTCTACCAAATGATACTAGCAATCCTGCTCATGACCCAGAAGATCATGATATATTTCCTATACTAAACATTAACCTGTTTAATCTGGAAGCTCCCATCATAGGAATTCACATATGTGAACTAGAGGAATCACTGTTCAGCTCCATCAGAGAAGCATACAACTCTGACATGAAGACTTTGATTAACATCATAGAAAGTAATTCCCCTCCATCTGAACTCATAAACAGTTTACCTGAAACCCTACTGAAGTCCTATAAAGAAGGAAGATTCACACTGTGGGATGGGATATTATATTACCGGCATAAACACTCTAGTGTTATAGTCTTGACCAAAGCAGAGCATATCAAACTTGTTTTAGCTGAATGTCATGATAATTGCTCTTTGGGTCACCTGTCTATTGATAGAACCCTAGATAAAGTAAAACAGACTGCCTGGTGGATCAACTGGAGAGACTCCACTATCAAGTATGTTTCAAGCTGTGAAATCTGTCAGAAGTCCAACAGGACCACTGGGAAAAGGTTTGGACTACTCCAAAGGATAGCTGAGCCCAGGAAAAGATGGGAAGTTATCAACATGGACTTCGTAACAGGACTGCGCCCTGGTGGAGCTTACTCTTACAACTCAGTCCTGGTTAATGTAGACAGATTTTCTAAGAAAGCCAAGTTTCTACCTAACCATAAGGAAGACACCGCTATGGAAGTAGCCTTACTCTTCTGGAACAGACTAATTTCTGATGTAGGAATTCCTAAGATTATTATCAGTGATAGAGACCCCAAATTCACGTCTGAATTCTGGAGAAACCTCCATGATATGTTAGGAACTACCTTAGCCTTTTCTACAGCTTATCACCCTCAGACAGAAGGATTAGCTGAAAGAATGATCCAGACTCTAGAGGATATGCTCAGAAGGTTCTGTTGCTTTGGGATGGAGTACAAAAATACAGACGGATATTGCCATGACTGGGTTAGCCTTTTACCTGCAATAGAAATGGCCTATAACAGTAGTAAACACTCTACCACCAAAGAAGCTCCTTACATACTGGAAAGAGGATTGATCCCCAAATTGCCCAAAGAAAACCTCAATCAGGAGTTGACTAATATCCATCCAACATCACTGGACTTCAAAAACATGATAGATATGGCAAACAAGCACGCTGCTAAGTGTGTACAAGATGCTGTTGAATACAACCAACAGAGGTGGGATAAAACTCACAAAGAACCTGATTTCAGAATAGGAGATCAAGTTCTAATTTCAACCGCCAATTTTAATAACTTGGCTGGTAATAGGAAACTCAGACCAGCCTTTGTTGGGCCTTTCACTATCAAGAAACTCCATGGTAAGAATGCCGTAGAAGTCATCCTCAGTAATGAACTCTCTAGGAAACACCCAGTCTTCCCAGTCAGCCTTGTCAAACACTACCATCCCAGAGAAGGAGAAAAGACCCCTTCACTTGAAATACCAGTCTTAGATGAGCCTGAGAAGGACAAAGGAAAAATTAGTAAAATCCTTAAAGATAAAAAAGAAAGGATCCAAGGAAAAGATGTTAGACTTTACTTAGTCAGATACAAAGGAGAATCAGCTGATAAAGATGAATGGCTACCTGAAAACAACATTCCAGATGGACCTATACACCTGAGAAACTACAGAGCCAGTAAAAGACACTGAACCCCAAAAATTTTTTTCAGATATAGTCATATCTTGGAGTGGGGGAATGTCAGCCTGCTACTTAGCACAGAGCAACCTGACAAAGCAGCAACAATAATAATATTAACAAAATAAAGATAAATGAATAAATAAAATTATTATAAAATGAAGGAGTAGGAAATCCATAAATATTATTGCAGAAATGGATTCCCCACCCAAAATAAGGTAGGGTCACTCACTGACCCCACCCTTGAATTCTTACTCCTTATATTTTTTAATTAATTTAATACAATATGGTAAATGACCACGGCACCAGTATGGCACCTTTTAGCCATTTTAATATTTCACATGATATGTCATGTATAGGTTTCACACCTAAATTTCAGTCGAAATCCAGGTGTTGTGTGTAGTTTAGGAGTTACACGGGAAATTGTGTTTTGTCACAATTCCCGCACGCAGCCCCGCGTCCCTAGCGCTGGTCACCTGCGTACACAAACTCCCGCACGCAGCCCAGCGTTGGACTCCCGCGTACGCCAACTCCCGCACGCAGCCCCGCGTCCCTAGCGCTGGTCTCCTGCGTACGCAAACTCCCGCACGCAGCCCGCGTTGGACTCCCGCGTACGCCAACTCCCGCACGCATCCCCCCGCCTCCTATGACATCCAGGTACCGCTCAGAGAAGCTACAATACAGTAGGATTTACACTACATATGTAAAGCTACTACACGAGCATAGATTATGGTTCAAAAACCTTAAAAATCAATTAAAATTAGTTATTAACTAATTTCTAGTATTTTTTATTAATTAAATAAAGATCCAGACTCACCACGAAATAAGTTGATCAGAACCTTCAACGACCACGAAACTACATAAGGAGTGGTCGTAAAAATTATTAAAAATTACATACAGGATCAGCAGAAGATGGAGAATCAATAAACACCCACGTCTGAACACTTTGGACCAGTACTTACTGTACAAATTAAGGATCAGTGCAGGATCAGCAAAATGACTAATCTATTGATTAACAGATCCTGCAGCTAAAAAGGAGCTGTTCCTTGACAGATCTAAGGCCAGCAGGCTAACAGCACCTTGAGGACGTGCCAATCTTGCCCTGATTGCCCCCCTAGCCTCAGCCCATGGCTAGTACTCCTTCTAGAGGCCCTCAAAGCACCCAAAAGAATATTTAAACAGGCCCTTTTTGCCCTTCTGTTTCCAGTCAGTTAATCAGTTATCAGGAATTATTTATTATCAATCAGACACGGTGTCATTGTTAATCAAGTGCTTATATTAAGATAAGCAAGTGATTTATGACTTAGTCTGTAGTAGTATTATTTACCTCTATTAACCAATCAACCATTGAAGTTTAGTCAAGCAATCTACCCCATCTGCTCTGAAACCCTTCCAATTATTCCAGGATTTTCGTGGTCAAGTGCTCAGAGTGAGTGTTTCCCTTCCTGTCTAGGCCGCTTGTGCTGTTAAGCCCGGCCATTAGTGGAATAAGTCCTTTCTAAGGCACCCATATTTATTCCAAGGTTCTTAAACTGCCTAAGGAGGCCCCTTGAAGAGAGGTTGCTAGTCTGTAAAGATCCCCAGTAGTATAATACTGTGGCCCCTCTTTATATATTATATTTAAAATATTTATAACCAAACCAAATAAACCTTGCACTTGCTCTTACCATACCATTATTGGAGCTTTAAAGTGTTTATTCTTTGGAATATTATTGCTCCAAGTTCTTTTATCACTCTCTGTAGCTAAAGGACTGCAAGGTTCCTGGTATCAGAGAGCTGACACATTGAGGAGGGGAATGTTGAGCTTTGAAGAGTTGAGTTGTTCATCCGAGTCGGACATTGAGCCTATCTGGTCCAATAAGTGGTGGGACTGTAAATCTGAAGGAATAAGAGACTTAAAAGGACGTTTGATTTCAGCAAGAAGGGTCAGAGAGGAAGAATCAGAAAGAAAGAAAACATAGTAGAGTAGACACCTTAAAAGGACCAGATGGCGTGTTGACTAGACAAGGCGGTGAAGAAGAAGAAGGGGAAAAGAAGGAATAGCTGAGGAGTGATCCGGTGTAGCGCTCCAGGAGTTGGGAGTTGGTAATTGAGTGAGCTTGAGCTTGAGCTGTAGCGGTGGCTGGTGAGTGAGCTGGTTGATGTCAAGCTTCCAGTTGGTTGAAGAGTGATTGCCCGTCCAGGTGATTGAGGATGAAGGTTTGAGAGATCCAGGGGAGCAGTCTTGCGAGCCTTCAGAAATGGAGTATTGGCAGCAGTTGAATATAGGGGGCGCACGGGAGGAAGAGAAAATGAAGGCAGCAGGTTGGGAGCTTATAGGAAATGAGGTAAACTTATAAAGAACAAAGTAGTAGGTAGAGAATAGGAAACAAGGTAAGGATGAGATAGAACAGAGAAAAATAGAAAAGAGATAGGGTCAAATAGAATAACATGGAACAGAATAAGGTAGACTGATTTGAGCAGATACTTGAATACCAACAATAGGCTCCTCCTGGTGGTATTCCAGTTACAAAGTCCATGTTGATGATCTCCCATTTTTCCTTGGGTTCAGCAATCTTTTGTAGTAGACCAAACCTTTTCCCAGTGTTCCTGTTGGACTTCTGACAAGTTTCAAAACTAGTAACATACTGGATAGTGGAGTCTCTCCAATTGATCCACCAAGCAGTTTTTTTAACCTTATCTAAGGTTCTATCAGCAGATAAATGACCAGATGAGCATTTATCATGGCATTCAGCCAGGACATGTTTCATATGGTCATCCTTAGTTAAGAATGTGACACATGAATGTTGATGCCTGTAGTATACGAGACCATCCCATATGGTGAACCTTCCGGCTTTGTATGGTTTCAAGAGGGGTTCAGGTAGGCTATTGATCAATTCAGATGGTGGAAAAGTACTTTACATAATGGTGATCAGAGTTTTCATTCCAGAATTGTAAGATTCTTTGATTGAGTTGAAGAAGTATTCATCCAATTCACAAATGTGGATTCCCATTATAGGAGCTTCAATGTTCAACATGTTAATGTTAAGGATAGGGAAGATATAATTATCCTCTGGGTCATAAGCAGGGTTAATTGGGTCATTGGGTAGAGCATTCCTACTTAGACTGTCAGCATTCTGGTGTTTGTTCCCAGCTTGATGTACTATTGTCATTTGTCCTCTGTACTGTTGGATAGCTATTTGCCATCTTAACATGTGCCTGATGGGAGTCTTCATGTTCATCAGGGTTCTAACAGCATTGAAATCCATAATAACCACAAATTTAGTACCTTCCAGATAGTAATGAAGCTTTTCTAAGGCCCATACTAGAGCTAGGCATTCCATTTGACTGGCACCATATCCTTCTCAGTATCCTTCACTTGCCTAGAGATAAAGATTATTGGTTTTTCTAATGGTCTATCATTTTCTATGACTTCTTGATGAAGTGCAGCGCCTAGCCCTTCCATGCTGGCATCAATATATAGTATAAAGGGTTTACTGTAATCAGGTTGTATTAGTACAGGGCAGTAGTCATAGCCACCTTGAGTTGCTCATAGTTCTTAACTCTTTCATGAGTCATTTCAAACAGGGTATTGTTGTTGAAAATCTCATACAAACACTTAGTTATTAATGCAAACTTGGGTAGGTACTTCCTATAGTAGCTGCAGAAACTGACAAAGGATAGGAGCTCAGTTTTTTTCTGAGGCATTGGCCTGTTCATAACAGCTGCTATTTTGCTTTTGTCAGCTGTAAGAGTTAGACCAGATACTATGTGACCTAGTGCTTTGAGTTCACCATATCCAAAGTTGCACTTTTTTATGGATACTTTCAATCCTTCAGCAGAGATGGTTTTTAGGACAAGTCTTACTTTATCCATTTGGGAGGTCCGTTCATCAGTGTAGATGATAACATCATCAATGTATACCATCATCCATCCTTGCCTTATGAACTGGCCTAGTACAGTGTCCATCATCCTCTGAAAGTGGGAAGGAGCATTTTTGATTCCAAAGGTCATCCTCAAGTACTCATAGGTACCTAGGTGACATATGATCCTAATGAAATTCCTACTGTCTGGGCTTATGGGGATCTGGTGGAATCCTTTCAGAATGTCCATGGTAGTAATAAACTTAGCTTGTGATAGATTATGAAGGGCATGGTCAATCCTAGGAATGGGGTAATAGTCTGCTTGAGTGTAATTGTTAAAAATCCTAAAATCTCCTACCATTCTTGCCTTATCCTTGTGCCAAGCTATAATCACAGGAGTAGTGATATCTACTTGCTCATTGTGTCCTACTTTCCTCTGGACTTCTAAGTCAATTAGCTCCTGGATGTGAGTTTCCAAGGCTTTTCTTGATTCTGGACTGGAAGGATAAGCAGGTCTTCTCAGATTAGGAGGGTAAGGGGGTTTGATAGTTAACGTAAGGATCATATCATGTCCTTTTATGTTACCAATAGGGTTGTCCTTAGTGCAGAAAGCATTCTGATTCTCAAAGCAGACCTGAAGGATATCACGTTTTTGATCTTCACTGAGTTGGTCATTCAGGGCAGCTTGGGAGAAGTATTCCTGGTTAAAGGTTTCCAGGTGTTTCTGATAAGTGTAGTCAGTGGTTTGAGAATTAACATGGCATATTTGAAACTTCTTGTTCCAATCGCCTCCTATAGTAAAGTATCTTCCTTTACTTTGGAATAAATCTATACCATACATGGAAAGAGAATCATTTCCTAAAATGAAGTAATCACAAATTCCATTCTGCAGTACTACAAACTCAACCTTGAGTCTCAGGGAACCTTTGGGATGGGGCAAAATGAGATCTGCAGACCATACTCCAATGTAATTAAGGGAGGAGTTGCAACTGCTGAACTTAGCTTGTGGAACTGGTAGAAAGTATTCTTTCCAGTTGGGGACTTGGTTCTCTAAGTAGCTTGACCAAACACAGGAGCAGAAGGCTCCATTATCTAGGAGTAACTTCACTGGAGAACCTTGGATTAGTCCAGTAGCATAACAAGTTTTGCCAGTGGTGTAGCTTTTTCCAATAGAGGGTTTCAGAGTCAGAGTCTTGGATTCAGAAACATGTTGGATTTTCATGTTGGGAGTCCATTGTTGTGGTAGATTGGAATCCTTGTTGACTGAATTGATTTCCAGGGAGGATCCTATGTCTCCTTCAATGACATTGATGGGGTTAGTAATCATTAATTCATACTCAGATAATGATCCATCAGTGTCATCCAGTTGAGGGTTGAGTTCATTATACTCATCTCCTCCTTCAATGAGATTGATCTTTCTTCTGGGCTGGGGACAGTCAGGTCTTACTTGTCCAGTTTGGTTAAAGTTCCAGCATACCTTTTCTTTGGTCTCAGAAGTCTTCTTGATTTCTAATTGGGGATTGGTGGAGTCCTCAGTTTTTGGATTATACTCTTCTATAACCTTGGGGGAAAGTTCCCTGGGTCTATTGGTCCTTTTGTCAAGACCATTCATGTCAATAGTTTCTTCCAAGATACCAATAAGGGTGGAGAGATCAGCATCCATAGACATTCTACACCTTACACTGTGATTAAGGTGTCCGGGACATAGGCTGAGGAGTCTTTCATTGACTTCCTCTTTATCAGCTTCAGGGTAGAAGTAATCTAACCTCTTATTTTGTTCCAAACACCACTTGTGAGGTTTGTCCTTAGCAGGGTCAAAAAGTGAGGTCTCAAAGGTTTTCATAATTTTTATTTTCCATATCCTGGTACCAAATTGTTCATTGATAAGGACTTTCCAAGAATCCCAAGTCTGAGGTCCTACTTCTCCTCTTTTGTTGATGAACCAATCCAAGGCTACTCCTTCAAACAGCCTGGGCAGTCTTACCACTGCTATAGTGTCCGGTAAATCATAGGAGGCAAGGGTGTAATCAATGAATTTAATGAAACTGATATGGTTATATTCTCCTTCACCTGAGAATTTGGGCCATTCAGCTACAGGAGGTAAGAGTTTCAGAGCTTGTTCCACTTCAGGAGTTGGACTGGGTTGGTAAGATTCATTCCTTATTGTTCCAACATGAAGAGGAATGTTAGGAGTTTTACTTATCCTAGTAGGCTTTACCTCTTCCAAATGGATCCTAGGAGGAGCAGTTGAAATGACTTTGAGGTCTCTTAACTCATTCTTGATCATACCTAATTCCAGATCCAACTTGTTACTCAACAGGTAAATTTTATCAACTAGGTGAGAAGAAAGGGTATCAGTTTTGTTTTTCACTTCTCCTTTGAGCTGCTCAATGGAAAAGAGGATCTATTCTTGTCCAGAGGAGTAAGTGGTATTGATGTGCTTGATCAAGGATATTTTGTCAGCACTGATAATATCCTTTAAGTTATTATTTTCTAACTCATTGATGTGAAATTTTTCAAGTATACAGACTTTTTTTGACTCAATGTTGTCTTTTAATACCTTGGTTTAAGACTCATTAGTTTTCATATGGTCAGCTTGACCTTGGATCATTATGTTAGTATTCAGGAGTACTTTATCAAGTTGTTTATGAATATTATCCAAGTTGCTGCTCAAGATTTTAAAGTTTTAAAAGACATCATCATAAAATTTGTTAAACAACGGTGTAATATTTTCAGATCCTAGTTGTGATGGAATTTCTTCCATTTCTGGGCTAGAGATATGATATTGTCCCAATCTTTTGGGTTTCTCATTCTTTGATGATGTGAAGACCTCAACTTTTTGGGGTCTTTTCCCTTTAATTTGGCTAATTGGTCCCAGGGGTTCCATTTCTCCATGTATTTCTCCGCCTCTGCCCTGGGGATTAATTTCTGCAGGGCTATTTGAGAGTACTTGGCCCGTGATATGGCCTTTCTCATAGCTGCTGAGTCCTCCTGTTTGTGTGCTAGCTTGTAAGCCTCCCAATGACTCACGTGATCCTTCACCAACTCTTTGATTTTGGACTCTTTGACTAGGTCCGGAGTGGGAGGCGTAGGATGAGAGGTGACTGCGTGGGACAACTGTGGGGGAGAGGGACTCATCTCCAACAATTTGTTGGTTGAGTTGGAGGGCACGGGTGCTGGCGGTTCTTGTGGCACTTGTATTGCAGGTTTGAGCCCCCTCATTGTGCTCGCTAAGGGCACTTGTACAGGCGCGCGTTCCTCCGGGCAGAGGTCCATAGGACAGGGCTTCTCCTGTCGCACGGGTGTGGGCTCTGTTTTGCGACATAATGCAAAAAAAGATGTGAGTTTTTGTCAACAAGACTTTGAAAAAGGTAATAAAAAAATATTTTTATTTATTTTTAAATTAATTTAGGCTTAATTAAGCTTAAATTTAACGGTACTAAAGCTTGGCTGGGGTTAAAAGAGTCCTTGGGGGGTAATCCAGGGGGATCTTTGTGGGTACCAATCAAGTCTTGGCTTAAATCCAAAGAACCGTGGTGGGAACTGTTTTCCAACAGGTCCTGCTCATAAAAATCTGCTTGGGAAAAAGTTCTTTCCACTAGTTTAAGATGAAAATTAAAATTAATAAGTTTTTGGTTTTATTATAATTTTTATTAGTTCTTTATCAAACTATTATTTTTTTCAAATTTTTGTTATATATTTTTTTTAAAAAAATAAAAAAATATTTTAAGCTAACTTTCTTTATTCTGATTAAAGAAATGAAGTGGCCTCTGATATTTCTTCCAAGCAGTGTGCTGCCTGAGTAAAGAATTAAAATTAATAAGTCATTCAAGCTCCAATTCTTTTTCCTTAATAGCTTGTTTCTTATAATGAAGTGATCTGGCTTGTTGTTGCTGAGGAGTTATGATAACAGGCCAAAAATTACGGAATCTTTCTTCTTTTTGTTGTTTAAGAAGGTTCAAATCATAATTGATTAATTCTCTGTTGGTTTTAAGGTCCACTGGAGAAGCAATAATCAAAAGTAAGAATAATAAATATTTTTACTTATTTTTACGTAGAATATCTGGTCCAAAGAAATAAATTAATTAAAAATTAATTATTCAGGGATATTTCCCAGCCAGACCCCCAGCTGTCAGCTTCCTGATGCCAGGAAATTTGCCGTCCTTTAGCTACAGAAAGTGATATTGGGGTTGGAATAGTAATTCCAAGAAAATTACGGTAAAATGATTAAATAATTGATTTAAAAGCAAGTCCAAAGTTTGGTTGGTTTGGTTGGATTAAGTTTGTTTAAATATATATTTTTCAAGAGGGGCCAAAGTTCATGAAAACTGGGGATCTTTATTGAATAACAACATCTCTTCAAGGGGCTCTTTGGAACCATGTAAAGACCTTGGGAAAATGAGGTCTTAAGTGATTGCTCACAAAAGACTAACTCAAGGGGATGGGTGGACTGGCTGTCTTACAGCACTGATGCCTGGGTTGCAAGGAGGAGAAAAATTACTAGTTTAAGTACTTACTCCAAGAAGCTTGCAGAGATTCACAGTTTGAAAGGGTCTCAGGACAATTATTGGGTTTATTTGCTGATATTCTTCATGGAATCAAGGTTGGGGCCAGAATTATTAATAATACTATCAGACTATAGCCATATATCACTTGTTCATCCTTTATAAACACTTGATCACAGATGGAAAGGGGTCTGGATTGATACTTAAAAATTACTCTGGATTAAATCAATTAAAAAAGGGTTGTTTATATACCTTTTTGGGTAATAAGACCATCCCAGGGCACGTAGAGAGAGTTTTGCTTGGATGCTGAGGCTAGCAGGCTGGTCAGGGCTAGTTTGGCACGTAGTTCTGGTGCTGTCAATCTGCTAGCCTTGTCTATGTCATATTTCTTTGTGAAATAATTGTCAGAAGGTGTTTAAATTTTAATTTGTTATTTTTATGATTCAGACACATTTCCTTATTTTGTGTTAACTTCTTTTGAGTGAAATGGGTGGAAGTGGGTATTAGTAGATTTTACGGCATTTTCTACACATTTTCGGAATTTTTAATAATTTTTAGGTTAACTCCTTTTTGTTTTTTGTGGTTCATAAAGATTTGGCAATCTCATTTATGTGACAACCTTCATTATTGTTTCCCACAATTTATTTGCTTTATATTTTGATTTTCATATTTTCTATTCAATATTCTTAGGTTTCAGACATCCCTCTGTCGGGAAGTCAAGTTGTTACATATACATGATATATGCATGCAGGATGTAGCCTGTTCCTGCGGTACCTGGCTGTCAGGCTTAGTACAATTTTGTTGATGCGCGCAGGCTTGACAGCTGTGTGCAGGAATCTGTTGCCTGCGGCCAGTTAGTCATTTTGCATGCGGGCCTTTTGACATGCGCCTACATATTGAGTTTCAGGCGTGTGTACCCGTACTGTATGAATGCGGGGCTGCGCAAGGGAATTGTGACACAACACAAATAGGCCTGTAACTCATAAAATATACACAAAACCTCAATTCTGACTGAATTTTAGGTGTGAAACCTATACATGGCATAATCTATGAAATGTTAAAATGGCCAAAAGGTGCCATGGTGGTGTTGTGGTCTGTTGGTCATTTTGTTTAACAATTATTAAAAAATGTCAGGAGTTAGAATTCAAGGGTGGGGTCAGTGAGTGACCCTACTCAAATTTGGGTGGGGAATCCATTTCTGTAATAATATTCATGGATTTCTCACTCCTTCTAATTTTATTATTTTATTTCTGCTTTAAATCTGCTTTGAAAGGTTGTTCTGTCCAAGTAGCAAGCCTACATAAGCCACAGCTTCTTCACCAAGAGGTCTTGGTTCATTCTGATCTTAAGCACATTGTCCCCATCAGATTTCAACCACTTCATCTCAAGCTTTGTCACCTTGAAAACTACCTTGATTATACAATGGCTTATTTCCCTGGTAAGTTTTAAAAATCCCTGGGTCCCTTGTGGTCTAATACTTGTTTGAACTGATATGATCAATTTTTAGAACAACACACTCTTAATCAATTGAATGCACTCCTTTGTGAGGAATACGTTGAAAGATCCCATAAACAAGAATGACAGTCAATTCTTGATTTTTATTAGTAAAAGTACAATTCAAAGGTGTAAAAGATGATGCTAAAAACCTCCATAGATCTTGGTCTGCTTGAGCCTTAAAATGAAGAACCACAACAGCCAACAACAGCTGATAGTGCACGTGTCCAATCAAATCACAAGGTACCATCAGTGGATGGTAAAAAAGCAACTGCTCAAGATATTCCTGCCCCCCAGCTTGCAGTGGTTCCAGCAGAGCACCTGGAAAACCAACCCAGTGAGTTGAAGGAATAATTTGATGCAACAAAGAATTTATCAAAAATTATCCAAATATGCAAAGATGATACTACCCATATTTCCAGGTGAACCCCCAATGCCCACTGCACCTATACCTGTGGAGGATCCAGTTCAAGAATCCTGGGTGTTTGCCCTTGATCATGTGAATGTCCAGGCCTCTGACAATAATTCAGTGCTGCACCCAGAAACACCAGCTGAAGAACCCCAGATTGCTCCAGGAACCAGGGCATCTTCCTGGCTGGCTGCCCAAGCTCATTAACAAGCAGCTAGAAAATCAAGGTTGAGGCCCCACTTAAGCTCTCAAGAATGATCTGAATCCTCTGATTACAACACAGAATTCACCTGCTCAAGTGATACACAACTAGAACAACCAGAAATTTTGATTATTGAACCATAACCCATGAGTCCCACACCTGCACCCACTCCAGTCCCAACATCCATTGAGGAGGTCAGTTTCCTATTTTGAAGGATATTCTGGATAATAAACCCAAAATTGACTTCCAAATTAATATTCCCTTTCTGAATCAGAGTTCCCCATCCTTAATACCACAAAAATGGAATGCATCTAATTCCACACTCATCACAAGGGATATGGAACAGAGAACTTTGAGGCCAAGGATTGAGGTCCATTCATTGACTGATTCATTTCAGACTGAAGGCCAGGATCCTAGCCAAACTGAAACACAGGAAAAAGCCAGTGGTACAAAATTAAATCCCAGCTCAAATCAGCCAGGTCAGTGGAATCATTTTATGATGAAATGAAAATCACGGTAGCTAATTCTATTGCATTTCCTAGAACTTTTTTTTGGATTTAATAAGGAAGGAATGTTGAGGTTTTAATACTGGGATAAAATAAATAACAATGAAAACCCTTCAACTTATTCCAAAATTATCAGCACTACCCAGTTCTTAATTTACAAAACCCTTAACCTTCTTGGCAAAAGGATCCTGTCAAACCCTCCTGAGTCATCAACAATCTTAAAATTGTTGCACCTCTGTTTTACACAGTGTGAAGATGGTAAATTTTAATCATTCTGTCTTCTGATCCTATTAAAATAAACTGATTCTTACTTTTTGTTTATCAGAAAAAATTTTGCTTGGAAAAGATGATGATGTTTTTTTTGGAAGCACCTTCATAAAAACAAAATCCCTCTCTTGCTTCAGGGAGACATTCCAGCTAAATATGCATCCCATCTCTGAGATCCTAACTTATACCAGAGAGCCAAAAAGTGGGGCATACATGAAACTGAATCACACCTTGAATGACATCATAGGTGTAGTCTCACCAAAAAAATCTCAAGAAATATCCTTCTATTGATGGGAGGTATTGAAGGGACTTCAGATGAAGCTTTACTCAGAATACAAAGCTAATTTGCCAACTTGCAAGCAGCTGTAATTGATGATTCCACCTTCGCTAAAAACAACAGTTTGGGTGCTAAAAAGGAAGCTAAGATGAATGCTGGAAGAGGTGGCCTTAAAACTGTTTTTGAATATTTTGTCTCTCTAGTCAATGGGCTCATCAACTTACGGCTTGATGAATAAGAAGATAATTGGCAGGCTTTTATGTCAAAGGACTTGGCAGAGAAGAAGAATCAAGGGGGAAAAACTCTCTAGCATGTGTTTCACACATGTTATTTTTTGGTCCTGCTGCTATATAGGTATGTTCAAGAAACCAACAAGTCATGCCAAAGTGGAAGTCTGGAATTCTCCTTGAATTTGGAAGTCCTGGGCTTGAGTCAAAGTTGAAGGCTGGTTTACCTGCTGATCCACTCTGGGGCCAACTTGGTAACACAACGGCATATATTCTCACTGCCTCAAGTGATATGGGTTTTATTAAAGACCAAAAAATCAACTGGAGAGATGTAACTAGTGTTTTTACTGAAATATTTCTTATGAAAAATTGGCTGCGGTCCTTCTGGAGGATATTGTGCTGGTTACTGACTAAGATCTGAGTAGCCACTTTAATACTTTCAGGGCTTTTGAAAAAAAAACTACCTCTTCTAATTTAGTTGAAGTTACCTCAGAAACCCAATCTTCCCATAGTTAATTCTAGTGAATTTTTAGGAAATTAGACTAGTAGTTTTTCTGGATGGATGATTCTTGTTTTCGAATTTTTTTCTGATATTGGGATAATCAAATTTTTGACTTTGAAACATGGTTCTTTTGGATGATTGAATGATTCATGATGATACTTCTGATGAAATTTATTGACTACTTAGCTGATTTGAAATTGAAGAAAGAGTAAGTGTAGCCTTTAAATTTAAACCAAACCCTACATTTTTGGAAGATAATGAGATTATTTGCTCATTACATAATTTTTTCTATCATCTGCTGCAAATCATAAAAATTATTAAGAAATATTTACAATTTTTTTCAAATTAAGAAAAGCTGAGTTTTGATTAAGAACTCAATTTTATATTGTGATTTTATGGGATTCCAGGAAAACTCAATGAAGAATTGCATTATGTTTCATATCAAAAACACTGCAAATGGAAAATTGAATTGATCCAATATTTTGGGCCTTTCATATGACAATATCGCAATTGTTTTGGCTCAACAGCATTGATGCAGTGTGTTGCTGAGACACTCATACAAAGGTCATTGAATGCAACTCAAAGCACGTAGGCATGGCACCCTGCTTAATAATTACCAGATATCTCCAAAAATGCTTTTCTATATTGTGATTGGTTTTTGAAAGGAATTAAAAAAAGAAAGGGATCATATCATGGCTTTTTTTAGTGTAAATAATATTAATCAAATAAATAAATAAAATCTCAATTAATACAAATATATCTCCATCCTAAATTTTAGTTTAGCTGTGATATGTGTTTGGTTATCAACATCAGTGATTCAAAATACCTTTATTTATCAACCAATAATTCTTTCTTAAGAAATGAATCATCCAAGAAAACTTAATTACAATTTTTATATCATCTTCAAACCCATAGATCAAAAAATATTCAACATTTCTGCTTCAAAATTTGACAGGAATTTCTTAAAAATCAGTCAAATACTTCCCAAAGGTACACAGTATGTAATACTCTTCAGTTACTATATTTAATGCATATAATTCTAAGCACCCATCAAAGTCTCTGTAAAATTTATGCATAGGTTTTTTATGTATCCAATATTCAATTTTAACTCATGCATTAGTATAATTACTTTTCATTTCCTATAAAAATCAAGGCAAAATTTATTCTTACCAAATTCATCGACCCAAATCATATTTCACATAAAAAACATATCAAATCCACCAATCCCTCCACATACCCCTCAAAAATAAAGCAAAAAAAAGTTCCAATGATACCCAGAACAAAAAAATGGTTGGAAGAAACAAATGAACATATTGATCATGAGCTCAACAAAAAAATTGAGCCATTTCCTGAAATTTGGACACAAAGTAAAAGGTTGATGCATGAAGAGCAGAATGCAAGAGTTAAGGTACGCAGGCTGCAGAGAATAATTGACAGGGAGGCCTTAGAAATTTTTATTCCAGAGAAATTGATTCCAAACGTCTGGGACCTTTGGATGGAGTGGCATCAATTTCTTGGAAGGTGTGAGTTGATATCTTTTTAAAAAAGCATATGTAAGATTTCCCATCAATTTCCAATCATTTTACAGCTTTTCCACTGGTGGTAAATAGAAGTTCAATCCCAATGGACTTGTGAATGTTTCTCATAGATTATTATTTGTAACTTTCCCAATTCTTGGTTTCTCTACTTGATCTTTCATGGGAATTATTCCTTGTTTCAATTATGAAACAAGGGTTGATGAGAAAAGAGAATAGAAAGTCCCTTATCTCAAACTCAATTCTAGAAAATTTTTTTTATGAAATGAGGAAAGAAACCCTCATCTCTGTTTCATAAAAATCCAATACTAAATTGAAATTTGTAAACTATGAAGTTTCTGAACTTTTGATCATCTTGAAATTTTCAAGTCCAATAAATGTTTGAATATTTGGCAGAATAAAATAAGAATTATTGTCCATTTGTTTCATTATAAAATGAATTATTTCATCCTAAGAAAATCCATGCATTTTTTGAATGGGGTTTGCTACCTCAAATGTATCAAATGAAAATGTTTTCTGATTATATAACCTCATTTTAATCTCAAAAAAAGCTTGAAAAATGCACTATGACTTTAAATGAAAGAACTCATTTTTCATAAGCAGCTCTCTTTATAAAAAATTCAATCATATTTGGCTTAAAAGAAAATTAAAAATTGAAAAAAGAAAGTTTGATGTGTGTTGCAAGTAACTTGAAATCTTTTTGTGAAATATTGTCCTCTCATGAACTTCAACCCACCCATGAAGTTAAACACAAGTGGAAAGGTGATAAGATTTGCTGTTATTTATGCGGTCAATTTTCATATTTCTCAAGAGATTTCAGTTGAATCTTCCGACGCATGTTTAACCAAATAAGATGAAATGGTCTCAGTAAATGAAAGAAAGCAAGAAAATGATTTTTGTCAATAAATTAACTTCTATCTAATTTAAATTGCAAATAGTTTATCTAAAATGTGGTGAATGATCAATGAATGACATGCCAATTTTTTGTTAAGAATTTTACCTTGACCCTCTTTTCAATTAGGAAGAATTTCAGCAGTAAAAACTTTAGATGAATCCTTGTAAATTTTGATTCAAAACCAGAAATATTCAGGTACTAAGAAAACATATAATATTTTATTTACCTGTAGCAGATATCAAAGCAGATTCACAATCAGATTTCACTGCAGGTTGGATCAAAACTGCACCTCTTAATTGCATTAGAGGAATAATTTTTTTCCCAAGCATTTTCATACTAATTAACAATTGAAATTTGACTCCCCATGTATAATATTATAGAAGCATTTCATTGATTTCAATACTAAACCTGGGTAAAATTGATCATCTTGATTATACTATGGATTTAAAAAATGGAGGTTAAATTTGAAACAACTTGATTTCTCAACCCAGTAATTTGAGAAAAATTCTACTTTTAATGATAGGTTTCTTTTCAGATTACTGATACCAAGAACTTTGCTGCCCTTTAGCTACAGCAAGTGATATTGGTGTTGGAATAATAATAATTCCAAGAAAATTAAAGAAAATTCTCAGATGGTTGATTTAGAAGCAAGTGCAAAGTTTGAGTGGTTTGGTTTGATTAAATTTATTTAAATATATTTTTCAACAGGGGCCACAGTTCATGCAAACAGGGGATCTTTGTTGGATAAAAATCTCTCTTCAAGGGGTTCTTTTGAACTGTGTAAAGACCTTGGGAAAATAAGGTCCTAAGTGATTACTCAAAAGGGGTTTACTCAAGGGGATCGGGTGGACTGGCTGACTCACAGCACTAATGCCTGGAGGCAAGGAGGAGATAAATTACTAATTTAATCACAATCTTCAAGAAAATTGCAGAAATTCATGTTTGAAAGGGTCTCAGAACACTTGTGGGAATATTGCTGATATTCTTCAATGGAATCAACAATGGGTTTAGAATTAATAATTATACTATCAGACTGAGGCCATAAATCACTTTTTTATCTTGAATAAACACTTGATCACGGATGGCAAGGGGTCTGCATTGATTACTTAAAAATTACTGGGGTTTAAAACATCTAAAAGGGGCTGTTTATATAATTTTCTGAGGTAATAAGATCTTCTCAGGGCACGTAGAGAGGGTTGTGCTTGTGTGATGAGGCTGGAAGGGTAGCAAGGGCTAGTTTGGCACGTAGTATTGGTGCTGTTAACTGGCTATCCTTCTCTGTGTCATATTTCCATGTGAAATAATTGTCAGAAGGTATTTAAATGTTAATTTGTTATTTTTATGGTTCAGGCATATTTCCTTATTTTGTATTAATTTCTTTGGAGTGGAATGGGTAATAGTGGGTATTTGTAGATTCTACGCCATCCTCTGCACATGTTGGTAATTTTTAATAATTTTTGGTAGACTTCTTGATGTTTTTTGTGGTTCATAAAGATTTGGCAATCCCATTTACGTGACAACCTTCATTGTTGTTTCTCACAATTTATTTGATTTAATGTTTTGATTTTCATATTTTTATTCAATTTTCTTAGGTTTCAAACATCTCCCTATCCCTCCGTTGTAGAGACTCCTGTGGGATTATATGAATAAAAGTAGCAAATAGCTTGCTGGCAGTCCTTGAAGGGGAACTTAGTATTACTCCTACTCCTTTGGAGTATTAGTATATACTAAGAGTGGTTTTGAATTGCCTGCCCTTCCAGTACTATAGTAATTCTGCTCAATAATTTATTTAAATTAATGGCTGGTTTCTTTGAGACTTAATATAGGTCTCAGATCAAACCTAGATTAATTATTAACTGTGATATTGGTAGGATTTGTTGAAGAATAGACCAGATGTATTGGACTATTGGTTAATTTATTGATCAGATATTTTTGATCTTAACCAATACCCCAATATTAAAGGGTTCAAGGGTTTATCAAAGGACTGGTTCAGGAGAGGTCCCAAGGATGGGTTTACCCACAGGGGGCTGGGCAGAGGAAAGGTTGGTAGTTTCCTTTTGTTGTGCTCTCTTTCTTTGTAAGGGTTATTTAATAACTAATGGGTGGGGTTTCTTTAATATGATGCTGAAAATTTAGGTAACACAAGAACCCTTATTCAAGCACCTGATGGGTGGTTTAATTGGTTAAAGATGGGTAATAACTTGGTTTCTTATTTCTTGTTTTCCTTTTATAACTGATTCACTACTAATATTTTATTTGGGTGGGTACCACAGATAGATGGGTTGATGGGGTGAGTAGGGATGGGTGATAAATAGGCCAGATGGAATGATGATACAACTTGGATAGAGCAGAGAGGCCCTCCTTAAATAGAAAAATCCTACCTCAGGGGGTGCTCAAGGCTTCCCCTGAGGGATCTCCCGGTTCTGGTGATGAACAGTGAGATACAGTTACATGAGGCATTTCTTCTGGTTGGAAAAATGTTGTACAGATACATGAGGCATTTATTCTGGTTGGAAAAAGCTTGTACAGGGGTCTCCTGCATGCACAGCCTTGCATAAATTGCTGTGTAGTGCTAATAAGATGTATTGCTGTGCTATACTGGTAGTTTGTTCAGTGCTACTTGATTCTACCTACATGTATTGCTGTGCAATACTGGTGGCTTCTTTGTTTCTTCTTAAGTCTGATCCTACTTCCTCCTGCATATATTGCTCTTGTAAACTGCTGCACAGCCTCCTGTATTTATTGCTTTTGTATTTGCTTCTGCACAGCCTCCTGTACTTATTGGTCTTGTATTTGCTCCTGCACAGCCTCTTGTATGTATGCTTGCATGTTTGTTTGGTTTTTGTTGAGACTGATTTGACCTCCTCCTGCATATATTGTTCCTTTATGCCTCTGAACAGCCTCCTGTATGTATTCTTGCATAGCCTCTTGCATATATTGCTCCTGTATACCTCTGCACAGCCTCTGGTTTGTGTATTTGCTGATGGGGTGACTGGATCTGGTCTGCTTGCACTGCCTCCTGGATCTGTATTCCTGTATGGTGATGAGGTGACTGGACCTAGACTGGTTGCACTGCCTCCTGGATCTGTATTGCTGTATGTTTATGATGTGCTAGGATCTGGACTGGTTGCACTGCCTCCTGGATCTATATTGCTGTATGGTTATGATGTGATAGGATCTGACTGATTGCACTGCCTCCTGGATCTGTATTGCTGTATTCTTATCTGGACTGGTTGTTGTGTGGTCCTGGTCTTGAGGATAAGCTTCCACTGGTATGTAATTGAGGGTTTACTAGGTATGCCTTATGTCTTCCACAGAGATGTGACACCTGGTTGGGTATGAGTTTGCCACAGTTGAAGGTTTCTTGGGCTGTATCTTCTAATCCATGAGAGATAAAGGGGTACTTTGACTGAGTTAATATGGGTTATTTGTGGTGTAGAGTCCATTTTGGAGGTTAATTTGAGGGTTTGAGCTGTTGTTAAACTAGAAAAGTGAGTCTGATGGCTATAGGACAGGTTTGGACTACCACACCGTTGACTTGTTACATATGCATGATGCATGCATGCAAGTTGTAGCATGTTCCTGCAGTACCTGGCTGTTGGAATTAGTAAGACTGATGTTGATGCGCGCAGGATTGAAAGCTGCATGCAGGAATCCATCATCAGTCCTTTTGCATGCAGGTTTCTTGACATGCGCCTACATATTGGGTGTCAGGCAGGGGGAACCTTTCTATACAAATGCGGGGCTGCGCGCGGGAATTGTGTCATAATGCAAATCCACCTGTAACTCCTAAAATATACACAACACCTCAATTCTGACTGAATTTTAGGTGTGAAACCTATTCATGGTGTTGTGTGTGAAATATTAGAATGGCCAAAAAGTGCCATAGTGGTGCTGTGTTTTATTGGTCTTTTATTCTGAAATTATTTATAAATTTAAGGAGTTGGAATTCAAGGGTGGGGTCAGTGGGTGACTCTACTTATTTTTGGGTGTAGAATCCATTTCTGAAATAATATATAAGGATTTCTCACTCCTTTTAATTTTATTATTTGTTTTCTGTTTCCAATCTGCTTTGACTGGTTGCTCTTGTCAACTAGCAAGCTGACATTTCTTCTCAATTTTAAATAAATTTTCCAAGGAAATACTTGGTTTGAAACAGCAAGCTTTTGAATTTGATTGTAAAATCTCTAAAATTATTTCAAGTGTAAGATTTGATGATAAGTTTCAATATATTTTCTGGCTTAATCATTTTGCCCTGTCAAGGGAACAGATTGATTATTATTCCTGAATTAATTCAAAATGATAAAAAGTCATCATCTCAATCAATGTTCATGGTAAACCAAAAAATGAACAAAAAATGTGGTCATTTTTATCAAAATCCAAGTGGTAGTTGCAAAACATTTCTTCCTTCTGACAATATTTTTGTTCATTGTGTTAGAGTTTGAGTTTTCATTTATGTGACTTTCACTGGAGTTCAGTGTACCATTGATTGGATTCACTTGATCTTATTATTGTTAACCTTCAAGCACTAAAACAACAGGTAAAATGTAACTGGGCTGTGTTGTAGTATTGTGATTATCAGACTGTTTAGTCATGGCTATCAGACTCTTTAGTCATAGCATTTCACTTACCATGTCACTTGAACTGCTTATGCTAATTTTACCTTATTAATTTTGTACTCAACCACTTGTCAGCCTATAGTGTATTTAGTCTATATAAACACCAGTGCTCTCAAGTGGAATTCATCATCTGTTCAGCCAATACATCAACCGGAGTGTCCTTTTTTGTTGAAGTTTGAGTTGAAGGTCCGGTTGAGATGCTTAAGGAGGAAGACTATTGAAATCTTATAACACTAAGAGGAGCGGATCCAAGGAGTCAATGGAGGGCACTCTGGTTCATTGTAAGTCAGGAAGGATGTTGATTCATTGACTTGGAAACCAGCAGCTTAAATAGACTAAGTACATCAAGGCTAGCTTGTGGTTGACAAGATGAATGAAAAAGAATAAGTTTGATAAGCATAACTGTGAAACAGAAGATGTCACCAGGTAAATAAATGTTAGGAATTTGGGCCACAATAGATGAAAGGTAAAGAAAGCACTAGAGTTGATACTGGTGGAACAAAATAAAGACTTTACTAGACTAGCATACTTTTGAGGAGAGCCACTGTAGGTTAAGATAAAGATTATACTGGAAATAAGACTTGACAAGCTTATTATAGAGATAATACTAGACAAAACACTTAGAGAAAGACATGAGAATATAAAGCTTAATAAATGGTTGCACTCTAGTGTTAGGCAACACAATATATGACTAGAATTCTAACACTTTTCCTCCTGATCTCAGGTCCATTATGCTTGACATTATGTCAGCCTGCTACTTAGCACAGAGCAACCTGACAAAGCAACAACAATAATAATATTAACAAAATTAAAAGGAACAAAAGATAAATGAATAAATAAAATTATTATAAAATGAAGGAGTAGGAAATCCATAAATATTATTGCAGAAATGGATTCCCCACCCAAAATAAGGTAGGGTCACTCACTGACCCCACCCTTGAATTCTTACTCTTTATATTTTTTAATTAATTTAATACAAAATGGTAAATGACCACGGCACCAGTATGGCACCTTTTAGCCATTTTAATATTTCACATGATATGTCATGTATAGGTTTCACACCTAAATTTCAGTCAAAATCCAGGTGTTGTGTGTAGTTTAGGAGTTACACGGGAAATTGTGTTTTGTCACAATTCCCGCACGCAGCCCCGCGTCCCTACAGCGTTGGAATCCCGCGTACGCCAACTCCCGCACGCAGCCCCGCGTCCCTACAGCGCTGAACTCCCGCGCGCATCTGAGCAGCGGGTCAGTCCCCGCGCGCATTTGAATGGACTGATCCCCGCGCCTCCTATGACATCCAGGTACCGCTCAGAGAAGCTACAATATAGTAGGATCTACACTACATATGTAAAGCTACCACACGAGCATAGATTATGGTTCAAAAACCTTAAAAATCAGTTAAAATTAGTTAGTAACTAATTTTTAGTATTTTTTATTAATTAAATAAAGATCCAGACTCACCACGAAATAAGTTGATCAGAACCTTCAAAGACCACGAAACTACATAAGGAGTGGTCGTAAAAATTATTAAAAATTACATACAGGATCAGCAGAGGATGGAGAATCAATAAACATCCACGTCTGCTCACTTTGGACCAGTACTTACTGTACAAATTGAGGATCAGTGCAGGATCAGCAAAATGACTAATCTATTGATTAACAGATCCTGCAGCTAAAAAGGAGCTGTTCCTTGACAGATCTAAAGCCAGCAGGCAAACAGCACCCTGAGGACGTGCCAATCTTGCCCTGATTGCCCCCCTAGCCTCAGCCCATGGCTAGTACTCCTTCTAGAGGTCCTCAAGCACCCAAAAAGAATATTTAAACAGGCTCTTTTTGCCCTTCTGTTTCCAATCAGTTAATCAGTTATCAGGAATTATTTATCAATCAGACACGGTGTCATTGTTAATAAAGTGCTTATATGAAGATAAGCAAGTGATTTATGACTTAGTCTGTAGTAGTATTATTTACCTTTATTAACCAATCAACCATTGAAGTTTAGTCAAGCAATCTACCCCATCTGCTCTGAAACCCTTCCAATTATTCCAGGATTTTCGTGGTCAAGTGCTCAGAGTGAGTGTTTCCCTTCCTGTCTAGGCCATGTGTGCTGTTAAGCCCGGCCATTAGCGGAATAAGTCCTTTCTAAGGCACCCATATTTATTCCAAGGTTCTTAAACTGCCTAAGGAGGCCCCTTGAAGAGAGGTTGCTAGTCTGTAAAGATCCCCAGTAGTATAATACTGTGGCCCCTCTTTTTATATTATATTTAAAATATTTATAACCAAACCAAATAAACCTTGCACTTGCTCTTACCATACCATTATTGGAGCTTTAAAGTGTTTATTCTTTGGAATATTATTGCTCCAAGTTCTTTTATCACTCTCTGTAGCTAAAGGACTGCAAGGTTCCTGGTATCAGAGAGCTGACAACTGGGGGTCTGGCCAGGAAATATCCTCAATAACTAATTGTTTAATTAATTATCTCCTGGACCAGTTATTTATATAAAAAAAAATTATATATATAAGTAGAAATACTTATTATTTATCTTGATCTTTTGATTTGTCCAGTGGATTTAAAAACCAACGGAGAATTGATCAATTATTATTTAAATCTTCTTAAACAGAAAAAAGAAGAAAAATTACGTAACTTTGTGCCTGTTGTTATAACTCCTGAACAGAAACAAGAGAGACTTCTTTATTATAGACAACAAATCTTAAAAGAAAAGGAACAAGAGTTAGAAAGAATTATCAATTTTAACTCCTTGTTAAGACAGCACAAAGAGTGGAAAACCTATCAAAGAAAGCTTTCTGCTTTTAAGAGACGGTATCCAAATTATAAAAGTGAGCTTTGATCTCCTTTTTATTTTTTTTTATAAAAAAAAATCACAAAAACTCGAAAATTATAATAAAAATTATTATAAAATAAATAAATATATAACTTATATTTTTTTATTATTTTATCCTTTCTAGTGGACTTTGTCTTTGGTGATCCTATTGACCAAGACCTCTTAGAGGACGTCCCAGACTGTGGACCCTTGGATTTGTCCCAAGATTTGATTGAAACCCACTCAGATCCCGTTGGAATACCCTCCAAGGACGGACCTGACCCCAACAAGGACTTAGTGCCTTTAAACCTTCATATAAGTAAGAAATATATATTTTTTTTTAATAAAAAAATTACTCAAAAAAAATTATTTTTTTTACAAAGTTTCGACAAAAACTTATATAATCTTTAAAAATGCATCAAAACAGACGCAACACCCGCGCCAGTGGACGCGCCCCGTCATATGGATCTTTGCCCGGAGGAACCCGTGTGCTCAAGGATGCCAGTCGCGAACGCAATGCGGATCAAGCCAGTGATTGCTCCAATCCGAGCGACCGTGACAACGACCGCGGCCGCCGACTCGACCAACTCACCGTTGGAGAGCCGTCCCTTGTTGAACGTGAAATCCCAGGAGGATACCGTTCCACCTACGCCACCCCAGCCGGAATCCTCCAAGGAGGAGAAAATAAAGGTATTGGTGAAAGAACACGTAGGTCATTGGGAACTGTTCAAACAGGCTCAGACCCAGGAAGACCAGCAGGGTATGAGAAAAGCCATATCTTTGGCAAAGAAGACTCAAATAACCCTCCAAAAATTGATTCCCAAGAGAGAAGTAGAAGGTTACGTGAAGAATTGGAATCCTTGGGACCAATTAGTTTCCTTAAGAGGAAACAACAACAACAAGAAGAAGAGATCTCTAGCCCATCAGAAATTAAAGAGTCCCAAAGAGTGGGACAATATAATATCTTTGGCGAGAAAATGGAAGAAAGTGTACCGCAATTAGACGTAGAAACTTTCAACTTGTTTTCCATAAATGTTTCTCATAACTTTGATATCATTGGCAAATTTTTTGATAAAGTATATGAGCAATTGGATAAAGTAAATACCAATTTTGG
The DNA here is from genome assembly GCA_025617555.3 of Puccinia polysora. NCBI lineage: Eukaryota > Fungi > Basidiomycota > Pucciniomycetes > Pucciniales > Pucciniaceae > Puccinia > Puccinia polysora. The sequence goes on along the minus strand of CM062635.1, from coordinate 29,819,836 downwards.
TAAAGTCATGCAATCCCAATCCAACTTGATCAAAATCAATGAGTTAGAAGTAAAACAAATAAGAGACAGCATTAGTTTGAGTAAAGGAGAACTAATGAATTACCTAGAAAACAATACTTCAGCTATCCAAGAAGAAATTCTTCTATCAATTGAACAAATCAAAGAAGGTATTAATAAAACAGACCACACTTCACCTACTCATATTATTAATAAAATTGATTCATTAAGTAACAAACTTGATCTGGAATTAGGTATGATTAAGAATGATCTCAGAGATCTAAAGATAAACTTATCTCAACCCATTGCAGACTCTGATGAAATCAGACCTTCCAGGTACCACAGTACGCCCCAACTACCTTCTAGACCAAGACTAACAAGGCATGAATCTTTCAGACCTAGTCCCACTCCTGAAATAGAACAAGCATTAAAACTACTTCCCCCTATCACTGAGTGGCCTAAATTCTCCGGAGAAGGAGAATACAATCATGTCAGTTTTATTAAGTTCATTGACTATACTCTGGCCTCTTATGAACTTCCTGATAACATAGCCGTAGTAAGACTACCTAGACTGTTTGAAGGAGTAGCCCTTGACTGGTTCATCAATAAGAGAGAAGAGGTAGGATCTTTGTCATGGAATTCATGGAAAGATTTGATTAAGGAACAATTTGGTACCAGAATTTGGAAAAGAAAAATGATGAAGACTTTCAAAACTTCTTTGTTTGATCCATCTAAGGACAAACCTCACAAATGGTGCCTTGACCAGAAGAGAAGACTAGACTGCTTCTACCCAAATGCTGATAAAGAAGAAGTCAATGAAAGACTCCTCAACCTATGTCCAGGACAACTTAACCATAGCGTAAGGTGCAGAATGCCCATGAACTCTGACCTTTCCACTCTCATAGGAGTGTTAGAAGAAGCTATTGACATGAATGGCTTAGACAAAAAGCTTAATAAACCCAGAGAACCAACTACTAGGAATAAGGAAGATTATAATAACAAGAATAAAGAACTTCTACCTAACAACTCAGAAGCCAAGAATACTTTGGTGACCAAAGAAAAGACATGTTGGAATTGCAACCAAACAGGGCATGTAAGACCTGACTGTCCTTTACCCAGGAGAAAGATTAATCCTATTGAAGGAGAAGAGGATGACACTAATCCTGACCCCCAACTAGATGACACTGATGGTTCAATCTCTGAATGTGACCTAATTATCACTAATCCCATTAATGTCATCGAAGTTAACATAGAATCTTCCCTAGATATTAACCCTATTAATGAAGATAGAAATTTGCCTCAAAAATGGACACCCAACATGAAAATCCAACATGTTTCTGAAGCTAAGACCTTATCCCTCAAACCTTCTATTGGAAAAGGGTACACCGGTGGTAAAACTTGTTATGCCACTGGCTTGATACAAGGTTCCCCAGTAAAATTACTTCTAGACAGTGGAGCCTTCTGCTCTTGTGTTGGAACTGACTACTTAGATAAACAGGATTCCAACTGGAAGAAAAACTTATTACCTGTACCTCGAGCTAAGTTCAGCAGCTGTAACTCACCTCTCAATGCTATTGGAGTATGGCCAACAGAAATCATACTCCCCCACTCAAAAGAATCAATCAAGATAAAGATTGAATTTGTAGTACTTAAAAATGGAGTATGTGATTATTTTATTATAGGAAATGATTCTCTTTGCCTGTACGGGATAGATGTCTTCCAGAGTAAAGGGAGATATTTCACTATAGGAGGAGATTGGAACAAGAAGTTCCAAATATGCCATATCAATGCTAAAGCTACTGATTCCACTTATGAGAGACACTTAGAAACTTTTAACCAGGAATAATTTTCCCAAGCTGCCTTGAACTCCCAGCTTAGTGAAAACCAGAAAAGAGATATTCTCCAAGCATGCTTTGAGAACCAGAATGCTTTTTGCACTAAAGACCATCCCATTGGTAATATCAAAGGTCATGATATGGTCTTAACTTTGACTATTAAGCCTCCTTACCCTCCTAACATCAGGAGACCAGCTTACCCTTCTAGTCCAAAATCTAGGACTGCTCTAGAAAGCCACATCCAAGAACTAGTGGACTTACAAGTCTTACGGAAAGTAGGGCATAATGAGCAAGTAGACGTAACTACCCCCGTGATAATAGCCTGGCACAATGATAAGTCTAGGATGGTTGGAGACTTTAGAATGCTCAACAACTACACCCAAGCTGACTATTATCCTATCCCAAGGATTGACCACGCTCTACATAATCTTTCTAAAGCTAAGTTCATTACTACTATGGACATGTTGAAAGGCTTTCACCAAATACCTATCAGTCCGGATAGTAGGAAATTTATGAGGATTATATGTCATTTAGGCATATATGAGTATCTCAGAATGCCATTTGGTATTAAAAATGCTCCTTCCCACTTCCAAAGAATGATGGATACAGTCTTAGGAATGTTCATCAGACAAGGTTGGATGATGGTATACATAGATGATGTTATCATTTATTCAGACAATTGGGATACTCACATGAATAAAGTAAGGCTAGTACTTAAAAAAATCGCCGCAGTAGGATTAAAAGTATCTATGAAAAAGTTGCAACTTTGGATACAGAGAACTCAAAGCTCTAGGACACATTGTTTTGGGACTAACTTTAACTGCTGACCAAAGTAAGATAGCCGCAGTAATGAACAGACCTATGCCCCAGAACAAAACGGAACTCTTATCCTTTATAAGCTTCTGCAGCTATTACAGGAAGTACATACCTAAATTTGCTAACCTCACCAAGTGTTTATATGAGATCTGCAACAACAACACTTTGTTCGAAATGACTCATGAAAGACTAAAGAATTATGAGGAACTCAAAGTAGCCATGACTACTGCCCCAGTGTTGATACAACCAGATTATTCTAAACCTTTCAAACTTTACATAGATGCTAGCATGGAAGGATTAGGAGCTGCATTACACCAAGAAGTAATAGAAGAGGATAAACCAGTAGAGAAACCCATACTCTTCATATCTAGACAAGTCAAAGATACTGAAAAGAGATGGTGCCAGCCAAATGGAATGCCTTGCTCTAGTATGGGCATTAAAAAAACTCCACTATTATTTGGAAGGTACAAATTTCGTGGTGATCACTGATTGCAATGCTGTTAGAACTCTCATGAACATGAAAACTCCTAGCAGGCATATGTTAAGATGGCAGATAGCCATACAACAGTACAGAGGTCAGATGACAATAGTCCACCAAGCTGGAGTTAAACATCAGAATGCTGACAGCCTTAGCAGAAATGCTCTACCAAATGATACTAGCAATCCTGCTCACGACCCAGAAGATCATGATATATTTCCTATACTAAACATTAACCTATTTAATCTTGAAGCCCCCATCATAGGAATTCACATATGTGAACTAGATGAATCACTGTTCAGCTCCATCAGAGAAGCATACAACTCTGGAATGAAGACTTTGATTGACATCATAGAAAGTACTTCACCTCCATCTGAACTCATAAACAGTTTACCTGAACCCCTGCTGAAGTCCTATAAAGAAGGAAGATTCACACTGTGGGATGGGATAGTATATTACCGGCATAAACACTCTAGTGTTATAGTCTTGACCAAAGCAGAGCATATCAAACTTGTTTTAGCTGAATGTCATGATAATTGCTCTTCGGGTCACCTGTCTATTGATAGAACCCTAGATAAAGTAAAACAGACTGCCTGGTGGATCAACTGGAGAGACTCCACTATCAAGTATGTTTCAAGCTGTGAAATCTGTCAGAAGTCCAACAGGACCACTGGGAAAAGGTTTGGACTACTCCAAAGGATAGCTGAGCCCAGGAAAAGATGGGAAGTTATCAACATGGACTTTGTAACAGGACTGCCCCCTGGTGGAGCTTACTCTTATAACTCAGTCCTGGTTATTGTAGACAGATTTTCTAAGAAAGCCAAGTTTCTACCTAACCATAAGGAAGACACAGCTATGGAAGTAGCCTTACTCTTCTGGAACGGACTAATTGCTGATGTAGGAATTCCTAAGATTATTATCAGTGATAGAGACCCCAAATTCACGTCTGAATTCTGGAGAAACCTCCATGATATGTTAGGAACTACCTTAGCCTTTTCTACAGCTTATCACCCTCAGACAGATGGATTAGCTGAAAGAATGATCCAGACTCTAGAGGATATGCTCAGAAGGTTCTGTTGCTTTGGGATGGAGTACAAAAATACAGACGGATATTGCCATGACTGGGTTAGCCTTTTACCTGCACTAGAAATGGCCTATAACAGTAGTAAACACTCTACTACCAAAGAAGCTCCTTACATACTGGAAAGAGGATGGATCCCCAAATTGCCCAAAGATAACCTCAATCAGGAGTTGACTAATATCCATCCAACATCACTGGACTTCAAAAACATGATAGATATGGCAAACAAGCACGCTGCTAAGTGTGTACAAGATGCTGTTGAATACAACCAACAGAGGTGGGATAAAACTCACAAAGAACCTGATTTCAGAATAGGAGATCAAGTTCTAATTTCAACCGCCAATTTCAATAACTTGGCTGGAAACAGAAAACTCAGACCAGCCTTTGTTGGGCCTTTCACTATCAAGAAACTCCATGGGGAAAATGCCGTAGAAGTCATCCTCAGTAATGAACTCTCTAGGAAACACCCAGTCTTCCCAGTTAGCCTTGTCAAACACTACCATCCCAGAGAAGGAGAAAAGACCCCTTCACTTAAAATACCAGTCTTAGTTGAGCCTGAGAAGGACAAAGGAAAAGTTAGTAAAATCCTTAAAGATAAAAAAGAAAGGATCCAAGGAAAAGATGTTAGACTTTACTTAGTCAGATACAAAGGAGAATCAGCTGATAAAGATGAATGGCTACCTGAAAACAACATTCCAGATGGACCTATACACCTGAGAAACTACAGAGCCAGTAAAAGACACTGAGCCCCAAAAATTTTTTCAGATATAGTCATATCTTGGAGTGGGGGAATGTCAGCCTGCTACTTAGCACAGAGCAACCTGACAAAGCAACAACAATAATAATATTAACAAAATTAAAAGGAACAAAAGATAAATGAATAAATAAAATCATTATAAAATGAAGGAGTAGGAAATCCATAAATATTATTGCAGAAATGGATTTCCCACCCAAAATTAGGTAGGGTCACTCACTGACCCCACCCTTGAATTCTTACTCCTTATATTTTTTAATTAATTTAATAAAAAATGGTAAATGACCACGGCACCAGTATGGCACCTTTTAGCCATTTTAATATTTCACATGATATGTCATGTATTAGTTTCACACCTAAATTTCAGTCAAAATCCAGGTGTTGTGTGTAGTTTAGGAGTTACACGGGAAATTGTGTTTTGTCACAATTCCCGCACGCAGCCCCACGTCCCTACAGCGTTGGAATCCCGCGTACGCCAACTCCCGCACGCAGCCCCGCGTCCCTACAGCGCTGAACTCCCGCGCGCATCTGAGCAGCGGATCAGTCCCCGCGCGCATTTGAATGGACTGATCCCCGCGCCTCCTATGACATCCAGGTACCGCTCAGAGAAGCTACAATATAGTAGGATCTACACTACATATGTAAAGCTACCACACGAGCATAGATTATGGTTCAAAAACCTTAAAAATCAATTAAAATTAGTTAGTAACTAATTCTTAGTATTTTTTATTAATTAAATAAAGATCCAGACTCACCACGAAATAAGTTGATCAGAACCTTCAAAGACCACGAAACTACATAAGGAGTGGTCGTAAAAATTATTAAAAATTACATACAGGATCAGCAGAGGATGGAGAATCAATAAACATCCACGTCTGCTCACTTTGGACCAGTACTTACTGTACAAATTGAGGATCAGTGCAGGATCAGCAAAATGACTAATCTATTGATTAACAGATCCTGCAGCTAAAAAGGAGCTGTTCCTTGACAGATCTAAAGCCAGCAGGCTAACAGCACCCTGAGGACGTGCCAATCTTGCCCTGATTGCCCCTCTAGCCTCAGCCCATGGCTAGTACTCCTTCTAGAGGTCCTCAAGCACCCAAAAAGAATATTTAAACAGGCTCTTTTTGCCCTTCTGTTTCCAATCAGTTAATCAGTTATCAGGAATTATTTATCAATCAGACACGATGTCATTGTTAATCAAGTGCTTATATGAAGATAAGCAAGTGATTTATGACTTAGTCTGTAGTAGTATTATTTACCTTTATTAACCAATCAACCATTGAAGTTTAGTCAAGCAATCTACCCCATCTGCTCTGAAACCCTTCCAATTATTCCAGGATTTTCGTGGTCAAGTGCTCAGAGTGAGTGTTTCCCTTCCTGTCTAGGCCATGTGTGCTGTTAAGCCCGGCCATTAGCGGAATAAGTCCTTTCTAAGGCACCCATATTTATTCCAAGGTTCTTAAACTGCCTAAGGAGGCCCCTTGAAGAGAGGTTGCTAGTCTGTAAAGATCCCCAGTAGTATAATACTGTGGCCCCTCTTTTTATATTATATTTAAAATATTTATAACCAAACCAAATAAACCTTGCACTTGCTCTTACCATACCATTATTGGAGCTTTAAAGTGTTTATTCTTTGGAATATTATTGCTCCAAGTTCTTTTATCACTCTCTGTAGCTAAAGGACTGCAAGGTTCCTGGTATCAGAGAGCTGACACATTACAAGCCCCTTTCACTCATTCTTTAATCCTTTCATCTCACTAGAGCTCAAGATCTCTTTATTTTTTACACGGTTAAAAGCCTATGCTCAACCTGAGCCAACCATCATTCATTCAACTGTTTTCCTTCAATATTCTCATCCTGAAACCAATCTTTGACTCTTTTGGCAAGGGGGTGAGATGAGGATGAGCCTTGTCATTGACAATTAAGCTCATCCCATCCATTCACTTTGACACTAGGCGTCAGCATCTCAAGAAGTATCCAATTTCCACTCAAGATCATCATACACCATCAGATCCTCCTGCTTATTGCCAAGTTCTTAAGGTAATTAACAATTGGAAGGCCCAACACAATTGTTTCCTCGTGTTGGTGGAGGATTTGGTTCACCAGAATCACTCTTGGTTTGAATGTATCATTTTCAATTTGCAAGATCTATCTCCACCACTTTCAATCACCCATTCATCTTTCAACAGATCAGTGGCTTTCTCGCCCAGGAATCTTGACTTGGATCCATTTATCTCGACCGCCTGGAGTCTAGGTTATGATCTCTGGAGTGTCAGCCCTCGTTATGAACGTGCTGCCGAACTTGCTTTGATTGGTCGACAGTTGTCTGCCGCTCTGATGGTCGGAATCAGTGTCAAGACAGAACATTATTCTTGTTTGATTTGGAAGATGATTGACATTTCCAGATTCTGTACGTTTTACTATCTTTTTAGGATGGCAATGGTCATCAATGCGTTTTCTCAATGGCTCTTGATCATGAAATCCACCAATTAAACGGCCCATCATGATCCGAGTGGAACAACAACGACAACGACCCATTCACAAATGAGCAGTCATAACGGTCACTTGCCGATGATCAGTCAACTTGGTAGTAGTAATGGACTTGATCTTCCACATCAAGGGTTTGTGAGCTTGCACAACAAGGTCGAGATCGCCAAGGTTGTCTTTGGTGAGATTTGGGACTAACAAAATCTGATTCACATTGAGAGTTGGGGTAATCTATTACAAGATATTGCTCAAAACGTGATCACAAAACCTGTGACTGATGTTCAGAAAGGATCTCCGATCGGACAGATTGAGTATTTCTCAGCTCCCCTAGCTGCTACCAATCCGGTTCAAGTTCAATAATCGATTCAGATGTTTAAAGGCTTTGTCGAACATCATCCACAGTTGATCAAATTGATTCCATCCAACACAATGACCTTGACGACAATGACTCCGGCGGCGGCAACAGAATACACCTCTAAGCCAATCACATTCAAGTTCATCAATAAAACCATCTGGATTCTTCAATACCAACTTCATCACCGACTCCATCCTCTCGGGGACGCGTCGGAACACAGAAATCAGGGTGGGAACAATACCGTGACTAATGAATTGTTTGAGCAGTTGAAGAAACGTTTCATGGAGAGGTCATCTGATATCATCAAGTACCGATTATCCAAGCCATCCATGATTTGCCAATGTGACAATCAGCAAATCTCCATGTCTTCATTGCCAAACTCAATCAAGCTACCATTGCACTCAACTCGACTAATATCATCCATCAACTCGTCTTGATCACCAACATCATTGATATCTCACTACTGACTCAACTTGGAAGTATCCTAATTTTACCTTATTCATTTTGTACTCAACCACTTTTCAGCCTATAGTGTATTTAGTCTATATAAACACCAGTGCTCTCAAGTGGAATTCATCATCTGTTCAGCCAATACATCAACAGGAGTGTCCTTTTCCTCCTGATCTCAGGTCCTTTATGCTTGACGTCACAAGCCCCTTTCACTCATTCTTTAATCCTTTCATCTCACTAGAGCTCAAGCTCTCTTTATTTTTTACACATTGCACAATGTAGAATTTGGTCACATGTTTGAAATGAATTATGGAGTAGATGCATAACCAATTTGAGATATTAAACTTGTAAATGAACCCTTTATAATCTCTCAAAATTCATCATATTCAATAGCTGATACCTTCAGATTCAATTGTCTGAAAATTCATTCCCTCAATAAAATCTACACTTCAAAAAAGCCCAAAACCTTTTCAAGCACTAATTAAAGAATTCCATATATTATAATATGTATTTTAGACCTCCTCATAGTTCAAAATCCACAAAAACTTGCACATTAAACAAGGAAGTAGCAGAAAATTTGCCAAATTCCAATGACCCCATACGTCTATGCCTACATGATGATTTAAAGAATATTTCAAAAATTAAATATTGAGTAGAAAGGGTTCTTCCCCCGCCCACTGAAGATCAAGTACAAGTTTCAAACTCAGAAATAATCAATAAAATTGACCCAAACAACAAATTTTTCAACTTTTAAGAAACCAATGAAAAAATCTATGGAGGGAAGAAGAGAATTCCTGGAAAGTTCAAAGAGAAATTACAGAAAGAATTAAAAATCTATGGTATACATGTTCCAACTTTCAAATGGGACCATCATAATTCAACAAAGTGTGACCACATATTGTCAGAAGTGATAATAAAAAATTAGTTAAATGACAAGAAAAATGATTCATTTACAAATTATCCACTTGGTATTGAGTTTTGCAAAAAGGAAATACTCTTTGGCCTACTTGAACATTGGCTACATGGACAGAATGATAATTAAATGAAGCCTAGGACAGGTAACAAGAAGCCTAGGTGTAGAGTTAAACACAGAGTAAGCTTAAGATTTCTCTCCATTTTCTAAATCCTGTTAGCTTAAATTTTGGTCTTCAATCTGCAAGATATGCAGAAAATGCTTGGCCACTGAAGTCCACCTTATGTGAAAGGATTTGGCAAAAAAACTTCTCCCTAGTGTGGAATGCTGCTCAGATACAGAAGAAGACAATGAGGGGAAATATCAATCTGTCCAAGTGTATTGGAGAAGAAAAATTTATTCAAAATTCTTCATAATCTTGATAAAAACACTATCAACTATTTATCTGATAAAAAAGGTGGACTTCAACCTAAAAAACAAGTAGAATATGGAAAAACTTATGATGAAATAGTCCCAAATTATAATTTGAAACCATGTGAAGACCTACCTTCTAATTGTTACTGCCCTCTATTTCTTGCCACATTAGATTGGACAGAGAAATTGGTTTAGACAATGAATCCAGTAGAGTATAAAATAGAAAGACAAGCAAAATCACTTGAAAACCCACGTTGGTTTGAATAAATTTGTTTCCAAGTAGTTCTATATTTCCTCTATTGTCACCCAGAAAAAAATATCAAAAGATCTGCATTTTAGGAAATTTTTATTTATTAATTAATTCATGCTATATAAAAAACTTCAATACCACTAGATTACTTCTTTTGAGCTTCCAATGTTTCATGAAATTTTTAAAACAAAGTTTCTACCAAAATATATTAGAGAAATAAAATCATTCAATGCAATGGTTTGCTTTTTTTAAATTAATTCATTGAGTAAAATAAAGTGTAAGCAACCCCAATTATTTTAATTTTAAATCAATTTATTTGAAATATATAATTGAACTGCATTGCTATGTGGTAAAATATTTCCAACTTGTCTGGGAGGATTTTTGAGTCTTCAGTTAAAATTTAGATTTTCATTTAAATTCCCTACATCAAATTAAGATTTATTAACTTTCAAAGAAAAAAATAAGATATTAAAAACTGAATTTAATCCTCTCAAGAAATACTATTTTTTTAAAACAAAAAGTAAAAAAAAGGACCTTCAAAGCTCTTGTAGTGATCAAATAGGAAATAGAAAGAAAAAAAGCATCAAAATCTTGACTTATCCAATCCAGGTAGTGACTTGTATGTGTCAGGTGTGAAACCATACTGCTTCACTCCTCTTTATGACTTTATATAAAATTGAATTTCAGCATAATTCCAAATCTGCTGTATTCCATGCATGCAGTAGAACTACTTGAAGTCCTCAAGAAATGATACAAACAACTTTCCTCAGGTTCCAACTCAATTCAGAAACAGAGTTTTCTCAGAGTCAAAACAAAACCAAAAAAAGATTCAGGTGCTACACCTGCTGGCAGGTCCTGCCTTTTTTTTCATGGTGAGTGGTGTATCTCTAGAACCTTGAAAATAATAAGCAGGACTACAATTATATCACATTATTTTCATCTTGCTCATTCAGTCAGTCTCTAGCCTTTCTCACCTGGATTATGTATTCCTAGGAATTCAATCTCTGGCTCTGGTGGGATGTGATGATTCACACGTGGAGCAGATCTTTGAATTTGAAATTCACTAGTGGAAGCCTCTGGAGTATTGTTCAATGGATTTCTATTTAAAGGAAAAGTACAGGAAACTTTTCAAAGCCAGAATTTCTTGAACTTGCCTTGGCAACCCTGGGAAGCAGTAATATTGACACATATTTTGTTTGTCTGAATGATTTTTTTGCAACAAAAAGAATATGATGAAAACATAGTTAATCTAAAATTTTATTGAAGCAATGAACTACAGTTTTATTTTAAGGGTATACAGTATTAGGTAATGAATGTTGGAATTGATGGGAAAATAATCTCAACACTTGGAGGAGCTTTCCACTTTATACCTGGGAAACTGTCACGCTCCAAGTTTAAAGGTTATTGTCTTTCCCAGTTATACATATAATTTTGCTCAGTAACATCTACCTCAGTCCATAAAGCAGGACAAAAATGAAGCACAACATCAATGGTGCCTTCCACTTTCTACCTCTGGCTTGTGTAACAACCTTAAAATCTTGGCAACTGACTAAGTATATAATTGCAAGTCTTGCAGTTAACTCTAATACAGGTCAACCATACATCCAAGCTTTTCTCTTCTACCCTGGGTATCATCAAACCTTGGAATTCCATTCTTGGTCACAAACTTACACTAGTCTGCACTCATTCCTAGATAGCCACATCAACTGTATAGTTCACAAATAGACTATTCCCTTACCCTGCATAAGTTAAATATTTAAATTTTCATTTTCCTCACATTTAATTCCTTCCTGCCCCATCTATTACATCCTTTTAAACTCATATTCTATTGTCTTGCACCTAAACTACAACCTTGGAAAGAACTGAACTGTTATTTCATTTTCCCATCCTGTTCCTGTCATTCTTTGCCTCATCGCTTCCTAGCTGTATTTAAACATCCATTGGGTTTTATCTAGTCAACTTTTGATTACCTTATAAAGGCTGCGTTGTCTTCCTGAATATTTTATCCTCAGTTAATTAATTTCATACTTTCTCAAATTTGCTAAATCCAGTCATCAAATTGGGCTTTGCTTTAGTTTCTTTCCTTTTGAAAACTTCCTTCCTTGCGCTGTTTGTTGAGCCAAAAAATCCTCAGTTTGCACTTCACAGTTAGCCTTGCTACCCTGCACCTTCCTTGTACTCAGCCTCTCCCTTTGTGCTCAAAATCATCTAAAATTGCCCTGTAGTACGTGGGGTGGTTGTGTGAAATACAGCCATGGAAGTAGCACTGCTTTTCTGGAATAGAATTATTGCAGATGTGGGAGTCCCTAAGAACATTATAGGTGATAGAGACCCCAAATTCACTTCTGAATTCTTGAGAAACCTTCATGAAATTCTAGTTACTACTTTAGCTTTTTCCACTGCTTAGCACCCCCATACTGATGGATTAGCTGAAAGAATTATTCAGATTCTAGAAGAAATGCTCAGAATATTCTGCTCCTTTGGTTTAGAATACAAGCATGCAGATGGGTACTGCCATGAATGGGTCAGGCTACTACCTGCATTATAAATGGATTACAACATCAGCAAGCATTCCACTACCAAAGATGCTCCTTAAATAATGGAGATAGGATGAATCCCCAAGCTACCTGAAGACAATCTTAACAACCAATTAGATAATATCTACCCCACTTCATTTGATTTTAAGAGTATGATAGATATGGAAAAAAAGCATGCTTCCAAATGTGTTCAAGAAGCTGTTGAATACAAGCAACAGAGGTGAGATAGGACTAAAAAAGAACCTGATTTTAAGATTGGTGATAAAGTGCTAGTTTCCACTACTAACTTCAACAACTTACCAGGAAACAGGAAAATAAGACCATCATTTGTTGAAACTTTTACTATCAAGAAACCTCATGGGAAGAATTCTCTAGAAGTTATCCTGGGCAATGAGTTATCCAGGAACCACCTTGTTTTCCCAGTAAGTCTGATCAAACAATTCCACCCCATAGAAGGAGAAAAAATTGATAAACCATAGATACAAGTTGAAAATACTCCTGAAAAAGAAAAAAGAAAAATCAGCAAAATCCTTCAAGAAAAGAAAGAAATGATCCAAGGAAAAGATGTTAGACTTTAACTGGTCAGGTACAAAAGAGGATCAGCTGATAAGGATGAATGGTTGCATGAAAACAACATCCCAGATGAACCTATACACCTAAGGAACTACAAGGATATCAGAAGACATTAGACCCAAATTTCTTTTCCAATATAGACATATCTTGGAGTGGGGGAATGTCAGCTTGCTACTTAACACAGAGAAACCTGTAAAAGTAGACAAAAATAAATAGATAAAAAAAATAATTAATTACACCAGAAGAGGGAGGAAATCCATGAATATTATGTTGGAAATGGATTACCCAACCAAAATTAGGTAGTTTCACTCACTGACCCCACCATTTAATTGTCACTCCTCCATATTTTAAATAATTAGAAAAAAATGACCAGAAAGTCACAGGATGACTTTGGAACTGTCTAGCCACTTTAATATTTCACATGTATTGTCAAATATAGGTTTAACACATAAAATTCAGTATGAATTGAGTTGTTGTGGACATTATAAGAGTTACACACAAAACTGTGTTTTGTAACCATTCCCCAACGCCTCTAAGTATTCCACACTTGCATAAGGAGTACAGATGCGCATGCATCTGAGAATGTGTCCAGATTAACTTGTGAAAAGAACCCTTATGCAGCTGCACGCAGCTGATCATCAACTCCAGAATGCTAGGACTACCAGAAACTCAAAATGACAGAAGGTACAGCCTATAATAGCTAAAACATACATGGATCATCCTTGCATATGTAGTAATATGACATATGCATAGTAGATGATCCAAAGACACAAATTATAAAATAAAATCACAGAAAAACAATTAAAAACACATCTTTATTTAAAATTCACATAGATAAGGACCACCAAAACAAGAACTGATCCCAATTTTTGGTTACCACAAAACATGCCAAGGAGTAGTCATAAAAAATATTAAAAATTACAGTTGTGATCACCAGGTAATGGAAAATCAATAAAAAATGACCTCTGATCACCTTAGCCTAATAATAAGAGAAAAATAAAAGGATATGTGCAGAATCATCAAAATGACAGATAAACACATTAACATATACTGAAGCTAAAATAGTGCAGAAATCCAGAAGATCTGTGATCAGCTGATTGATATAACCAAGTGGACCTGTAAAACCTGCCAAAACTGGCTTTCTAGAATCAGCCAATGAGCTGAAACCTCTCCACATTCCCTGAGAATATCATTATTCACCCCAAAAAGGTATTTATACAGACCTTCTTTTGGCTTATTGTCCCCCAGTTACCGACAATTTACCAGTTATTATCCAGAAATATTGCCATCCTTGATCAAGAGCTTGAAATATTTAAGAATTTGATTTATTTCCCTTTCTGATTTAAAGTAGAATTATTTCTGAAACCACTATTGATTCATCAAAGTTTAGTCAAGCAATCAACCCCTTGTGCTCTGAAACCCTTTGCCTGAATCTTTGCAGGCTTTCTGTGACTTATTTATCAAAGGTGAGTGGTTTTGTTCCTACATTGGCCTGAGTGCTGTTTTCCAGGCCATACTTGTGCATAAGTACTTAAAAGGCGCCCAACATTATTGCCAAGGTTTTATACTGTCCAAAGTGACCCCTTGAAGAGAGGTTGTTTATTTCTAAAGATACCCTGTAGTATCATACTGTTTCCCCTCTATTTATAAATTATTTAGAAAGCTTTAACCAAACCATTATAAACATTGAAATTTCTCATAAAATATCCACTCTAGAGAATTTTAAGTGTTTATTATTGGAATCATTATGATTGAGAATCTTCCAACATCACCATCCATTTCTGTATCCAAAGGACTGGAAGGTTCCCAGTATCAGGAAGCTGAAAAACTGAAAAATGTTCTGAAGTGAGGGAGATTGCTGAGGACTGCAGTTCCAATGGCAGAGTTTAGGGAAGTAAAGCTGTTGGAAGTTTAGCCAATTTGATTTCAACAGGATTGGAGGTGGATTCAGTGGTTAGTGGGTGTCTTCAGGTGATCAGCCCCATCTTCCAATTTTCCTATGTATTCCAGTGATAAAGAGATTTAATTCCCAGGGTGATTCATTCAGGAAATGGTGCATTGAATTGAAAGATTTACCATCCAAATCCAGGAAAGGAGGGATTGAAAACATTTGGAAAGTTGATTCACTGAGATGAAATTGAAAAGATGAGTATGTTTACCCAGAGGGGAGAGATTTAAGCATTGGATAATTTCAACCATGGAATTAAACATTACAGATTGAGTTGAACCTGAATAAAAGGAAAAATGTAGATAAGCATTGAAAGGAGGAGAAGAAAAGGGGTGATCCCAATCTTTTTTTGGCTTTGGCATAGCGCTGGAAGGTGCAGGAGTAGGAAAAGAGGAAGATGATGAGTTGACAGGTTTATTTCTACAGTCTTCTTTCTTGTGTTTACCAAAAAAATTTAGGCATAGGCCTTCCCTCCCCCTTCTTGACTTTTCACCTGCCTTGAGTTTTCAATCTGGACCTAGGTCCAAAGAGGGTCCGGTAAATGATGTGGTTGAAGCCAACTTTTCTGAGGCCTGGTAATTATACTTACCCTCACCCCTACCCATGTCATGCTGATTGGAGGTACATTGAGATTGAGAATAACTGTGGGGTTGGGAATTATTGAGAGGAAAGGATTTTACTTCTAAAATCTCATGATAACTTGTATCATAGTCCAAAAATATATCCATAAGATCCTGGAGGTTTTATTGAGAGCCTTTGTACCCTACTAGTTGTTCCAGAAGGCGTGAAGGAAGGCTTTGTTGAAAATGGAAGTAAAAGGCTCTATCCTCCCATCCAGAGACTTTGGTCCTAAGTGATTGAGATTCAGTAATGTGGGTTGAAGCATAGACAAAGTCCTTCATCTTCAAGTTGACCAGTTCCTTTTCAGGCTTGAAGACTTCAGGTCTGTTTCAAAAGAGGTTATGAAGTTTCTTTTCAGATTGGGATCATGAGTTAAGGAGGAAAGGGGGATTTTGGTTGGAAAGGTGAGCCCAATAGGGTGGGATCCATCAATTTTCACTTTCAGAGAGGTAGGAATATGCAAAGAGTACCTTCTTCCTGTCAATACTAAAGTTTATTTCATCATTTGAAAAAAGGAGTTCACAAGATTGGAGGAATGGTTGTAGTTTTCCAGGATTGCTGCCTTCAAACATATCCAAAGCATTCATGGAAGGAGACTTGAAGGTGCTAGAGTGAGGAGTATTGGTTGATTTTTGCAAAAGAAAAATTCATGGTCTGGAAAATTGCTAAGAGAGTTGGGTCCACAGAAGATGTTGGAGGGTGAGGTTGGGTTGGAGGTTAAGGGGTTGCAGTATAAGTTTAAGGTGGGAAGCCTTATTGAGGTTCCATAGATGGTGAATGAATATTACTTAGGATCCTTGTGTGAAAGGCCAAGTCCTCACTGTCTTCATTTCCCTCATCTTCCAGAATAGGAATGATGCTGGGTTCATAAGATGGAGAATCTAATCCAAAGCCCAGATGGTGATATTTATCAATTGCACAATTAGTGATGAAACTAACTTCAGGTGGGGCAGGAGAAATAGAAGCTCTAGGAGGAGCTGGAGGAAGGATACCAGTGTACATGGAAGTGGAGATTTCTGGCATTGGAAGGTTAGAAGGGGTCCTCCCACTAACAGGAGCTTGAGTAGTTGATTGGTCCTGATTAGAGGTATTGATGACAAAACCTCTGCCTCTTGCTGCTCTTGTGAGAGGTGGACTTGAAATGAATGATGGTTGTGCATGGTAGGCTGTGATGGTGTCCAAATACTCCAGAGAAGAGAAATTAATCAAAAAAAGTACCCAGAGAAGACTTGAAGAAGAACAGAAAATTTTCAATGAAGAATTTCCCAGAAATTTTGAAGGAAGGGGGGTGCCAAAAGGGCGTTAAAGGGGAATTGAAGAGACCTCAAATTTGCTTTGAAATGGTGTCAAAAAGGCATCCATGAAGCGTCAAAGAAAAGTGGAAAAAGCTTCAAAGAAAGGTTTAAAAAAGTTTGAAGAAGTTAAAGGCATTTCCAAGGTGTGTTGAAGGCATTGAAGCTGTTTTGAAAGCGCGTTGAAGGAGTCAAAGAGATCTCAATGGTGGGTTGTAGGTGTTGAAGAGAAGTTCAAGGCGCGTCAAAGCAGTGTGGAAGGCGTTCAAAAAGATTTCAAATGCGCTTCAAAGCAAATTTGAAGCCTCAAATTTAGGTCAAAGGGTCAAAGTGCCCCAAAGGGTGCTGTTTTTGCTTCACACTGGCCTTGAAGAGGAGCGTAGGAATGGTTAAAGAAGTTCTGAAAAATCTCTGGAGTAAAATTTGAAAAAGAGGATTGAAGAAGTAAAAAAAGAAGAAATCCAAGGGATTGGCCAATGAGGAGTCAATGATGGGGAAAGGGTATTTTCTGCAGGGGTAGCCACAACTGGTACAGAACTCCTTTGGAAACATGAAATGCCACACACAGTTTAGCTCAATCACACAAATTTCCACAAAATTCATAGGGAGTGTTATCCAAGGTTAAATATGGGATGGATTGGATCAAATTTGGTTGAAGGTGATGATTGGAAGAGAAGAGAGTGGGTTTCAATTAAGGGGAAGAAATCAGTATAATGTCCCAATTTCCCCTGGCATGCAAGGGGCTGAAGGAACAGGCACTACTACTGATAGAACTCAAGGATGATTTTTTGGAATTGCAATGAAGAAGGTGAGAGGAGGAGTACAAGGGCTGAGAAGGTGGAAGGATGGAATGAAGAAGCCCAGGAAAAGGTTTTAGAATACTACTAGAGTAAAACCAGGAAGAGGAAAGGTAATATGAGTTAAGCCTGCTGGGAGAAGGATGTTGTGTGATGAGATGACACCTACTGGCAGAGGGAATAAACATTAAGAATGAAAATGCTAATTCCTTGGGGGGGATTATTCCAGGAAGGAAAGAGAGGCCAATATAATTGAGAGATGAGAAGGAGGACTTGAGGGATGAGTGGCTGGTGTTTCAGGTTGGAGTTCCCATTGTATTAAATGTTGACTGATTGGTCTGAAGGCTGTAGTTGAATAATTTGGTTATGGGCCTGTCCAGGAAGGTTTGGAATGTACTCATCTGGAGTCCTGGTAGTATGGAGCTGAACAGAAAGGGGAGAGTATGTACCGTCAGCTTGCTAATATTTACAGAGAAATCTGTAAAAGGAACAAAAATGAAAAAAAATAAAAATACTGATGAAAAAAAGAAGGATTAGGAAATCCATGAATATATTTAAAGAAATGTATTCCCCACGCAACATGAGGTAGGGTTGCTGACTGACCCCACACTCAACCTCTTTGTATTTGATATCTTAAATAATTAAATAAAAAGCAACCAAAAATACATGCCACCACCATTGCTCTTTTTGGAAAACTTAATATTTCACACATCTTGTAACATACAGGTTTCAAGCTTAAAATTCTGTCAAAAATGGGGTTTTTTGTATATTATAGGAGTTACAGGCCAAAATTTAATTTTTCACAATTTGCGCATGCAGTCCCCACCCATCTACTTAGTCCTGTAAGAATTAAACTAGAAGGTTGATGCATGCAGAATTCATGCACACTGCTGATCCTGCCATGAATGGCCCAGATCCTGCCCTGAATGCAGCTAGATTGACTGATCCCCACATCAAGATCTGTTGTGACAAAATTGAAAAGTGGTACTACCATTGACAGATAAAACTAGGAAGGATAAACCATGAATTTAAAGTTTCATGGAAAATGAATGGTAGATATTCAAAAATGTTCAATATATAATAAAATTATTATTTAATAAATGTCAAATAATTTTTAAGTAAGAAAAAAATATTGAAGACCTGTAAGCTTGCTACTTGTACAGAGAAACCTGTCAAAGTAGATTAAGAAATAATAAAAATGAAAAAAGTGAGAAATCCTGGAATATTAGAAGAAATTTGGATATATCACCCAAAATAAGGTAGGATCACTCACTGAACCCACCCTTGAATTCAAACTCCTTATATTTTTGTATAATTAAAGGAGAAGTGACCAAAAAGGCATGGCATCACTATGAAACCTTTTGGCCATTTCATTATTTCACAGGTGATGCTACCTATAGGTTTCACACCTAAAATTAAATCAGAATTGAGGTGTTGTGGATATTTTAGGAGTTACAGGTGGATTTGTGTTGTGTCATAAAATTCCCGCACACAGCTCTGCATGCATACAGCAAGGGTAGACACGCCTGAAAAACAATATGTAGGCACCTGTCCAGAAACCCACATGCAATATACCTCTGGCACCAGATGATGGATTCCCGCACGCAGCTGTCAAGCAGGTGCGCGTCAGAAACAAGTGCACCATTCCTGACATCCAGGTACTGCAAGAACATGCTACAACCTGCATGCATACATCATGCATTGGTAAAAACCTGACTGTTGGATAGAGAAATTTCTGAAACATCTGAATATTGAAAAAAATGTGGAATTCAAAGTATAAAAAAAAACAAATTAAGGGAAATCATAAGAAAGGTTGTCACATAAATGATATTGAAAAATATTTATGAACCACAAAACATATCAAGAAGTTCACCTAAAAAATATTGAAAATTACCAACATGTGCAGAATATGGCTTAGAATCTACAAATACCCACTTCAGCTTGTGTCACTCAAAGTAAAAGAATACAGAGTAAAGAAAAGTTCAAGAACTTTAAAAATAGCTGATTAAAATTTAAAAAGTTTCTGACAGTTATTTCACATACAAATGTGACACAGGCAGGGCTAAATGATTTACAGAACTAAGAGTTTGTACCAAAATGGCCCTTGCCAGCCTGCTAAACTTAGCCCACAATCACAACCCTCTCTATGTGCCCTGAGATAGTCTTATTACCCCAAAAAGGTATATGTGCAGCTTCTTTTTGATGATTTAAACACCAGGAATTTTTAAGTAATGAATTCAGACCCCTTTCCACCCGTGATCAATTGTTTATATAAGACAAAAACTTGATTCATTGGCTCAGTCTGATAGTATAATTTTTAATTATTACCCCATTGTTAATTCCATTGAAGAATAGCAGAAAAATACCCAACCTTTGTCCCAAGACCTTTTCAACCGTCAATTCCCGCAAAAATCTTGAAGTGCCTTCTTAAATTAGTGAGTTATCTCCCCCTTGCTTGCAGGAATAAGTTCTGTGAGACAGCCACTCCACCCATTCCCCTTGAGTAAACCCCTTTTGAGTAAATTACTTAGGACCTAATTTTCCCAAGGACTTTACACGGTTCAAAAGAGACCCTTTGAGAGAGGTTGTTTCAATAAAAATCCCCTGTTTTGTATGAACTGTGGCCCCTTTTGAGAAATATGTTTAAACTATTTTGAACCAAACCAAACTCCAAACTTTGCACTTGTTTTTAATCAATGTTTTTGAGAATTTTACCTTTTTTCATGGAATAATTGTTTTTCCAACAACAATATAACTTCCTGAAGCTAAAGGACTGAAAATTTCCTGGTATCAGTAAGCTTAAAAGGACATCATGACCAAGAATTTTCCATATTGTTAAGGATCACAAAACATATTAAGGATTGGTCATAAAAAGTATTAAAAATAATTAATTTCATCTAATAATTATGAAAGATCAATAAATATCCATATTTGATCATTTTAGTTAGATATAAATAGTAAAAATTAAAGATACGTGCAGAATAATTAACATGAAAGACTTACACATTGACAGATCCTGCAGCTAGAAACACACATAAATCCAGAAGATCTGATGTCAGCTGATTGGAAGCACCTTGAGTACATGCAAAGCCTGCCCAGGCAGGCTTATTAACATTATAACATGAGCCTTAAACTCTCCACAAGCCCTGAGGAGGCTCTTTTCCACTCAAAAAAGGTATTTATACAGACCGTCTTCAGCTTGTTGTTCCCCAGTTACCCAGAAATTTAAACATTTTTGTCAAGAAATCATGCCATATGTGATCAAGTGCTTATATGAGATAAGAAAGTGATTTATGGCCCAGTCTGATATATATTAAATTATTTCTAAAACCATTATCAATCAAGTGAAGTTTATTCAAGCAATCAACCCCACCTCTGCTCCGAAACTGTCAGATGGCTACTATTCAGAACAAACTGACTAAAGCCCCCAAAATAAAAATGAATAAATGATAATAATAAATACAAAAATAAGGAAATAATCAATTGAAAGAAAAATTAATCAATAAAACCTTAACCTGTAATAAATCTGAAAATATTATTATAGAAATGGATTTGTGGTGCCAATTTAGGTAGGGTCACCCACTGGCACCACCCCCAAAAATTTACTCCTTCAGGTAGAACCCTGGTTCACCTGTGTACCCTCCCATCACATCCGCAGGTATGGGTTCCTGACCAAAAATTTGGGCAGAAACCCATAATTATGTCTCTTTCAGGAGCTATGGAAAAAAACAGGTTTCTTCAATAGCCCTGCGTGCACCCACATACCTTCTGCAACCACGCAAAGAAGCTATGGTACGCGCTGGCCCCGCAAGCAGTAAAGCAACTACCTTGCACAAGGCAGAAGTAGTTGCTAGTCAGCAACTACCACGCGCGGCAGTTGCTACCAACTCCCGCCGGTAGTTGAGCAACTACTGCGCGCGGCGGTTGCTACCTGTTTCCAGCCCCACAGGTAGTAAACCAAATACCTTGCGCAGGCCCCTAGCAACCGGCCGGACCATTGCGCAAGGCAACCTGCCAGCTCACTGGACAGCCCCCCCTCTCCCAAACCAGAAACAGGCTGCAGGGTACCACCTAAACACCCTAAAGCCCTTTTCCAAGCCACATGGGGCCCAAAGAGCGTCACCATGTGGTGGGGAATAGTATGAAAACAGATAAAACAACAAAAAAATCCAGAAAAATGGGCCCTGCACCCTTTTTAAAACTATATCATAGGTTGTCAGGGCCCCTGTAAAAGGGCCTTTATGGTAGGTTTGGACCCAAAAGGGTACATGTTAGTTACTTTAACAACCTGAGAGTGTGTACTAAGGATAAAAAGAGGCCTAGCTCCGTGCTAGATGGCTTAAAAGGTACCAAGCACCCCTACAACACCCCCTTGTGTCCCTGGTAACTAAAACTGTATGTAACTAATCATTACCTGGAGTGTATTGTCCAATTAAGTGACTGTAAAAAACCCCAATATAGAAAAAAGAGCCTCAGAATCAGAAAAGCATTTAAGAATGGGGTCCCCAGAGCATGTTTTCAATTCCCTGGCTTCAGGAAGCCATGACTTATATTTCAAAATATTAATTGAATACTACTTCTTTGGTGGATAAAATGAGGTCATTAAGGGTACAGAAACGTGTATCAAGCCCCAAGCATGATGAAATAGGGCTCTTGTACCTCTGAGGTCACCAGAGCAGGTCTACAGAAACGCACTGATGGCCCCCTAGGCCTCAGCACTAGCCTGGGTCACCCTCCTTTGGCTGGTAAAAAGACTGTACCATGAGGGGACCCAAACAATAAAAATAAAGGCTCTTCCCCTAGCCATTTCTAACTCATTAATCCAGTCATATAGTCATTATTGCTTCAGATATTCTTTTACTCAAGCCATCAAACCCTTATAAGAAATCAGTGTGTGATCCTGGACCATTTTCTGATAAAATTATAGACAAAACTCTTAAACAATTACTTTAACCAATATCCAACGATTTAGCCTTCCTCAGCACAAGCTCCCAGCACCCTGAATCCCTTCATATTGGTCAATCAATCAAGGATAAGTCCAGATATAGACCTAGTAAGTGATCCTGCTGACTTATACTCTTTTTTTAGGTTCCGCATAACCCAAACCCCAAGGAAATTACACACACCCTTCTTGAAAGGAGTCTTGTAAACCCCACAGGCACCACAATTGCATCTATATTTTCCTTAACAGACATATACCTGTTTTGCAAAAGGCTCAAAAACCCCATTAAGGTCTTTGCCCCTGCTTTTAAGTTTATTTTTTATAAATATATAAATAAATTTAACTCTTTAAGCCAAAATATATCTCCGGCATTTTTGAACATTTTTACTCTAAATTATCCATCACCTCTAGTAGCTACAAGGAGATAGGTCCTTGGAATCTAGTAGGCTGAAAATTGGGGGTCTGGCTTGTAAATAGTTGATATAATTATTGATTCTGTGCCATTTTTCATAATTTTTAAAAAATTAACCAAAAAACTCGAAAAAATAACTATGAATTACCAAACTTCAAAAATACTTAAAAAATACTAAAAAAATCTTAAAAATTTTTTTCTGATATTTTTCCGGACTGCCAAATCTGTAGTGGAATTCATGACCAATGCTGAACTTATTAAATACTATCCAAAACTCCTAAAACTCAGAAAAGAAGAGTATATCAAAAATTACAAACCAACTGATTGGGTAATTCTATCTCCTTTAGAACAGAAGAAATTGATTTCTCTCCACTCAAAACTCAGAGAGGAACAAGAATTTTCAGAAATGTTTTGTGTAAACCTCATCTTGAAGTATCATAGAGATTGGGCTAAGACTTAACCCCCTGCTCACATCATATTCAAGTTATCAAAAAGTGAGATTTTTTTGGAAACTTTCTTCAAAACTTTTTTTATTTTAAACTAATAAATTTTATATCTGGTAATTTCTAGTGTCTCAAACGCCTACTTCCCCATCAACTTGAACTGCTTCCACTGCTGAAGTAGCAGCCCCACCAGTTACCACTCCAGTGATATTACACAACTACCCTGTCATAGAAGCTCCCCAACCTAGGTCCACAACCATAGAAGAATCTGTGGCAACACCAAAATCAGAGAATAAGCCATATTATCTCACTTATTTTGGGCATTTATATAATTTACTGGTTGATTTAAATAAAAATTTCTAGACTCAGAGGACCAGATGGATGCTTCACCTCTCTTGCCAACTTCAGAGCCAAGAAGAATAATCCATCGGTTGACTCTAAAAAGAATGAAAGTCTTGGGTATGCAGCAAATCCAGAGGATCCCATCCCCAGCTCCTCTTCCCAGCTCCTCCTCCCAAGCTCCCTCTCAAGGAAAGCAAGAGGAGTCCTGGAAAATTCTAATGAAGGAACACATGTCCTTGTGGCAAAAGGTAATGCAAGCAGAGAAAGAGGCCAATTTTAAGATCCAGGTCTTCTATTGCAGGCAGGCCCAGATTTCCCAAAAGGCTTTGCAAACGTTCATAAAAAAGCAGGAGCTAAAGGAGTAAATGAAGGGGTTGAATCCTTGGGACCACCTCAAGAAAATCCAGCCTCCTCCCAAACAAAAGGGAAAGATAAGATCCTCTTAACAGAAGAGACCAAAGGAGGATTTCAACAATCCAAAGAAATGGGCAGAAGTGAGAGATCTAGCTCAAGCATTAAAGGGGGCCTAAAAAAGCAAGTTTTAGATAGTTCTTTTTCCAATATTCTTAGAAATAAATTTAGTGCTTTGATTAATAATATCTTTTTGTGCCTCCAACAGATCCACCAACTGGGTGAAAAACTTAGTAGCCCTGAGTACCTCCTTGAGTTGAACATGGTAGTAACTACTGCCCTTATAAAAAATGGAGTGTCCTATGATTCCCAAGATATCAAGAATATTATCCTGGAAGAAAGAAAAAAGAACAGTATTAATTATGAGAAGTCCTTTTCAGCCTTGAGAGAATATGTAATTTGAATTCAACCTTCAGCTTGTAATGAAATCCTTGAAGAAACACTAAGAGAGCATAGGAACCAGTTGGAGAACTCTATAAATGAGCTCAAACCTCAAATGGATATGCAGCTCAATATGATTAAGAATGATATCATAGATGTAAAATTATCACAGATTTTGCAATGTGAAGCTGTTAACCATTTTGAGCGTCACATGCCTCCTCCTAGGTTTAATCTTGCCCCCTTGCACAGGAACTATTCTCCTGAAATGGAAAAATCTATTAAGCTGCTGACTCCTATCAAATATTGGCCTAAGTTTTCTGGAGAAGGAATATATGATCATATAAGTTCCATGAAATACATCAATCATCATATTCTTTCTTCAGGCTTACGAGAGACCATAGCCCTAGAAAGATGACCAAGAATCTTTGAAGGGGTTGAATTGGATTGTTTTATCTCCAAAAGAGAACAAGTAGGAGATGTCCCATGGGAAGAATAGAAATAAATCATCAGAGAACAATTTGGTACTTGAGTTTTGAGGAAGAAAATTCTCAAAGTCTTTGAGCAAGATTTCTTTGATCCAGTTAGAGATCACCCTCACAACTGGTGCTTGAACCAGAAGAAGAGGATTTACTGTTTCTACCCAAAGGCTTCTGTAGAGGAGATTAATGACAGATTGCTAAGACAATGCAAAGGACACATAGAACACAATGTCTAGTGCAGAATACCCATTGATGCTGAACTTCCCACTCTCATAGGAGTAATTGAAAAAAATAATTGACATGATGGAACTAAATAAAAATCCCAGAGACAGACCCATAGAGTTCCAGACCCAACCTAGAGAGACAAAAGAGTTTGGTAAGGATTAGCCGCTTCCCAAGGGAATTCTGTTGTCAAAGCCAACCCCTCTCTTGAATATTGGAACTGTGGAGAGAAGTGGCACAGGAAACCTGACTGTCCTCATCTGAGGAGAAAGATAAATAATATCAACACTGAATTCAATAGTGAAGAGGAAGGCAATGACTTAGACCTGGTCATCCAAAAACATCAGGAAGAACCAGAATCATGTCCGGTCAATATTGTCTCAGGAGATATAGGTTCTAACATGGAGATTAACCATGTCAAAGGAGAGTCCCAACTAACTCAGAAGTGGGATGAATCCATGAATTAAGATCACATCTCTGATGCCAAAACCTTGATGGTGAAACCAGTCACTGAACAGAGCTATACTTTAGGTAAAAACTGCTTTTACAAAGGTCTGTTTGAAAGGAAACCAGTCAGAGCTTTTCTTGACAGTGGAGCCTTCTGCTCATGCAATAGGATTAATTTCCTTGATTGTCACTACCCCAAGTGGAAGGAACACTTACTCCTTTTTTATGAAGCCAGATTCAGCAGTTGCAACTCAGCTATGGACACCTTAGGGGTTGTAACTATGCCTATTGTTTTCACCCATAGAAAAGGATCCATAAGGCTTCAACTTGAATCTGAAGTCTTGAAAAATAGCCTATGTGACTAATTGATACTAGATGATGATGCCTTCTGCTTGTATGGGATAGATGTCATCCAGAGCAAGGACCGATAATTCACCATTGGAGGAGAATTGAAGAAGAAATTCCAGATCTGTCACATATCAGCCTCCATGGAGAAAAAACCTCTAGAGTCCTTCAAAAATGAATATTTTTTGCATGCCTCTCCTGATGATCAACTTACGTCTGATCAACAAGACAACCTAGTCAAATTATGTTTTGAAAACATGGGTGCTTTTTTCACCAAAGATCATCCCATAGGTAATATCAAGGGACATGACTTAGTATGAACTCTGAATATAAAACCTCCTTTCCCCCCCATCTTGAGGAGAACTGCTTACCTAGCAAGCCCTAAATCCCAAGAGGCACTGGAGGAACACATAACTGAGCTCATGGAGTTGGAATTCCTTAGGTAAGTAGGGCATAATGAGCAAGTAGAAATCACCACTCCTGTCATCATAACCTTGCATAACAAAAAGTCCAGGATGGTTGGTGATTTCCAAATCTTTAAAAACTATACTAAAGCAGATTAATATCTAATCCCTAGGTCCCTAGGATAGAACAATCTCTCCATAATCTTTCCAAGGAAAAATAAAAAAACACAATGGATATGTTGAAAGGCTTCAATCAGATACCTATTGAATCTAAAAGCAGAAAATATATGAGGATTATCTGTCACTTAGGCATCTATGAGTACCTAAGAATGCCTTTTGGGATAAAGAATGCTCCATCTCATTTTCAGAGGATGATGGACACAGTCTTTGGAATTTTCATCCGGCAAGGTTGCATGATGGTTTAAATTGATAAAATTTTTATTTATTCAGATGATTTGAAAACTCACCCAGAGAAGATAGGTCTTGTTCTGAAAAACATAGCAGAAGTTGGACTAAAGATATCTATAAAGAAATGCAACTTTGGTATGTTGAAGTAAAAGCCTTGGGACACGTAGTCTCAGGACTATCTTGAGAAGTAGATCAGAACAATGTTGCTGCCGTAATCAATAGGAAAATTCCTCAAAATAAGACTGAATTACTCACATTTGTCTGTTTCTGTAACTATCATTGGCAGTTTATACAAAACTTTGCTACCATAGCTAAAAAACTGTATGAGATATGTAACAAGAATTCTATATTTGAAATGACTCATGAGAGAGTACAGACCTATAAAACTTTGAAGAAAGCCATGAAAACCGCCCCTTTCCTAACTAAACCTGACTACTCTAAGCCTTTCAGATTATATATTGATGGCTGTCTTGATGGACTAGGAGCTGATCTTCACCAATCCAAAGTAGAGAATGATGTGCCTGTGGAAAAACCTATCCTATTCATATCTAGACAGATTGAAGATACGGAGAAAAGTTATGGAGCAAGCCAGATGGAATGCCTAGCGTGGGTCTGGTCCTTAGAGAAACTTCACTATTACCTAGAAGGAAGTACCTTTGAATCAATAACTTAATTTTCAGCAGAAAGTAAACTCATGAACATGAAAGCCCTGACCGCCACATGCTTACATGGCAAATATCTATCAAGCAGTAAAGAGGAAAGATGAAAATCATGCACAAACCTGGAACCAAACACCAGAATGCAGATGGACTCATTAGATGGGCTCTCCCTCATAACCCTAGTAACCATGCAAATGACCCAGATGAGAACGAAATCTTCCCAATCTTAGGGATCCATGTTTGTGATCTAGACCTAGCTTTCTTTGATTCAGTCCAAGAGAGCTATGACCCGGAGCATCTCAAGTTACTAGAGATCATGAAAAGCAAGAATCCCCCTAATGAGTTAATACAGAGTCTACAAAAGGAACTCTCCAGTCCTTATAAAGAAGGGAGATTCTCAAGCTTAGATGGTCTGTTATACTTCCTTCATAAACACTCAAGTATGATAATCCTCAACTCAGAAACCCAAATTAAAACAATACTGCATGAGTTTTATGATAACTGCACCTCAGGTCACTTATCATTAGATATGAATATTGACAAGGTCAAGCAGATAGCCTGGTGGATTGACTGGAGAGAGAAAACCACTGACTATGTCAAGTCCTGTGACAAATGTCAGAGAACTAACAGACAATCAGGAAGGAGATTTGGTCTTCTCAAAAAGATATCAGAAACCACTAATAGATGGGAAGTAAATAATAAACATGGCCTTTGTCACTGGTTTACCTCCAGGGGGACCATACTCCTATAAATCTGTGGTAGTGATTTTAGAAAGATTCTCCAATAGAGAAAAATTGATACCTGATCAAAAAGATGACACAGCTATGGAAGTAGCTCTGCTGTTTTGTAACAGAGTCATGGCCAATGTAGGTATCCCTAAAAGTATTATCAGCAACAGAAAACCAAAGTTTATTTCTGAATTCTGGAGGAACCTTCATGATATGTTGGGAACAAAATTAGATTTCTCCACAGCTTATCATCCCCAAACTGATGGGCTAGCTGAGCGCATGATCCAAACTTTGGCAAAAATGCTAAGAAGGTTTTGCTCTTTTGGTTTAGAGTTTAAAAACCACAATGGGTACACGCATGACTGGGTAAGCCTCCTGCCAGCCCTAGAAATGGCTTACAACAGCAGTATGCACTTGAATACTCAAGAATTACCTTATATTCTAGAGAGAGGATGGGTACCTAGGATCACTAAAGAGAGTGTAAACCAAAACCTTGTAAATTTCCACCCAACAGCCCTGGACTTCAAGAAAATGTTGGGCAAAGCTAATCATCATGCCCAAGAATGTGTTCAGAGAGCTGTTGAGTATAATAAAACTAGGTGGGAAAAAAGCCACAAGGAACCTGACTTGAAAGTAGGGGACAATGTCTCACTGTCCATGGTGAAATTCAACAATCAAGGAGGCAATAAGAAACTGAAATCAGGCTTTGTAGGCCCTTCCTGCATAAAAATGCTCCATGGAAAGAATGCGGTTGAAGTTATCGGCAGTGTGGAATTGTCCAAGAAACACCCAGTTTTTCTGGTTAGTCTGATAAAGCACTATAACCCTAGGGAAGCTGAAGACACACCAGCTCAAAATATTCCCTTAAAAATCACAAAGGAAGGGAGCAAGGGAAAATTAAGCAAAATCTTTAAATAAAAGAAGGAAAGAGTCAATGGAAAGGATTTCAGGCTGTAACTTGTCAGATAAAGAGACAAATCAGCAGACAAGGATGAGTGGCTACCAGAAAGTAACATAACAGATGGCCCCATCCATTTGAGGAATTTCAGAGCTGCAAAAAGGAAAGATTGAAATCTCCACCCAAGAAGCTTCTTTTAACTTTTGCCCCTCCCAAAATTTCTTTTGGCTACACCAATCTTGAAAGAGGGGAATGTCAGATGGCTAATATTCAGAATCTAATGACTGAAGCCCCCAAAAATAAAAATGAATAAATAATAATAATAAATAAGAAAATAAAGAAATAATCAATGGAAATAAAAATTAAGAAATAAAAACTTAACCTGTAATAAATCTAAAAATATTATTAAAGAAAAGGATTTGTGGCATCAATTTAGGTAGATTCACCCAAATTCACCACCCCCAAAAATTTACTCCTTCAGGTAGAACCATGGTTCACCTGTTTTCCCTCCCATCATATCCGCAGGTATGGGTTTCTGAACAAACATTTGGCCAGAAAACCATAATTATGTCTAGTTCAGGAGCTATGTACAAAAACAGGTTTCTTCCATACCCCTGTGCGCAGCCGCATACCAAATCTTGAAGTGCCTTCTTAAAGTAGTGAGTTATTTCCCCCTTGCTTCCAGGAATAAGTGCTGTGAGACAGCCACTCCACCCCCTGCTTAAAGTAGTGATTTATCTCCCCCTTGCTTCCAGGAATAAGTGCTGTGAGACAACCACTCCACCCATTCCCCTTGAGTAAACCCCTTTGAGTAAATCACTTAGGAAATCATTTTCCCAAGGCCTTTACAAAGTTCAAAAAAGCCCCTTGAAGAGAGGTTGTTTCAATAAAGATACCCTTTTTTGAATGAACTGTGGCCCCTCTTGAAAAATATATTTTAACTATTTTGAACCAAACCAAAATTTAAACTTTGCACTTGCTTTTAATAAATATTTTTGGGGATTATACCTGTTTTCATGGAATTATTGTTGTTCCAACAACAATATAACCTCCTGAAGCTAAAGGACTGAATATTTCCTGGTATCAGTAAGCTAACAAGAACATCATTACCAAGAATTATCCATATTGTTAAGGATCACAAAAAATATTAAGGATTGGTCATAAAAATTATTAAAAATAAGTAATTTTATCTAATGATGGTGAAAGGTCAATACATATCCATATTTTATCACTTTAGTTTGATATAAATAGTACCAATTAAGGATAAATGCAGAATAATTAAAATGAAAGATTAACACATTGACAGATCCTGCAGCTAGAAACACACATAAATCCAGAAGATCTGATGTCAGCTGATTGGAAGCACCTTGAGTACATGCAAAGCCTGCCCAGGCAGACTTCTTAGCCTTATAACTTGAGCCTTAACATCTCCACACCCCCTGAGGAGGCTCTTTTCCACTCAAAAAAGGTATTTATACAGACCTTATTCAGCTTGTTGTTCCCCAGTTGCCCAGAAATTTAAAAATTTTTGTCAAGAAATCTTGCCATATGTGATCAAGTGCTGATATGAGATAAGAGAGTGATTTATGGCCCAGTCTGATATATATTAAATTATTTATAAAACCATTATCAATCCAGTGAAGTTTATTCAAGCAATCAAACCCACCTCTGCTCTGAAACTGTCAGCTGGCTACTATTCAAAACCAACTAACTAAAGCGCCCAAAATAAAAATGAATAAATGATAATAATAAATACAAAAATAAGGAAATAATCAATTAAAAGAAAAATTAATAAATAAAACCTTAAACAGTAATAAATCTCAAAATATTATTAAAGAAATGGATTTTTGGTGCCAATTTAGGTAGTGTCACCCACTGGCACCACCCCCAAAATTTACTCCTTCAGGTATAACCCTGGTTCACCTGTGTACCCTCCCATCACATCTGCAGGTATGGGTTCCTGACCAAAAATTTGGTCAGAAACCCATAATTATGTCTAGTTCAGGAGCTATGGACAAAAAAAGTTTTCTTCAATAGCCCTGCACGCAGCCACATACCTTCTGCAACCACACAAAGGAGCTATGGCATGCTGTGGTGCCCCATCCTGGACACCCTGGCCACTCAAATTGTTTTCTTTCCTTGACACTATCGATACTCAATCTTGTCCACGTGCACACATAATACACACAGTCTACCCAATCTATAACTTGACAATCATCTCAATTCATTAATCCTGCCCCCTTAGCCTCCAGATCCCTATCCCCCCTCCTTCCTTCCTTCCTTCTTCTCCTCCTTCCTTCTCCCTCATCAACCTTCCTATTCTCTATGATCTCAATCTCATCCACTTTATTCCTCCTTAATTTATCATCTCTCCCAATAATCCTTCCTCCCGTCTACATCCTAATAGCAAACTGGCCCCTACCCAACCTGCGATCTCAGACCAAGTTCATGAAACAAGATCAAGATATCAGCACATTTCAAATGTCTTGACCCACTAGATTTCACCCAAAAATATTTGAAGGAGATGGACAATCAATCTCACACAGTAAATTGATGATCATCCTGATCATCAACCTGAGCATCATCCTCCTACACAAATGCTGTATCACTAAAGAAGAACTCAATTTGAGTTCCGGAAGATGTTTGAAGCAGTTAGCAAGATCAAATCAATTGGTAGTTTGATTTTCAATTCTGCATTTGACTCTAGGTTGCTCCATCCGTTTAAAAATTATTGTTGGGCTGTTGCAGTAAGGATGATGATGCAACAGCTGGTCCAGAACAAGATCAGGTTGATGTAATTGGCAACTTGAAAATCTACCCCAGAAGCCTCATCAACCCATTGGAATGCCCAAGTGTCAGTTTATGCTGACTATCCAGAAGGATCCAACGAGATCCATCAAGTTGGTTTGGATTGATTATAAAAATTGAGCAAGATAAAGTCAACAAAAACATGCTCGAGATCAAAAGCTTGCTATGATTTAACCCTATCTCCAGCGCTTGTCATCAGCGGAGTTGTGTGCTTGACTTGACTTGACGACTGGCTACTCTACTACTGGTGCTCTCCCGGCCTTCCTGTTGCTTTCTTCCTAGTTATCCTTGCTCCCAACATGCTCCCCTCAAACTCAAACTTGTCATCCAACTCTTAGCTCACCAGTCTTCCGCGCGGCTTGTCCGTTGCCCACGCAGGTCTCTTACGTTGCTGGTGCCCGTCGGAAACCTGCCGGCGGTCATCTGCGGTCTTGGCAGTCAACCGGGCCCACCAGGATGCCCGTGGGCGTCCCTCTTTGGTTGTTTTTCTCTGAGTGCTTATTTGTTTCTTTTTTTTCCTTTTTTTTTTCTCATGACACTGATCTTTAAAAAAAAAAAAAAAAAAAAAAAATTCTGCTCTATTTTTAAATCTCTCTTGTAAATAGTCTACAGGCCTCTGGTCTATAAACGGAGGGGATCTCCCCTGCTTCATCAGATCAGAGGAGGGCATCATATCAGTTCATCAGATAATAGAATCATCCAAGGGGAGTGTGTGCCTATGTCCCCCCCATTGTGAAATTAAGATCCTGATCCTTATCCTGGGTATATCTTTGATTTACCCCTGATCCATTTTTTTTTGACCATGAGTCTTTGCCCCTCTGTGGCCTGATCCTTATCACCAACCAATAGCCTTTCTGGTTGAAGAAAAATTCTGTCTGTTGGAATTTTTGAGTGTGTTATACCACTCCTTGATCCCTTTCTCTGACCATACCAGTCCTTATCCCTGATCATCTTTCTGGAGCCAATCACAATTGATTGAAGAGGTCTTATTAAGCTTAAGACATGGAGTTTTATACCTCCCTTTATTTTCTTTGGATTTGCATTCTGCTAGCCTACCCCTGAATCCCTTGAGAAGTGTTGAGGTTATCCTTGCTTCAAATCAGTTACTGTTTGCTTTTAGAGCTTCTTAAACATTGTGCTTTGTCTTTTACAGCCACCCTCAGTTATCTGGTACCCCTCAAGCCCTTGATTGCGGAGAGTTGGGCAGGTTCATTTAGAACCTGGAGGTTGGTTTGGTTTGAGTTGATCAATCCCAATCTTCTGCTGAAAACCAGAGTTATTAGCTTGTGGGCATTGTTTACATACAACAACTTTTGTTCTTTGAACTCTAAGCAGACTTTAACTTCTTTTGTTCAAGTTTTTCCCTGCATAATCTTGTCTCAGATAGTGCTGTTCCATTGCTACAGAACTATTATCATCTTTATCCCCTACTCCTTGATTCCTCAATTACCAGGTTCTGGACCTTGATCTTGGTTACATCTAAATATTTTTGTAACACTCAGGAGGGCAGCCTAAACAGCACCTTTCCCCTCCACAGAACTGCCACAGCATAGCACTGTTTGGAGTCTTACATTTGGTCCCCCGGGCCAGGATTGAACCAGGAAACTTGGGATTTACAGTCCCAACTTGAAGAATCAACTCCAAAATCCAATCCAATTTTTTTTCTTTACTTTCTTTTTCTGTTTGTTCTTTTTTTTTCAGATCTGATCCGCGGAGGCAACTTGGTCCAGAAGTAAGTCCTACCAATTGTGCACCATCTGGGCAAGATCCTTGTTGTTTTTGTGAAACTCTACTCTAGCCACACTTGTGAGCCACCTTGGAACTCTACTCTTTTGGATCTCTTAGGAACCCTTCAACATGGAATCTGCTGGATCCCCCTCATCTTTTCGGGCCAAAATGGTCAAAATCAAATTTCAGAACAAAAACTTAGGCTTCAATGGGACCAATGTCAAACAATTCCTGGACTCCTATGAGATGGCTGCTGAAGTGGATGGTGCCAGTGAATATGATATGGCTTATCAGTTATGATTTTTTATCTCTTCTTACAAAGTTATGGAGGTTATCAAATTGTTTGAGGGATTTGAAACTCATAACTGGAGAATCCTGAAGGAGGCTATGTTGGCCTATTGGGGAAAAATGGATGTAGCCAGATCTACTTTGCAAGACTTGGATGCCCTGGTTTCTCAATGGATCTCCAATGGTGGTATCTACTCAGTCTCTGACTATCAAGCTTTCAGAAAATCTTGGGACCCTATCCAGTCCTATCTTATACGGAACAATCACATTGATACGTTGGACAAAATTTGAGTGCAATTTTTTCAGTCTTTCTCTCCAGGAGTGCAGGAAATAATTAAGGATGAATTGGTGAAATCTGGATCCATGATCACAACAAGAGATAATTGGTTCGAGCTCCCTGCTTTCATGTTTATTAGGAATACTGTGGATAAAGTGATGAAAGGTCACACAGCTCTCAGCTTTGAAAAACCTAAAATCGCTGAACCAGTCCTTGCCCCCTCTTTTCAAGCATCTAACAAAATCATGAACAAGATGGAAGCCAATTGCAGACCTAAACCCAATCCTCAGACCCACCAGGAGACACCTACTATAGATGAAATCACTAAGTTACTTCAGACATTTGAGAATAAAATAGATCAGAAAATATCCTCTTTAGCCACTCCTAAACCTGCTAATTCTGTTCCTAAATCTACTATAGTCTGTTATTATTGCCATAGGGAAGGCCATGGTACTAGTAGATGTCCTGAACTCCAGAAGGACAAGGAGGAGAAGTTAGTAGAGCAGAAGGGAAATAATTTCTTTCTTCCTAATGGTTCTTTGATCCCTTTTGATTCATCTTGTCCAATCTGTCATGTGGTGGCCTCATACCAACCACCAACTCCAAAGAAGGCATCCTTTGTCTCTGTGGATTTTTGATCATCCTGTGGAACTCTGCAACCTTGTTATCCTCCAGCTATCACTTCTTCCAGCTTCCCTGCCACCTATCAATCTGATCCGGCTAGGAAAAGCCATGAGGAACCAAAACCTCATAAGTCTCCTCCTGTTCCATCCTCAATCCTGAAAAAACCCATTAAACATCAATCTTCACCTGAGCCTCCTTCCTCTGATTTAGAAGACATGGAAGTAGAAAGGGAACCACTTATGGAAAGGTTCCAGGACAACTCTGATCTTCCCCCTCTTCAACCTGTCCAACCCTCAGATCCTCTTCCAGAACCTATTTCACCTGATGTTCCTCCCTCCACCCAGCCCAAAGTTTGATTTGAGAGAGGCATCTTCAAGGACTACCCTAATGCTGTGGAAGGAGTATTAAAGAAAATTTCTGATCTTGAAATCCCTGATCTATCTGTGGCTGAACTCCTGTCAATCTCTCCATCTGTGGCTGAAGGGATGAAGAAATGGGTTTCTTGTTGACGTGTGGAGATTGGTCTGGAAAAATTGAAGGTCTCCTCTGGTACTCTGATAGAGGATTTTGGTGGAACAGATCCCTCCTCAGATGCCAACCTGTATTCCTGTCCTCTTGGATTTCTCCCATGTTATCTTGGTGTTTCAACTAAAACGGTTTCTCTCCTTGTGGATTTGGGTTCTCAGCTCAACTTGATTTCGGACTCCATGGCCTGCAAGCTTAAACTTAGCCCAAGGGTCAGTTTCAATTCTGCTGTGTATGGAATAGGGAACCAGTCCTGTGAGCTAGTTGGTATTTCTGAGGATATCCCTTTTTGGATTGGTCAGAATATTGTTGGCACCTGTCACTTCTGGATCACTTGTCTGGATGGTCCCATGATCTTGGGAAGACCTTTTGTAATGGACTTTGGTGCTACCCTGATGTTTTCTGATCAAGTTGGGGAGAGAATTCTCCTCCCTGATGCTGATGGCAGAAATATTGAAGTTCCTCTTTGTTCTCTGGATTCTGGTTGTTGGGAAAGAGACTTCCCTGGTCATCCTCCCAAATCTGTCCTGAAAGGAAAGCAGAAAGAAAACTCTCATTCCCCTCATCCTCATTTTTTAGCAGAATAGTTGGCCCTACTGATATTTGTAGTTCTTCTCAGCCTCGGACTGCAACTCATGGACCAACTCCCATCTCAGAGGCATATCTTTCTTTTTCCTCATCATTTTCTTCTCATCTAAATAAGATCAAAATCCAAAAACATGAAAAATCCAAAAAATCCAAAAATATTTCTTCTCTGTCTGGATCTGTTGTATGTTCTTTTCCTTTTTCTTTTCAGCCTGATCAATCATCCTCTATTCCGTTTTCAAATCTCCGCAATGAGTCTAAAGAAGATCTCAATCTCAATTCTTTTCTTGGTGGCCTTGGTATGAAGGAGTATGGTCTTAGGTGGAGGAAATTTGGGGTAGAAGTAAGTCCTCCCAATTGTGCACCACCAAGGGCTTCTACTACTGTCGTTTTTGAAATTCTACCCTGTGCCACACATTTGAGCAATTTGTTATCTTTTGGATCCTCTTTTATCGAGAAGGCACCTTTCAAGAACGCAGCAGAACATCAAACTTGAAAGATGTTGGAATATGGTCTCAGTTTCCATAGTCATGTCTCACTGGTCAATGCTTGGATGAAGCAAGGATTCCTCTCCTTTGCCACCAAGTACAAACCAGTTGCAAAGAAGGTCCAGCCAGTCAACCAACCAATGCCTCTCAACCTCAATCCTCCCCTTATGCATCCTCCTCTATCCTGCAATCCTTACTGTGGTCTATCCCAATCCCTCACTGGTCCATTCATTCCCTCTGGTTGGGTCACTGAAGAACGCCTTAAAGTGGTTAACTTTGGTTCAGATGGATGGCTTCTTCCTGATCAGTTAAATTTTATCAAAAATATCTTGTCTCTAAGGGAAAAAACTATTTCATTCTGTGAAGAAGAGAGAGGTCTTTTGAAAGAATCCTATGGTCTCCCTTACATCATCCCTGTAGTTCAACATGATCCTTGGCAAAAGAAAAAGATCCCAATCCCTGCTGCTAAAGTCAACAAATTCATCAAGTTGGTCCGCCAACAAGTCTGAACCAGTTTATACGGAAAATCAAATTCTAGCTATTCCAGTCCTGTTTTGTGTGTTCTAAAGATTAATGGTAAACTTAGAGTAGTTCATGATCCCTAACCTCTTAATAAAGTTACTATTAAAGACTCTGGTGTGCCTCCTGCCACTGAAGAATTTGTTGAATCCTTCTCTGGGAGAGCTTGCTATGGTCTAGGTGACATTATGGGTGGCTATGAAAAACAATCCCTGCATCCTATTTCTCGTCCGCTTACTACTTTTGATAATCCCCTTGGTTGATTTCAACTGACTCAATTGCCTCAAGGTGCCACCAAATTGGTTGCAGTCTTTCAGGCTCAGATGATGTGGATCCTCCAGGAAAAAATCCCAGATCATGCGGGTATCTTTATTGATGATGGTGAGATTAAAGGTCCAGTTTCTGACTATGATAATGAGCTCTTACCTTTGAACTCAGGAATCTGACAATTTATCTGGGAGTATGCTACTATCTTGGAAAGAATTTTGTTTTGAATCAAGGAATCTGGCCTTACTGTCTCTGGATCAAAACTTGCCGCCTGTGTCCCTGCCTTGGAAATTGTTGGTCATATAGTCTGCAAGGAAGGAAGAAGGATGGCACCCTCTAAAGTCAACAAAATCATCTCCTGGCCTACCCCAATAAATCCAATGGAATTTAGAGGTTTCCTAGGTGTTGTAACTTATGTCAGGATCTTTATTCCCTCACTATCCAAAATCTGTATTCCCTTGTGTCGCTTAACCAGGAAGGATGCTGAATGGCTTTGGACCCAAGATTGCAAACAATCATTCCAGTTACTCAAAACAATTGTTGGGAAAGACATTTTTTTGAAAAAAATCACTTATGGACCTGGAACTGGCAAGATCAAGCTGGCAGTGGACTCTATTTATCAATCTGTTGGGGCTGTCCTGACACAGGAAGATGAAAATGGTTTGGATTGTCCTGCTCTGTATGAATCTCTTCTTTTCTCAGATGTGGAATACAGGTACTCCCAGCCAAAACTGGAACTTTGCGGTGTGGCCCGAATGTTGAAGAAGCTCCAGACTGTCCTTTGGGGTCAACACTTTGAGTTACAAGTTGATGCACAATCCATTATTGAAATGATCAATGCCCCCAGCCTTCCAAATGCTCCAATGAATCGTTGGGTGGCTTTCATCCAGTTGTTCTCTTTTGATATTGTTCACAGGCCTGGGAAATTTTTTAGTATGCCTGATGGTTTATCTAGGAGACCTATTGAAGACGATGAATAAGATGTTGGAATGGATTTTGATGAGGAAGAACCCTTGGTCCGCCCTTTTTTTGCTTTCTCCTCCCAAGATTACTCTGGTTTCCAGAAAGGTTTCTGGCTTAAGTTAGAGCGATACCTTTCAACTCTCCAAAGACCCCCTGATATCTCTGCTAAAGATTTTTGATCTCTCAAAAGGAAGTCCTCCAACTTCTTTGTTCAAGGCACTAGGCTTATGAAAAGCGGAACTCCCTGTGCACTTGTTGTGGTCACTATCCCTTCCAAGCAAGATTTGATCCTGGAAAATCTCCATGAAGGCCTTGATCATTGTGGGGAAACTGAAACTTATCAACAAATATACAAACAATTTTGGTGGCCATCTCTGAAGAAATCTGTCTCTCAATGGTGCAGGAGTGTGAAATGTGCCAGAAACGTGATCTTAGGTGCCCAGCCAAAATTTGTTACCCCACTTCAGAGTCCACTGTCTTTGGGAGGATTTCTATGGATGTGATTCAAATTAAGGCTGGTGGAGCTAAGTACCTCATTGTGGCTAGAGATGATTTTTCTGGATGGGTTGAA
The DNA here is from genome assembly GCA_025617555.3 of Puccinia polysora. NCBI lineage: Eukaryota > Fungi > Basidiomycota > Pucciniomycetes > Pucciniales > Pucciniaceae > Puccinia > Puccinia polysora. Next base: position 29,781,071 of record CM062635.1, on the reverse strand, counting down.
GCAAAGTTTCTTAAGAAACTCAGCTCTGAATCAGTTGCAGCTTTCCTTTATGAGACTTGGACAATGCATTATGGTTTGGCACAATCTTATTTGACTGATGGCGGCTCCAAGTTTGGTGGTAAAGTGGCTGATATGATCCAATTACTTCCTGGTCAACATAGGGTGACCACTCCTTATTATCCTGAAGGCCAAGGCATGTTGGAAAGAGGCCATGCCCCTTTGAAGGCTGCTCTTGTCAAACTGGCTGGTGAAGGTGGCAAGAATTGTTGCAAATTCCTCCCCCTGGTCCTCTTCTCTGATTGAATTTCAACTAAACAAACCACTGGCTACTCACCTTACAAAATCATTTTTGGTAAAAGGGCTGTCCTTCCTCTGGATCTGGAAATGGAATCTTTCTTAGGTATTTCTTGGGAAAAGGTTTCTTCCACCACTGATCTATTAGTTGCTAGATCCAAGCAACTGGAAAGGAGTGAAGATTTACGTAATGAAGCTTATCAAAAGAGGATGGAGTCTAGGGAAAAATCAGTTCAGTATTGGGAGGACAAGCATTTGAAGGAAATCAGGGATCCCTTGAACCCTGGGGATCTAGTCTTAGCTTATAATTTTTCCTTGGAAACTCAGTGGGGAAAGCTTTTCTTTAACCGCTGGAATGGTCCTTACCAAGTGGTCCATCAAGTTAGAGGTGGATCATATGGTTTGGAGGAACTGGATGGTACTCAGATGGCCAGGAGGTTCTCTGCTGATCAGGTAAGAAATTTCATTTTTGTGGAGGCAACTTGTTCCAAAAGTAAGTCCTCCCAATTGTGCACCACCAGGTTCATCTGCTGTGTTTTGTTGTGAAAATCTACTTCATGCCACGCATGTGAGCACCTGGGACGCCTTCTTCATTTTATCTAAGCCACTCCTAGGATTTTTGGACGGATTGACATATTCTTTTACAATCACTCTCAAGATCAAAATGGCCATTCCTTGGTTTCAATCAACTGTCTTTCCTTTCTTTTTTTTTATGGCATCAAGCTTGGGTGCAGACTAGGGACAGTCTGTAAGTTGGGGAGAGATGTGGTGCCCCATCCTGGACACCCTGGCCACTCAAATTTTTTTCTTTCTTTGATGCTATTGATACTCAATCTTGTCCACGTGCACACATAATACACACAGTCTACCCAATCTATAACTTGACCATCATCTCAATTCATCCATCCTGCCCCCTTAGCCTCCAGATCCCTATGCCCCCCTCCTTCCTTCCTTCCTTCTTCTCCTTCTTCCTTCTCCCTCATCAACCTTCCTGTTCTCTATCATCTCAATCTCATCCACTCAATTCCTCCTTAATTTATCATCTCTCCCAATAACCATTCCTCCCGTCTACATCCTAATAGCAAACTGGCCCCTACCCAACCTGCAACCTAAGACCAAGTTCATGAAACTACATCAAGATATCAGCACATTTCAAATGTCTCTACCCGCTAGATTTCACCGGACAATATTTGAAGGAGATGGATGATTGATCTCACAAAGTAAAGTGATGATCATCCTGATCATCAACCTGAGCATCATCCTCCTACACAAATGCTGTATCACTAAAGAAGAGCTCAATTTGATTTACAGAAGATGTTTAGAAGCAGTTAGCAAGATAAAATCAATTGGTAGTTTGATATTCAATTCTGCATTTGACTCTAGGTTGCTCCATCCGTTTACAAATTATTGTTGGGCCATTGCAGTAAGGATGATGATGCAACAGCTGGTCCAGAACAAGATCAGGTTGATCAAATTGGCAACTTGAAGTTCTACCCCAGAAGCCTCATTGACCCATTGGAATGCCCAAGCGTCAGTTTATGCCAACTATCCAGAAGGATCCAACAAGATCCATTGAGTCGGTTTGGATCAATTATTGAAAATCAAGCAAGATAAAGTCAACCAAAACATGCTTGAGATCACAAGCTTGCTACAATTTAACCCTATCTCCAGCGCTTGTCATCAGCGGAGTTGTGTGCTCAACTCAACTCAACGGCCGGCTACTCTACTACTGGTGCTCTCCTGGCCTTCCTGTTTCTTTCTTCCTAGTTATCCTTGCTCCCAACATGCTCTCCTCAAACTTAAACTAGTCATCCAACTCTTAGATCACCGATCTCCTGCGCGGCTTGTCCATTGCCCACGCAGGTCTCTTACTTTGCCGGTGCCTGTCAGACACCTGCCAGCGGTCATCTATGGTCTTGGCAGTCGACAGGGCCCATCAGGATGCCTGCGGGTGTCCCTGTTTGGTTTTTTTTCTCTGAGTGCTTGTTTTTTTCTTTTTTTTCCTTTTTTTTTCTCATGACACTGATCTTTAAAAAAAAAAAAAATTCTTCTCTATTTGTAAATCTCTCTTGTAAATAGTCTACAGGCCTCTGGTCTATAAAAGGAGGGGCTCTCCCCTGCTTCATCAGATCAGAGGAGGGAATCATATCAGTTCATCAGATAATAGAATCATCCAAGGGGAGTGTGTGCCTATGTCCCCCCCATCGTGAAATTAAGATCCTGATCCTTATCCTGGGTATATCTTTGATTTACCCCTGATCCATTTTTTTTGACCCTGAGTCTTTGCCCCTCTGTGGCCTGATCCTTATCACCAACCAATAGCCTTGCTGGTTGAAGAAAAATTCTGTCTGTTTGAATTTTTGAGTGTGTTATACCACTCCTTGATCCCTTTCTCTGACCATACCGGTCCTGATCCCTGATCATCTTTCTGGAGCCAATCACAATTGATTGAAGAGTTCTTATTAAGCTTAAGACCTGGAGTGTTATAGCTCCCTTTATTTTCTTTGGAGTTGCATTCTGCCAGCCTACTCTTGAGTTCCTTGAGAAGTGTTGAGGTTATCCTTGCTTCAAATCACTTACTGTTTGCTTTTAGAGCTTCTCAAACATTTTACTTTGTCTTGTACAGCCACCCTCAGTTATCTGGTACCCTTCAATCGCTTGATTGCGGAGAGTTGGGCAGGTTCATTGAGAACCTGGAGGTTTGTTGGGTTTGAGTTGATCAACCCCAATCTTCTGCTGACAACCAGAGTTATTAGCTTGTGGGCATTGTTTACATACAACAACTTTTGTTCTTTGAACTCTAAGCAGACTTTAACTTCTTTTGTTCAAGTTTTTCCCTGCATAATCTTGTCTCAGATAGTTCTGTTCCATCGCTACCAAACTATTATCATCTTTATCCCCTACTCCTTGATTCCTCAATTACCAGATTCTGGACCTTGATCATGGTTACATCTATATATTTTTGTAACACTCAGGAGGGCAGCCCAAACAGCACCTTTCCCCTCCACAGAACTGCCACGGCCTGGCACTTTTTGGAGTCTTACAACGCGCCAGCCCTCCAATCAGTCAACTAACTATCTTGCGCAAGAAAGAAGTAGTTGCTACCCCCGTGCAGCAGTTGCTACCAACTCCCGCGGGTATTTGTTGAGATTTCACAACCATCACTTCTCCTACCACGCCCACTGTGCCTCAGCTGCGTAAATAGAAACTCAATGTGACTGGAACATCTCTAGTCTTCTGTTCTTTTGTCCCGCTCCTCCTACTTTTTCTTCTGTTCCTCTATCTTGTTTCTTCTCCTTTTTTTCTTTGATTCTTGTTGTCTCTTTTGCTCCAATTTTTTTATCTCATCTTTGTGTTTTAGAAAACTCCTTTTCTTCAACTTCTCAAGTCCCAATAATTTTATCTTGTTTCTCAAGCTCTCTACTTGTCAGAACTCCAACAAACGGCTCAACTAATTTGTTTCTGTCTTCTATCCCTGCCTGGTAAGACTCCTCTCTCCTGGAGTCCTGGTCTCATCTGAAATCTAATTGCCAAGCATCTCAAATCAGTCTACATTCATCTCCTTGGATCTTGAAATCAACATAGGCCACCTATTTCCACTCCATCTGTTTGCTTCAGGCGTAGGATCCTCTTTTTCTGATTTCCTATCTTCCTTGCTTATTCTTTACAGTTTCCTTGTTTCTTATGTTGCTTATTATTATCTGTGTTTCCTCAGTCTCTGCTGGTTTTATGTACTAAAGAAGTCTAGTTCAAAATTATCACAGTTAAAACCCAAAACTCAACAATCTAACTAACAAATCAGGAACAAACCAGCAGGAGCGGTGTGGTGTCAATTTATAGACACGGATTGGGAACTGCTTTGAGGCTGCGCGCTTAGCATTGGAGGATAGCGGGCTCAGCATTAGGGTATGCGGAGTTCTCAGAAGAGGCAGCTGCTGGATCAGCAGCAGCCGCTGTTTGGCTCCGCTCCTAGTGGACAGGTTGGGCTCAGCATTGAATGCGGCATGGGCGGCAATCCGCGCCAGAGATTGGATTTGGAAGGTAGTGCGCCAACTAGGTTTTTAGGCGCGCTGGTTTGGATATGTAGGAGCGGAGCGATCCGCGGGCTATAAAGGAACCAATGGAGCGCGCGTGCAAGCGCGCGGATCATGCCCGATAATACCGGACATCCACAACGGGCGCGGAAAAATGGATACGGACAGGCGCGGGGGCTCCAAATAGGGCGCGGTGCAAGGACCGCGTCATGAGAAGGACAAACCGGATGGACGGAACGGCGTACAGACGTTGGGGGAAGATTGTTACGGAGGTGGGGAGAGGAGGCTAGGGTTTCTGTTTTGGGATTGTTTTCTGTTTCTTTGTCATACTGTTATTTGCGCTTGTACTTAGGTTTGGGTTGAGGTGGAGGACTTATCCTAACTCTCAACTCCAGTTTAGGAGGGGGGTCATGGAATCAGACCATCATATCATTGGATTGGATCAATCATCTCACCAAGAGATTAAAGGAACTCATACCGGATACACATCCAGGTGGAAAGTTCTGAGGATTGAAGGATTGGAGATTTCTCTCTCTGTCTATTTTTCTTTATCTCTTTATCTCCTTATTTCTATTTCTAATTTAAGTGAAACTTTGGGCATCCTCATCTCCTTTCAGATGCAGGTAACCGTTAACTTCCAAACCTTGGTACAATTATAGGGGGAAAAACTTTATTCTTTCCACATCTGGACGACGGTTGAGGCCGGGTAGGAATCGCCGGTCTGGGTCTTCTCACGGGGGGGACACGGTTTCTGTTGTGTGCAAGGAGGTAGTGTTTGGATTGGGTTTGGAAGGTTGGAAGGTTGTTGCAGTACTGCGGTTGTTGTTCTGAGCATGCGAGGGCTGGCAACGTGCGTTGCTAGTAAAATAGGCTTGGTCTGGGTTTTTGCTTTCACAACAAGTTTCCTTGGCCAGTAATTGGTTGTAGACTTGGTCAAAGCGGAATGGCCGTATGTTGTGGCATGACTGTATGAGTGAATTGAGGGATGGATCAAGTCGCAAGCTTTTCAGGAACAGAATTGCGGCTAGTGACAACAAGATGGCAATGTGTTCCTCACTTTCCATTGACTCTTGTGCCTCCAGAGTCCCCCTAAGCGACAGGTAATGTTCTCAAAACGCCATTGAGTGGTCCCTGATGGATGCATTAGGTTGAAAAAGCAGATGAACTAGCTGTGAAACATGGTCGCCAATAACTATGAGAGAATCCTTGCCACACGCCTTTTTCAGTTCAAGAAAGGCTTGACAAAAGTCCTTGCGATGAGGAGTAACATATCCTTTGAGTTCTTGATCCAATGAGCTGAAGAGGAGGTGGACGGCCAGAGCTTTCTTCTGTCAGAAGCGCTTTGTGTTGGAATTCTTGCTAACCCACTTGGGGTTGAGGAGTTCTTCATGCCCTTTGCTTATGAGTAAATTCTCGAACTCTGCCCTCCATTCATACCAGTTATGCCTAGTCAGTATGGGTAGCTTCACTTTGGTGGAGTAGTTGTCTCCGGAGTTACTTGAGTCCAGGATGTTGATGTTGAAACTGCCTCAGCCCCAAATGGAAGCCATTATGAGTTATTTTATATTTGAATGATTGGGTGCTGTTTGTTTATTTTCCACTAGATGTGCCAAGAACTGCCTCTTGCTACCATGTAGTAAAAGAATTTTATTCTCTATTGCAGAAAAGTTTAGATAAGTCCTAAACTATGTGGTAACAGTAAAGGTAACTTTGAACAAGGAGAAGAAAGAAGTGAAATGTGAATAAATACAAATAAGACAGTGATTAATCAGACGGCAGATAGATTTACCAGGCAATCAGAATAGCTGGGGCTTGGTCCTCAGGTAGGAGTTGGTGCAAGTGCAATCTTATACCTTTAGTTGATGAAGGTGAGAATGATACCTAGTGAGCATGGGCTGTTGAATATTATCATTGAGGAATGAAGACTGAGAGGAAACAAGTGAGAGAACCGGGGAGCATGAGATATACTTTACCTCTGGGTGAGTTGCCTCTGGCTCCTCCTGACTTCTGAAGATGTGACTGGTTGGCAAACATGGCTGGTTGGGTACGGCAATGGTGTAGTGACAAGTGAGCAGAGAGGGAATCCGGAAGCAGTTCAGATATAAGACCTCCTATAGGCAACGGTAGGAGGCGCGCGGGGGACTGTGCGATGTGAGAGGTCTGCGCAATGACGGTAGAGAGGTTGAAGTTGTTAGCCAACAGAATTCACATAAATTTAATCCAATCCTTGCTTGTACCTCCACAATTAATCTGAAATACCACCTTTCTTACATGTTGATTAATTGGTTGTGGTAGTCAATGTAGAAGAACTCAGATCATCCTTTCTCAAAATATTTAAATACTCATTGGCCCATTAATTTAATAATCTTCTGGGAATGAAAGTTTATAAATGAGAGGATTCAATCAGCTTATTATTAACCAATCGTATCCAAAAAAGCCTGGAAGAAATGAATCTCTTGGACACCAAACCTTTGAATAACCCATTCACAAACTGCTAATGAAGAAGAAGACAATAGGTTTAAGAAGCTCATAATCAACTACAGATCCAAAATTGGAAGCTGTAGATTCATTGCAAACCTTCCCTGACCCAAAACCAGCTTTTCAGTTTCAAATCTGGATTGATTCTCAGAAAAGCCTGGCTTTTTACTCACTAGAGAGAACTAATCTATATTTGAAAATAACTCCAAGAGACCATTGAGTTTTAAGTTATTATAAGAAGCAACTAATTGGCCAACTTTCTAGTCACATAAAGCACCAAAACTTGGGGGGATGATCCTCAGAATAGAGCTTCTCAAATTGTATTCACACCCTTTTTCAAAGGTAGTCCCACCTACTGGAATTTCAGGCAAGAACTCAGCATTTTTCACTCCTAAACTTAGTCTAAATTCAATAATCTATCATCAATTCATCTGCAGTGAAATTGGATAAACCCTCTAATTTTCAAACCATGGCAAACCACCCTTGAATATCCCATAAAACTGATAGATAATAATAAGGTTTAGGATGTTAAAATCAACAAATTTGGAACCAAGTCCCACAAACAGTAAATTAAAATCAAATTGAAAAGCCTAAAAAATTATTGGAACAACAAAATCATGAAATTTAAGCTGATATCCTCACAAAAAAATCCTGGCTGATTCTCTCAAAAAGGCTGCAAGAACCACTCCTGTAAATTTGCTGGCAAAGTATCTTGGTTCTTGAAATTTCTTGATGATGAGTTGTGCTGGGGTTTTGGTATTTGTTTTGAGTGCTGTGCCATTTTATTTTTTTAATATCTTTCTGCTTTTAATTTCATGTTCCCTTCTTCTCTTCTTCTAGTCTTATCCTGTACACTATGTTTCTTTTATCTCATGTCCTTGGTATCAAGTGCATGTTTCACCAGAATCCTGTGGAAACTTGAGTATCACTTTTTAATCAAAAAAACAAGTTCTTCTTCTCCACAAAACTTCAATCAAAATACTCCCATCCAAATGATAATTTTATGCATACTCCTTCTTCACTTCCATCCAACCATTCTGCTGTAAGACCTCAAGACTCAAGATTGGAATTTCAATCTCTTACCATCAAACTGATGACAAACTAATCCACACTTTGGTAGGTATTGATTGCACTATCAACTCATTTTCAAGACTCACCTCTCCAATTGTTTGTCAAAATTTTATGATTCGAATTGGGAGGATTGTTCAACACCATTTTAAGGATTGTCCCATGGTGCTTTACAGTGAATTATCTTACTACCGTTTCATTCTAACTGAAAATTGACTTTTACTTAATCTTTTAAGAATCCTTTTTCATCAATTCATTGCTACTTCTGTTATACAAAGTCTTATTAAAGGCCATAACCCTGCCTTTAGAGCACATCTCCTTGGTAGTTTTTTTTGATTGTTCTTCACAATGGATTTATTTTCTTTTCCAAAATTTCATGAATTCACACATTCTTTGTCATTTTTACATTCAATTATGGTACAGGTTTTCCAGAAATATTAAATCTTTAAAACATTCAGCATCCCGTAAACATTTATGAATGTTTAAATTTATGCTCTTTGAAATCAGATTTGAAGATGAAACAAAAAAAAACCACAATCATCCAAAAATCAAGAAAGGAAGAAACATGGTATTTTAAGCTTGTTGGGGCATCCACCCAACTTCCAAAATTTTCTCAAGTGTGCTGGACACATGCTAAATCCCTTGTGACACCCCCCCCCAATCCCAGAAGGCACATATCCAAACACAACTTGGGAGATTTCCAAGTTTGGATGGGTAGGGCTAAAGTTTGTCTTGGTTTAAACCTCATCCAATTGACCATGCCTCTTAAAACCAATGTTTGGGAAAAAAAAACCACACTTAACATCAATGTCAACTAAAATGCAAAAAAATGAACTGAATGGGGCATCATGGTCACCAGCCAGTGCAAAAGGCATCTCAGCAATAATTTTATAAAATTCAATTCCATCAATTAGGGCTTGAATTAGTAGCAAAAACTGCCATGAATGAGTAAATAGTTGGAATGATGGATTGGAAGGGTCTGGTTAAGATAGCTTGAGATGATTGCTGTCAGTCAAGTCCCACCAGCAAGATCTTGAGAATGATGGATGAACAATGGGAAGTGAGTTCAAATGGTGAGTTTCAGTGAAAGTTGTAATTTGAGCGGTAAGATCCAATGGAATGATTCCCCCCCCCAATAAAAAAAAAGCAATCAGTTACTGGATGAGGTGGCTCATTAGAAAGACAGGGGAAGGGAAGACTTACTGATGGGGAAAGAATGGTTGAGTGATCATGTTAGAAATACTTGATTAATAATTGGTGAATGGATGGGTGGAGGGCAAACTGGGGGATATTGGTCCAACTGGAGGCTGCAAAAATAAAAAAAATGAGTCTGATTGGAGGATCCAAAAAAAAAAAAGAACAATCATGGGTTAGGGGGGAAAAATTTGGGATTCCAGATTGGGAAAAACCCCTTGGAAAACCCTTGGGATAAAACTAGCAAAAAAAACTGAATAAACAAAAACCAAAAAACAAAAAAGTGACACCCGGTCCAAGACTAAATACAAACTTAATACGTCTTGTATTTTTTTTTTTTTGTTACTTGTATTTTTTCCTTTTTTTTCCTTTTTTTTTGCTTTTTTGGTGTTTTTGTTAATAAATGAAAACATTTATTTTTTATTTATTTTTATTTATTTTTGGCCTTATTTTTTATTCATATTTATTTTTTTTTTTCAACGTCTTTTCTTTTCTTTTCTTTTTTTTTTTAAAAATTTTATTTTCTTTTTTTTTTGCAAATGGGTTGTGAATGGCCGCTCATAACCCAAAACCAGTTGTGAGTGGCTTTTAATGACTGATCTGGGTTGTAAACCGCCATTCACAACTGCAACAGGTTGTGAGCGGCTGTTCACAACTGCAACAGGTTGCAAGCGGCCATTTGCAATCCAAAGTGGGTTGCAAGTTGTGCCATCTGGCCCTTTTTAGGTTGTGAAGGGGGGTTGTGAGGTTCCAAATTTAACATTTGCCAAAAACATAACTCAATAAATAAATCAAACAAAAAACATAAAACATAACAAGGAAAAAAAAACTTCCTATTTTTAGTGGATAAGAGGGACTTGATTGGGTCAAAGGGTTGAGGTGAAGACAAATAGCAAGTGGGAGAGGAGCAAGTGAGAGGGAACAAGTGAGGGGGGAGGGGTGCCAACAGCTTGGCCTTGGTCAATTGGAAATTGGCTGTGTGCCCAGATCCACAGTGCAGCCAGATGTTGAAATCAAGTATGCTGGGCACACTCCAAAGCCTGCTTGGCACACTCCAAAGCCTGCTGGGCACCACATGAAGCAGGACTTGGGAGTGTACCCAGACAAGCTTGAAATACCATGAAAGATCCATTAAAAATCAAATTTATAGCTGCTTAAAAACAGCTTTGAAGAATCATCAAAAAATAACTCAAAACCAGGAATACAAAAAAAATGAACAAAAGTTTTCTTTTTTTTTTCAAAACAACCTCAAAGATGATAAAAAAGTAAAATGAATAAATAAAAATATTCAGAAAGCAAGAAATAATTCATTGAGAAACAGAAATTCTGTTGACTGGCTTTGCTAAGATGGAACTCTTACCAGAATTGATTTTTTCATAGCAAGATGATTAGTCGTAAAATTGGGAGGTGGACAAGGGAAACCATGTTTAGCCATGATAGTAACTTGTCCTAACTTAAAATCAATTAATTGTCTCTTTTTTCAAGAGCAGGAAATCTACAATAAGGGGAAGAAGATGTTAGCCGTAAGCTGGATTTAGGATGAAGATTAGAGTTCACAATTGATGCAGAGATTTTGAGCGCGGTGTGGTGTCATTATATAGCCTTGGGTCGGGGACTGCGTCGCGGCCTGAGCGCTCAGCATCTGGTAGGTTAGGCTCAGCAGTGGGGGTGCGCGGGTCCTCAGCAGTAGCCGCTGCGGGTTCAGCAGTAGCCGCTGCGGGTTCAGCAGTGGGCGCGGCGGGATTGAGCACGCAACTGTGGGCCGGGCCTGACTAAGGGAGGCGGGCCGCGACCCGCTTGGATGTCCGACTCACGGATGGAGCTGGGCCAACCAGGTTCTTGGACGGCTAGTTGGGGGAGGAAAAGGCAGGGCGACAGCAGGGCTATATGCGTGGGCAGCCGCGCGCAAGCGCGGGCCGGCCAAGGGACGGGAAATCCACGACGGCGCGTCGGGTGGATGGGCGCAAGCGCAGCAAACTTTGGGTATTGCGCGGCGGAGGGCCGCGCCACGAAAAGACAAACCGGATGCGCGTAATGGCAGGCAAGCTGGCGGGGATAGGGTATGGGTATGGGTTGGGGGATGGGTTAGGGTTCTGGGTCTAGGGTTCCTTCTTCATGGTTGCCAGTCTGTCTTTGTGCTTGTAATTAGGTTAGGGCTGAGGAGAGGGGGATATAATACCCCTCCCCTCAGTACAGGAGGAAGGGGGCTCGGGGGGGGCTCTCTCTCTCTCTCTCTCTCTCTCTCTCACTCTCTCGCGGGGGAAAAAGAAAAGGAAGCATTCTCAGTCTTACAGACGCTAGAACCATCAATCCCGTAACTAGGGACAACTTTGTGAGGGAAAACCTCTAAAGTTTCCACATCTGGGGGTCTGGCCGGGAACTTTTGATCTGTTCTCAGTCTCTTGAAGATAACGCAGAATGCTGCCAACAACCGCTCCGGGATCCAATGCTCCCCTTCCCTACCCTCCACGCTTGACTCCCGTCTCTGCTGCTCAACCCCCTCTGCCGCCTTCCGCTCATGCTCCTAGAGTTAGCGGGCTCGCTCCTCCCTCGGAAGGGTTGTCGGACATGGCGGCAGAGGCCCCTTGCCGCGTTTGGTTGAGGCCAAGGGATTTCCCTCATCTTTGGTTCAGTACCTTGGATGTCGAGCGGTTTCTTTCTAGATTCAAAGGGATCGCGGACTTGGAGGGCGCTTCGGGCGCGGATAAGGTTCGGACTATTGTGCTGTTCATTACCGAGGAGGAGAAGCTGCGGGAAGTGGAAGAAATGGTTGTTTACAAGAGGCAAGACTGGGGGAAGTTGAAAAGCGAGATGTTGGCGAGGTGGGGAAAGCGCGAACCCCGGTTCCGGGAAAGCAACTTTGATCGAGCTGCGGAGGAGGCGATTGAGAATGGCGGGGTGAGATCGCGTGAAGGATTAGTGGAATATATGTCAAGGTTCGAGCAAATCTACGGGTACCTTGCAAAGAACGAGGTCGTCGCGGGTCAGACGGGTGCCATGAAGCGGGCGTTTCTGGGGGGTCTCGCACCCCAGCTCCGTTCCAGAGTGCAACGATACCTGTACGACCACGGCCTGGTTAAGAGTTTGCTGGATGGAAGCGTCGCGATTCTCCCCGATCTTTCGGTTATCCGTCAAGCCGTGGAAAGCAAAATTGATTTGGACAAGCTCATCGCGGATACGGCACAAACGTACCCTTCTTCCTCCAAGAAATCGGTCACAATCTCGGCACCGGCCCCCGACCAAACTTTGGCCGCGCGGCCGCCGATGCCCTCTCATGCCGGACTTTCCCAGCAGTCTCCGGGACCATCAGTCGGGGAGATAATGGAGATTCTGCGGGACATAAGGGTTTTCCTCAACCGGAAACCGGCTCCTACAGCTCTGGCAGCGGCACCGTCTCCGGCGGCTCCTTCTCAACCGCGCGCGGTGCCGCCTCACATGGCGGAGGGGTTCCAGCCCCCTAGCAGACCATCCGGATCGTTTGGGTCGCCGCGATGTTCATATTGCGGGGAGAGAGGGCACTGGAAGTCAGTTTGTGAGGACCTCACTTGGGACATGGACGAAGGGCTTGTTTGCACATCCGGGATGACGTACATATTTCCGACGGGTGAATCGGTGGACCTGACCAAGGACAAGCCTCCACCAATGGTGCAAGTGCGGGAAAGAGCAAAGGCTAAGACCGAGACTGCTCGGGTCTCGCTTGGGATCGTCACCGCGCCCGGAACCTGGGTAGCGCCGAGAGTGGAGGCCAAAGTCAGGGCATTGGCGACGAATGAGCGGATTGCAATGGATGTCAACAAGCAACCAACGGCCTCAAAGCCAGTCGCGCGAGTACTGATTTTGGACGGGCTGTCCTCTAATCCTGCGGGAAAGAAGAAGGCCGCGGACATCGTCCGAAGGGTAATGGGGAACGACTCACCAATACCCCTGACCCTAAGAGAGCTAGCGGCGGTGTCCCCCACGGTCGTCGACGAGATGGTCCAGGCCTTGAAAGATTGCAGTCAGGGTTGGGTGCCGACGACGGTTCAGCGGGTTAACGTGGCGGAGGAGGAAACGGATCCCAAGCCGTGCCGGTCAAAGTTGGTATCCGTCCCGCTTGCTTATGTCGCAATGACCATCGCCGGGCAGAAGGTGTGGGCGATGGTGGATAGCAGGTCAATGGTCAACCTGCTCCAATCAAGGTTGGTGGACGAGCTTGGTCTGGCGCGGAGGAAGTGTGCGATGGGCCTTCGGGCGTTAAATGGGGGGGAATGCCGCGTGGATGGAGTAGTAGAGGCGGAGGAGGTGGAAGTTGCCAAGGTATGTAAGCCTCTGTCATTTCTCTCAGTGGAATGCGGAGACGTGATTCTAGGTCGGCCATTCATGTTTGGGTTCCGAGCCCAAATGGCCTTCAACGCCGAGGAAGGAACAGAGGCGCTGACCGTCGAAGACTCGCTTGGAGCGCGGTTTGAGAATCACAGGAGAGGGAAATGGGTACAGGACCCAACGTCTGGCGGCAACAAGGAGTCCGGCGCGGGGGTTGACCGTAAGGGTTACCCTGCGGAGGATTTTTCCTAGTCGGCCGCGGGAACCGTGCGGAGCAGGCTCCGGCTCAGCACGGGTGGCCCACAGGTGAGGAGCAAGCGGGGGAGGGCGCGCGTGGGGCGCAGGTGCCAGAAGTAAGTCCCATTCCTCAGTATGCATTGCCGGAAGGTGCTACGCTTCAAAAACCCTATCATTGTGCCACAGTTGTGTGCAAAGGCAAAAGCCCCGGTCTGGTTATTACTAGGACTTACAACGGCGAAGGTTGGGTCTGGATGGGGCGGTGTAACGCGGGCAAGTACAAACCGGTAGCGCGGAAAGTCCGGCCGCAGAATGAGCCAATGCCTCAGGGGCTCAATGGACCCTTACGACCTATCGCGTGGTCCCGCGACCCGTGGGAGACGCCCCTTAGGAAGAATGGATGGATAACGCGGTCGGCGCGAATCACGGACAAGCGGGTGGACGCCCTTAACTTTGGACCAACGGGATGGCTGAGTGCGGAGGAGATGGATCTGCTGGTGTTGGTATTGGTGATGAGGGAGAAGGTGCTTGCTTTTGGACCGGACGAGCGTGGGTTGTTGAGAGGTGAGATCGGGGACCCTTACGTTATTCCCACTGTTCCTCACAAACCGTGGCAAATCAAGCCGATTCCAATCCCCCGTACCGTTTGGGAGCCCTTTCTGGAGCTGGTACGGGAGCTCGTGAGGACGGGGCTTTACGAGAAATCCACGTCAATCTATTTGAGTCCTATCTTCGCGGTTGTTAAGCAGGACGGGAAGTCGCTAAGGATTGTTCACGACCTTCAGAGGCTCAATTTGTTCACTATTCGCGACGCGGGGCTTCCCCCGCGCGTGGAAGAATTTCTGGAGTCAATGGCCGGGCGCGCTTGCTACGGGCTGGTGGACGTGATGGGGGGATATGACCAGCGAGAACTCCACCCTGACTCGCGGCCACTGACGGCGTTTGAAACCGGGCTAGGGAGGATGCAGCTGACGCGGCTACTGCAAGGTGCGACCAACTCAGTGGCGGTATACCAAGCCCAAATGACCTGGATACTATGCGAAAACCTTCCAGAAGGCGTGCAGATCTTCATCGACGACGCTGGCATTAAAGGACCCAGAACGGACTACAAGGGCGCGGTCCTAGAGGATGCACCCGCGATCCGACAATTTGTCTGGGAATAAGTGGAGACTCTGGAACGAGTCCTCTTCCGAATGGAGGAGGCGGGCCTTACCGTGTCCGGGAAAAAGTTGGCGTTCTGCGTTCCGGCGCTCAAAGTACTGGGGCACGTCGTGGCCTACGACGGGAGGCAAATAGCGGAGAAGAAGCGGAATAAGGTTCTTGAATGGCGGACCCCTCGGACAGTGTTGCACGTCCTGCAGTTCCTGGGGTTGTGCAGCTACGTCCGCATGTTCATCGAGCGGTTCGCAGAAGTGGAGAGCCCAATGCGGGCATTGACACGTAAGGGGGCGGAGTGGAAGTGGACCGAGGGATGCAATGCCGCTTTCGCGAAGCTCAAGGAAATTGTGGGGCGCGACATCATCCTTTGGGACCTTGATTACAACGCCGGAGGGAAACGCCTGGCGGTCGACTCTAGTGAGTTCGGCGCCGGGGGGGTCTTGACACAGGAGGAGGACGGAAAAGATAGCCCGGTGCTCTACAAATCGGTCACCTTTACCGCGACAGAGAGTTGGTATTCGCAGCCGAAGCTGGAGCTGTGCGGCGTCACCAAGATTTTACGGCGGTTGCAGCACCTTTTGTGGGGCGTGCATTTCGAGCTCCTGGTTGACGCGGAGGCCTTGGCGCTAATGATTAACTCACCGACGCTGCTCAATGCGCCCATGACCAGGTGGGTAGCATTTCTCCAGTTATTCTCCTTTAGCGTGGTGCACATCCCAGGAAAGGCGTTCACAATGCCGGACGCGCTGTCGCGGTACCCGCGGGACGACCCATACGAGGGGGCAGAACCCTTGGACGTGGAAGCTCTGGTCGTTCGGGTAGGAATGACGGAGGCGGCGGTTTGTCTTCCGTTGCGTCAGTCGGGACGTTACGCGGTCTTGTGCTATTATTTGCAGGATCTCCGGTTCCCCAAGGGCACAATGGAAGCGGTCGCCCAATGGGTGAGGCGTAACCTTCTGAACTTCTACTTACAGGACGGTCAGTTATGGCGGCGGAGCGGTTCCATGCCTCTTGTTGTTGCAACTTCTAGGGCCAACCAGGAGGTGATTCTAGGAAGTCTGCACGACAACCTTGGTCACCGGGGTGAGGTCAAGATGCGGAGGAGGGTGAAAGCAAGGTTTTGGTGGCCGGGGGTTGTTTGCGCGGTGCGCAACTGGGTGAAGTCGTGCGAGGCCTGCCAACGGCAGAGCTTGGGTCTGCCCAAGGAGGTCGGCCGCCCCACGTGCAAGGACGCGCTGTTTGGGCGCTTTTTGCTGGACGTGGTCCACATCAAGGCGGGCAAGTGTGCGTATTTGCTGGTTGCGCGTGAAAATCTGTCTGGGTGGGTGGAAGCAAGGCCCCTAGCAAAGCTATTGGCGGAAAAGGTGGCTCAGTTTCTGGAAGAAGAATGGTTCGCGCGCTACGGGTCGCTTCGCTTGGTCACCGTCGACGGAGGGGCGGAGTTTTGGGGACGCCTGATGACGCTGGTGCAGAGTTGTGGAGCAAAATTCGGCCGCGTGACGGAATACTACCCGGAGGGCGCGGGGATGATTGAGCGGGGGCATCAGCCAATCAAGGATGCCCTGGTGAAAATGTGCGGTGAGGACGGCAAAAAGTGGCAGGTGGCACTCCCCGCGGTCCTTTTCACCGATTGGATCTCCGTGAAGCGCTCGACGGGGTATTCGCCTTACGAGCTACTCTACGGGCAGCGGCCCGTGCTTCCCGTAGACATCGAGCTGAACACGTTCTTGGGCGTGGATTGGTGGAAGGTTAAGACATCCGCGGATCTGATTGAGGCGGGGGCTGAACAGCTCCTTAGGCGTGAGGAGACCTTGGGAAAGGCCGCGGAGCGGTTGAAGAAAACCCGGACGGCGTCAGTCCGCTATTGGGACGAGCGCTGTTCCCATTGGCTCCGGGATCCACTGCGGAAGGGGGACCTGGTCCTGCTGTATAATCAGAGTCTGGAATCCCAGTGGGACCGGCTTTTTGCCAACCGGTGGAACAGGCCGTACCGCGTGGCCTCTAAGTTCTTGGGCGGCAGCTACGGGCTTGAGGAATTGGACGGGACGCCGCTTAAGCGGAAGGCCACGGCTTCGCACGTGAAACGCTTCTTCCCGCGCGGTTCCACTTCCTTCAACAAGACGGCGAGCGATGATTCGGGGCCCGGGGGAGAGGCGGTCCCAGAGTCGGGCGACAACGCGGATCGTTTGGATAGCAAAGTACCGGCACGCGACGCGCGACCCTGGAGAAGTAGGAGGTTGCAGACGGCTGGGGACAGCTGTCAAGCTGGGGGGGGCGCTAGCTGGTTAAGCTTTATTTGGTGAGGGGGGTGTTCTAGCCGGTTCACAGCCGGGACAACTAGACACCCCAGAATGTTTGTTCCCATTGCTTCTCCCTTATACTCCCGGTTGTGAGCGCGCGCTGTCGGCGCGGTGTTTGTTTTGTTTTGTAGTACGGGTACGGGGAACTGTGTGGCAGTCCGTCTGGGGCGGTCCAGGTACCTCTTTTCTTGGAACGGCTGGTCACTTACGGTCTCTCACAAAGTGAGCGCGCGGACGCGGACCTCAACCTCAACCTCACTCACACTCACTTCTCACGCGGACGCAGATCTTGGTCTTTCACTCACTCTCCACCCGGACGCGCGGACGCGGCCCTTTCTTTTCCTCGCGCAGCAATATGTATTTCTCCAAAGGATGCGGTACAACAATAGGACAAGAAAAGTAGGAAAGGAAAGGAGGGAAGGAAGGGGGGGGGCGCCTAAGCCATTCACATCTTTTCCTCCATGTCCGCCCTTGATGACGCCAGTAGGGCCCGGTAAGACGCCAAAAACTCGCGCCGGGATTCTGAGGATTGGGCTCCGGGGGTCGCCAGGAAGTTGCGGAGCATCGCGGTTGACCGTTCCGCGAAAGCCTCGAAGCCAGCTGCCGGGAGTGCCATCACGACTGGGATCTCCGGGATCTTGGGGGAGCTGAGGGAAGGCGGTGCCGGTGCTGGGACGGGGCTTGATCCAAACGAGCGAGGAGGTGATGAGGGGGTCCCCGGGGCATTGCGCGGAGGGCTCGGTCCATCTGGGGGCAATGACGGGACAATGATCGGGGACGGCGGAGCAGGGACCTTGGGGGTAGTGGGCCTCCCATCCGAGACCGCTGGTGACGCGAGCGGCAGTGGAGTACCTTGTGGAGCCGGGGAGGGAGGAGCCGGTGTAGGTGCCGGAGGGGGAATCGGGGCTGCAGCAGCGCAATGCCGGAGAATCTCATCAAGTCGCGGGTCCCTCGCACCTTCCCTCATCTGAACGCGGTCCGACCAGAATCGTAGGGCCCTCCAATAGTTGTCAACGGACAAGAAATCCTCCTTGCGCGGCGGTCCCGCGCGGCGAAGGGGGGAAGCCAAGTCGCAACCCTCGCTCGGCGGAGGGCGGCGGGAAGGAAAGCCCGGCGGAGTCCACGAGTCCTCCGAGATGGTGTTGTTGTCCGAAACCACGAACGGGTCAGGACAAGCCCTTTTGCGCGGCCTGGGGCGGGAGCCAAATTTGGGGGGAGCTCAGGGCATGCCATTGCTAAGCAAGCAGCGGTGATGGCCGCGACGGCAAGCGACACAGGCGCATTGAACAGGAGCGATTGAGCACGGTGTGGTGCACTTTTATGGATGCGAGTCAGGAAAGGGCTGCAGGCGGCGCGCTCAGCAATGGGAAGGGCCTTGTCGCAGCTAGCTGCGCTGCGGGCTCAGCAGCAGTCAGGTAGGCCCAGCAGCGGTTGGGTTGGGCTCTGCACCTGGAGACGGGAGACGACGGATCGCGCGGACCAGAAAGCTTGCGCGGATCGGAAAGCTTGCGCGGATCGGAAGGCTTGCGCGGATCAGAAGGCTTGCACGGATTGGAAAGCTTGCGCGGATCAGAAGGCTTGCGTGGATCGGAAAGCTTGCTTGGGTCGGAAGACTTGGGTGGATCGGAAAGCTTGCGCGGATCGGACGGCTCGCGCGGACCAGGTGGACCGCGCATTGCAACACGCGCGGATTGGGTCACGCGGGTATGCGGATACCTGGAACGGGTTGTTGGGCGGACGCGCGCGGGAAGGCAAGCTGGGCGTATGTTGATATTGAGGGGCATGGGTTATGGGGCAAGGGATGGAGGGGTAGGATTGGGCTAGGGTTCTGTGCTTAGGGGTTGTATTTCATCATTCTTGCTTACTTGTGCTTGTACTTAGGTTGGGGTTGAGGGGGAGGGGGAAGGACTTCACTTCACAGACTGGACTGCACTCTAGGATATCACTTTTTATGGCATCGGATTGGATTGGATTGGAAAGGAAGGAATTCATCTTATTATTTCTCTCTCTCTCTCCCTCTCTCTCTCTTGAACGGCTGCATCCAATCTCCTTACAGACGCTTTGATCAATAACTTCCGGAACTTGAGGACGACTTCTGGGGTGTTGACCTCTAAAGTTTCCACAACGGGTGCCCGTTCTGGGCGCAGAATTTGCAGGGGAGCATGACGGCGATGAGCGTGGGAGGGGAGTTGGTGGAGTGTGAGAAGAGGAGTGGGTAGGGGGGAGCGGGGTGAAGGTAGTCGAGGTGGCAATGGGAAGGGACCTCTGGGGACAGAACTCAAGTTGGGGGGGGATGTGGTGTCATTATATAGCCTTGGGTTGGGGACTGCAACGCGGCCTGCGCGCTCAGCATCTGGTAGGTTAGGCTCAGCAGTGGGGGTGCGCCAGTCCTCAGCAGTAGCCGCTGCCGTTTCAGCAGTAGCCGCTGCGGGCTCAGCAGTGGGCGCGGCGGGATTGAGCACGCGACTGTGGGCCGGGCCTGACTAAGGGAGGCGGGCCGCGACCCGCTTGGATGTCCGACTCACGGATGGAGCTGGGCCAACCAGGTTCTTGGACGGCTAGTTGGGGGAGGAAAAGGCGGGGCGACAGCGGGGCTATATGCGTGGGCAGCCGCGCGCAAGCGCGGGCCGGCCACGGGACGGGAAATCCACGACGGTGCTTCGGGCGGATGTGCGCAAGCGCGGCAAACTTTGGGTATCGCGCGGCGGAGGGCCGCGCCACAAAAAGACAAACCGGATGCGCGTAATGGCAGGCAAGCTGGCGGGGATAGGGTATGGGTATGGGTTGGGGGATGGGTTAGGGTTCTGGGTCTAGGGTTCCTTCTTCATGGTTGCCAGTCTGTCTTTGTGCTTGTAATTAGGTTAGGGCTGAGGAGAGGGGGATATAATACCCCTCCCCTCAGTACGGGAGGAAGGGGGCTCGGGGGGGGCTCTCTCTCTCTCTCTCTCTCTCTCTCTCACTCTCTCGCGGGGGAAAAAGAAAAGGAAGCATTCTCAGTCTTACAGACGCTAGAACCATTGATCCCGTAACTAGGGACAACTTTGTGAGGGAAAACCTCTAAATTTTCCACAGCGGTTTTTTCTTTTCTTGGGGGGAAGGGAGGAAGGGAGGAAGAGGAAGCGGCAAGAAGACAAAAGTACTCCTATGGGTAGATAGGGATGGTTAGTAGTCTCTATACATATTGTGAGCTCTCAGCGTTGATCTCAAGAGTATAGATGTGAATTTTAAAAGATGCTCAAGTTTGATGCCAAGTGTGCTGTTGATCATCTGAGAGTCTTTGACTGGGGATGTGACATCATCAGATGGTCCAAGAGAGTCGCAGGTTAGAGTTGAGATCAAATCTCGGTTAGACGGTGATTGACTCGAGCCCAAACTTCCTTCTAGACCGTTTCGATGGTCATCAATTGCTCGTGCTTGAACTTAATCGGCTTCATCCTCATGATGCTATCCATCACTCTGAACCTTAAACCGACCCGCTCAGGACTCTCGTTGGGCATCAATGAGCTCGGCCAGGGCTCGTTGAAGATGACGAGTCGCTTGGAAGAAAGAAAAGTCGAGGTAAAGAAGGTCAGAGCGTACGGTAATTCGAGATGATTGAAGATGATGATCGATTATTCAAGAAGGTAAAAGTGTTGAATTTTTCTGTAAGATAAAAATTAAGCAAGTAAAAAAAAAATCGAGGATGGTAAGGAGGTTCTTGGTAATTAGCATTTGAAATTTTTGGCTGAACGAAAATATGACATATTTAACTCGGTGAGGTCATGGTCGGGCGGAAGGGCGCCGATCAAACCATGAAGCTTATTCGAGGGATGGTGGTGGTCTAACCTTAACTTTCATCTTGATTATTCTATGGAATCCGTTTTTTTTTTGTTTGATTTCTAATTCCTTGAGTGTGATGCTTACGCCAGCATTCTACACATGTAAGACAGCGTCAGGCGATCATTTAGTAATTATGTAAGTAAATAAATACACAACTATCTTGGCTAGGCTGGATGGGGGGTAGACCTCTGCTCCATCAACCGCTACGACCTGAGAATAAATGAGTGCCTCTAGATTATTCATGAGGATGGCGGGTCGATGGTGGATGGCTTATTGAGATGAATATTTATTGACACAGGTTCATAAGTTACGACACCTTTGAGTAACTTTAAATATATGCTGAGTAAGCAGTTCATCAATGGCTTTGTAAATGGTGAGTTGGAGTGAGTCAGGGTGATACATATTTATCTAAATTATGAAGTAGAGGGTGGGTAGTGGTTATGTGCATGCATTCATGATCATCATGGAGACTATTCTAGTTCGTGAATGATGTGAGTATGGATGCTGTAACTTGGGCGACAAAGGATTCATCGAGTCGTAGGTTTCAGGCCCTCAGAGTGCCTAAGTCGATAGAATATCTTACACTAGTGCATGAGGGTTATCGTATAAGCCATCCTGCTAAGATCACTCGTGACTGACTGATCGGATGCCTCACAAATATGGATGATTAGCCCCGACCACCCAAAGCCAAACCTCCTTCATGAATTGATATCGATGATGCTTCTCAGTCCGCCCGCCCGCCCCTCGACTGCATCTCCTCGAAGATGACATCCTGGTCATCAAGCGGAGGCAGAGGCAGACGCAGAGGCAGACAGCTAGAGATCTAAAGCTCAGAGTGAGTCGAAGGGATTGAGGCTGGGATAGGCTTGACGGCCACCATATCGAAAGCTGAACTGGTTCGACTGCTCACCATCTCCAACTTGACGACTGCTTGCTTAATTTCATCTCCAGTGTGTGTGGTATATTTATTTATCATCATGAGCACCCAGGTCATCATGATAAGCTAGTCGTCCCCCTCCCCCCCCCCAGCCAGTCGATTATAGTCGACCTCCAACCTCGTCCTAGTAAAGCATGGACCTGGCCGACTCTTGAACCCTCGTGCCTCTATTATCCAAGTCATCCTCAATCTTCCTCCTCCTGACACTCCGCTCATCCCAGCTAGCTTCTCTCCTCCCCCTTCTCCTTCGCCCTCCTCTCTCTCCGGCTTGCCCTGCTCGAGCTCCGGGGGTCTTTTTCTCCTCGGTCTCTTTTCCTGTTGGTCAACTGACTCTAGATCGTTTGAAGTATTTACATATTTAAGTTTGTATTCTCTCTCTTCCCGGGCATTTTTCCCATCGATTCCTCAAGGCTCGTGAGCTTGTGCTGTGGATGGTGTCGTGCTTCTTCTTCTCTAGCTCCCCATTGTCTTCGTCCTTTTCGATCTTGTACCAATCCCGTCCGGATCCTTGCCATCTTTGAATCTAATTGTTGGCTCTCGTGGGAACTCGAGATCTTCTACCCCGTCCGCTTGCTTAGTCTTCCTTTCCAACTCATCCGAAACTTCCTCATCGATTGTTAATCTCTATTCTTAAAGAGTAGAGGGAGAAATAAAACTCAGTCTCTTCCATCCCTTTCGTGTCCTATCCTCCCTTCCTCTCTCAAAGATGTTGGAATAAAGTGCCTTTCTTCTTTCCTTTATTCCTTTTCTTTCCATCTCTTTCTTACTGTCTCAATTCTTTTCTTCTTTTGCCTCTGTTTTCTTCACTACTTGTGTCTCTGTTTCTACATTCTCAACACCAATATTGTCTCATTCTCAATACTAGCGCGCGCGCCTATTCTGCTCTCATTATTCATTATTCAATACATATCTTACAATTTCACAACATGTGTGACATTTCATCTTCTCCTGTATATCTGAGGGCAGAGTCAAGGCAGAGCAGAAGGATCTTCTTTTCTCATCCTTCTACTTCTGCTCTTCACTCTGCATTCCCTCAGGTAAGCTATGTTTTCTTCATTTTATTTCTTTTCTTCACATCTTTTGTTTTAATTTCTTTTTACTTATGAAATCCAATCCTTCTACTTCTGCTATTCACTCTGCATTCCCTCAGTCCTCAGATCAACCATCTAATAAAAGACTGGTTCTTTCATTCCTCATGTTCCTCCTCTCGACTCTCAATCCATCCCTCCTCCTCTTTGCACTCATCCTCTCCCATCTTCACTCCCCCTCTCAATCTTCATCCTCCATCATCGGTCAGTCGTCCTCCTTCCTCACTCTCCTGCTCCTCCTCCTCAACTTGGGATATTGATCATCCCCCCAACAAATCTCTCCATCTCCTCCATCTTGACCCCATTTTGCCTCATCTCCCTTTCTTCCATCTTTCCCCGGTTTTTGTCATCATCTTACAGAAACTAGTTTGGTCTCCTACTGCGCCGATCCCCTCGCCATCCTCATCGATACTTTTGACGTTTGGTACTCTCAATCAAACTCAACCCTTGAATTCGATCTCTCGACTGCTTCCATTGCTTCCAGTTTGAATCTTGAGGCTCAACTTGCCCTCAATGCCTACAGTAGGAATGCACTCAACCTATCCATCAATCTCTGCTCTGTCCTATCCGGTGTACTGTGTCCCTTGCCTACCTATAACTTTACTGGCTCCGGTCAATACCCTATCCCCGCCAATTGAATCCCTTCCATCCCTTCCCTGGCCTGGACCATAACCCAACCCCACCCAACCGCGCAAGAGCACCAGGCGCAACTCGTTTGTGGCCTTGAGCGACAACTCAATCTTGGAAGGCTTGTGGACACCCCCCAGTTCACCTTCATCCCGCCGCCCCTGAGCTCCGCCACCCCCCACCTCGCACGTGAGCCGCGACTCGGCATCACCTTGCCGCGCGCCATTCCTCCAAGGTTCTGTATCTGCTTTGTTGCGGAGGTCCGGCCCGGCGGAGAGGTGATGCCGAGTCGCGGCTCACGTGCAAGGTGGGGGGTGGCAGAGCTTGGGGCCGGCGGGATGAAGGTGAACTGGGGGGTGTCCACAAGCCTTCCAAGATCAAGTTGTCGCTTGAGGCCACAAACAAGTCGCGCCTGGTTCTCTTGCGCAGTCGGGTGCAGTTGGGTCTGGGACGGGCTTGCGGCATTGTGTTGCCAAGAGAACATCGGCGGTGGCTGGCATGGCAGGCCAAGCAAGCTTGACAGCCGGAGAGGAGTGTGCACGGAAGACTGTTCCTTGCGCAGTAGGTGCAGGAAGGGACCATGATGAGGGTGAGGAAGGAGGATGGGGGAAGGTGGTAGTGGGAGTGGTGGGGGTGGTAGTGGAAGTAGCAGTGGTGGTAGGATGGAAGACTTCTGGGGACAGAACTCAAGTTGGGGGGGAGATGTGGTGTCAATTTATAGATACGGATTGGGAACTGCTTTGCGGCTGCGCGCTCAGCATTGGAGGCAAGCGGGCTCAGCATTAGGGTATGCGGAGTGCTCAGCATTAGGGTATGCGGAGTGCTCAGCAGCGGCCACTGTTTTGCTGCGCACCTAGTGGACGGTTTGGGCTCAGCATTGAATGCGGCGTGGGCGGCAATCCGCGCCGGAGATTGGATTTGGAAGGTAGTGCGCTCAACTAGGTTTGCGGGCGCGCTGGTTTGGATATGTAGGAGCGGAGAAATTCGCGGGCTATAAAGGAATGGATGGAGCGCGCGTGCAAGCGCGCAGATCACGCCGGATAATACCAGACATTCATGACGGGAGTGGACAAACAGATACAGACAGGCGCAGGGGGCTCCGAGTAGGATGCGGTGCAAGGACCGCGTCATGAGAAGAACAAACCGGATGGACAGAACGGCGTACGGACTTTGGGGGAAGTTTGGTACGGAGGTGGGGAGAGGAGGCTAGGTTTCTGTTTTGGGATTGTTTTCTGTTTCTTTGTCATACTGTTATTTGCGCTTGTACTTAGGTTAGGGTTGAGAGGGAGGACTTAACCTCACTCTCAACTCCGGGTTAGGAGGGGGGGAATGTAATCAGACCATCATATCATTAGATTGGATCAATCATCTCACCAAGAGATTAAAGGAACTCATACCAGATACACATCCAGGTGGAAAGTTCTTAGGATTGAAGGATTGGCAATTTCACTCTCTCTCTATTTTTCTTTATCTCTTTATCTCCTTATTTCTATTTCTCATTTAAGTGAAACTTTGGGCATCCTCATCTCCTTTCAGACGCAGGGAACCGTTAACTTCCAAACCTTGGGACAATTATAGGGGGAAAACCTTTATTCTTTCCACAGCGGCCAACTACTTCCACCAGGGTGCACTAAAAGCCTCTGTCAATGCTATACCCCCCTTAAACCAGGAGAAATACTCAATATGGAGATAAAAGATGCTCATTTTGTTCAACCTCAAAGATATCAAGGATGCCATAATCAGGTAAAATGGCCAAGTTTAAGTCAATCAGGATAGGGAAATCAGAGCCATAATACTCTCCATACTAGATAGAACAACTCACGCAAACGTTGTCAATTCCTCCAATATAACCTGTTGCAAGCTACTGTGGGCCAAAATCACCCAAAGATTTTCATCATCTGAGACCGCAAACAGAGATCAAGTATTCAACCACTTTCTCCACGCCATTTTTAGCAAAAATTCTTTTGAAAATTTTGTCACCAAAATGAGGAAGTCTATTCCTCAAATTTTTGATGTAGTTTTCAAACTAACAAAAGACCTCCTAGCTTAATTCTTACTCTTCAAATTTCCGCTGGTCCTTGAGAATCTTAAACAACAAATTATGCAAGTGGAAAAATTCATAACAGTTGATGTGGTCTTCAATCATTTAATCCAATACAACTAGAAAAGAATGGCACAAAGCAAGACAAATGAACAATCCATCAATCTCTCTCTTGTGATGACAAAGACAAAGACTAATATGGAGAAAAAGAAGACTGAGATGAGATGCAAAGAAGGCTACCATGACCCTAATCCTCCACACCCTGAACCATTGTGCTTCCATCTACACGCCTGAACTGCTTGTCAGCTTGCTACTGTGTACAGAGCAACCTTTCATAGCAACACAAAACTATAATAAATAAGAATATCTAAATTAACAAACAAAGGAGTGAGAAATAAATAAATATTATTAAATGAATGGATTCCTCACCCAAAATTAGGTAGGGTAAATGACTGACCCCACCCTTGAAATCAAAGCCCTTACATCTTTAAAATAATTAAAAAGAAAAGTTCTAAAAAGTACAACACCAGTATGGAACCTTTTTTGCAATTTTAACATTTCACATGTGTTGTCACGTATAGGGTTTAAACCTAAAATTCACTCAGAATTAAGGTGTTGTGTATATTTTAGGAGTTACACGCGGAAATGTGTTATTTCACAATTCCCACGTGCAGCCTTGCATCATTACATACCCCTACCTACTCATAGTAGCAGTTTCCCGCGTACTAGAGACCTGCGCGCAGCTAATTCTGCCACAAACGCTGCGGATCCCACCCTGTGCACATCTGAACTGACTGATCCCCGCGTCTGGATCTGTCGTGACTAATCTGACAACCAGGTATTGCTCAAAAGAGCTACAACCTAATTAGGGTTGCCCGGCATATGTAACAAGTTGACATATGCATTATTAATAATCTAAAAAGATCAAAACTTAATTAAAATTAATAAAAATTGAGTTGAGAACATTTTTTAATAATAAAAAAAAATCAAGGATTACCACATAAATCATTGACTCTGATCTTTGAAGACCACAAAACACTACAAGGAGTGTTCATAAAAATTATTGAAAACTATATACATGATCAGCAAATGATGGAAAATTAGTAAATTTCCACATCTGTTCACTTTAAAGCAATACTAATAGTACAAATGAAGGATGAGGGCAGAATGATCAAATTTATTCCATAATAGATTAACAGATCCTGTGGCTAAAATAGTACAGAAATCCAGAAGATCTAAGGTCAGCTGATGAACAACACCAAGTGGACGTGCTAATCTTGCTCTGACTGGCTTGCCAGCCTCAGCCCATTACCAGAACTCTCTCTAAGCGCCCTGAGAAACTCAAAATAACCCCAAATAGGTATTTATACAGACAACTTTGGATCCATTTTTCCATCATCAGTTTACCAGGAATTATTATTATCAATCAGAAACCATGTCATTTTTATTGAAGTGCTTATGAAGAATTTAAGCAAGTGATTTATGACCAAGTCTGTAGTATTATGATTTATTTCTTAAAACCAATCAACCCTTGAAGTTTAGTCAGGCAATCCACCCCATCTTTGCTGAAACCCTTCCTATTATTGCAGGATTTTTGTGGTAAAGTGCTCAGAGTGAGTGTTTCCCTTCCTTTTTAGGCCATTGTGCTGGTATGAAAGGCCATTAGTGGAATAAGCCCTTTCTAAGGCACCCATCTTCATTCCAAGGTTCTTAAACTGCCAAAGGAGGCCCCTTGAAGAGAGTTTGTTTGTCTGTAAAGACCCCCAGTAGTATAATAATGTGGCCCCTCTTTTATATAAATATTGAAAAACTTTTATTAAAAAACCAATTAGACCTTGCAACTGCTCTTATTATATTATCTATTTGAGCCTCTAAGCATTTATTTTTGGAATAATAATAATTATTATCATTCCAGTATTTTTATCACTCTCTGTAGCTAGAGGAATGCAAGGTTCCTGGTATCAGAGAGCTGAAACCGCTCCAGAATTGTGGATCAAAAAAAACAGATGGAAAAATAAAATCAAGAAGAACTCTCAGCTTGCTACTATGTACAGAGCAACCTGTCAAAGTAACAAACAAAATATGATAGAAACAATTAGATAAGAAAAGTAAAATTGACTCATGAAGAAGTAAGAAATCAACAAATATTATTGCGGAAATGGATTCCTCACCCAAAATTAGGGAGGGTCACTCACTTACCCCATCATGGAAATCCAACTCCTTCTATTTTCAAATAATTAAATAAAAAAAGGGACCAAAATCCACAAAACCAATATGGCACTTTCTGGCCATTTCAATTTTTCACACGTATCTTCAAGTCAAGGTTTTACAACTCAATTTCACTCAGAATTTGAGTGTTGCGTATATTTTAGGAGTTACACACGGAAATGTGTTATGCCACAATTTCAGCGCGCAGCCCCGCATCCTTACACAACCCTAGGTACCCGTAGCTACACACTCCTGCGTACAGAGGTCACGCGCGCAGCTAATTTTGCCACGCACGCAGCCAATCCTACCCTGCATGCATTTGAATTGACTGATCCCTGAGCCTGGGTCAGTCTTGACAAATCTGACAACCAGGTACTGCTCAAGATGGCTACAACCTAGTTAGGGTTATCTGGCATATGTAATAACCTGACATATGCATTAGTAATTGTCTAAAAACTATAAAACTTAAACAAAATTAATAAGGAACTAAGTTTAAGTATTTTTTAATAATAAACCAAATATTGAGGATTACCACGTAAATCACTTATCCTGATCTTCAAAGACCACAAAAAAGTAGTGGAAGTAATCATAAAAATTACTAAAAATGACCTACGTTCTCAGCAATTGATGAGCAATCAATAAATCCCCACATCTTTTCACTTTCAAACAATATTAATAGTACAAATGAAGGATGAGTTCTGAATGGTCACATTTACGCCATAACAGATTAACAGATTCTGTGGCTAATAGCACAGATATCCAGCAGATCTGATGTCAGATGATTGACAGCACCAAGTGGACGTGCTAATCTTGCCCTGAATGGCTTTCCAGCCTCAGCCCAAGAGCAGAACCCTCTCTACGCACCCTGAGAAGCTCATAGTCACCCCAAAAAGATATTTATAAATACCACTGTGGACCCATTATTCCCCATCAGTTTACCATTAATTATTATTATCAATCAGAAACTTTGTCATTGTTAGTGAAGTGCTTATAAAAGAGATAAGCAAGTTACTCATGAAGTAGTCTGTAGTATTATTATTTTTTTCTCAAAAACCAATCAATCAATTGAAGTTAGTCAAGCAAATCATCCCCATCTGCTCTGAAACCCTTCCTATTAATGCAGGATTTTTGTGGTAAATTGCTCAGATTCAATTCTTTTCTTGGCCATTGTGCTGGTATTCCTGGCCATTAGTGGAATAAGCGCTTTCTAAGGCACCCAACTTCATTCCAAGGTTCTTAAACTGCCTAAGGAGGCCCCTTGAAGAGAGGTTGTTTGTCTGTAAAGACCCCCAGTAGTATAATACTGTGGCCCCTCTTTTATAACACATTGAAAACCCTTTTTAAACAAACCAACTAAACCTTGCACAAGCTGTTAAAATATTCATTTTTTGAGCTTTTTACATGTTTATCATTGGAATATTATTATTATTATTATTCCAGTATCTTCTATCACCATCTTTAGCTTAGTGACTGCAAGGTTCCTGGTATCAGAGAGCTGACAAGAACCCCACAATCAACTACCATGCACTGCTTACACTTTAGATTAATTTGGACAATAAACCCAATCTCATACTGGACTCAGGACCTAATGTCCATATCTCCAACAATCTGAAATTTTTCTTGTCAATCAATCTACAGGAACAAATGGATGAGATCAAGACAGGCAAGTTGGAGGCTAATCTTAAAATGAAAGGAATGGGAACTGTCCTGTGTGGTGACAAAATCTTGACACCTCAGGACCACCTTGGAAAATTTGAGAAATTTTAATGATTTTTTTAGCTATCTTTCTTCATCCAAAAAAGAAAAAAGAAATTGAATTTCTTTTTCTTGAATCAGATCCCTTCAGCATCCAGACCCTCCATCTTCCTCATCTCCCAGCGGTCCTTGGGGTGCCCAACTCCCCAGGTCTTGTGTTCAATTCTTGTCCTCCTCGCTTTGTCCTCTGTTTTTGCCAAATTTGTGTGGGTGAAGGCCTGCTCAGCTCAGCTCAACCCTTGCCCGGCCCAGAATTGTCATCAAACACTGATGGCGATGGCCATTCATTGGCAATATCCGCCCATCACCTCCATTCTCATCTCCTCCTTGCTCATCCTCTTGCTTGTTTATTCCATTGGATTGTGCTATACTCCCTCTGATCTGATGACCAATTTCACAATCCAATCCCTCAAACAAAACCTTCCCCCCTCATCCTCATCCCAACCTGCTCATTGTGATGGTGATGTTCATCATTGATCCCAAGAAGAGAAAGAGATTGTTGATTGACTCAAGGGTGACTTGAATTTTTTTCAAGTTGCTCTTGACTTACGTACTCCTCACAAGGCTTGGTCCTACTTCTGACCCTTCCAAGATCTTGATTTTTGTCATCTGCTCCACAACCTCACCCATGGTACCCTCCAAGGTTCTGGCAGATTTTCCATCCCGCCCCTTGTCTTTGTTAAAAAAGTTCAGTCTCTTCACCCCTGCAAGTTTGGTCATGGGAATGACCTCCCTCTGCTGACTCAATTGGTTCTTCCCACAACTGGTCTTGTGCTCTTGCACTCCGATCTCCCACCTTGTGCAGTCATCCCACCAACAGACCAAAAATCTTGCCAATCATCCTTGTCTGATCATCACCCCCCACTACCACTTACATCTCAACTGCCTCCACCAAGCTTTCCAAGCATCTGACCCAATCAATCTCCTGTGGCTGCTCTCGCGCAACCATTGGCGGGCCCGTTATCCTTTTGGCGCAGTTCTCCACTCGCAGGTCACCTACTCCTGTCCATTATTGGCACTGGCTGGTGCCTTTCCATTTCTCCTCATCCAGATTTAATATTATTTAAACCATTTTTTTTGTTGTTTGTTTTCTCATCAGTTCTTTTCTTCTCATGTCTGATCCAAAAAAAAAATCCATTGTTGTTTTTACCCTCTATCTTTGTCATCATTGGTAAATAGCCTACAGGAACCCAGGACCCATAAAAGGAGGGGATCT
The DNA here is from genome assembly GCA_025617555.3 of Puccinia polysora. Lineage (NCBI taxonomy): Eukaryota > Fungi > Basidiomycota > Pucciniomycetes > Pucciniales > Pucciniaceae > Puccinia > Puccinia polysora. The sequence continues at coordinate 29,750,315 of CM062635.1, read as the reverse complement.
CCCCTAACTTTTTCAAAATCATTGATGGGAGTATGTGCATCTGTCCCCACTGTTATCATTTTAATTTACAATCATTATCCCAGGTATATCTTTGATTGCCACCTGATCCATTTCATCCTGAATCTTTTCCCCTTTGATGCCTGATCCACATCACCAACCAATAGCCTTGCTTTTTGAAGACAATTCTATCTGTTGGAATTCTGGAGTTTGTTACACTACTCTTTTCTCCCTTCCTCTGACCATACTGGTCTTGATCTTTCCTGAATCACCTTTCCAGAGCCAATCAAGTTTGATTAAAGAGATTTTATTAAGCTTAAAACCTGGAGTGTTATAACTCTGTTCTTCTTCAAAGTTGCATTCTTCCAGCCTATTCTTGAGTTCCTTAAGAATTGTTGAGGTTATCCCTGTTAAAATCAGTTATTGTTTTCCTTTAGAGATTCTCAAAACATTGTGCTTTGTCTTGTACATCCACCCCCAGTTATCTGGTACCCTTCAAGCGCTTGATGGCAGAGATTTGGGCGGGTTCATCAAGAACCTGGAGCTTGATTGGGTTTTGAGTTGGTCATCCACAATCTTCTGCTGATGATCATGGTTAGCAGCTTGTGGGCGTTGTTTACATACAACACCTTTGTTCTTTTGAACTTTAAACAAACTTTAATCTTCTTTTTTTAAAATATCTGCCACGTAATCTTGCCTCAGATAGTTCTGTTCTATTTCTACTGAATATTTTCAAACTTTATTCTTACTACCTGATTCCTCCCTTAAAAGTTCTGGACCTTAATCTTTGTTAAATTTAAATATTTTTGTAATGCTCAGGAGGGCAGCCTAAACAGCACATTTCCCCTCCATGGAACTGCCATGGCCTATCACCATTTGGGGTCTTACATTTGGTTCCCCAGGCCAGGCTCAAACCAGCAACCTTGCGATTTTCAGGCCCAAACTTGAAGAATAAACTTTGAAATCCAATCAGATTTTTTTTCTTTCTTTCTTTATCATGTAGATCTGCTCCGGGGAGGCAAGTTCTTCCAGAAGTAATTCCTCCCAATTGTGCATCATCTAGGCAGGATCCTGTTATAATTATGGCCAGCAATTAGCTTAGGCAAATTAGCAGTATTTAAAGAAAAAGGAATGCTGGACACCTTGTGTCAATAATTGCTGATGGGCTCCCACAATGGGGCAATAAGTTGGATGATATTGGTGATGAATTCAATTGGCTGATGAATGGATGATGAAAACAGCAGGGAGAAGAGCTCCTTAAGTACAAAAGATTGGCCTATTGTGAGCCCATGATACAACAGGCCAAAAGGCAAATATTCCGCCCCAAAATAGCTCTACAGGCTCTACAGGCCTTGTTACTTTGGCTGGACTACATCAGCCTGCAAGGCATCAGTCCCTGTACCCTTAAAACCAGCCTATTCCGGTCCTTTCTGGTGTTTCCACTGTTACAGGGCTGAACCAGCCCCTTTGCTGTTCAATCCCTGGTTGTTTGTCACCTCACAGGCTGGCTGGTTGCCTCATGCAACCAGCCCCTGGCCATACAAGTGGCCAGGTGGGACCCAGGACACACCTGGGTCCGGTCTCATACTCACATGGGGGGGGGGGTGACCAGCAGACATGCTGTCCCCCCCCCTCCTTCTCACAGATCCCTGGAGGGGGCAGTCAAATCCCCCTACCAGGGGCCCTGGGGGTCATTAAACCCAGGGCGTAGTCAAGGTAAGGTGGGCTGGTGGGTGGTCAGATCCCCTCAGCCCAGTTGCTCCTCCCCCTTGGTAAAGGGGGGGGGAGAGCACCCCTTTTGCTTCAATGGTGGAGGGGTGGTCAGGTCCCCCCCACCGCTGGTTGCTTGGTTGCAACCAGCTCCTTTGTCATCCTCCTGGGTGGGAGGGTGATGAAATCCCCCCCACCCGGACCAGTTGCACCTTTCAACCGGTTGCTGGCTGGTTCAACCCAGCCAGCCTTCCCTTTCCCCCTTGCAATGGCCAGCGAGTGGAGGGGAGGAGCCAGGGCCATTGGCCCCAGCCCTGCGGCTCCAACAGCAGTTCGCCACCCGGCACAGCAGCCGCTCTTCCCTCTACAACGGCCCCGCGCGGGCCATTGGGCCCGGTAAACAGGCCGTAGGCAAAAACAGCGGCCCCAAGCAGGCTGCGACATGGGGGGTAGCCCCAGCCAGGGCTGCAACAGGGGCGGCAGACCCAATGGGCCGCCCCAAGCCCAAAAACCAAGTAAACCATAATTTGGCGGGCCAGCCCGTCTGGCCAAGTATGTCCAAAATAAACCTTGGGCGCAATTCTGCCCATAAAAGCCCATCTGGCTGTATTTGCCCATATACCCCACCAAGCCCATGTACCAATAGGCCTGTTTCACGCGTTTAGAGGCCAGTTTCCCCAAATCTGTGACATCCACACAGGCCCATATGGTCCGTGTGAGTGTCCAATGGGCCGGAGAGGCCCATATGTGCATCCCATTTAGATAACACTTATATGTAGCACACACATAAGTGCATACATATTTTAACAGATCCTTGTTGCCTTTTTGTGAAAAATCTACTCCTGCAAAACTTGTGAGCCACGTTGGAATTCTGCTCTTTGTATCTCTTAGGAACTCTGCTCTTCAAAATGGAATCTAATGGTACCTCCTCCTCCTCTGTTTGGTTAAAGATGATCAAGATCAAGCCCCAGAACAAGAACTTAGGTTTCAATGGAAAAAATTTTGACCAATTCTTCGACTACTATGAGATGGCTGCTGAAGTGGATGGTGCAAGTGAACATGATATGGCATATCAGTTACAATTTTTATCTCCTTTGATGAATTTATGGAAGTGATAAAATTGTTTGATGGATTCAAAACTCATAACTGGAGGCAATTGAAGGAGGCTATGTTGGCTTATTGGGGAAAAGTAGATATGGCTAGGTTTGCCTTACAGGAATTGGATGCTCTGGTTTCCCAATGGATCTCCAATATGGGTGTCTCTACAGCCTCTGATTATAAATCATTTAGAAAATCTTGGGATCCTATTCAGTCTTACCTCATCAGAAACAATCAAATTGACACGGTGGACAGAATTTGAGATTGGTTTTTCCAGTCTTTTTCTCCAAGAGTGCAGGAAAGGATTAGAGATGCATTAGTTAAATCCAGATCTATGATTACCGCTAGAGATAATTGGTTCAAGCTCCCTGCTGTTCTGGTCCTAAGGAGTGCAGTTGATAAAGTGATGAAAGATCAAACAGCTATTACTTTTGACTAAAAAAGAGTCACTTAGCCAGTACATGCTCCTTCCTTTAAAGAGTCTAATGAAATAATGAACAAGATGGAAGCAAATTGTAGACCTAAAACAAATACTCAGGCCAATAAGGAAACTGCTACCATAGATGGGATCACTAAATTACTTCAGGCCTTTGAAAAAAAATTGATCAGAAAATCTCTTCTTTAGGCAATCCTAAACCTTCTAACTCTTTTCCTAAAACCCCTCTAGTCTGCTATTACAGTCTTGGGAAGGCCATGGTACTGGGAGATGTCCTGAACTCCAGAAGGAAAAGGAGGAAAAATTGGTGGAGCAGAAGGGAAACAATTGCTTTATTCCTAAAGCTGTTTTGATCCCTTGTTATTTGTCTTTTCAAATCCTTCATGTGGTGGCCTCTTATCAACCACCAACTCCCAAGAAGGCATCTTTGGTCTCCTTGGATTTTCAATCATCCTGCGGCACTTTGAAACCTTGGTATCCTACAGCTGTCACTTCTTCCAGCTTCTCTGGGACTTATCAGTCTGATCCAGCTAAGAAACACCATGAGGAACCCAAACCTCACAAGTCTCCTCCAATTCCATCTTCAATCCTTTGAAAACCCATCAAAAATTGATCCTCACCTGATCCTCTGATGTAGAAGACATGGAAGTGGAAAGAGAACCAATTACAAAAATGTTCCAGGACCACTATGATCCTCCTCCTGTTAAATCCAATCAATCACCTCAACCTTCTGATCCTGTTCCAGTAACTGCTCAACCTGATCATCCTCCCTCCATGCAGCCCAAAGTTTGATTCAAGAGGGGCATTTCCAAGGATCACCCGAATTCTGTGGAAGGAGTATTAATGAAAATTTCTGATATAAAAATTCCTGATCTGGCTGTGGCTGAACTACTGTCAATCTCTCGATCTGTGGCTGAAGGGATGAAGAAATGGGTTTCTTGTTGAAAAGTAGAGATTGGTCCAGAAAAATCAACATTTTCTTCTGGTACTTTGATGGAGGACTCTGGTGGAACAGATCCCCCTTCAGATGCCAACTTGTATTCTTGTCCTCTTGGTTTCCTCTCCTGCTATCTTGGTGACTCTGCTAAAATGGTTTCTATCCTGGTGGAGTCTGGTTCCCAGCTCAATTTAATTTTGGATTTCATGGCCTGCAAACTCAAAGTCAGTCCAAGGGTCAGCTTTGAATCTGCTGTATATGTTATAGGGAATCAGTCATGCAAATTAGTTGGTATTGCTGATGATTTCGTGGTTTGAATTGGACAAAATCTTTTTGGCACCTGTAATTTCTGTATTACACATTTGGATGGACCTATGATCTTGGGAAGACCTTTCTTAATGGATTTTGGTGCAACTGTAATTTTTTCTGATAAAGTCGGGGAGAGAATTATTCTACCTAATTCTGATGGCAAGAAGATTGAAGTCCCCCTTTGCTCCTTGGATTCTGGTTGTTGGGAACAAGATTTTCCTGGTCACCCTTCTAAATTGGTTCTGAAAGGGAAACAGAAGGATACCTCTCCTTCCTCTCATTTTTTAGATTAGTTGGTCCTACTAATAGTTTTAGTTCTTCCCAGCCTCCTGCTCCAACTCAAGGATCAACTTCTGTCTCAGAGGCATATTTTTCTTTTTCCTCATTTTTTTCTTCTCATCCAAATAAAACTAAAAATCAAAAACATCAAAAATCCTAAAATCCTAAGAGTATTTCTTCTCTATTGGGATCTTTTGTCTCTTTTTTTCCTTGTTATTTTCAGCATGATCAATCTTCTCCTATTCAATTTTTGAATCTCTGCAATGAGTCTAAACTAGATCCCAATCTCAATTCTCTTCTTGGTAGTTTTGGTATGAAGGAGTGTGGCCTTAGGTGGAGGCAATTTGGGTTAGAAGTAAGTCCTCCCAATTGTGAACCATCAGGGGCTGCTACTACTGTCATTTTTGAAATCCTAACCTGTGCCACAAATGGGATCAATGCGTTGTCTTTTGGATCCTCTTTTATGGAAAAGGCACCTTTCAAGGACATTACGGAAAATAAAACTTTGAAGATGTTGGAACTTGGTCTCAGCCTTTGTAGTCAGGTCCTGCCAGTCAATGCTTGGAGGAAGCAAGTATTTCTCTCTTTTTCCACTAAGTATAAGCCAGTTGCAAAAAAGGTTCAACCAGTCAACTAAACAATGCCTTTCAACCTCAACCCTCCTCTTATGCATCCTCCTCTATCTTGTGATCCTTACTGAGGTTTATCTTGATCTCTCAGTGGTCCCTTTCTTCCTCCTGGTTGTGTTACTGAAGAATGTCTGAAGGTGGTCAAATTTGTTCCAGATGGATGACTTCTTCCTGATGAGTTAAATTTGATAAAAAATGTCTTAGCCCTCAGAGAAAAATCTATTGCTTTATGTGAAGAAGAGAGAGGTCTCTTGCAAGAATTCTATGGTCTACCTTATATAATTCCAGTAATAGAACATGATCCCTGGCAAAAGAAAAAGATCCCTATCCCTTCTGCTAAGGTCAAAGAGTTCATCAAGTTGGTCCTCAAAAAAGTCCTTAACTGTTTATATGAGGAGTCAAATTCCAGCCATTCCAGTCCTGTCTTCTGTGTCCTCAAAAGTAATGGGAAACTCAGAATGGTTTATGATCTCCAGCCTCTTAGTAAGGTTACTATTAAAGACTATGGTATCCCTCCTGCTAATAAAAAATTTTTCAAATCTTTCTCTGGGAGATCTTGCTATGGTCTAGGTTATATTATGGGTGGCTATGACAAACAATCCTTACATCCAATTTCTTGTCCTCTCACTAATTTTGATACTCCTCTTGGTTGATTCCAACTTACTTGCCTGCCCCAGGGTGCCATCAATTTGGTTGCAGTCTATCAGGCTCAGATGGTTTGGATCATCCAGGATGAATTCCCTCATCATGCTGCTATCTTTATTGACAATGGCGGAATTAAAGGTCCAGTTTCTGACTATAAAGATGAGCTCTTACCTTGGAACTCAGGAATTTGTGAATTTATCTGGGAATATGCAACCACTTTGGAAAGGATCTTGTTTGAAAGCACGGAGTCTGGTCTCACTGTCTCTGGATCCAAATTAACTGCCTGTGTCCCTGCTCTGGAAATTGTTGGTCATGTGGTCTGCAAGGAAGGAGGAAGTATGGCTCCATCCAAAGTCAAAAAAATCCTCTCTTGGCCCACTCCAATCAATCCCACTGAAGTCAGAGTTTTCTTAGGTGTTGTAATTTATTTTTGTATCTTGATCCCTTTCTATCCTAAATCTGTATTCCCTTACATTGCTTAACCAGGAAGGATGCTGTATGGATTTGGAACCAAGCTTGTGAACAATCATTCCAGAAGCTCAAAACAATTTTTGGGGAAGAAATTGTCTTGATTAAGATCACTTATGGACCTGGAGCTTGCAGGATCAAGCTGGCTGTCAATTTGAGTATTTAATCTGTTGGGGCTGTCCTTACCCAGGAAGAAAAAAATGGTTTAAACCATCCTTCTTTGTATGAACCTCACCTTTTTTCAGATGTGGAATCTAGGTACTCCCAGCCAAAACTGGAACTTTGTGGTGTGTCCCAAATGTTGAAGAAGCTCCAAACTATTCTCTGGGGGCAACACTGTGAGTTACAAGTTGAGGCGAAATCCATCATCAAAATGATCAATGCCCCCAGCCTTCCAAATGCTCCCATGACTTGTTGGATGGCTTTTATCCAGTTGTTTTATTTTGATATTTTTCATAGGCCAGGAAAGTCTTTCACCATGCCTGATGGGTTATCTAAACTTCCTATTGGAGATGCAAAATTGGATGTTGGAGTGGATTTTGATGAGGAGGAACCCTTTATTCAACCTGTCTTCAGCTTTTAATCTCAAAATTTTTCTGGTTTCCAGCAATGGTTTGGTCTTAAAATAGAGCAGTACCTTTCCACTCTCCAAAGACCTCCTGATCTCTCAGCTAAAGATTTTGGATCACTTAAACAAAAGTCCTCCAACTTCTTTGTACAAGGTACTAGGCTTATGAAAATAGGCAATCCTTGTGCTCTCATTGTTCTAAATATCCCTGCTAAACAAGATTCAATCCTGGAAAGTCTCCATGAAGGACTTGGTCATCATGGGGAAACAAAAACTTATCAACAAATATCCAAACAATTCTGGTGGCCATCCTTCAAGAAATCTGTCTCTCAGTGGTGCAAGAGTTGTGAGGTCTGTCAGAATATGATCCTAGGCGCCTGGATCAAACTTGCTATCCAACTGGGGAGTCCACTGTCTTTGGAAGGATTGCTATGGATGTGGTTCATATTAAGGATGGTGGAGCTAAGTACCTTATTGTGGTCAGAGATGATTTTTCTGGATGGGTTGAAGCAAAATTCCTCAAGAACCTCAGCTCTGAATCAGTAGCAGCTTTTCTCTATGAGACTTGGACAATGGGCTATGGCCTGGCCGGATCTTATTCAACTGATGGTGGCTCTGAGTTTGGTGGAAAAATGGCCAAAATGATCCAATTGCTTCCTGGCCAACATAGGGTGACCACTCCTAATTATCCTGAAGGTCAAGGCATGGTGGAAAGAGGCCATTCTCCTTTGAAGGCTGCTCTTGTCAAACTTGCGGGTGAAAGTGGGAAGAATTTTTGCAGATTTATTCCTCTGGTCCTATTCTCTGATTGAATTTAAGCCCAAAAAACCACTGACTACTCACCCTAAGGAATTGTCTGTGTTCAAAGGGCTTTCCTTCCTCTGGATCTGAAAAAGGAATCTTTCTTAGGTATTTCTTGGGAACAGGTTTCTTCTACCACTGATCTATTTGTTGCCCAATCTAAGAAACTGGAGCAGAGTGAGGATGTTTGCAGTGAAGCTTATCAGAAGATGATGGAATCCAGAGAACAATTGGTTCAGTATTTGGAAGATAAAAATTAAAATGAGATCAGGGACTCTTTGAACCCTAGTGATCTTGTTTTACCTTATAATCAATCCTTGGAAACTCAGTGGGGGAAGCTTTTCTCTAATTGCTGGAATGGTCCTTATTGGGTGGCCTGTCAATTCAAAGGTGGATATTATTTTTTGGAATAGCTGGATGGTACTCAGTTGGCCAGAGGGTTCTCTGCCGATCAATTCATGAAGTTCTTCTGTTATGGAGGCAAATTATCTCAAAATTAAGTCCTCCCAATTGTGCACCACCAGGGTCATCTTCTGTGTTTTGTTTTGAAAGTCTACTTTATGCCAAATACATGAGAACCTTGGACGCCCTTTGCTTTATCTCTGCTGCTTCTAATGCTATTTTTTGATGGATCAAGATATTTTTCAATTATTCAATCACTCTCAAGATCAATAAATGGCCATTCATTTTTTGGGTTCCAATCATTTGTTTTATTTTTTTGATATATGTCATAAAAATTAGATGCAGAATAGGGACAGTCTGTAAGTTGGGGGGAGATGTGGTTACCAAATCTGGACACGTCAGGACCAGTGTGGAAAATTTGAGAATTCTTTGCAATTTTTTTACTATATTTCATCATCCAAAAAAAAAAAGAGAAGAAAAAAGAAAAAATTAAATTTGTTTTTCATGAATCAGATCCTTTCAGCCTACAGACCCTCCAGCTTCCCCATCCACCAGCGGTTTAGGGATGGGTCCCTGAGGTGTCCAACTCCCCAGGTGTTGTTTTCAATTCTTTTCCTCCTTGCTTTTTCCTCTTTTTTTTGCCAAATTTGTGCGGGTGAAGGTTGGATCAGCTCAGCTGAACCCTTGCCGGCGCCGGCATTATTGTCAAACATCAAAGGAGATGGCCATTCATTGGCCATCTCCGCCCAACACCTCCATGATCATCTCCTCCTTGCTCATCCTCTCCCTTGGTTATTCCATTGGATCGTGCTATCCCCAATCCAACAACAAAGTACATCACCCAATCCCTCAAACCCAACCTGCTCCCCTCATCCTCATCCCAATTTTCTCATTGTGATGGTGATTTCTATCATCAATCCCAAAAAGAGCAAGAGATTGTTGATCAACTCAAGGTTGACTTGAATTGTTTGCCGGTCCTTCTTGACTTACGTGCTTGTCCCAAGGCTTGGTCCTCCTTCTGACCCTTCCAATATCTCTATCTTCATCATCTGCTCCACAACCTCACCCACGGTACCCTCCAAGGTCCTGCCAGATTTTCCATCTCACCCCTTGTCTTTGTTAAACAAGTTCAGTCTCTTCACCCGTGCAGGGTTGGTCACGGGAACAACCTCCATCCAATGACTCAATTAGTCCTTCCCCCAACCAGTCTTTCACTCTCACACCCCTATCTCCCACCTTGGCCAGTCATCCAACCAACGGACCCACAATCTTGCCAAGCTTCATCCTCCAATGATCACCCCCCACTACCGCGTCCATCTTGACTGCCTCCAAAAAACCTTCCAATCATCTGACCCAATCAATCTCCTCCGGCCGCTCTCGCACAACCATCTGCAGTCCTGTCATCCTGTCTGCACCATTCTCCACCCGAAGGTCACCTGCTCCTGCCCATGATTGGCTTTGGCTGGTGCGGTTCCATTCCTCCTCATACAGATTTTCTATTTTTTCAACAATTTTTTTGTTATTTGTTTTCTCATCAATTCCTTTTTTCTCATTTCTGATCCAAAAAAAAAAAAAATTATTTTTGTTTTTCCGCCCTATCTGTGTCATCATTTGTAAATAGCCTACAGCAACTCATGGCACATAAAAGGAGGGGCTCCCCCCTACCTTTTTCAAAATCATCCATGGGAGTGTGTGCATCTGTCCCAACTGTTATCATTCTAATTTATAATAATTATCCTGGGTATATCTTTGATTTCCCCCTGATCCATTCCATCCTGAATCTTTTCCCCTCTGAGGCCTGATCCTTATCACCAACCAATAGCCTTTCTGGTTGAAGAGAATTCTTTCTGTTGGAATTCTAGAGTGTTTTAAACCACTCTTTGGTCCCTTCCTCTGACCATACTGGTTTCAATCTTTCCTTGATCACCTTTCCGGAGCCAATCATGTTTGATAGAAAAGGTTTTATTAAGCTTAAAAGCTAGAGTGTTATAACTCTGTTCTTCTTCAAAGTTGCATCCCGCAAGCCTATTCTTGAGTTCCTTGAGCAGTGTTGCAGTTATCCCTGTTCAAATCAGTTATTGCTTGCTTTTAGAGCTTCTCAAAACATTGTGCCTTGTCTTTTACAGCTACCCTCAGTTATCTGGTACCCTTCAACTGCTTAATTGCGGAGAGTTGGGCAGGTTTATTGAGAACCTGGAGGTTGGTTGGGGTTTGAGTTCAAAATCCCCGATATTCTGCTGACGACCAGATTTATTAGCTTGTGGGTGTTGTTTACATACAAAAGCTTTGTTCTTTTGAAATTTAAACAAATTTTAATCTTATTTTTTTGAAATATCTCCCACGTAATCTTGCCTCAGATAGTGCTGTTCCATTGCTACCAAATATTTAAAAACTTTATCCTTACTACCTGATTTCTCACTGAAAAGTTCTGGACCTTGATCTTGGTTGCATTGAAATATATTTGTAACGCTCAGGAGGGTGGCATAAGCAGCACCTTTCCACTCCACAGAACTTCCACTGCCAAGCACCATTTGGAGTCTTACACCGGTTAGAATGAAAAGATTTGGTTGTTACCCTTGAAGGCTGCTTATATGTCCACAACATCTTTGCAAACTCAATCAGTCCCGGCATGTTATCCAAGAAGGGATTTAACCTTACTCAAAATTGAGATAGTTTTTTGGTTACTTGAGGAGATCAATCTTTGATCAAAGGAATTATCTGTGACAATCTATTTGTCATAGAGAAACTGCGCAATTCAGGCCAAGACCATATGGTGAAACTCTCAAATCAACCTCCTACTTTGCCAAGCCATGAGTCACTTTTTCTGCTGGATATACATGAAAAGTACAGCCATGCATCAATCTACTCTCTGAAGCCTCTTTTAAAGGATCTGTTCACAAATGAGGAGCTCAAAAAATTCCAATGTGACAGTTGCGTCAGAAGCAAGATAACCATATCCCCATTTACCAATGTATCCACCCCTGATACCAAACCTCTCCATCAAATACCCCTTGATTTAATAGGTCCAATCACACCTCAATCTAAGGCTTGCCACCACTATATAATCACCCTTGTGGACAAATTCTCCGGCTATCTTGCAGCTTTCCCCCTGACTTACAAAGAAGAGACTCCTGAGACTATCAATGGAATACTTGAGACAGAATATAAAAGATTAGGATATTACCAATAAGAAATCTTTTCTGATAAAGGCACAGAAATTACAAATTTGACTCTCAAGAAATTTGCAAAAACCAAGAATATCAAATTACAAACGTCAAAACCTTACCATTTGCAACAAAATGGGCAAGCTGTACAAGCAGGAAGGACCATAATTGAATCTGCTAGAACTAAGTTCTCCTCCTCACAACTATTCAAAAATTATTGGAATATTATAACAAGAAGCTGTTGCTTCATGCTGAACCAAATCCCCAGAGAAGGTAAACACCTATCTTCCTGGGAAATCATTTTTGGCAAGAGCCTCCCTGCTAATTATATAAGAACTGTAGGTTCCTCTGTAATCTACCCGCCAATTCCATCCAGAAGGGAAGGAAATTCAATGAAGAGGGAGTTGAAGGAATCTTAGTTTGTTGCAATCAAACCTTTCATTCCTATTTCTCTTGACAGTATTGTTGAAACAAAACTCATTAAGTCCCTCAAAACTCAACTAACCAAATTTCCTTTCCTTAAATACCCAGGTCTCAATATATTCTCACAGTCATACCTGGGCTCCAATGATTAAGAATTATCAACAAAGGAAAAAAAGTATCTGATCAGGAGACCAATCCAGATTTTTCAGAATTGGACTCCAACCTTGAAAACGTAGCCCCTCCCCCTTCTCCCTCTCCTCCTCCTGAACTCTCCACAATGTGTGATCCTGAACCAACCACATCAGGCGTCAACCAATGACCCAGAAAAGAAATTAAAAAGCCTCAGATATATGGGTTGCATCATTACAACAAACTGCCGTCTTACAAAGCTGCACGCAAATGCCCCAAATGGCCAAAATGGGAAAAAGCCTTGGAAGAAGAATTAAAATCTACAGAATCCCAAGAAGTCTTGGAAGAATATTGCAACACTCCAAATAACATTTTGAATATGACATGGGAATTTAAGGTAAAAGAAAAATTTCCGGGTGAACCTGTCAAATATAAAGCTAGGTTATGTTTCCAGGGCTTTGAACAGATCCACAGTGTTGACTTTCAAGAGACTTGGGTGCCAACTGGAAAAAATTGGCTCTTTACAGCTTGCATTAATCTATGGCTTGAAAAATAACATTACTTTCACCCAATTCAATGTATAATAACATTAATTTCACCCCATTCAATACAAAAGGGGAATTTCTTCATTCCCCATTGAATGAAACCTTATTAATAGAAACTCCCAAAGGTTCAAATAAAAAATCTCCGTACTTAACATTCAAAAAATTGCTATATGGTCTCTGCCAGTCACCAAAGAACTGGTACAAAACACTCACTGCCTGGATCAAATCACAAGTATTTAAGGAGTCAACTAGCAATCCCTGCCTCTATCTCAAATCAGAATCTTGATAAGTCCTGTACTTCCACTTTGATGCCCTTGTTCATGTTGGAAAATCTAACACCTTTGCTTTCAGCTTCCTGGAACAATTCCTCAATTCTTCTTGTCACCCCCAATGCAATCCTTGGTATGCTAATGGAATTTGATGGAGACAAAATTCTCCTAAGCCAGCCTAATCACATAGAACAAGGACTTGAAGAGCTTGGACTTACTCAATGCAAAGATACTTACTCACCGCTAACTCAAAATCTGCGTCTCAAACCCGCAACATATGAAGAACATGCTGAATTCCGCCAAATGAACATAAACTACTGTTCTGCTGTGGGAATTCTCAATCACCTGTCTCATTATACCCATCCTGATATTTCTTTCACTGTCTCTAGCCTTGCAAGATTCAATGCCAAGCCTGGCATGACAAACTGCAGAGAAGTAGGAAAAGTCAGGAAATATTTCAAGAATACAAAAGACTTAAAATTTAAAATAAATTACAATTCCTCTCAAGGAGCAATCTCAGGATACAGTGAGGCTACATGGGGAGGCAATCCTACCTTCTGCAAGTCCCAAACTGGCTACGCAATTTTTCACTATGGCAGTCCAGTTGATTGGAACTCATCAAGACAGAGAAATATCACTTATTTTTTTACCAAATCTGAACTCAACGCTCTCCTCAACTGATATCTGGAGCTGAAGTGGATTACTCACCTCCTTGGAGAGATATATCCTGACTCAAAAATCAACCCGGTGATCTACATAGATAATAAAGGATTGGAAGATAAAATAAAAAGATTCAGATTGCATTCCAAATCCCGCCACATTGATATCAAGACAAAGGGCTTGTGAGAAGACTTCAGCCTCTCCAAGGTTGATCTCCTTCTAGTCTCAACTGAAGAAATGATAGCAAATCCTCTGAATAAGTCCTGATCTGTCATCTGCCTCAAACTTCTTCAAAACAGGGTCTTCTTGGATCCCTCCACCAAATCCTCCTTGATTACCCCGCTTCCCAGTCACAAGGGGTGTTGAGATTTCACAAGCACCACTTCTCCTACCATGCCCACTGTGCCTGAGCTGCGGAAATAGAAACTCTAAGCAACCAGGGATCTCTGGTCTTCTGTTATTTTGCCCAACTCCTCCTACTTTTTCTTCTGTTCCTCCGTCTTGTTTCTTTTCTTTTCTTTTGGTTCAATTCTTCTTGTGTTGTTTGCTCCAATTTTTATATCTCATCTTCCTGTTTCAGAAAAGTCCTTTTCTTCAACTTCTCAAGTACCAATCATTGTATCTTGTTTCTTAACCTCTCTACTTTTCAGAACTCCAACCAACACCTCAAATAATTGGTGTCTTTCTTCTATCCCTGCCTAGGAAAACTTGTCTCCCCCAGATTCCTGGTCTCATCTGAAATCTAATTGCCAAGCCTCTCCAATCAGTCTACATTCAATTCCTTGGAAATCTTGAACTCAACATAGGCCACCTATCTCCACTCCATCTGTTGGCTTCAGGAATAGGATCCTCTTTTTCTAATTTCCTATGTTCCTTGATTATTCTTTACAGTTGCCTTGTTTTTCATTTTTCTAATTATTATCTGTGTTTCCTCAGTCTCTGCTGGTTTTATTTCCTCAAGAAATCTAGTTCAAAATTATCAATATTCAAGAAACTACTGCGCGCAGGGGTTGCTACCTGTTTCCAGACCTGAAGGTAGTTTACCAAATACCTTGAGCGGGCCCCTTGAAACTTGCCAGACCATTGCGCAAGGAAACCTTCCAGCTCACTGGAAAGACCCCCCCCTCCCCGAAGACAGAAACAGGTTTTAGGGTACCACCTATAAACCCTACAGCCCTGTCCCATACCACATGAATCCCAAAGAGCGCCACCATGTGGTGGGGAATAGTATGAAAACAGATAAACCAAAAGAAAATTGGGAAAAATGGGCCCTGCACCCTTTTTAAAAATATATCAAAGGTTGTCAGGGCCCCTGTAAAAGGGCATGTATGGTAGGTTTGGACCCAAAAGGGTACATGTTAGTTACTGTAACAAGCTGAGAGTGTGTACTAAGGATAAGCAGAGGCCTAGCTTTGTTCTTGATGGCTCACAAGGTACCAAAAAACCATACAACCACCCCTTGTGTCCCTGTTAACTAAAAATGTATGTGAAAAATCATTACTAGGAGTGTACTGCCCAATTAAGTGACTGTAAAACACACCAATATGGACAAAGGAGCCTCAGACACGAAATATTCTTGCAGAATGGGGTCCTCAGAGCATGTTGTAAAACCCCTGGCTTCAGAAAGCCATGAATTATATTTTGAAACATTGATTGAATACTACTTCTTTGGTAGATACAGTGAGGTCATTGAGGGTACAGAAAAGTGTATCAAGCCCCAAGCATGATGACATAGGGCTTCCTATACCTGTCAGCTTGCTACTATGTACAGAGAAACCTGTCAATAGCAACACAAAACTATGAAAAATAAGAATATCTCAATTAACAAAAGAAGGAGTGTGCAATCCATAAATATCTTCTTACAGAAATGAATTACTGATTCAAAATTAGGTAGGGTCACTCACTGACCCCACCCTTGAATTCCAAGTCCTTAAATTTTTAAAATAATTAAAAAGAAAAGTACTAAAAATTACAACACCAGTATGGCACCTTCTGGCCATTCTAACATTTCACACATGTTGTCACGTATTGGGTTTAAACCTAAAATTTTTTCAGAATTGAGGTGTTGTGTATATTTTAGGAGTTACACGGGGAAATGTGTTATGTCACAATTCCCGCGCGCAGCCCCACATCATGACATATCCCTACCTACTTTTAGTAGCAGATTCCCAGGTACTAGAGACCCGGGCGCAGCTAATTCTGCCACGCACGCAGGCAATCCTACCCCACGCGCATCTGTACTAACTGATCCCTGATCTGGATCTGTTGTGACTAATCTGACAACCAGGTACCGCTCAGAAGAGCTACAAAATAGTTAGAGTTGCCTAGCATATGTAAAAAATTGAAATATGCATTATTAATAATCTAACAGGATCACAACTTAAATAACATTAATGAAAATTAAGTTTAGAAAACTTTTTAATAATAAATCAAAGATCAAGGATTACCACATAAATCCCTAACCCTGATCTTTGAAGACCACAAAACACTACAAGGAATGTTCATAAAAATTATTCAAAATTATCTACGTGATTGGCAGATAATGGAAAATCAGTAAACATCCACATCTGCCCTCTTTGAAAATATACCAATAGTACAAATTAAGGATGAGTACAGAATGATAAAATTTACGCCATAACAAATTAACAGATCCTGTGGCTAAAACAGTACAGAAATCCAGAAGATCTAAGGTCAGATTATTGACAGCACCAAGTGGACCTGCCAATCGTTCCCTGACTGGCTTTCCAGCCTCATCCCACAAGAAGAACCCTCTCTATGTTCCCTGAGAAACTTAAAATCACCCCAAAAAAGTATTTATACAGACCTCTTTGGATCCATTATTCAATAATCAGTTTACCAGGAATTATTATTATAAATCAGACACTGTGTCATTGTTGATCAAGTGCTTATATGAAGATAAGCAAGTGATTTATGACTTAGTCTGTAGTAGTATTATTTATTCTTATTAACCAATCAACCCTTGAAGCTTAGTCAAGCAATCCACCCCATCTGCTCTGAAACCCTTCCAATTATTTCAGGATTCACGTGTTAAAGTGCTCAGAGTGAGTTTTTCCCTTCCTGTCTTGGCCATTTGTGCTGTTACGCCCGGCCATTAGTGGAATAAGTACTTTCTAAGGCACCCATCTTCATTCCAAGGTTCTTAAAGTGCCTAAGGAGGCCCCTTGAAGAGAGGTTGCTAGTCTGTAAAGATCCCCAGTAGTATAATACTGTGGTCCCTCTTTTATATTATATTGAAAACCATTTATTACCAAACCAATTAAACCTTGCAAATGCTATTATTATATGATTTATTTGAGCTTCTAAGTGTTTATTTTTTTGAATAATAATAATTATTATTATTCAAGTATTTTAATCACTCTCTGTAGCTAAAGGACTGCAAGGTTCCTGGTATCAGGGAGCTGAAAACTGGGGGTCTGGCTGGGAAATATCCTCATATAATTAATTTTTAATTATTTATTCCTTGGACCAGTCTATTTGTTTTTTTGAAAATAAGTTAACATACTTATAACATATATTTTCGGTCATATGTTTCTCTAGTGGATCTTAAGACCAACGGAGAATTGATAAATTATTATTTGAATATTCTTAAAAATAAAAAAGAAGAAAAACTCCGTAACTTTGTCCCTTTCATTATAACTCCTGAGCAACCACAGGAGAAATTGTTTTATTATAAACAGCAAGTTATAAAAGACAAAGAACTTGAGCTTGAAAGAATTATCAATTTTAATTCTTTATTAAGGCAACATAAGAGCGGAAAATTTATCAAAGGAAGCTTTATATTTATAAACTAAATAATCCTGAAGATAAAGAAAAATCCAAAATTAATAAAAGTGATTATTTTTTTCTAAAAATATCATTTTAACAGGTAAAAATACAAAAAAATATTAAACTTATATTTTTTGTTTTTATGCATCTCAGTGGATTTTGTTTTTGGTGATCTCATTGACCAGGACCTCCTAGAGGACGTCCCAGACAGTTTTCCCTTGGACTTACCCTTTGAATTATCCCAGGATCTGATTGGAACTTACTCAGACCTCATTGGAATACCCCACAAGGACAGTTGTGATCCCAACCAAGTGTTGGTACCCTTGAATTTAACTTTAAGTGAGTTAAAATATATATATAAAATTATTAAAAATACAAAACACACAAAAAATATTATTTTTTTATATTTTTAAAGTATTTTTTCAAAAGTTTCAACAAAAGACTTCTTTTTTCAAAAGTTTTGAAAAAAGAATTACTCATTTTTTTTGGTGCTATGTATCAAAATAGGCGCAACACCCGCGCAACAGGTAGAGCCACATTGTATGGATTTCTCACTGGAGGGCCCCGTGCGCGCAAGGACTCCAGTCCCAAGCGCAATGAGGGGGTTTGAACCCGTGACCATAGCCTCATGCAGGACAACAACGGCAAAGACTGCGACTGCCAACTTGACCAGCAGTCTGGTGGAGAACCACCCTTTGCCCAACAGTCTGGTGGAGAACCACTTTTTTCCCAACAGGTTATCCCAGGAGGGTAGAGGTCCTCCTATGGCACCCCAGCTGGACTCAACCAAGGAGGAAAGAGTCAAGGTATTAGTGAAAGGACACGCGAGCTATTGGGAACAATTCAAATTGGCTCAGAACCAGGAGGCTCAACCAGGTATGAGAAAAGCTATTTCTCTGGCAAAGAAATCTTAGATTTCTCTGCAAAGGTTGATCCCAAAGAAGGAAGTAGAAGGCTACGTGCAGAACTGGAATCCTTGGTATCAGCTAGCTTCCTTAAAGGGAAAGGACCCCAAAAAGAAAAGGTCCTCAGCCCATCAGAAGTTAAGGAACCCAAAGGATTGGGACAGCATAATATCCCTAGCACAGAAGTGGAAGAAGGTTTACCAAAAATAGATGTAGAAGCTCTTAATAGCTTTTCTGTAAATTTGTCTCACAATTTTAATATTATTAGCCAGTGCTTTGACAAAGTTTATCAACAATTGGACAAATTGAGTCTGAGTATTTTCAGAGTGATTGATACCAAGTCTCAGATTATGAGAATTGATGAGTTGGAAATACAAAAAATCAAGGATAGTACAAAATCTAGTAAGTTGGACCTGATGAAAAATATTGATGATAACCAATCAATTCTTCAGGAAGATATTCTTGCAACCATGGACCAGCTTAAGGAAGAATTTAAGGAAACTAGTCCTACTTCTTCAGCTCATCTGATTAACAAAATTGACTTATTAAGAAATAAACTTGATTTGGAGTTAGGTATGATTAAAAATGATCTCAGAGATCTTAAGGTCAATTCTGCTAACTCTCCGGTCATTGACCTCGAAGAATATAGACCTTCTAGGTTCACCAGTACTCCTAGTGTTCCTCCAAGAGCCAGAATAACTAGGAATGAGTCTTTCAGACCTAGTCCTAATCCTGAAGAGGAGCAGGCTTTGAAGTTACTTCCTCCCATTACTGAATGGCCTAAATTCTCTGGAGAAGGAGAATACAACCATGTCAGTTTCATTAAATTTATTGACTATACTCTTTCTTCTTTTGAGCTCCCTGATGCAATAGCTGTTGTAAGATTGCCCAGACTATTTGAAGTAGTAGCTCTTGATTGGTTCATAAATAAAAGAGAAGAAGTTGGATCTTTATCCTGGATTTCTTGGAAAGAATTGATCAAAGTACAATTTGGTACAAGGATTTGGAGAAGAAAGATGATGAAAAATTTTGAAATCTCCCAGTTTGATCCATCCAAGGACAAACCTTGTAAGTGGTGCTTAGACCAGAAAAAGAGGTAAGACTGTTTCTACCCGGATGCTGGTAAAGAAGAAGTCAATGAAATAATCCTCAACATATGTCCTGGACAAATCAATCACAGTGTAAGGTGCAGGATGCCTATGGATTCAGATCTTTCTACCTTAATAGGTGTGTTGGAAGAGACTATTGGTATGAATGGTCTTGATAAAAGAGTCTAAAGACTCCCCAGGGATCAAAATACTAGGAACAGGGAAGAATATACTGCCAAAACAAAGTAATCCCCTGCTACTAATCCAACTACCTTGGAAGTCAAGAAGACTCCAGAATAAAAGAAAAAAGTAGGTTGGAACTGTAACCAAACAGGACACGTAAAAGCTGATTGTCCTCTACCTAGGAAAAGGATTAATCCTATTGAAGGAGAAGGGTATGATAATCCTGACCCTCATCTAGATGATACTGATGGATCACTTTCTGAATGTGATTTGATCATCACTAACCCAATCAATGTCATTGAAGGAAGTATTGAGTCTTCTCTAGACATAAATTCTGTTAATGAGGATTCTAACTTACCTAAAAAATGGAATCCCAACATGAAGATTCACCACATCTCTGAGGCTAAGGCCTTGACTCTGAAACCTCCTGCCGGTAAATTTTACACTTCAGGCAAAACATGCTATGCTACTGGTTTAATCCTAGGTTCCCCGGTTAAGTTACTTCTAGACAGTGGAGCCTTTTGCTCTTGTGTTGGTTCAACTTATCTGGAGAAACAAGACCCAAACCGGAAACTGAAATTACTACCGGTACCTCAGGCTAAGTTCAGCAGTTGTAATTCTGCTCTCAATGCTGTTGGATTATGCTCTTTTGATATCATACTCCCTCAATCTAGAGGATCACTCAAACTGAACATTGAATTTTTAATGCTCCAAAACGGAGTATGTGATTACTTTATCCTTGGAAATGATTCTCCTTGCTTATATGGTATAGATTTATTCCAAAGCAAGGGTAGATACTTCACTATAGGTGGAGACTGGAATAAGAAGATCCAAATATGCCATTTAAATGCTAAAACTTCTGATTCAACTTTTGAAAAACACTTAGAGAGTTTCAATCAGGAATACTTCTCTCAAGCTGCTTTGAATTCCCTGCTCAATGAAGCACAACAATGGGATATTGTACAAGTATGCTTTGAAAATAAGAATGCTTTCTTTAACAAGGATCAACCCATTGGGAACATCAAAGGACATGATATGATCCTAACTCTGACCATTAAGCCTCCTTACCCACCTAACCACAGGAGACCTGCTCACCCTTCTAGTCCAAAATCTAGAGCTGCTCTGGAAACTCATATTCAAGAGTTGGTTGACTTAAAAGTCTTCAGGAAAGTAGGACAAAATGAAAAAGTGGATATCACAACCCCAGTAATTATAGCTTGGCATAATGATAAGTCAAGAATGGTTGGAGATTTCAGGATGCTTAACAACTACACCCAAGCTGATTATTATTTAATTCCAAGGATGGACCATGCTCCGCATAAACTGTCCAAAGCTAAGTACATCACCACCATGGACATGCTGAAAGGATTTCACCAAATACCTATCAGCCCTGATAGCCTGAAATTCATGAGAATTATCTGTCATTTGGGAATTTATGAGTATCTTAGGATGCCTTTTGGTATAAAAAAGGCTCCTGCTCATTTTCAAAGGATGATGGATATTTTCCTAGGATTATTCATCAGACAGGGATGGATGATGGTAAACATTGATGATGTTATCACTTACTCTGATAATTGGGATACTCAGATTGAGAAATTAAGGCTAGTCCTCAAACCATCTCTGTTTTGGGGTTAAAAGTATCAATGAAAAATTGTAAATTTGGCTACGGGGAACTCAAGGCCTTAGGAAACATTGTCTCTGGACTAACCTTAGCTGCTCACCAAAACAAGATAGCAGCAGTAATGAATAGGCCTATGCCTCAGAATACAACTGAACTCCTAGCCTTTACAAGCTTCTGCAGCTACTATAGAAAGTACTTACCAAAGTTTGCTCTTATAACCAAATGCCTGCATGAGATCTGCAACAACACCACAGTGTTTGAAATGACTCATGACAGAGTCAAGAACTATGAGGAACTCAAGATGGCAATGACCTCATCTCCAGTACTGATTCAGCTAGATTGTTCTAAAGCTTTCAAACTCTACATAGATGCCAGCATGGAAGCGCTAGGAGCTGCTTTACACCAAGAAGTCATAGAGGATGACAAAACAGTGGAAAAACCTATAATCTTCATATCCAGACCAATTAAAGACACTGAGAAAAGGTACTGTGCAAGTCAAATGGAATGTCTTGCCTTAGTATGGGCTCTAGAGAAACTCCATTATTACGTGGAAGGCACTAATTTCACTTTGATTACTGACTGCAATGCTTTCAGGACATTGATGAACATGAAGACCCCTAGTAGGCACTTTTTAAGATGGCAGATAGCCATACAACAATACAGAGGTCAGATGACCATAGTTCATCAAGCTGGGACTAAACACCAGAATGCTGATAGTTTGAGCAGGAATGCTTTACCCAATGACACAAGTAACCCTGCTTATGATCCGGAGGATAATGATATCTTCCCTATCCTTAACATTAACAGGTTGAAAATTGAAGCTCCTATAATGGGAATCCACATTTGTGAATTGAATGAATAATTTTTCAACTCAATGAAAGAATCTTACAATTCTGGCATGAAAACTCTGATCACTATTATGGAAAGTACTTCTCCACCATCTGAATTGATCAATAGCCTACCTGAACCTTTTTTGAAATCATACAAAGCCGCAAGTTTCACCATATGGGATGGTCTGGTATACTATAGGCATCAACATTCTAGTGTTATAGTCTTAACTAAGGATGACCATATCAAATATGTCTTGGGTGAGTGCCATAATTACTGCTCATCTGGTCTTTTATCTGCTGATAAAACCTTAGATAAGGTTTAAAAAACTGCTTGGTAGATTAATTGGAGAGACTTCACTATATGGTATGTTACCAGTTGTGAAACTTGTCAGAAGTCCAACAGGACCACTGGGAAACGGTTTGGTCTACTGAAAAAGATTGCTGACCCCAAGAAAAGATGGGAGATCATCAACATGGACTTTGTAACTGGATTACTACCAGGAGGAGCCTATTCCTACAACTCAGTCTTAGTCATTGTGAATAGTTTCTCCAAGAAAGCAAAGTTTCTACCTAAACACAAGGAAGACACTGCTATGTAAGTTTCCCTATTATTTTGGAACAGACTCATTGCTGATGTTGGAGTTCCCAAGATTATTATCAGTGAAAGAGATCCTAAATTCACCTCTGACTTCTGGAGGAATCTTCATGATATGCTTGGAACCACCTTAGCTTTCTCTGCAGCTTATCACCCTCAGACAGATGGCTTAGCTGAAAGAATGATTCAGACCCTGTAATACATGCTCAGGAGATTCGGTGGCTTTTGACTAGAATACAAGAATTCTAACGTTTATTGCCACAATTGGGTTAGCCTTTTACCTGCGCTGGAGATGGCCTACAGCAGTAGCAAGAACTCTACTACTAAGGAAGCACCCTACATACTAGAAAGAGGATGGATTCATAAATTACCCAAGGATAACCTCAACCACCAGCTAACAAATATTCAACCTACATCACTTGTTTTCAAAAAAATGATAGATGTAGCTAACTAACAAACATGCTGTTAAGTGTGTCCAGGATGCTTTGGAGTATGACCAGCAAAGGTGTGATAAAACCCATACGGAACCTGATTTCAAGATTGTTGATCATGTCTTTATCTCTACCCGTAAATTTCCCAACTTAGCTGGAAATAGAAAGCTTAGACCAGCTTTTGTTGGACCTTTCACCATTAATAAACATCATGGTAAAAATTCTGTGAAAGTAATCCTTAGTGATGAGCTTTCTACAAAACATTCAGTCTTCCCAGTAAGTCTCATCAAACACTACCACCCAAGGAATGGAGAACATACTCCTTCGCTTGAAATACCAGTTACAGAAGAGCCTGAAAAGGACAAAGGAAAAATTAGCAAGATCCTTAAAGATTAAAAAGATAGGATCAATGGAAAAGACCTCATAATCTACCTAGTTAGATACAAGGGAGAATCAGCTGATAAAGATGAATGGTTGCCTGGACATAATATACCTGACGGACCCATACACCTAAGGATCTACAGAGCCAGCAGAAGGCATTAACCCAAAATTTTTTTTTCAGATATAGACAAATCTTGGAGTGGGGGAATGTCAGCTTGCTACTCAATACAGAGCAACCTGTCAATAGCAACAAAAAACTATAAAAAATAAGAATATCTCAATTAACAAAAGAAGGAGTGAGAAATCAAAAAATATTATAACAGAAGTGGATTCCTCATTCAAAGTTAGGTAGGGTCACTCACTGACCCCTCCCTTGAAATCCAAGTCCTTACATTTTTTAAATAATTAAAAAATAAAATTACTAAAGATTACAACGCCAGGATGGCACTTTTGGGCCATTCTAATATTTCACACGTGTTGTCACATATAGGGTTTACACCTAAAAGTCACTCAGAAATAAGGTGTTGTGTATATTATAGGAGTTACACGCAGAAATGTGTTATGTCACAATTCCTGCGCGCAGTCCTGCATCATTACATATGCCTACGTACTTTTAGTAGCATATTCCCGCGTACTAGAGACCCGCGCGCAGCTAGTTCTGCCACACGCGCAGAGGATCCTACCCTGCGCGCATCTGTACTAACTGATCCCCACGTCTGGATCAATTATGACTAATCTGACAACCAGTTACCGCTCAGAAGAGCTACAACCTAGTTAGAGTTGCCTAGCATATGTAACAAATTAAAATATGCAGTACTAATAATCTAAAAGGATAAAAACTTAAATAAAATTAATGAAGATTAAGTATAAAATATTTTTTAATAATAAATCAAAGATCAAGGATTACCACATAAATCACTGACCCTGATCTTTGAAGACCACAAAACACTACAAGGAGTGTTCATAAATATTATTAAAAATTATCTAGGTGATCATCGGATCATAGAAAATCAGTAAAAATCCACATTCCCCCCGCTCCAAATCAATACCAATGGTAAAAACAAAGGATGGGTACAATATTATCAAATTTAAGCCATATCAGATTAACAGATCCTGTGGCTAAAATAGCACAGAAATCCAGCAGATCTAAGGTCAGCTGATTGAAAGAACCAAGTGGACGTGCCAATTTTTCCCTGACTGGCTTTCCAGCCTCAGCCCACGTTCAGAACCCTCTCTACGTGCCCTGAGAAGCTCCAAAATCACCCCAAAAAGGTATTTATACAGACATCTTTGGATCCATTATTCCAGATCACTTAATCAATTTACCAGGATTTATTATTATCAATCAGACACCATGCCATTTTTGATCAAGTGCTTATATGAAGATAAGCAAGTGATTTATGACTTAGTCTTTAGTAGTATTATTTATTCTTATTAACAAATCAACCCTTGAAAGTATAGTGAAGCAATCCACCCCATCTGCTCTGAAACCCTTCCAATTATTTCAGGATTCTTGTGGTAAAGTGCTCAGAGTGAGTTTTTCCCTTCCTGTTTTGGCCATTGTGCTGTTACGCCCGGCTATTAGTTGAATAATTCCTTTCTAAGGCACCCATCTTCATTCCAAGGTTCTTAAACTTCCTAAGGAGGCCCCTTGAAGAGAGGTTGTTAGTCTGTAAAGACCCCCAGTAGCATAATACTGTGGCCCCTATTTTATATACATATTGAAAACCTTTTATTAACAAACCAATTAAACACTGCAACTGTCAGCTTGCTACTATATACAGAGCAAAACTGTCAAATAGTAACACAAAATACAAAAAATAACAATAACTCAATTAACAAAGAAAGGAGTGAGAAATCCATAAGGATTATTACGGGAATGGATTCCTCACGCAAAATTAAGTAGGGTCACTCACTGACCCCACCCTTAAATTCCAAGTCCTTATATTTTTAAAATAATTAAAAGGAAAAGTACTTGAAATTACGACACCTGTATGGCACTTTTTGGCCATTTTAATATTTCACACGCGTTGTCACGTATAGGGTTTACACCTAAAATTCACTCAGAATTGAGGTGTTGTGTATATTTTAGGAGTTACACGCGGAAATGTGTTATGTCACAATTCCTGCGCGCAGCACCTCATCATTACATAACCCTACGTACTAGCAGCAGCAGGATCACGCTTACTAGAGACACGCGCGCAGCTGATTCTGCCACGCACGCTGCAGATCCTACCCTGCGCGCATCTGTACTACTGATCCCCGCACCTGGATCAGTTGTAACTAATCTGGGAACTAGGTACCACTCAGAAGAGCTGCAACCTAGTTAGGGTTGCCTAGTATATGTAACAAACGAACATATGCATTAATAATGATCTAAAAAGATCAAAAATTAAATAAAATTAATAAAAATTAAGTTTTAAACATTTTTTAACAATAAATCAATGATCAAGGACTACCACGTAAACCACGGATCTTGATCTTTGAAGACCACAAAATACTACAAGATATGTTCATAAAAATTATTAAAAATTATCTAAATGATCAGTAGATGACGGGGAATCAGTAAACATCCACATCTGCACGCTTTAAAGCAATATCAATTGTACAAATAAAGGATGAGTACAGAATGATCAAATTTATGCCATAACTAATTAACAGATCCTGTGGCTAAAATAGTACAGAAATCCAGCAGATCTAAGGACAGCTGATTGACAGCACCAACTAGACGTGCTTAGCTTGCCCTGAAAAAATATCCAGCCTCATCGGACGAGCGGAACCCTCTCTACGCGCCCTGAGAAGACCAAAATCACCCGCAAAAGGTATTTATACAGACCTCTTTGAATCCATTATTCAATCAGTTTACCAGGAATTTATTTATTATCACTCAGACACTGTGCCATTTTTAATCAAGTGCTTACATGAAGATAAGCAAGTGATTTATGAATTAGTCTGCCATAGTATTATTTACCTATATTAACCAATCAACCATTGAAGTTTAGTCAAGCAATCTACCCCATCTGCTCTGAAACCCTTCCAATTATTCCAGGATTTTCGTGGTAAAGTGCTCAGAGTGAGTGTTACCCTTCCTGTCTAGGCCGCTTGTGCTGTTAAGCGCGGCCACTAGTGGAATAAGTCCTTTCTAAGGCACCCATCTTTATTCCAAGGTTCTTAAACTGCACAAGGAGGCCCCTTGAAGAGAGGTTGCTAGTCTGTAAAGATCCCCAGTAGTATAATACTTTGGCCCCTCTTTTATATTTTATTGAAAACCATCTACCACCAAACCAATCAAACCTTGCAACTGCTCTTATTAAATCATTTATTTGAGCTTCTAAGCGTCTATTATTGGAATCATAATTATCATTATCATTCCAGAATTTTTATCACTCTCTGTAGCTAAAGGACTGCAAGGTTCCTGGTATCAGAGAGCTCACAAATGGGGGTCTGGCTGGGAATTATCCTTAAATAATTAATTTTTAATTATTTATTCCTTGGAACAGTCTATTTATTTTTAAAAAAATAAGTTAAAATACTTATAACACTTATTTTTGATCATTTGTTTCTCTAGTGGATCTTAAGACCAATGTAGAATTGATCAATTATTATTTGAACCTCATTAAAAAGAAAAAAGAAGAAAAAATTTGTAACTTTGTCCCTGTTATTCTGAATCCTGAGCAACAACAGGAGAAATGGTTTTATTATAAGCAGCAGGTTATAAAAGACCAAGAACTCAAGCTTGAAAGAATTATCAATTTCAATTCTTTATTAAGGCAACATAAGGAGTGGAAAATTTATCAAAGGAAGCTTTATATTTATAAATTAAATAATCCTGAAGATAAAGAAAAAACCAAAAATAATAAAAGTGATTATTTTTTTCTAAAAATCACCTTATCACGTAAAAATACAAAAATATATTAAACTTATTTTTTTTATCCATCTCAGTGGACTTTGCTTTTGGTGATCTCATTGACCAGGACCTCCTAGAGGACGTCCAAGACAGTGTACCATTGGATTTATCCCAGGATCTGATTGGGACTCCCTGAGACCCCATTGGAATACCTTCCAAGGATAGTTGTGATCCAAACCAAGTGTTGGTACCCTTGAATTGACCTCTAAGTAAGTTAAAATATTTATAAAAAATTATTAAAAATATAAAACACACAAAAAATATTATTTTTATAAATTTAAAGTCTTTTTTCAAAGTTTTGACAAAAGACTTACATATTTTTTTGGTATTATGTATCAAGATAGGCGCAACACCCGTGCAACTCAAAGAGTCCCGTCATAGGGATCTCTGCCTGGAGGAAACCGTAGGTACAAGGACTCCAGTTGCGGACGCAATGAGGGGACTCAAACCCGTGACCATAGCATCACACGGGATTACCATGGCGACGACCACGGCCACCAAATTGACCAACAGACAGTTGGAGAGCCCTCTGTCGCCCACCAGGTTATCCCAGGAGGGTACAGGTCCTCCTACGCCACCCCAGCTGGACTCAACCAACAAGCAAAAGGTCAAAGTGTTAGTGAAAGAGCACGTGAGCTATTGGGAACAATTCAGGTTGGCTCAGACCCACAAGGATCAACTAGGTATGAGAAAAGCCATTTCTCAGGCAAAGAAATCTCAGATTTCTCTGCAAAGGTTGATCACAAAGAAAGAAGTAGAAGGCTACGTGCAGAACTGGAATCCTTGGGATCAGTTAGCTTCCTTCAAGGGAAAGGACCCCAAAAAGAGGAGATCCTCAGCCCATCAGAAGTTCAGGAACCAAAAGGATCGGGACAACATTATATCTTTAGCCCAGAAGTGGAAAAAGGTGTACCGCAATTAGATGTAGAAGCTCTTAATAGCTTTTCTGTAAATGTGTCTCACAATTTTACCATTATTAGTCAATGCTTTGATAAAGTTTATAACCAATTGGACAAATTAAGTTCAAGTATTTTTAGAGTGATTGACACTCAGTCTCAGATTATGAGAATTGATGAGTTGGAAATACAACAAATCAAGGATAGTATAAGAGCTAGTAAGTTTGACCTGATGAAACATATTGATGACAATCAATAAATTCTTCAGGAAGATATTCTTGCAACCATAAACCAGCTTAAAGAAGAAGTTAAGAAAACTAGTCCTATTCCTTCAGCTCATCTGACTAATAAAATTGACTTATTAAGCAACAAACTTGATTTAGAGTTAGGTATGATTAAGAATGATCTCAGATATCTTAAGATCAACTCTACTGACTCTCCGGTCATTGACTTAGAAGAAACTAGACCTGCAAGGTTCACCAGTAGTCCTAGTGTACCTCCCAGGACCAGGATAACTAGGAATGAGTCTTTCAGACCCACTCCTACTCTGGAAATGGAGCAGGCTTTGAAGCTACTTCCTCCCATCACTGAATGGCCTAAATTCTCTGGAGAAGGAGAATGCAACCATGTCAGTTTCATTAAGTTTATTGACTATACTCTTTCTTCCTATGAGCTCCCTGATGCAATAGCTGTGGTAAGATTGCCCAGATTATTTGAAGGAGTAGCTCTTGATTGGTTTATCAATAAAAGAGAAGCAGTTGGATCTTTATCCTGGAATTCTTGGAAAGAATTGATCAAAGTGCAGCTTGGTACCAGGATTTGGAAAAGAAAGATGATGAAAACCTTCAAAACTTCCCAGTTTGATCCATCCAAGGACAAACCCCGTAAGTGGTGCTTAGACCAGAAAAAGAGGTTGGACTGTATTTATCCTGATGCTGATAAAGAAGAAGTCAATGAAAGACTCCTCAACTAATTTCCCGGACAAATTAACCACAGTGTAAGGTGTAGAATGCCTATGGATTCAGATCTTTCCACCTTAATAGGTGTATTGGAAGAGACTATTGATATGAATGTTCTTGACAAGAGGGTCAATAGACCCCCAAGGGAACAAAATACTAGGAACAGGGAAGAATATACCGCCAAAACTAAGGAATCCCCTGCTACTAATCCATCTACGTTGGAAGTCAAGAAGGCTCCAGAATCAAAAGAGAAAGTATGTTGGAACTGTAACCAAACAGGAAATGTAAAACCTGATTGTCCTCTACCTAGGAAAAGGATTAATCTTATTGAAGGAGAAGAGTGTGACAATCCTGACCCTCATCTTGATGATACTGAGGGATCACTCCCTGATTGTGATCTAATAATCACTAACACTATCAATGTTATTGAAGGTCGTATTGAGTCTTCTCTGGACATAAATTCCGTCAATGAGGATTCTAACTTACCTCAAAAATGGAATCCCAACATGAAGATTCACCACATCTCTGAGGCTAAGGCCTTGACTCTAAAACCTTCTGCCGTTAAACGTTAAACTTCAGGCAAAACATGCTATGCTACTGGTTTAATCCAAGGTTCCCCAGTTAAGTTACTTCTAGACAGTGGATCCTTTTGCTCGTGTGTTGGTTCAGCTTATCTGTAAAAGCAAGACCCAGACTGGAAACAGAAATTACTACCAGTACCTCAGGCTAAATTCAGCAGTTGTAATTCTGCTCTCAATGCTGTTGGAGTATGGGCTTCTGATATCATACTCCCTCACTCTAAAGGATCACTCAAATTGAACATTGAATTTGTAGTGCTCCAAAACGGAGTATGTGACTATTTTATCCTTTGGAATGATTCTCTTTGCCTATATGGTTAAGATTTATTCCAAAGTAAAGGTAGATACTTCACCGTAGGGGCAGACTGGAATGAGAAGTTCCAAATATGTCATTTCAATGCTCAAACTTCTGATTCAACTTATGAAAAACACTTGGAGAAGTTCAATCAGGAATACTTTTTTCAAGCTTCTTTAAATTCCCTTCTCAATTAAGAACAGAAACAGGATATCTTACAAGTATACTTTGAAAATCAGAATTCTGTCTGTACAAAAGATCACCCCATTGGTAACATCAAAGGAAATGACATTATCCTAACTCTAACTATTAAGCCTACTTACCCACTTAACCTCAGGAGACCTGCTTACCCTTCTAGTCCAAAATCTAGAGCTTCTCTGGAAACTCATATTCACGAGTTGGTTGACCTAAAAGTCTTAATTAAAGTAGGACACAATGAACAAGTAGATATCACTACTCCAGTAATCATAGTAGGACATAATGAACAAGTAGATATCACTACTCCAGTAATCATAGCTTGGCATAATGATTAGTCAAGGATGGTTGGAGATTTCAGAATGATGAACAACTACACCCAAGCTGATTATTATCCAATTCCAAGGATTGACCATGGTCTGCACAACCTGTCAAAATCTAAGTACATCACTACCATGGACATGCTGAAAGGTTTCCACCAAATACCTATCAGCCCTGATAGCCGGAAACTCATGAGAATAATCTGTCATCTGGGAATCTATGAGTATCTTAGGATGCCTTTTGGTATCAAAAATGCTCCTTCTCATTTTCAAAGAATGATGGACACAGTGCTAGGATTATTCATCAGACAGGGATGAATTATGGTATACATTGATGATTTTATAATTTACTTTGATCATTGGGATACTCACATGGAGAAATTGAGGCTGATCCTCAAAACCATCTCTGCTGTAGGATTGAAAGTATCAATGAAAAAGTGTTACTTTGGTTACGGGGAACTCAAAGCCTTAGGTCCCATTGCCTCTGAACTGACCTTAGCTGCTGACTAAAACAAGATAGCAGCAGTAATGAATAGGCCTATGCCGCAAAACAAAACTGAACTCCTATCCTTCATCAGCTTCTGCAGCTACTATAGGAAGTATTTACCAAAGTTTTCTCTTCTAACCAAATGTTTGTATGAGATCTGCAACAACACCACCGTGTTTCAAATGAGTCATGATAGAGTCAAAAATTATGAGGAACTCAAAATGGCAATGACTTCAGCTCCAGTACTGATCCAGCCAGATTACTCTAAACCTTTCAAGCTCTACATAGATGCCAGCATGGAAGGTCTAGGAGCTGCTTTACACCAGGAAGTCATAGAAGATGATAAACCAGTAGAAAAACCTATACTCTTCATATCTGGACAAATTGAAGGTACTGAGAAAAGGTACTGTGCAAGCCAAATGGAATTCCTGGCCTTAGTATGGGCCCTAGAGAAACTCTATTACTACTTAGAAGGCACCAACTTCACTGTTATTACTGACTGCAACGCTGTCAGAACCTTGATGAAAATGAAGACCCCTAGCAGGCATATGTTGAGATGGCAGATAGCTATACAACAGTACAGAGGACAGATGACCATAGTTCATCAAGCTGGAACTAAACATCATAATGCTGATAGTTTAAGCAGGAATGCGTTACCCAATGACCCAAGTAACCCTGCCTATGATCCAGAGAATAATGACATCTTCCCTATCCTTAATATTAACAGGTTAAACATTGAAGCTCCTATAATGGGCATCCACGTTTGTGAACTAAATGAATCATTGTTCAACTCTATCAAAGAAGCTTACAGCTCTGGCATTAAGACTCTGATCACTATAATGGAAAGTACCTCTGCACATCCTGAATTGATCAATAGCCTACCTGAACCTATCTTGAAACCATACAAAGCTGGAAGGTTCACCATATGGGATGGTCTAGTATACTATAGGCATCAACATTCAAGTGTCATTGTCTTAACTAAGGAGGACCATATCAAACATTTTCTGGCTGAGTGCCATGATAACTGCTCATCTGGTCATTTGTCTACTGATAGAATGTTAGATAAGGTTAAAAAAAATTCTTGGTGGGTTAATTGGAGAGACTCCACTATAGAGTACGTTACCAGTTGTGAAACTTGTCAGAAGTCCAACAGGACCACTTGGAAACATTTTGGACTACTGCAAAGGATTGCTGAACCCAAGAAAAGATGGGAAATGATCAATATGGACTTTGTGACTGGACTACCACCAGGAGGGGCCTATTTGTACAACTCAGTCTTAGTCATTGTGGATAGGTTCTCCAAGAAAGCAAATTTCCTACCTAATCACAAGGAAGACACTGCTATGGAAGTTGCCTTATTATTTTGGAACAGACTCATTGCTGATGTTGGAGTTCCCAAGATTATTATCAGTGACAGAGATCCTAAATTCACCTCTGAGTTCTGAAGCAATCTACATGATATGCTTGGAACCACCTTACCTTTCTCTACCGCTTATCACCCTTGGACAGATGCATTAGCTGAGAGGATGATTCAGACCCTGGAAGACATGCTCAGGAAATTCTGTGGCTTTGGTCTAGAATACAAGAATTCTGATGGTTATTGCCACAATTGGGTTAGCCTTTTACCTGCACTGGAGATGGCCTACAAATGTAGCAAACACTCTACCACTAAGGAAGCACCTTACATACTGGAAAGAGGATGGATTCCTAGATTACCAAAGGATAACCTTAACCACCAGCTAACCAACATACACCTTACATCACTTGATTTCAAGAAGATGATAGATGAAACCAACAAACATGCTGTGAAATGTGTCCAGGATGCTGTGGAGTATAACCAGAAAAGATGGGATAAAACCCATAAGGAACCTGATTTCAAGATTGGTGATCAAGTCTTGATCTCTACCACTAACTTTACCAACTTGGGTGGAAATAGGAAGCTTAGACCAGTTTTTGTTGGACCTTTCACCATTAACAAACTTCATGGTTAAAATGCAGTGGAAGGAATCCTCAGTGATGAGCTTTGTAGGAAACATCCAGTCTTCCCAGTAAGTCTCATCAAACACTACCACCCAAGGAATGGAGATAAGACTCCTTC
This sequence comes from Puccinia polysora, assembly GCA_025617555.3. NCBI lineage: Eukaryota > Fungi > Basidiomycota > Pucciniomycetes > Pucciniales > Pucciniaceae > Puccinia > Puccinia polysora. The sequence goes on along the minus strand of CM062635.1, from coordinate 29,717,291 downwards.
ACCTGCAATACCTGTTACAGAAGAACCTGAAAAGGACAAGGGTAAAATTAGCAAGATCCTTAAGGATAACAAAGATAGGATCAATGGAAAAGACCTCAGAATCTACCTAGTTAGATACAAGGGAGAATCAGCTGATAAAGATGAATGGTTGCCTGAACATAATATCCCTGACAGACATATCCACCTGAGGAACTACAGAGCCAACAGGAGGCATTAGCCCATTAGCCCAATTTTTTTTTCAGATATAGACATATCTTGGAGCGGGGGAATGTCAGCTTGCTACTATATACAGAGCAAAACTGTCAAATAGTAACACAAAATACAAAAAATAAGAATAACTCAATTAAAAAAGCAAGGAGTGAGAAATCCATAAATATAATTACGGAAATGGATTCCTCACGCAAAATTAAGTAGGGTCACTCACTGACCCCACCCTTAAATTCCAAGTCCTTATATTTTTAAAATAATTAAAAGGAAAAGTACTTGAAATTACGACACCTGTATGGCACTTTTTGGCCATTTTAATATTTCACACGCGCTTTCACGTATAGGGTTTACACCTAAAATTCACTCAGAATTGAGGTGTTGTGTATATTTTAGGAGTTACACGCGGAAATGTGTTATGTCACAATTCCTGCACGCAGCCCCTCATCATTACATAACCTGACGTACTAGCAGCAGCAGGATCCTGCTTACTAGAGACCAGCGCGCAGCTTATTCTGCCACGCGCGCAGCAGATACTACCCTGCGCGCATCTTTACTACTGATCCCCGCGCCTGGATCAGTTGTAACTAATCTGACAACTAGGTACTGCTCAGAAGAGCTACAACCTAGTTAAGGTTGCCTAGTATATGTAAAAAATGGACATATGCATTAATAATGATCTAAAAAGATCAAAAATTAAATAAAATTAATAAAAATTAAGTTTTAAACATTTTTTAACAATAAATGAATGATCAAGGACTACCACGTAAACCACGGATCTTGATCTTTGAAGACCACAAAATACTACAAGAAGTGTTCATAAAAATTATTAAAAATTATCTAAATGATCAGTAGATGACGGGAAATCCGTCAAAATCCACATCTGCATGCTTTGAAGCAATATCAGTTGTACAAATAAAGGATGATTACAGAATGATCAAATTTATGCCATAACTAATTAACAGATACTGTGGCTAAAATAGTACAGAATTCCAGCAGATCTAAGGACAGCTGATTGACAGCACCAAGTAGACGTTTTAATCTTGCTCTGAATAGCTTTCCAGCCTCAGCCCACGAGCAGAACCCTCTCTACGCGCTCTGAGAAGACCAAAATCACCCCAAAAAGGTATTTATACAGACCTCTTTGGATCCATTATTCAATCAGTTTACCAGGAATTTATTTATTATCAATCAGAAACTGTGTCATTGCTAATCAAGTGCTCACATGCAGATAAGCAAGTGATTTATGACTTAGTCTGCTGTAGTATTATTTACCTATATTCACCAATAAACCATTGAAGTTTAGTCAAGCAATCTACCCCATCTGCTCTGAAACCCTTCCAATTATTGCAGGATTTTCGTGGTCAAGTGCTCAGAGTGAGTGTTACCCTTCCTGTCTAGGCTGCCTGTGCTGTTATGCCCTGCCACTAGTGTAATAAGTCCTTTCTAAGGCGGCCATCTTAATTCCAAGGTTCTTAAACTGCCCAAGGAGGCCCCTTGAAGAGAGGTTGCTAGTCTGTAAAGATCCCCAGTAGTATAATACTGTGGCCCCTCTTTTATATTATATTGAAAAAAATCTACCACAAAACCAATTAAACCTTACAAATGCTCTTATTAAATCATTTATTTGAGCTTCTAAGCATTTATTGTTGGAATCATAATTATTATTATCATTCCAGCATTTTTATCACTCTCTGTAGCTAAAGGACTGCAAGGTTGCTGGTATCAGAGAGCTGACAGCAACTGCTCTTATTATATCATTTATTTGAGCTTCTAAGTTTTTATTATTGGAATTATTATTATTATTATTATTATTCCAGTATTTTTATCACTCTCTGTATCTAGAGGACTGCAAGGCTCCTGGTATCAGAGAGCTGAAACATTGTGAGAGCCCATCAGCAATTATTGAAGCAAGGTGTCTTTAATTTCTTTTGCTTAAAATACTGCTCATTTTCCTAAGCTAATTGCTGGCCAAAATCATAGCATCCCGGTACCGCAGGAACATGCTACAACCTGTATGCGTACATCATGCATATGTAACAAGGTGACTGAAGGGTAGAGAGATGTTTGAAACCTAAGAAAACTGAAGAAAAATATGAAAATCCAAAAATTAAAGCAAATAAATTGTGCAAAACAATAATGAAGGTTGTCATTTAAATGACATTCCCAAAAATTTATGAACCACAAAACACATAAAGCAGTCTACCAAAAAATGATTAAAAATTACCCACATGTGCAGAAGATGGCTTAAAATTTACAAATACCCACTTCTACCCATTCCACCCTACAGCAAGTAATACAAAATGAGGAAATATGTCTGAACCATAAAAATAATAAATTAATATTTAAATACCTTCCAACAGTTATTTCACATGGAAATATGACACAAGCAAGGCTAACCAACTGACAGCACCAATCCTTCGTGCCAAAATAGCCATTGCTAGCCTTCCAGCCTCAGCAACCTGGAAAAACCCTCTCCAAGTTTGCTGAGAAGGTCTTATTACCCCAGAAAGGTATATAAACAGCCTCTTTTAGTCAATTTAAACCCCAGTAATTTTCAATTGATCAATCCAGACCCCTTTCCATCAGTGATCAAGTGTTTAATGAAGATAAAAAAGTGATTTATGGCCCCAGTCTGATATTATAATCATTAATTCTGAACCCATTATTAATTCCATTGAAGAATGTCAGCAATATCCCCAAAAATTGTCCTGAGACCCTTTCAACCTTGAATTTCTGCAAGTTTCTTGGAGTTTCTGCTTAAATTATTAATTTATCTCCTTCTTGCTCTCAGGAATAAGTTCTTTGAGTCAGCCAGTTCACCCAATCCCCTTGAGTAAACCCCTTTTGAGTAATCACTTAGGACCTCATTGTCCCAAGGTCTTTACACAGTTCAAAAGAGCCCCTTGAAGAGAGGTTTTTATCCAATAAAGATCACCTGTTTGCATAAACTTTGGCCTCTCTTGAAAAATATATATTCTAATCAATTTAAATCCAACCAAACCACTTAAAATTTGCACCTGCTTCCAAATCAATCATTTGAGCATTTTACATTATTTTCTTGGAATTATTAATTCCAACACAAATATCAATTGCTGTAGCTAAAGGAGGGAAAAGTTCCTGGTATCAGTAACCTGAAAGAAGGGGTCTTTTATAGACAAGATCTCCTCACCAATGTAATTATTTATAAGCTATGAGTGGAAGATTTGAGAAATGCTTTTCTACTTGGTTTCTCTGTTTTACCATAAAGTGCAATGAACAAGAAATTTTCATTTACTCTGATATTCCTTACTATTCTTATCTGTATAGGAAATTTTGGAATTAAATACATAATAACTTCTTTTATTGTTTTATTTATAAACATCATACTTTATTTCATATTCTTCAATAGGTTGATGTACTGGTGTATCTGGGCTGTGTTGATATTTCTGTGACATAATTCACAGAAACTTAATCCTTGCTAAATTCATTATTGATCAACCCATTGAGATGATTTTTTCCCCATCATGTTCCAAATTATCTTCTCTTTCAGTTGTCAATGTAATCAGTTATGTAACAATTATTTTTCCTTCAACAGGGATTAAAATCTGAACAATTATGGGCTAGGTTTCATTTACAGTTATTCTTTTTCATAATATTGTGAGTGTTAATAGGAAGAACTCCCATTATCAGCTTTGGAATCAAGAGCCCAAAACTTCACACCTTAGAATAATTGGTTTTTTGGTGTATTTTAGTGTTCACCATAATGAGGTTATTGGCAGGTTGGATCCTAGGGAAAGAAGAGGTCTTCTTGTTGTTTATTATTTTATAATTAAGTAATATAGTATATATTTTCCAAAATCTAGAAAGTTTATCCGTAGTATTGATGTAAAATTTGAATAAAGTTGTCAGCTTGCTACTATATACAGAGCAAAAATGTCAAATAGTAACACAAAATATGAAAAATAAGAATACCTCAATTAAAAAAGTAAGGAGTGAGAAATACATAAATATTATTAAAGGAATAGATTCCTCACCCAAAATTAGGTAGGGTCACTCACTGACCCCACCCTGAAATTCCTAGTCCTTATATTTTTAAAATAATTAAAAGAAAAGTACTTGAAATTATGACACCTGTATGGCACTTTTTGGCCATTTTAATATTTCACACGCGTTGTCACGTATAGGGTTTACACCTAAAATTCACTCAGAATTGAGGTGTTGTGTATATTTCAGGAGTTACACGGGTAAATGTGTTATGTCACAATTCCCGCGCGCAGCCCCGCATCATTACATAATCCTACGTACTAGCAGCAGCAGGATCCTGCGTACTAGAGACCCGCGCGCAGCTGATTCTGCCAAGCACGCAGCATATACTACCCTGGGCGCATCTGTACTACTGATGCCCGCGCCTGGATCCGTTGTGACTAATCTGACAACCAGGTACCGCTCAGAAGAGCTACAACCTAGTTGGGGTTGCCTAGTATATGTAACAAACAGACATATGCATTACTAATGATCTAAAAAGATCAAAACCTAAATAAAATTAATGAAAATTAAGATTTAAACATTTTTTAATAATAAATCAAAGATCAAGGACTACCACTTAAACCATGGATCTTGATCTTTGAAGACCACGAAATACTACAAGAAGTGTTCATAAAAATTATTGAAAATTATCTAAATGATCAGCAGATGACGGACAATCAGTAAAAATTCACATCTGCACGCTTTGAAGCAATATCAATAGTACAAATAAAGGATGAGTACAGAATGATCAAATTTATGCCATAACTAATTAACAGATCCTGTGGCTAAAATAGTACAGAATTGACAGCACCAAGTAGACGTGCTAATCTTGCCCTGACTAGCTTGCCAGCCTCAGCCCACGAGCAGAACCCTCTCTACGCGCCCTGAGAAGACCAAAATCACCCCAAAAAGGTATTTATACAGACCTCTTTTGATCCATTATTCAATCAGTTTACCAGGAATTTATTTATTATCACTTAGAAACCGTGTCATTGTTAATAAAGTGCTTATATGAACATAAGCAAGTGATTTTTGACTTAGTCTGCAGTAGTATTATTTTACCTTTATAACCAATCAACCATTGAAGTTTAGTCGAGCAATCTACCCCATCTGCTCTGAAACCCTTCCAATTATTGCAGGATTTTTGTGGTAAAGTGCTCAGAGTGAGTGTTACCCTTCCTGTCTAGGCTGCTTGTGCTTTTAAGCCCAGCCATCAGTGGAATAAGTCCTTTCTGAGGCACCCATATTTATACCAAGGTTCTTAAAAACTGCCTAAGGAGGCCCCTTGAAGAGAGGTTGCTAGTCTGTAAAGATCCCCAGTAGTATAATACTGTGGCCCCTCTTTTATATTATATTGAAAACCCTTTATTACCAAACCAATTAAATCTTGCAACTGCTCTTATTTGCGCTTCTAAACGTTTATTATTGGAATAATAATTATCATTATCATTTGATCATTTTTATCACTCTCTTTAGCTAAAAGACTGCAAGGTGCCTGGAATCAGAGAGCTGACAAAAGTGCCTTTCCACTCAAGGGGAGTGAATACGTTGCTGTTGATAAATATCAGCAAGAAATAGCATTAGAGCCTATTTCACCAGCAAAGGCTGAGGAAAATGTAGTTCCAGATGATGAGGGGATGGCAGATGAGCCACCAGAGGGTTCAGTACCCGCCTAAGGGGAGTCTGTTGATTTGGAACCTGATGAGCCCCTACCTCCAGTTAGAAGGAGTGCTACAATGATAGTACTGGTTATTAGGAATGGGGAATTGAAGTCCCATTATGCTTCTGCAGAATATGAGTAAGATAAATTCAGGGGACAATGTATGCTAAATGAAATTCTGGAGCTGAGTTTAGAGATTGGTAACAGGTTAAACCCAAATAGCTATGGCAAAGCTATGAATTCTGATGAGAGAGCTAACTGGAAGAAAGCTTTTTCTGAAGAATTTGATTGTTTGAAGAATAATAATGTTTTTGAATTGGATAAGTAGGATTTAGTTCCAAAAGGAAAGACCATTGTTGGTTCTAGATTAATTTTAAATAATAAGTTTGACACTAATGGAGTTATGAAGAGATTCAAGGAAAGATCTGTTGCACAAGGATTCAAAAAGAGAGAGGGTATAAATTACCAAAAAACTTTCTCTCCAACTGAAAGGTTGTCCACCTTCAGGTTTATCCTTGCTCTTTAAGAGGAGTTGGGTGAAGAGATCAGACAATCTGATTTTTTAGCAGCATACTTGAATGTAAAACTTGAGGGAAGGAGACTGTATATTTCAATTCCTGATGCTTTTAGAGAATGGTTGTTTGACACCAAAGCAAAAATCTTTAAGAAATTCTGCATAAGAAGTTTCTTATCTGTAGATAAAGGGGAATATTTTGTCAAATTGAAGAGATCCCTGCCTGGATTAAAGAAGTCAGCTAGGTCATGGCACAAAACCATGAGTCAGAAAATTGTAGAGGTAGGTTTAAAAATTAGTGAGGCTGGTCCATGCCTATTTGTTAGAAAGCATGCTATACTATTTGCTTGGGTAAATGACATTATTACCATGGGGAATGGTAAGGATAAAGTCCTGGAGACACTCAAGAAAGAGTTCAAGATAAAGAACTTGGTCTTTCACAACAAGTGCTAGTGATGAAGGTTACTAACTTTAATCATGGCATCAAATGGGATCAGAAACATTATGTGGTGGCACTTCTCAAGCATTACGGCTTAGAAGATGCAAAGGAGTTTGGTATGCCAATGCAGTAAAACATCTGTTTGGAGAAGTCCATGGATGAAGAGCATCTGGAGTTTTTGAAGTCAGGGAATGATTAAAGGTCAGCTATTGGGTCTCTGAATTATTTAAGACAGTTTACAAGACCAGATATTGCCTTTGAAATTGGGGTTTTATCACAACACTTAGAGAAACCATTCATGTGGGATTTGGTATTTTTAAGAGAGTTATGAGGTATCCTGAAGCAACAAAAAATCTGGGACTAAAGTTTTCAAATTCATCAAACATTGATTTGGTTGGTTATTCCGATGCAAGCTGGGAAGATGGTCAAACTACAGAATAAAAGAGTGGTTTTGTATTCTTCTTGGGTAAGAATCTGGTGTCATGGATGTCCAAGACGTTTTTGGAAATAGGTCTTTCATCAACAGAGGCTGAGTATAGAGCTGCCTTGGCGGCTTCACAGGAAGCAAAGTGGTTGGGAAAGGTTCTAGAGGATACACATAAGCCACAAGTGTTTCAGTTTTTTTATTCCAAAAACCATAGTTCCATTGTTTTGACCATGAATCAAGTGTTAAATTCAATATAAAAACATATTTATGTTCACTATAACTATATAAGGGATGCAGTTAACTGCAGAGAGATAGTGTTGAGGTACATGTCTAATGGAGCAATGATTGCAAATATCATGACTAAGGCATAGACAGAAAAAAACATCAAGGATTTTTCTCTAATATGTGTATTTCACCCCTTTTGAACTAAGGGAGTTTTTTAAAAAAAAGAGGCCCTCAAGTGTGTGCCACATTTAGGTGCAATCCACATTGCATGCACATACGGGCCTCTAGGGCCCATTTGGCAACCACATCTACCACAAAGGCCTGTTTGGATCTCACAGATTTGGCAAAAATGGCCCCAAAACATTTGAAATAGGTCATTTGGTACAGGGGTCATCCCAAGACAATTGCAATGGATGGGCCACCCCAGCCAAATGGGGGTTTATGGGAATTATTGGGAACAATGTTCATTTTTGGAATACTTGGCCAGCGTGACCGGCTCACCAAAGTGTTTATAATTGAGCTATTGGGCTGGGATGGCCTTTTGGGGCCATCTCCCATGTTGCAGCCTGCTTGGGACTTCTTTCTCTTGAATTTGGCCCACACAGGCCCTTTTTAGGGGGAAGGATTCCCCACACCCTGGTTGCGGCTGCCAAGCAGGTTGCTGCTGTGGCAGCTGGACCAACTGTGCCAGCTCCCTCCCCTACTCTTGCTCAACATTGCAAGGGAGATGGTGGGCTGTTGGAAGGCCACCTGCCACCAACACTTCCCAGGCAAGTTTCAGGAAGGGGATTTCCCCACCCCCCCACCAGGTGAGGTGGCAAGAGATGGGGCACTCTCCCCCCCCCCATTACCAAGGGATGGGGGCACCTGATCCCCCCCAGCCCACTTGAATATTGAGGAGGTCCAGGGCGGGTTGCATCAATGAAAATGGCAGTTTGGAGTATTTCATCACCCCCCCACCTGTGTGAGGTGGTAACAAGCAGGGCACTCTCCCCCCCCCCCCCCTTACCAAGGGGGAGGCGCCAAGGGCTGGGGGGGATCATTTTTGGTTTTCCTGCAGAAAATGTTGTCCCAGGAAACCAGCAGGGGATTTGACAAACCCTGCTGGTCACCTAGGTAGGAAAGAGGGGGTGGGCAGCATCCCTGCTGGTTACACCCCCCCCCCCCCTTGGTGTGAGTTGTGAGAGAAGACCCAAATGTGTCCTGGGTCACACCTGGCCCGTATGTGGGGCCAGGGGCTGGTTGCATGAGGCAACAAGCTTGTTGGGTAAGGTCATAGGGGTAAAAGGGCTGGCTTTAAGGACAAACAGCCCAAGTATTTGAACAGAAAAGGGATGGTTCAAACCTGTAAGGATGGAAACATCAAATTTTACTGGAACATTCCGGTCAAAAGGGTTCAGGGTGCATTTCAATGAGTGCTGATGTAGCCCAAACTAAGGAAAAAGGCCTGTAGAGCCTATAGTGCCCCTTTGGGGCGGAATTTTTGCCTTTTCCCTTGTTTCATCATGAGAGCACAAGAGACCAATCTTTTTTAATTCAGGAGCTTTTCTCCCTGCTTTTTTTCACCCTTTGATTCAAATTCCTCCAATCAATTATCCAAAGTATTCATTGTGAGAGCCCATTAGCCTTTATGAAAACAAGGTTTCCAGAATTTATTTTTCTTCAATTAATGCTCCTCCTTCCACTAAGCCAATTGGTCACCATAACTTTCACACATATAAACTTCATTAAAATTATTGATTAAACTCTAGCTTCTTACAATATCCCTGAAACCATTGCTGTAGTGAGACTACCCAGTATATTCAAAGGATTAGAAATTTATTGTTTTATCATTAAAAGGGACAAAGTTGATCCATTTCCTTGGAACTCTTGGAAGAAACTAACCAAAGAACAGTTTGGTACCAGGATCAGGGAAAGGAAGATGATGAATTCCTTTGAAAAATCCTTGTTTGACCCTTCAAAAGATAAAAAACTCATAAATGGTGTCTAGAAAAGAATAGAAGTTTAGACTGCTTCTATCCAGAAGCTGATAGAGAAGAATTAAATGAAAGACTACTCAAATTATTTACTGGAAATCTCAACAACAGTGCAAGGTGTAGAATGCCCCTAGACTCTGATCTTTCTACCTTAATTGGTGTTTTAGAAGAAAACATATACTTGAATGAACTTGATAGAGAATTCAACAAGCACAGAGAGAAAAACAGTAGGAACAGGGAAGAATATCCTTCCGCAGCTAAATAGTCCTCTACCTCAAATACCTCTACTTCTGAAGCTAAGAAAAACCTCTGAAAAAAAGGGAAGGATATGCTGGAACTGCAATAAGACTGGAAACCTCAGACCTGATTTTCCCCAACCAAGAAGAAGTATTAATAAAATATAAGAAGAAGAGTATGATAACCCTGACCCTCAATATGATGACTCTGATGGACCACTCTCAGGATGTGAACTAATGGTTACTAACCCCATTAATTTCTTAGAAGAAAAATTGAATCCTCTCTGGATATAAATTCTATCAATGAAGATTTGGAATTGACCAAAAAATAGAATCCCAACATGAAAATTGAAGATATTTCAGAAGCCAGAGCTCCAAGTCCTAAAACTTCTGCCAGCAAAGGCAAAACCTCTTGTCAAACTTTCTATTCTACTGGTCTAACCCAGAACTCACCATTAAAGATACTCCTGGACAGTGGAGCTTTCTGATCTTTTTTTGGATTGCCTTACCTGGAAAAATAAGATCCCCATTGGAAAGATAATTTACTACCAATACCACAAGCTAAGTCCAGTAGCTTTAAATCATCCCTAAATTCTGTAGGAGTATGGTCCACAGATATAAAAATCCCCCACACTAAAGGATCTTTAAACCTAAGATTGAGTTTTTAGTCTTGAAAAATGGAGTATGTGAATATTTCATATTAAGAAAAGACTCCCTATATCTGCATGGAATAGATGTCTTTTAGAGTAAAGGGAGGTATTTTCAAATATGAGGTGACTGGAGGAAGAAATTCCAGATATTTATAGTTGGCTATCAGGGTTCTAAATACACTTATGACAGACACTTGGAAACATTTAGCCAAGAATATTTCTCCCAAGAATCCCTGAACTCCTAGCTCAACAAAGATCAAAAAAGAGATATACTTCAAGTCTGTTTTGAAAATCAGAATGCCTTCTGTACCAAAGATAACCCAATTGTAAAAATAAAAGGATATTATTTGATTATGAACCTCAATATCAAGCCTCTTTACCCTCCCAACCTTAGGAGACATGCATACCCCTCTAGTCCAAATTCTAGATCTGTTTTTGAACCCCACATTCAAGAAAAAATTGAACTAAAATTCTTAAGGAAAGTAGGAAACAATGATAAAGTGGATGTTACTACCCCAGTGATCATACATTGGCACAATGAAAAGTCAAGAATGGTTGGGGATTTCAGTATTTTCAACAACTACACTCAATCTGACAACTATCCTATCCCCTGGGTTGACCATGCTCTACATAAACTGTCAAAAGTTAAGTTTATCACTACCATGGAAGTTTTGAAAGGATTTCACCCAATTCATATCAGCCCTGATAGCAGAAACTTCATGAGGATCATATGCCATCTAGGTATAAATAAGTATCTCAGGATGCATTTTGGAATCAAAAATGCTCCTTCAAATTTTCAAAGGATGATGGACACAGTACTAGGCCAGTTCATTAGACAATGCTGGATTATGGTTTAAATTGATGATGTTATCATTTATACTGATGAATGGACTACTCACATGGAAAAAGTAAGACTATTTCTAAAAACCATCTCTACTGTGGGCATGAAAGTATCCATAGAGAAGTGTAACTTTTGATATGGAGAACTGAAATCTATAGCAAACATAGTCTCTGGTCTAACCCTTACAGCTTATCAAAGTCAGATAGCTGCTGTTATCAATAGACTAATTCCCCAAAAAAATACTGAAATCTTTTCTTTCATCAGCTTTTTCTGTTACTAACTGAGGGACTTATCCAAGTTTGCACTTCTAACCAAGTGTTTGTATAAGATTTGCAACAACAACACCCTATTTGAGATGACTCATGAAAGGTTAAAGAACTATGAATAACTTAAATTAGCCATGACTAAAGCTCCTGTTCTCGTCCCATCTGACTACAGCAAACCTTTCAAGCTGTACATAGATGCTAGCATTGATGGAACCAGAGCTACCTTGTACCAAGAAATGATAGAAGATGAGAAACCAGTGTAGAAAACAATACTCTTCATATCCAGATGAGTTAAGGATACAAAAAAGAGATATGGCTCCAGCCAAATGGAATGTCTTTCTCTAGTCTGGCTTTGGAAAAACTCCTTCACTCCCTTGAAGGAACTAAATTTTTATTAATCACAGACTTTAATGCTTAATTTATGACCCTCATGAACATGAAGAATCCCAGCGGGAACATTTTGAGATGGCAGATAGCTATCCAGCGGTATAGAGGAAAGATGAATATAGTCCATCAGGCAGGCAGCAAGCACCAGAATGCTGAAAGATTGAATAGGAAATCTTTACCCAATGACTCTAGCAATCCTTCTCATTACCCAGAAGATCAGGATATTTTTCCTATACTCAACATGAATATTTTTGATCTTGAAGCCCCAATCATGGGAACACATATCTGTGAATCAGATGAATCCTTGTTTGACTCTATTAGGTAAAAATACAAACCAGATATGAAAAAAAATTGATCTCTTTCATGGAAAGTAATGACCCTCCCTCTGAGATAATTAACAGCTTGCTTGAACCAGTACTAAAAGACTATAGAGCCAGGAGATTCACCCTATGAGATGGTTTTTTCTACTACAGAAAAAAACACTCCAGTTTCCTAGTCTTGACTAATGAATACCACATTAAACATATCCTAGCTGAATGCCATGATAAATGCTCATCCAATCACCTATCATCTGACAGGAACTTGGGAAAGGGTAAGCAGGCAGCCTGGTGTATCAATTGGAGAGATTCAATCATCAAGTATATTTATAGATGGGAAACCCGCCAAAGTTCTGACAGGACTAATGGGAAGAGGTTTGGTCTACTGCAGAAGATTTTTGAACCAAAGAATAGATGGGAAATCATCAATATAGAATTTTAACTGGACTACCTCCATGAGGAGCTTACTCTTACAACTCAATACTGGTCATAGTAGACAGGTTTACCAAGAAATCAACATTATTACCCAAACACAAGGACAAAACTGCCATTGAAGTAGTGCTACTTTTCTGGAAAAGACTAATTGAAGATGTAGGGGTCCCAAAGATTATTATAAGTGACAGAGACCCCAATTTCAACTCCAAATTCTGGATAAACCAACATGATATTTTAGGAACTACCTTTACCTCTTCTACAGCCTACCATCCTCAAATTGAGGGGTTAGCTGAAAAAATGATCCAGAATCTAGAATGCATGCTAAGAAGATTCTGGTGCTTTGGACTAGAGCACAAAAATAAAGATGAATACTGTCATTACTGGGTCAGAATCTTACCTGCCTTAGAAATGGCATACAACAGTATCAAAAACTCTACCACAAAAGAAATACCCTATGTCCTAGAAACAGGGTGCATACCTATGTTACCCAAAGACAAAGTTCATCAGAAATCTTTCAATATACACCATAAATCAGTGGACTTCAATAACAGGATAGACCTAGAAAATAAAAATGCTTCTAAATGTTTTCAAAATGCTGTTGAGTAAAACCAAAAAAAATTGAAAATTACTCATGTAGAACCTGATTTCAAGATTGAGGACCAAGCCTTGATTTCAAAAAATAATTTCACAAATTTATCAGTAAACAAAAAACTGAGACCTTCCTTTGTGGGATCATTCACCATCAAGAAAATTCATGGAAATAATGCTGTAGATGTGATCCTAAGTGATGAAATTTCCAGAAAACACCCATTATTCCCTTAAGCCTGATCAGAAACTTCCATCCCAGGGAAGGAGAGAAGATACCATTACCAGAGATACCAGTAGAAGGTGATCCTGAAAAAGGAAAATGGAAATTCAGGAAGATCATCAAAGATAAAAAAGAGAGGATCAATGTAAAAGACATCAGACTTTACCAAGTCAGATATAAAGGAGAGTAGCTGATAAGGATGAATGGCTACCAGAAAAAAAAAATTCCAGATGGACCTATACACCTGAAAAATTACAGAGCCATTAAAATAGCTGAGCCCCAAATTTGTTTTCAGATATAGAAATATTTTGGAGTGGGGGAATGTCAGTTTGCTACTTGTACAGAGAAGCCTGTCAAAGTAGAATAAAAACAAAAATAAATTATATATAATAGCCCAAAATATTATTACAGATTTGGATTCTTCACCTAACAAAAAATTAGGGTCACTCACTGACCTCACCCTTGAATTGAAACTTCTTAAAATTTTAAATAAATTCACAAGAAAATGGTCCAAAAACATAGAACCACTTCAACTAGTCTTTTGGCCACTTTAAAATTTCACATATATGCTCCTGTGTAGGTTTCACACCTAAAATTCACTCAGAATTTGAGTTTTGTGTATAGTTTAGGAGTTCAAGCTGGTTTTTTGTTCTTTCATAATTCCCGCATACAGCCCCGCATGCATACAGGAAGGATTTCATGCGCCTGAAACTCAAGATGTAGGCTTCTTTCAGGAAACCCCCATGCAATATACTTCTGGATGGGGATTCAAGATGCCCACCCGCAGCTGTCAAGCATGCATCCATCAAAAGCTTCCTGCAAAACTTCTGACAACTAGGTACCGCAGGAAAATGCTACAACCCCTATGCATGCACCATGCATATTTAATAATGCAAACAGCCAACAGAGGATAATTTGAAACCTCCAAAAGTTGAATAAAAATTATAGAAATAAAATTTATAAAACAGACATATCAGGCAAAATAATAATGAAGGTTGTTGCAAAAATAAAAATATCAAATATTGATGAACCAAAAAAAATATCAAAAAGTTCCATTAAAAGTTTTCAAAAACTACCGAAAATATCAGAAGATGAAATATAATCTAAAAACACCCACTCTTGACCACTTTGCTCAAAGGAATATAGTACAAAAATAGGAAATATTAGAAAAATAGAGAAATAAAAAATTAATATTTAAAAGTTTCTGAAAGGTATTTCAAACATAAATATGAAAGGGCAGGTAAATCTGAGTCAAAGCACTAACAATTTGGGAAAAAAATAGCCCTTGCCAGGCTGCTAGTCTTAGCCCTCAAGCAAAACCCTCTCTATGTGCCCTGAGAAGGCCTCCTCACCCCACATAGGTACATATACCACACCATTAAACTTTAGTATCAATCCATAACTCTTGCCATCCATGATAAACTGTTTATCACAATATAAAAAAGTGATATATGGCCTCATTCTGGTATCATCATTAATTCTGAACCCAGTTTTAATTCCATTGAAGAAAATCAGCAAAAAAATGAACTATTTCCTTGAGACCCTTTCACACCATGAGTTTTTGCAGGATTCTTGGACCCATTGATTAAAAAAGCAATTTATCTCCTCCTTGCCTCCAGAAATAAGTGCTTTAAACAGGCTTTCACACCCATTCCATTGAGGAAACTGGTTCTTGTGAATCATAAGGACCCTGTTTCTTCAAGGCTCTAAAGGGTACAAAGTTACCCCTTGAAGAGAGGTTTCTTATGCTGAAAAGATTCCCAGTCCTGTAAAAACTGTTGATTATGTTTAAAATAATATTGAAAACAATTTTTTTAACCAAATAAACTCCAAAACTTGCACTTGCTCTTACCATATCATTATTCTTCAGCATTTTACATGCTTTATTGTCATTATTATTATTCCAACAAAAACATAAATTTCTGTAGCTAAAGAAAATCAATTTCCTGGAATTGGGAAGCTCAAAAATGCTCTACTCAATCATCCAAGTAATCCTTCTCAAGATAAAGAGGACCATGATATATTTCCTATATTGAACATTAACATGTTAAAAATATAACCTCTCCTCTTAAGAATCCAAAGATGTAAGCTTGATGAATCTCTGTTGAACTCAATCAGTGAAACCTATACTTCTGTAAAAAAAAATCTGATATCCATAATTTAAAGTAACTAACCTCCTCCTGAACTAATTAATAGTTTACCTGAAAATTTTCTGAAAACTGAGAAAGCTGGAATATTTAAAATATGGGATGCTCTAGTATGCTACAGGAATCAACACTCTAGTGTTATCATCCTGACTAATGAGGAACTTATCAAAAATTTCCCAGACAAGTGCCATGATAATTTTTCTGCTGGCAATTTTTCTGCTGACAGAAGTTTAGTAAAGTCAAGCAAACTGCCTGGTAGACTAATTGGAGAGACTCCACCATAAAATCTTTCTCCAGCTGTGAAAATTTTGAGAAATCCGATAGAACTACTGGGTAAAGTTAAGGACTCCTTCAAAAGTGTGCTGAACCCAGGAAAAGATGGTAAATCATCAAGTGGGACTTTGTAACTGGATTACCCCCTGGAGGAGCTTATTTGTTCAATAACTCCTAGTCATAGTGGATGTTTTTTCAAAGAAAGCAAGATTCCTATCCCAAAATATGTAATAAACAGCTATGGAAGTAGCTTTACTATTCTGGAATAGGCTTATTGTAGATGTAGGGGTCTCCAAAGTTATTATCAGTGATAGGGACCCCGAGTTCACCCCTGAATTATGGAGAGTTTTCCGAGATATGCTAGGAACCACTTTAGCTGTCTCTACAGCCTACCACCCTCAGATAGATGGATTACCTGAAAGAATGATCCAAACTCTAGAAATATGCTTAGAAGGTTCTGTTTTTTTATTCTAGAATAAAAGAATGCTGATCTTTACTGCCACCATTTAGTTAGCCTTCTACCTGCCTTGGAGATTACTTATGAAAGCAGAAAAAATTCCACTAATAATGAATATCCTTACATGCTGGATAGATGATGGATTCCTAGGTTACCCAAGGATTAACAAAAAAAGCAATTAACTAAAATACACCCAAAATCAGTTGATCTCAAAAACATGATAGACATGACTAATAAGCATGCTACTAAGTTTGTCCAATATGCTTTTGAATGCAAAAAACAGACATGGGACAAAAAACACAAGGAACCTGATTTCAAAATTTCAGATCAATTCTTATTTTCTACTGCCAATTTCAATAAATTAGCAGGGAATAGGAAACTTAGACCAGCTTTTGTTGGACCCTTTACTATCAAAAAGATTCTTGGTAAAAATGCCGTGGAAGTGATTCTGGGTGATCACCCATCTATAAAAAACCCAGTCTTCCCAGTAAGTCTGATCAAAAACTTCCACCCTAGAGTAGGAGAAAAAACCCTTTCAGAAGAAATACAAGTAACAGAGGATCCTGATAAAGAAAAAGAAAAATTTAGAAAGATCCTCAAAGATAAAAAAGAAATGATCCAAGGAAAAGATGTCAGACTTTACCTAGTCAGGTAAAAGAGAATAAGTTCATGAAGATGGATGGTTTCCTGAAAACAGAATTCCAGATAGACCTATAAACCTGAGTAATTACAGGGTCAGCAGAAGACTTTAGACCCAAGAAATATTTTTACAGATAAAGACATATCTTTGAGTGGGAGAATGTCAGCTTACTACTATTTACAGAGAAGTCTTTCAAATAAAAAAAAATTAAAATATTGATATAACCAAAAAAAGGAGTAGGAAGTCCATAAATATTATTACATAAATGAATCCCTCACCCAAAATAAGGTAGGCTCACTCACTGAAAACAGCCTTGAGTTCCCACTTCTTTTTATTTTAAATGATTAAATGAGAAATGACCAAAAATCCATGGCACCACTATGGCACTTTTTGGCAAATTTAATATTTCACTTACATGTTCACCCATAGGTTTCACACCTAAAATTCAGTCGAAGCTGAGGTTTTGGGTATATTTTGGGAGTTACATGCAGAAATATGTTTTGTCACAATTCCCATGCAAAGTCTGTGCATCTGCTTATTCCTATACAGAGCACAACAGCAGCTTCACATGTGAAGAATTCCTGCATGCAGCATATCCTACCAGGCACGCAGAAGATCCTACCCTGCATGCAGATGAATTCACTGATCCATGCATCAGGAGCCGTCATGACCAATCTGATGAAGATACCCCTACTAATAGCTACAATATGAAAGGATAAACCATACATATGTAATAATATGAAACATGCATGGTAGATGATCTAAAAAACTAATAAATTATTGAATAATAAATTTTGAATTATTTGAAGATAAAAAGCATATATTGAGGTTTACCACAACATGGAATGATTCAGATTGTGAATGATCACAAAATATATCAAGGAGTTACCCTAAAAATTATTGAAAATTACCCATGTAATCAGAAGATAATGGATAATCAATAAATATCCCTTTCTGATCAATTTAGTCAAGTATTAGATTTAAAAACCCAGTATATTTTCAGAATGATCAAATTCACAAATTAACACATTGGAAGATCCCGCAGCTTAAAAAATGCAGAAATCCAGCAGATCTGAGGTCAGCTGATTTACAGAAGCTTGGGGATGGGGAAGGCCTGCCCTGGCTGGCTTACTAGGCTTAGCACCTGAGCCTTATCCTCTATAGGTGCCCTGAGGAGGCTATTGTTCACCCAAAAAAAGATATTTATACATAATTTCTTTGGCTTATTGTTCCCCAGTTACCTAGGATTGATGAATTATTATCCAGAAGCATTTCCATCCATGATCAAGTGCTTGTAAGAGTTAAGCAAGTGATTTATGGCCCAGTCTGATATATATTAGAATTATTTCTGAAACCATTATTGATCCAGTGAAGTTTGGTCAAGAAATCAGTCACAACTTTTCTCTGAAACCAATTATCTGAATCTTTGCAGGATTTCTGTAAATTATTTCTTAGAATTAAGTAACTTCCTTCCTGGCTTGGCCTGAGTGCTTTTTTCCCAGCCATAATAGTTGGATAAGTCCTTAAAAGGCACCCACCATTATTCCAAGGTTTTTAAACCACCCAAGGAGACCTCTTGAAACAAGGTTGCTTGTGTCAGCTTGCTACTTAATACAGAGCAACCTGTCAAATTAGAAAAAATAAATGAAAATAACAAAATATATTAAATTCAACCTGAAGGAGTGGGGAATACATTGATATTATTTCAGAACATGATTTCCTACCCAATATTAGGTAGGGTCACTCGCTGAACCCACCCTTGAAATATTACTCCTTCATATTTTAAATAATTAAATGGATAAATAATTAAATTAATAAATAATTTAATGAATAAATAATTAAATTAATAAATAATTAAATGAATAAATAATTAAATGAATAAATAATTAAATGAATAAATAATCAAAACAATAAGTAATTAAATTAATTAAAAATTGAATAAGCAAATGAGCAAAATACAGGGCACCTCTTTGGCACTTTTTGACCATTTGAGTAATTCATATATATTTTCATGTATAGGTATCACACCTAAAATTCAGTCAGAATTTAGGTGTTGTGTATATTTTAGGAGTTAAATGCAAAAATTTTTGTCAGCGCTCTGATACCAGGAATCTTGCAGTCCTTTAGCTACAGAGAGTGATAAAAATACTAGAATAATAATAATAATAATATTCCAAAGGTAAATACTTCAAAATATAAAATAATAAATATGTTACAATCTGGTGAAAGGTTTAATTGTTTTGGTTAAAAAGTTTTTCAATTTTTTATAACAAGAGGGGCCACAGTATAATACTACTAGGGATTTTTACAGACGGACAACCTCTCTTCAAGGGGCCTCCTTAGGCAGTTTAAGAAACTTGAAAGGAATAATGGGTGCCTTATGAGGACTTATCCACTGATATGGCCGGAAAAAAAGAACACTGACCAAGGCAGGGAGGGAAATAATCAATCTGAGTCAATAATCCTCAGAAAAACTGGCAAAGATTCAGGTAAAGGGTTTCAGGGAAGCTGGAGTTGATTTCCAGACTAAATGTCAGCTTGCTACTATTGCAGAGCAAGCTGCAAAAGTAAAAAAAACATAAATAAATAAATAAAATATTAAAAGAGAAATAATATTAAAAATTTTATTTCAAATTATGATTCTACATACGAATTAAGCTAGGGTTACTCACTGACAACTACCTTAAATTCCCACTGCTTATATTTGAAAATAATTTGTCAAAATTCATGAAGAGGCGCCGCCTTGGGATTTTGAAAGTGTTAATATTTCACATCAAACCGCAACTATAGGTTTCAAAGTGAATTTTGTTTCACAATCCGGGAATTCTGTGATTTAGAGGAGTTACAAGCACAAATGTGATTTGTCACAATTCCCCAACGCAGCCGCGGCAACCAATAGATCTGCACATGGCTGAGCAGCAGCACTGAAACCCTGTCCACTTACTCTGACAAGCTGGGTACACAGTCCTGGGAATCTGACAGGTAAACAGCTGCGGGACTACCAAATGACAGACTGAAAGACAGCTTGAGAAGCCAAGGTACCACATAAAAATGCTACAACTGATACAGGGACATACTAAATAGGGTGTATCAAAGTTAGCAAACCCGCCATTAGAAACCCGCCATTTTTTTGACAAAACCCGCCATTTTTAATGGCAGGTTTCTGAAATACACATACCCCCTAACTGGTTTATTTCAAAATGGCATGTTTCATGAAAATGGCGGATTTCAATCATCAAAAACGCCATTAAACCCGCCATTTATGCATCATCATCCATTCACCATCCATCACATCAAAAACACCCATCCACATCAGCAAATTCATACCGGTCCCATATCCATCGCATCACACACATCTCTATTGTTTTTCACATACCTTCACATACCCATCTTCACACAAATCCCATCATCATCTCATCACCCCACATCACTCACCACCTTTCTCAACATGTCCAATCAAACATCCCCCCAGCAAGTTGAAAACGCAAAAAAGCTGACTGAACTTTTGCTACTGTTTGACTCCCATTCAGACTCTGATTCAGACTCCAATTTGGAATCAACTTGGTTAGCTTTGAATTCTCTGTTGGCAAAGCGATACATGGTTCCAAGAATACACACTCTCCATAACCCTATGTATGAAAGGCAAAAGCTTCATCTCATTCCTGACTTAAGCTTCCAGCAACTGTTCCAAACTTTTTTGCCTTCTTTCATGAAACTTTTGGCAATGATTGAAGACCACCACATCTTCCAGAACAATTCTCGCAATCCTCAACGCGATCCAGCCATCCAACTTGCAGTTGCTCTTTTTAGATTGGGGTCAAATGGAAATGGAGCAGCAATCCATTGATTGGAAAATCTATTCTCAGTCAGTTACGGAAGCATTGAATTATACACCAAAAGAGTCATGATTGCTATCCTATTTTTCCGTCGCTCGGTCCTTTCATGGCCAACCAAAGAAGAACGCAAGGAGATATCTCAAGTAATGGAGACAGAAGGCTTTCCTGGTTGCATTGGTTTTGTTGATGGAACCACCATCCCCTTGAGTCAAAAACCCAACCTAGATGGCAACCACTATTTTGATTGTAAAAAAAGGCAATTGATTCATTTCTTTTCCAATAGCTATGATAAAACTTTGGATCACACACTGACCAAATATGTTCCATCTCTTTGTTTAGATACTGCATGGCACTACAACTTGTTTGCAATAACAACAAGAAGTTCATCTCCCTCCATACTGGCCTTCCAGGTTCTTGTCATGATTCATATGTTTTCAATCGGATGCGGATTGCCCAACAACCAGAGATCTACTTTGACCAAGATCAATACCTTCTGGCCAATTTGGCTTATGCTAGTGGGAAATATGTAGTTCCAGCATACCAGAATGTTTTGTCCAATGATCAAGGAAAAACCGATTTAAACTATCATCTTTCCCAATCACAAGTTTGCATTGAGCATGCCATAGGAATTCTGAAAGGAAGATGGACCAGCTTACAGGAGATGCAAAACCAGCTCCAATGTTCCGAAGATATGAGGTTTCTCATCAACTGGATTATCACTTGTGTAATCCTTCACAACCTTTTGGCCGACATCAAAGATGAATGGGACGAAATATTCCAAGATCATATTCCTGATCCGCCTCAAGTCATCCCTGTCTCATCTGGTCCCTCATCTTCTTCTATGAGAGAGCGGATTCTTCCTCTCACCCTTGCTCTATTTGATGAGTAATTTTTGATTTTTAAATTGGTAAAAATTCCCTTCACCGTATTTTTTTGGTTATGGTTGTTCACCCAAGATTCATAGGCTGAGTTTTTTTTTATTTTTTTTTTAGTGGACTTGAATCCAAAAACAACTCCACCTCAAACCCTGCCACTCACCAAATGCCACCCCCCTCCCCCTCACCACTCAACCCCTTCAACCTCACCCCACTCACTCACTGGTCAAACCCTGCCTCCTCCTCACCAAACCACCTCACTCATCACCACCACCTTAATCACCACCACCACCTCATCTCACCTCACTCACTGAATCCCCTCCTCCTAATCCTGGTAAGCCCCCTCCACCCTCTTCCTTCTCCTTCCCCTCACCAGTTGCTGATCCTTTGATGATTCAACCTTTAGTCCCCCCCTGGATCCACCCCACTCACTCACCGGTCAAACCCTGCCTCCTCCTCACCAAAACACCTCACTCATCACCACCACCTCATCTCACCTCACTCACTGAATCCCCTCCTCCTAATCCTGGTAAGCCCCCTCCACCCTCTTCCTCTTCCTTCCCCTCACCAGTTGCTGATCCTTTTATCATTCAACCTTTAGTCCCCCCCTGGATCCCTTGGTCAATCCCTCAAGGTCAATCCCTCAAGGTGAGCCCCTCCCCTCCTCCAATTTCTCCTCTCATTGATTGAGCAATCAATTGCTCGATTGATTCTCAATTGATTGGCCATCAATTGCTCAATTGATTGCAAATCGATCGCTCGATTGATTGGAAATTGATCAAGCAATCGATTGCAAATCGATTTCCCGATTGATTGCGAATCAATTGGGCAATTGATTGGCAATCGATTGCTCGATTGATTGCAAATCAATCGAGCAATTGATTGCCAATTGATTGCCCAATCGATTTGCAATCAATTGAGCAATCAATTGCCGATTGATTGCGAATCAATTGCTTGATCAATTGGCAATTGATTGGCAATTGATTGCCCAATCAATTGGCAATTGATTGCCCAATCGATTGGCAATCAATTGCCCGATCAATTGGCAATCAATCGAGCGATCAATTCGCGATTGATTGGCCAATTGTTTGGGCCGATTGATGCAGGGTTTTTGTAGGGTACAGGAACTGACTTCCCCATTGTTTTCTTTTTTTTTTTTTTTTTTTTTAGGTTTTCGAGCTTGGCCAGAACACATTCTCTCAAGTCTTACGCCAACCAAGCTACGTCCTGGGACAGTCTGGTTTGCCTAGTATGATGCCGGCTGCGGCTCCTCATCATTACCACTCCTCCCCATCTAATTCTATTCTTTTGATATCTATCGATTCCTTCACTGGCTACCAAACTCAAAATTTTATACATCCATTCAAATTTCACCTTGATCCTCACCTCGGGTGCAGCAAGTGCCTGGGAGGGAGAAAGATGGAAGGAGATGGTATGAAAAACATAAAGAGAGGTGGCAAGCAGAGGAATTGTTGATTTTCATCTCTTTTTTATTTTTTTAATCCCACCGTTTCCATAATGAGAACGTTGCTGACATTTTTTTTTTTATTTGTTTGACCGGTCTTTTTGTTTGTCCAACCCCTTTTTTGATATTGATTCCTTCAATGCCTACTGAACTCAAAATGTTATACATCCATTCAAATTTCACCTTGATCCTCACCTTGGGTGCAGCAAGTGCCTGGGAGGGAGATAGATGGAAGGAGATGGTATGAAAAACATAAAGAGAGGTGGCAAGCAGAGGAATTATAGAAAAAGGAGGGCTCAAATGAGGGATTTGGAAATTTCTTTGGAAGTGACTGATGACTTGATCAAGGAAAAGTTTGCCTGGTCTAGACGAAAGCTATGCCCTTTAGATCTGTACCCTGCTATCATGGCTGAAAAGAAAAACAACCCTCGAAAAACCACCCAGGAAGAATTTAAGCAAGCAAAACAGACAATTGGGGCTTTCCACTTCTTCCACCATGGAAAAGTTATCGTTCTTGACCAATCTGATCACCATGCTCTTGTTGCCGTCATTGAATTTGTGCCTTTGGATTGACTATCTGAGCAAGATAAGAAAGATATCAACTTTGTGACAAAATTCCTTCACAGTTCAAAAAAATTTGTCAACCCGGTTGGTCCCTCAAGATCTTGGGGTGGAAAAATGTGGGAAATTGGTTGACAAAAATCGATGAACCCTTTGGAGTTATTTGGAAGTTATGTGAAGAAATCATCCATTAGATCTTCTCCTCAAGAGTACGCTGTCCTCAACTTGAAGGCCAACAAAGTATCCCAAATTTTAGGACAAATGTTTTGTAATTTGGCCAAACTTGCCTTTGAATCAAACCGTGATACCATGAAGGACAGCAACATCCCCTCTTTCTCTTTGTTGGAATTTGGTTCCAAGCCTACACCTTTTGATTGCTCCCCACACCTCACTTTCACCTCGGATTCTTTTTACAATTCTCCTCATATTGACAAAGGCGACATCTCTGGCTATTCCTTTTTACTTGTGGTCCCAACCAAAAAATCAAATGGTTGAATTATTGAAGATACGGATGAATATCAAGTTTTGGACGGTCAATTTGTTTTTCCTGACCTTGGATTTGGAATTGATTTCAAGCAAAAAGGTATAGTCAAAATGGTTTGGGAGGCTAACAAGTACAAGCACTGTACCTTTCCAGCTGTGGACACAGCAACCCATACCAGAATGGCCATGTCACTCCAAATTAATAAAAAAACTCAGAGCACTTGTAGGGACATGAAAAACGGCCAAATTTACTCTTGAGAAAAAAATATAAATAAAAAAAATTTGTATATTGGTGGGGTTAAGAATGCTCTCAAACGTTAATGTAGTAAAAAATAATTTGTTTTTCTTTCATCCATGCAAATATATTTACAAGACCAGCATTTGAGTAATCTGCTGTATTTCTTCTACCAATCTACCACTGCCAATTCAAGCCAAAGCTACTGATACCTTATCCTTTTTTTTGTTTGCCCGTTGTTCCCTCTCCTTTTTGAGTTGCACTTGCTGCCAATCCTTCTCCTTTTCCTCTTTTTGAAACTCTAGCTCAGCTTTTTTCAACCTCCACTCAGCATCCAATTTTTTAATGATTAGCCAAAGTCTTGGCTTGCTGCTTTTGACCATCCATGGCCAGTTGGCGATCCCACTTTTGCTTTTCAAACTGAAGTTTATCTGATTCAATTTGTGATTTCACTGTTTTTTGGAGGGGAATGGCAATGAGCATGATTTTGAAAGCAATGATATTGAATCAATCAACTTACATGAATCCCGCTTCTCCATGATTTCTTCAAAGCCCAAAAAAGTGGAAGTGTTTCTCCTCTTTTGATGACTTTTTGGGTTGACATTGATGGAATTGGAGGCCTTTTGCTTACCCTTTGCAGAGGAGGTTTGAGTCTGAAAGTCCTCACTATTATTTGAAGGCTATGTGGGAGGCCCCATTGGCTTGAGTTTTTGGCCAATCAAAAATGGATGAGCCTGTTTTTTTACAATGTAAATCAGTCAGGAGCAACCAGACAGAATCAAAAACAATTTAGTTAATTACTTGAGCCAATGTTGATGGCAACGGTGATCCAGGAATAACATCCTCCTCATTGGGCAAGTTCTCCAGTTGTTCTGCCCCAGGAAGAGAGCAATCAAAAGAAGGAAGTGAGGGGTCCAAGGTCGGGATTGACTGATCAATCAATACCAAAGTAGAAGTGATTGGAGCCAATTGTGTTTGAATATCCTCCTTGTCATCAGATGGGGGCCACTCCAAGGCCAAGTTTTGATCAAGGTCCCCGTTGGTAGGCTGAGCATCCCCAGCCAAGTCTTCGGCATCAACAGAATTGGATTTTTGGGCATTGAAAGCAGCTAGGGGGGTGATGTTGGCCTTCTTTCCAAAGATTTCATCCATTTGAATATAAAAAGGACAAATGGAGTCCAACTTATCAACCACCAAGTTGATTCCTTTGGCTTTGTCCAAGTTGGTGATACCAAAGCCAGTGGAGATAGACATGGAGTGGGCCTTTTTGTACTTGGCTCAATAGTTTTTGAACGGCTCCCTCATATGTTTGGATGACAGATCCAGCCTACCTTTTGTTTTGTTCTTGAGTTCATTGGCCATCAGGAGATAACCATTGACCTTAGAGGATTGAGGTCGGCCAACACGTGTTTTGTTGTCGGATCCAAAGCAGGCATCATAGTTGGAGGGAATTTTCAGCCAGTTTACCAGGATGATGTGATTAGCTCTCTTGAGCTGACTTGAGCCCTTGGAAGCTTATGGGGGAGGATTGTTTGTTGTGGAGTTCCTTGGCAATGTTCTCTTGGGTGTGTTGGACTTGTGGGGGGAGGTTTGCTGAGGGGCCATTTGAAAGAGTTTGGGCTACGCAAGTGATGAGAGCAATACAATGATGAGAGTGGTGAAGATTTGAGAGCAATAAAGTGGATGAGAGTGATCAAGTGATGAGAGCTGTTAAGTGATGAGAGTGATGAAGTTTTGAGAGCAATAAAGTGGATGAGAGTGATCAAGTGATGAGAGCGGTTAAGTGATGAGAGTAATGAAGTTTTCAGAGCGATGAAGTTTTGAGAGAGATGAAGTGGATGAGAGTGATCAAGTGATGAGAGCGATAAAGTGATGAGAGTGGTCAATCAATTTTATGATGAGGGTGGGGGTAAAAAATTTTCCGATGAGGTTGGAGGTAGAAGGAGGTGGGAAGACAGGGGTGTATGACGCGGACAGGTGGTGGAAGCATTTAAATACTTTATTTGAAAAAACCCACTTATTTCAGGTTAAATTTGACATGTCTGATCTGAAATAAGTGGGTTTTTTTGATTTTTAATGGTGGTTTTGAAATGGCGGATTTGGGTTGAAAACCGCCATTAAAAAATGGCGGGTTTGGTTAACTTTGATACCCCCTAATATGTAATAAATGTCCCTGTGAATAGTAGATAGTCTAGAAATATATAAAATTATATAAAAATACTTAAATAAACATTATACATATTTTTTATAAAATATAATAAAAAAAATACCAAAATTTCAAAAATAAGATAACTAAAAGTTGAAAAATATCTTAAAATACTTTAAAAATACAATTGTGATAACTTCAAGAAATCAGTATTTCCGTGACATACTGTGAAAACTGATTTGGAAAAATATTACATAATTCCCATAGCATTTCTTGATTAATTATTTCAAGTCAATTAACAGAATTTTGAAAATAAGGACCAAAATCAGTATTATCATTTTACTCCCATAAGCTAATACATAATGAGAACCAATCTGACATCAGATTACCCATAAATTTTTTTTCTAATACATATTAGCATCCTGGGAGCATTTACTAAGGATAATTAATGAAATGATGATCAGGTGGATAGATTAGTGTTATTCAAATGTCAAAAAATCAATCAAAAAGTAGAATAATTCCCGTAACCTGTGGGAATGGATGATATACATGGTATAGTACCAAGAAAACATGATGGGCTACCACTGCTACCCTGCATGCCTTAGCACCTGCCTCTTAGAGCCCCTTTAGCCCTCACAAACACAGATGTGGAATCCGAAAAGATTCAAATAAAGAGTCCTTTTTGAGGTTATTGAAACCCCAGACCCAGTTATATTTACATCCAGAAACAGTGATTTATGGCTTTAGTCTAATTAATATTATCCATCCCAAAACTCTTTTTGTAAATTCAAAATGCTGAACAACCTTTTAACCCCAGTAACAGGTTTAACCCATTAGTAAATGTCCCAAACAGGTATTCAAAGGATTCAATACTATACCAGTAAGTTTATTATCCTTTTTCTGTTGTTTCAGCTTGGTCACAAGGCCCTAAAACTCCACCATATTATATATATATATATTATCTTTTGGCAATAACTCCTTTAAGAATATAAATTAAAGGTTCCAAAGTAACCAGGTCTACGTGCTTTCAAAGTGAATTCCATGAAGGGAGGTGTTAAAGATCCCCAATGTTACTATAGCCCCTCTTTCAATTTTTTTAATAATCAATTTATTAATATTTATTTATAATATTCAATCATAAACAAACCAATCAACCTTGAAATAGCTTTATCCAAATATTTGATGGATTTTTTATGCATTTATTGAATAATATATTCATTATTTATTCCATTGCCTCTTGTAGACAGAGGATAGAAAGGGTCTGGGAATCCAGGAGGCTGAGAATTTGGGGTCTGGAAGGGAACATATTCCATTCTATTATATTTAAGTCCTTGGACCAGAAATTTCACCTAAATTTAATCAAATATATAATTTATTTGACTTTTCAACTGTGATTAATTATTAATTCCCTTTTCAGGAAATTCAAAAACAAATGTAAAATCAATATTATATTATCTTAATCTTTTACAAATAAGAAAAGATGATTAAATTAAATATTATAAAGCAACAGGTTGGGAAAATTTACCCAAGGCTGAACAACTTTAAATCTCTTCTCTACATAAAAAATACATAAAATCCTTGAGAAAGAAGATCATGAGAGGCTTATCAACTCTCAAGCTCTATTGAGACAGCACCAAGCTTGGAAAAAATACTGGAATAATTACTTTTTAAAATATGAAAGTAAGTAAAAACCCCTTTTACAAAAATATTTTATTAAAATAATATTAATATATTTTATGAAACAATAAAATCTTTTTTACATATTATCAGTGAACCCTCCTATCCCAGAAACTACCACCCCTGAAGTTGATCTTTTGGATCAAGAGGTACCAGACATTTCTGGAAGTGCTGAGAACATCAATTGGACAGCAGAAGATCTTATTGGGACGCACCAAGACCCGGTTTGATTACCCATTAAGGATAAATACAATCCTAATAAACCCTTATTGCCTTTAGGTATCAACTTAAGTGAATTAAAATAACTTATTATTACAAATTTTTCTTTTCAAAAGAAAAAATACTTTCAAATATTTTCAACATGAACAGAAGCAACAAAAGGGCCTCAGGGAGAGTTCCCTCCTATGGATCTCTTCCAGGAGCCCCCAGTTACCATGAGGCATTCCAAAATGACAACCATGAGGGGGTTGGAACCCGTCAGTCAAATGTTGCTGGACCAGGAGCAGATCCAAGTACTTTTACCCTCCCCCAACCTAGAGCTGGAGAAAGTAGTAGAATCAAGTCCCCTTCAGTTGCAAGGAGGTTCCCTGGAGCCACCCCAGAAAAATCTGGCCAAGGAAGCCAAAATCAAAGGCTTAGTAGAAGAGCATGTGAAATTTTGGGAAAAATTCAAAGAAGACCAGGCCAAGGAGGACTTAAACTCTATTAAAAAGATAATATCCCAAGCAATGGTTTCCCAGATAGCTCTTCAGAAGATGATCCGCAGGAAAGAGGTGGAATCCTATGTAGAAAAATTGAATCCATGTGATCAATTAGTCCAACTGAAAGGAAAATAATAAGGAAAGAAGGGATCTTCTTCCCATCAAAAGCCAAAGGAAAAGAAGGATTGGGATCAGATAATATCATCAGAAAAAAGTGGAAAAAAGTGCACCACAATTAGCTCCTAATGCTGAACCTAGTTTCTTTTCTAAACCAACTTCAGATGTAATTACTTTCTTTTCTAATGATATGTGTCATAATTTCAAGATTTTTTGTGGTGATTTGGATGGGTCTTACATCCAATCGGATAGTTTGTTCTCAGTAGTGGCCAAATTTTTTAGTAATCAATAAAAAGCTGTGAGGATTAAGGTACACACAGAACAATTATTGAATACAATAAATCAAGGTAAAACCAGTCAAACCCAAACTATTGATGACATGTTATCAGGAATTCAAGAATATTTTATTATGTCCCTCCAGCTATTAAAAAAGAATTAAACAATAATACTAACAACTCCATGTTTCCCCTTAGTTAAAAATAGATCTGCTTCAAATTAAAGTGAACATCCAACTTAATTTGATCAAGAATGATCTCAGAGACTTAAAATTGCATCGGACCAAAACCTTTAGGAGTAACACAGAGGGAACAAAACCTCTCAGACACAAAAATACCCCTTGTGTACCACCCTTAACAGGAATGCACAAAATTGATACTTTAAGAGCTAGCCCTACTCCTGAAATGGAAAAAGCCCTCAAGCTTTTAACTACCATCTCTGAATGGCCTAAGTTCTCTGGTGAAGGAGAATATAAACATATTAACTTCAGGAAATTTATTGACTATACCATTGTCAGCTTGCTACTATTGCAGAGCAAGCTTCAAATTAACAGAAATAACATAAAAATAATAATAATAAAATGAACCTAAGAAGGAGTAGGAAAAACACAGATATTATTGCAAAAATAAATTCTCCACCCAAAATGAGGTAGGGTCACTCACTGACCCCACCCTTGAAACCAAATTCCTTATATTTTTGAATAATTAAGGAAAGAAAGACCAAAATACCACAGCACCACTATTGAAATTTTTGACCAATTAAATTTTTCACGTTTATTGTCACGTATAGGTTTGACACCTAAGATTCAGTCAGAATTGAGGTGTTGTGTATATTGTAGGAGTTACAGACCAAAATGTGTTCTGTCACAATTCCTGCAGGCAGCCGCGGAAACCAATGCACCTGCGCGCAGCTGAGCTACAGCTCCTTAACTCTGTCAAAGTTGTTTAGGAAGCCACGGGCCTCTGAAAAGTATGAAGCCGTGGGACTACAGGTTGACAAAGTGACAGGTGGCCTGAGAAACCTAGGTACCGCGTAAACATGCTACAACCTACACGGGAACATTCTACATATGTAATAAATGTTCCCGTCGATAGTATATAGTCTAAAAAACCGTTAAATTATATAAAAATACTTAAATAAACTTTATACTTATTTTTTATTAAATATAATTCATAGTACCAAAAATGTCGAAAATAAGACAATTACTACTTCTAAAAATATATTAAAATACTTTAATATACTATTATGACAATTTCTAGACATCAAAACTTTTCTGACATACTAAGAAAACTTATGATGTAAAAATATCACATGAATACCCATGAATTAAATTGTTAAGTAATTATTTTAGTAAATCAACTGAATTTCGAAAATAAGGGGTAAAATCAATATCATGAATTTACTCCAAATATTTGATACATTATGAGAACTCACCTGACACCAAAATATCCAGATTAATTTCTATTAAAATAATTATTAACTTACTGGGAACATTTACTAAGGATAATTAATTAAATAAAAAATAAAAAAGGACAGATTAGTTTTATTCATACGTCCAAACATCAATTATAGAGCAGTATAATTCCCATACCCTGTGGAATTAGATGCTGCCCATGTTACAGCACCAAGAAAACGTGACAGGCTACCACTGGTTACCCTGATGGCCTCAGTTTCCGTTCCTTTGAGCCCCTGTAGCCCTCAGAAGGACAATATTGGGACTCCAAAAGCTATAAATGAACAGCTCTTTAGAGGATATTGATACGCAGAACCCAGTTATATTTATGTCCAGAAACCATGCCAAGGTAATCAAATACTTATAAGAGATAAGGAAATGATTTTTGGCTTTAGTCTGATTAATAATATCCATCCTCAACCCTCTGTTTATCAATTTAAACTGCTGAACAACCTTATAAACCCAGTATACAGGTTTAACCCATCAGTGCATGTCCCAAACAGATACCCTAGGAATTTGATAATATACCAGGGATTCTAATTATCCTTTCTCTGTTGTGGCAGCTTGGTTATAAAGCCCTGCCACTCCACCATGTATTTTATATACATATTATCTTTGGTAAAAATATTCTTTAAACTAAAGGGAAAAAATTAACCAGGCCTACATGTTTTAATTCTGAATTCCCTGAAGAGAGCTTTTCAAGATCCCCAATATAATTGTGGACCCTCTATAAAAATATTTAATGATGATTTTATCTATATTGTTTTATGACAATAAACCATAACCAAACCAATTAACCTTGCAATAAGCTTTATCCAAATATTTTATGGATGTTTGCTGCATTTATTAAATAATATATGTATTATTTATTCTATCACCTCTGGTAGCTAAATGATAGCAAGGGTCTTGGAATCCAGGAGGCTGAAAATTGGGGGTCTGGCCAGGAAATATTCCATTTTATTATATTTAATACCTTGGACCAGACATTTCATGTAAAATTAAATCAAAGATAAATTTATCTAACTTTTTAACCATGATTCACCAATAAATTCTTTTGCAGTGTATTTAAAAAGCAATGCAGATTTAATAATCTATTATTTAAATCTTTTAAAGATAAGAAAAGAAGAATATATTGAAAATTATAAAACTACTGGTTGGACAACTTTAACTCAAGCTGAGAAACTTAATATCTCTTCTGAACATAAACACTTAGATGAAATCCTTGAAAAAGAAGATCTTCAGAGGTGTATCAACTTCCAGGCCCTATTAAGATAAACATTACGCTTGGGAGAAATACCGTATAAATCACTATTTAAAATATAAAAGTAATAAATTTTTATTACCATATTATTTTTACTGAAATAATATTAATATATTTTATTGACCAATAAAATAACCTTTTACCATCAGTGAACCCTCCTATACCAGAAACCACCACCACTGAAACTGATTTACTTGATCAAGAAGTCCCAGATATCTCTGGACGCCCTGAAAATATTGATTGGACGGGTGAATACCTCATTGGTACACACCAAGACCCGGTAGGATTACATCTTAAGGCCCAATTGAATCCCAATAGAGTCCGGGTACCTTTGAACATCAACTTAAGTGAGTTTTAAATAAAAGTTATTTTTACAGATTTTTTCTGTAGGAAAATACTTATAAATATTTTATTCAATGTGAATAGATGTAACAAAATAGCCTCAGGGAGAATTTCCTCCTATGGATATTTGCCAGGAGCCTCCAGTAACCATGAGACCACCAATATTTACAAGCATGAGGGGACTGGAACCCATGAATCAAATTTTGATGGACAAGGAACAGCCCCAAGTACTTCTGCCCTCCCTCAAAGTAGAGCCGGAGAAGGTAGTAGAATCAAGACCTCCTCCATTACAAGAAGATTCCCTACAGCCACCCAAGTAGAACCTGGCAAAGGAAGCCAGGATCAAAGACTTAGTCAGAGAGCACGTGAAATATTGGGAAGAGTTCAAAGAAGCCCAAGCCAAAGAGAACATGGTATCTATGAAAAAGATAATCTCCCAGGCAAAAGCTACCCAAATAGCCCTTCACAAAATGATTCCAACAAAAGAGGTAGAATCCTACGTAGAAAAATGGAATCCTTGGGATCAATTAGCCCAACTGAAAGGCAAAGGATTAGGAAAGAAGAGATCTTCTTCCCATCCAAAGCCAAAGGGAAATAAGTATTGCAATGAGATAATATTCTTAGCTTAAAAGTGGAAAAAGGTGTACAATATTTAGCCTGTAATTCTGAACCCAGTAACTTGTCTAAACCAGCCTCTGATTTAATCACTTCCTTTTCTAATGATAAGCGCCATAATCTCAAGATTGTTTGTGGCAATTTCGAATTTTTTGATACCCAGTTGGATAAGTTAACCTTGGTAGTATCCAAATTAATTAATAACCAAACAAAAACTATAGTAATGGAAGATATTGAAAAACATACAGAGCAATTATTAGAGACAATTAATAAAGGTAAAATCCGACAGAATCAAACAATTGAGAATATGTTATCAGGTATCCAAGAAGATTTTATTATGTCTTTTAAAACTTTAAAAGATGAATTGGTAACTACCACCCACAGCTCCATTCTGTCGCTTAGTGAGAAATTTGATCTGCTTAATAATAAATTGGACCTTAAACTTAATCTGATCAAGAATGATCTTAGAGACTTAAAAGTCCGTCTGACCACCCCTAGGGGAGTACCACAGAGGAACCAAAACCTCCCAGACAAAAAACTACTCCTTATGCACCACCCTTACTAGGAATGCATAGGAGTGACACCTTCAGGCCTAGTCCTAATCCTAAGATGAAACAAGCCCTTAAACCTTTACCTGCAATTTCTGAATTGCCTAAGTTCTCTGGTGAAGGAGAATACAATCATATAAATTTTGTTAAATTTATTGACTATACTATTAACTCTTATGACTTACCAGAAGCTATAGCTGTAGTCAGGCTGCCCAGACTATTTGAAGGAGTATCTTTAGACTGTTTTATCAGTAAAAGAGAGGAAGTGGGATCCTTTCCATGGAATTCTGGGAAACTTCTAATTAAAGAAAAATTTGGTTCTAGAATGTGGATAAGAAAAATGATGAAAAATCTCAAAAATTCTTCATTTGATCCCTCCAAGGATAAGCCTCACAAATGGTGGTTGGAACAGAAGAGAAGACTGGATTGCTTCTATCCAGATGCTTATAAAGAGGAAGTGAATGAAAGACTCCTCAACTTAAGTCCTGGAAATCTTAACCATAGTGTAAGATGCAGGATGAATATGGATGCTGACTTACCAACTCTAATCAATGTGTTAGAAGAAGTCATACACATGAATGGGTTAGACAAGAAGGTTCCTTCTAGAGCTAAAAAGAACTTCAAAATTAACAAAACCAGAGAACAACCCCCTCTGATAAATACCTCTGATAATAAGAAACCTGATGAGAATAGGGACAAAGAGAGGATTCCTGGAACTTGTTGTAATTGTAAAAAGACAGGGAATATGAGACAAGACTGCCCATTACCAAAAACAAAGATAGCAGTCTTGGAAGGAGAGCAAGAGGTTGAAGGGAGTCAGAACTATGAATATATAGCTGATACTGAAGGATCTCTTTCTGAATTTGAATTGATTCTGACCAACCCTGTTAATTTTATAGAAGGAGATATAGGCACTTCTATAGAAATCAATAAAATCCATGGGGACTCTAGTTTTCCCCAAAAATGGGATCCTACCATAATTCCTAGACATATCACGGACATTAAACCATTAAAAGTTAAACCTAAAAGTGGCAAGCGTTATACTACTGGTCAAACTTGCTGTGAAACAGGATTGTATAGAGACAGACCTATAAGGTTATTACTGGATAGTGGAGCTTTCTGCTCATGTGTCTTTACTGAATTCTTAAAAAAATGGTATCCAAATTGGAAAGACACCTTCTGCCTGTCCCAAAAGCCAATTTGAACTCTAGCAAATCTGCCATGAATGCTGTTGGAGTATGGAATTCTCCTGTAATATTACCCCATACTAAAGAATATTTGAGAATAAAACTGGAATTTGTAGTATTTCTCAACAGATTATGTGACTACCTGATAATAGGTAATGATGCTTAATGTCTATATAGTATAGATGTGTTCCAGAGTAAAGGTAGATACTTTAAAGTGGGTGGTAATTGGGACAAGAAAATCAAGATATGCACCATCCAATCTAACTTCCCCTCTTCAAATTATCAAAAGCATTTAGAAGACTTTAATCAAGAATACTTCTCTCAAGCAGCTCTAAATATTAAACTTTCTGAGGAACAGAAGAAAGATATACAGACAGTCTGGTTTGAGAACCAAAATGCTTTTTGTACTAAAGATCATCCCATTGGTGATACCAAAGGACATGAAATGGTATTAACATTGACTATTATGCCTCCTTATCCTCCAAACTTAAGAAGACCAGCTTATTGCTCTAGTTCTAAGTCTAGAATAGCTCTTGAGGAACATATCCAAGAACTGATAGACTTAAAAGTATTCAGGAAAGTAGGACACAATGAGCAGGTAGATGTGACTACAACTGTAATCATAGCTTGGCATAATGACAAGTCAAGAATGGTAGGAGACTTCAGAATGCTCAATAATTATACTGAGGCAGATTCTTATCCTATACACTGTATTGATCACGCTCTACATAACTTGTCCAAGGCCAAATATATCGCTACTATGGATATGCTTTAACATTTCCAGCAGATACCTATAAGTCCTGAAAGCAGTAACTTTATGAGAATAATCTATCATTTGGGAATAAATGAATATCTTAGGATGCCCTTTGGTATAAAGAATGCCCCATTACACTTCCAGAGAACAATGGATACAGTTCTACGTACATACATCAGACAAGGATGGATGATGGTATATATAGATAATTTTATCATATATTCTGATGATTGGGATACTAATATCAACCAAATAAGATTATTAATCCAAAATATCTCCAAAGCAGGATTGAAAGTATCCATGAAGAAATGCAAATTTGGATATGGAGAATTGAAAGCCCTAGGGAATATATTCTCTGGTCTAAATCTAGCTGCTGATCAAGATAAGATAGCTGCTGTCATGAACAAACCCATGCCTAAAAATAAAAAAGAGTTACTTTCTTTCATTATTTTTGGTAGTTACTAAAGAAGAATCAAACCAAAGGTTTCTATGCTAACAAAACGTCTGTACAAAATACGCAACAATAACACTCTATTTGAAATGACACGTGAGACATTGAAAAACTATGAGGGACTAAAAATAGCTATGACCTCGACTCCTTTACTCATTCAACCAGATTACTCCAAGCCCTTCAAAATTTAAATTGACGCCTGTATGGATGTAAGCATAGATGCGTAAATCTCAGTAAGGATAGATCCATAAAGCTCATGGACAACTCCTTTCTCCCACGGCTTTGACAGCTTCATTGTCCCCGCGGGGTCACCGTTCCTGCGGGTACGCTCACGTTGTTCATAAATCTAACTGAGGCTCTCACGGCGCTTTGTTGGTGAACTCATGATGAACCATCAACTCAAGATAATCCAACCACTCAAGAGAAAACTTGATGATTTGTGGAGTGAAGACCCAACTTCTATCTTCTCCAGTTTTCATTTTTCTTTTCTTCTTCTTCTTCAAATCCCCAATACCTTCAACCTGACGCTCACCCTCAAACATCTCATTCTCAATCATCCAAGCCTCAACCATCTAAGTACGCATCATCTTTAATTGGTAAGAAAATCTCTAACTGAAGATCATTCTGAACCTAGCTCATTGGAATCTTCCGTCTCAATTCAGTCTCGTCATGTATTTCTCATTCCCTCTCATATAGCCATAGGCTACTTGGGTAACATCCTTGTTGTGTTGGTTTTCTTAATCTTCCTACGTCCCTTCACATATCAATTTTCTGTTCTTATTTATTCTGATTCTTATTTTATTTTCATATGCCATAGCGTTTTGTTTCAATCATCAACCAAAGTTATACAGTTAAAAGCCAAAGCTCTACTCAACCAGCAAGACAATCACTATGGCTCCAGGATTGGGGTTCTCAACGGATTCATTCAGACAGGCCATGCTCAAAACGGCTCTTGAGACAACTACCTTACTGACGGAAGAGAATTAGGGGATATGGAAAGATAAGATGAAGGCCTTGCTCAAGCTCAGAGGAGTATTGGACACACTCAAGTCAACTTCCAAATCACTCTCCTCTCTAGATAACAATGAAATCCAGCTCTTACTTATTTCCAAGGTAGACTCAATAACCCACAATAATGTCATCAGTGCGGTCAATATCAACTCCGCCAAGGACATCTGGAAAGCAATCAAGGAGTGATTCTCATCCTCTCAGGCATCTAATCGAGCAAGAATATTCAACAACTTTCTACATATCACCTTCAAAGAAGACAAGATACTGGACTTTGTCACAAACATCAAAAACTCCATCAAAAAATGATTGACATAGGTATAGATCTACCCAATGACATCCTTGCCTACTTAAAAATGTTTAAATTTCCTTCAAACCTCAAGATCTGAAGCTCCAACTCATGCACTCCGACAAACAGATCTCTGTGGAATTTGTCTGCAATCATCTCGTACAATACCATAACAAAGTTAAGGCCAAAAGCTCCGAAAAAGGGATTGTACAAGGAACTTCCAACACTGCCCTGACCACTATGAGAACCAAGACAAAGAATGCCTTATCTAGTCTATGAACAGAAGGGTATCACAATCCAAAACAAGACAAAAATCACTCGGAGTCCAAATGATCCCATCTCCATCCGGAAAAGGCCCCCAAGTGGTGGAGGGAAAATCAAAAAAAATGGAAGGAGAAACAGAAGAGAAACCAGGAATCAGTGCACTTCCACGCATTCTGCACAAGGTGAATTGACTCCAAAATCGGAGCGGAGAGGAATATACTGATTGACAGTGGCCCGTCCGCTCACATCTTCAACAACAAACGGTTCTCCATCACACTCAACAACTACTCGGGAGAACACATAACTACTGGAAAGGCCGGAGCAAACCTATCCATCCTTGGTCTAGGGACAGTCAGATTAGCTTGGAAGGATCAAACTATCACCTTTTCAAATTTCCTATTTGTTCCCAACATTGTAGTCAATCTGGTAAGCCCGGGCAAGCTTCTGGATCAAGGCTGCACCTTGAAGGCTAAATTGGGCCACTTTGAACTAAACAAGAACAGCAAAAAGATTTGTCAAGGGTCAATCAACAACCATCTCTTCTTTCTAGATCAACCACGCAAGATTGGTAATGATGAGTGCTATTGGACTACCCATGAAGACCCAAGGACCTTGAAAGACCTTCACCTCTCCTACGGTCACGCCTTGCTCGGCTGCCTCTCTAAGATCAAGGGGATGCAATTCAACACCTCCGAGAAAGAAAATTTTGAATTCCAGGACTTTCTAATCTGCAAAATAACTAAACCTTCATTCAAGTCAACCTCCACCTCTTCCTCCAAACCATTTGAAAAAATCCATCTCAACTTCATTGGACCAATCACGCCGGAATCACACTGACATGATAAGTACATACTGACCGTTGTGGACAACTATTCCGGTTACATCTCTGGCATTCCTCTTCATGGAAAGGATGATGTAACTTGGGTACTGATTGAAGTCATAGAGAAGCAGAAGAACGTTTGCGGGTACTACCCTTCTACGGTTTGTTCGGATGGGGGATCAGAATTTGTCAACACAAGGTTAGTAAAGTACTTCAAGGAGAAATTCATTAACCAGTTGGTAACTGAACCGTATCACCCCAAAAAAAACAGAATGGTTGAAAGGGCCAATTGGAAGATTATTGAGAGCGTCAGGTTGACGTTGAGCTCCGCTCACTTACCTCAAAAATACTTGTTTGAAGTTCTCAAGTCCTGTTGCCTCAGTCTCAACTAAATCCCAAAGGACGGTTGGGACCAGTCTACTTGGGAACTCATCAAGAAAAATAAATTACCTCCCAACTACCTTCAACCAATTGGAGTCACTGCAGTAGTGCTGAATCAAAAAAAAATAAAAGGTGCAAAATTTGAGCCTAAGGGAAGAGAGGGAAAGCTTGTTGGTTACAACCCCAAATTTCTTTTGTACCAAGCTCTCATTCCCAACGGGCTGATTCTTCAATCAAAACACGTTTGTTTCCTCAAGCACTTGGTGGATCAGCTGGGAATCAAATCCACCATGGATCTTGATTTCAACACAAAAGAAGCAATAGATGAGGATTGGTCAATAACTGAAGAAACTGTTGAGACTATCACTGATTGGATGAACTACCATAATCCACCAGCTGAAGTGAACTCTTCCGAAGAAGATGTGTCAAGCGGTGTCTCCAAGTCAGAATCTAGCTCCAAGGACAAACCAAGCGGACATCAAACTCCCTATCAAGCAGTTCAACCTTCAGAGATAGCTGAAGGACCAATCCAAAGAACCCTCCGCGACAGATCCTCCATCAGACCTCCTCAATGATATGGTTTTCATCATTATTTCAAACCAAAAACATTCAAACAAGCTAGAAAATGTGCGGACAGTCCTAAGTGGGGTGGAGCAATAAAGAAGGAAATGGACCAGTGTGAATTGTTTGAATTATGGGATGACTACAAGGGTGAAACCCCACTGAACCCGTTTGATACAACATGGATATTCAGGATCAAGGATAACGCCCACGATGATACCTTAAGGGGTTCAATCAAATTCATGGCCTGGAATTCGATGAGACCTTCGCTCCGACCGGTAAGATAGCCTCATTGAGAGCAATCCTGCTGTTTGCCTTGAAGGATAAACTGAACATCAGACAGTATGACTTAAAGGCGGCATTTCTGCACGCAACCTTGGATGAAGAATTCATCATTAGAACACCACAGGGATTTCTGCGAACATGTCAATTCTTGAGACTCAAGAAGGGTCTATACGGACTTAAGCAGTCTCCTAAAAACTGGTACGGCACCTTCACGGAGTGGATCAAGTCTGTGGGGTTTAACAAATCAGACAGTGAACCCTGCCTGAACAGATTGGAGGAAAGCAAGTCATTTCTTTTCTTCCACGTGGACAATGTGATTCTTGTTGGCAATGGCAACAATTTTGACAAAATATTCAGGACTAAGTTCAAGGGCTCTCAAGCCCACAAACTGGACACAATTCTAGGTATGAAATTCAAACAAGACTCTAATAGCATCCTACTCAGTCAACCCAGACACATCATGCATGGCTTAGAGGAACTTGGTCTGCTAGAAACTAGCCCATCTTCCACTCTTTTAACACCACATCTCCAGTTGAGTGAGGCGTCAGATGAAGACTTTGAAGGTTTCAAGAAACTCAACATAAATTACAAATCTGCCATAGGACTCCTGAACTATATTGCAAGACAGACTCATCCCAACATTAATTACTCAGTCTCTAGCCTGGCTCAATTTCAGAAAAAACCCAGTCTCATGCACTGGAGAGAACTTAAAAGAACGTGGCAATACCTGAACCATACCAAGCATTGGAAGCTAAAGATCAGATACGATGAATCAAAGGAGCCCATCAAATACTAAAGTGATGCCTCCTGGGCCGAAGACCTGGCCAGCCGCAAATCTCAATCAGGCTATTTATGCATGTCCTTTGGCAGCCTTATCTTGTGGAAAAGCTACAAGCAAAGAAACATTACATATTCCTCCCCGGAGGCCAAGCTCAACTTGCTGCTTGATTTGTATCTTGAGAGCAAGTGGGTATGTCATCTACTGAGAGAAGTCTTCAAATCAACCCTGTCATCTTCAAAAAACTACATCAACAATAAAGGTGTAGACCAAAAACTGAAAAGGTTTGGATCTAATGCTAAGACCCGTCACATGGATCTCAAAACTATTTTAATGAGGGAATGACTGAAAGAAGGGTCACTTCTCATTCATCTAGTTGATACAAAGGAAATGATTGCTGACCCTCTGACTAAGGATGTCAATCAGCAACAACTGGAGAAATTCACCAGTGTAACTTTTCAACTTGAATCAGACTGATCTCCAGTTAATGGGAGTGTGAATATAGATGCATAAATCTCAGTAAGGATAGATCCACAAATCTCATGGACAACAACTTGCTCCCACCGCTGTGACAGGTTCATTGTCCCGGCGGATTCACTGTTCCCGCGGGTACGCTCAAATTGTTCATAAATATAGCTAAGGCTCTCACGGCGCTTTGTTGGTGAACTCATGATGAACCATCAACTGAAGACAATCCAACCACTCAAGAGAAAACTTAATGATTTGTGGAGTGAAGACCCAACTTCTATCTTCTCCAGTTTTCATTTTTCTTTTCTTCTTTTTCTTCAAATCCCCAATACCTTCAACCCGACGCTCACCCTCAAACACCTCATTCTCAATCATCCCAGACTCAACCATCTAAGTACGCATCATCTTTAATTGGTAAGAAAATCTCTAACTGGAGATCATTCTGAACCTAGCTCATTGGAATCTGCCGTCTCAATTCATTCTTGTCATGTATTTCTCATTCCCTCTCATATAGCCATAGGCTACTTGGGTAACATCCTTGTTGTGTTGGTTTTCTTAATCTTCCTACATCCCTTCACATATCAATTTTATGTTCTTATTTATTATGATTCTTATTTTATTTTCACTTGCCGTAGCTTGTTGTTTCAATCATCAACCAAAGTTATCATGGAAGGGTTTGGAGCTGCTCTACATCAAGAAAGAATAGAAGAAGCAAAACCAGTGGAGAAACAAGTACTCTTTATATCTAGACAGATCAAAGATACAGAAAAAAAATATGGAGCCAGTCAGTTGGAATGCTTGGCTCTAGTATGGGATTTGGAAAAGCTACGCTATTACTTAAAAGGCATCACTTTCAATTTGATCACAGACTTTAATGCTGTAAGAACTCCCATGAACATGAAAAACCCCAGCAGACATATGCTCAGGTGGCAAATTGCTATACAACAGTATAGATGTCAGATGACTATAGTGCATAAATCTCAAGCTCAACATCGGAATGCTGATAGTCTGAGTAGGAATGTTTTGCCCAATGACTCTAATAATCTAGAATATGACCCTGAGGACCAAGATATCTTCCCTATCTTGAACATCAATCTTTATGCATTAAATGCTCAAATCATGGGGATCCACTTATGTGAATTAGATACTGCTTTATTCAATCTAGTGAGGGAAAACTACTCCCCTGAAATAAGGCTGCTGATTACCATAATGGAATGTCAATCCCCAGAAGCAGCTCTGATAAATAGTTTACCTGCTTCATTACTTAAACCCTATAAATTTCAGCTCTCTGATTACAGGAACCTTGCAGTCCTTTAGCTACAGAGAGTGATAAAAATTCTGGAATGATTATAATAATTATTATTCCAATATTAAACACTTAGAAGGTCAAATAAATGATATAATAAGAGCAGTTGCAAGGTTTAATTGGTTTGGTAATAAATGGTTTTCAATATAATATAAGAGAGGGGCCACAGTATTATACTACTGGGGATCTTTACAGACTAGCAACCTCTCTTCAAGGGGCCTCCTTAGGCAGTTTAAGAACCTTGGAATAAATATTGGTGCCTTATAAAGGACTTATTCCACTAATGGCCAGGCTTAAAAGCACAAATGGCCAAGACAGAAAAGGTCACACTCACTCTGAGCACTTTACCACAAGAAATCCTGGAATAATTGGAAGGGTTTCAGAGAAGATGGGGTAGATTGCTTGACTAAATTTCAATGGTTGATTGGTTAATAAGGGTAAATAATACTACTACAGACTAAGTCGTAAATGAATTGCTTATCTTCATATAAGCATTTGATCAAAAATGACACGGTGTCTGATTGATAATAAATAATTCCTGATAACTGATGACAGACTAATGGATCCAAAGAGGTCTGTATGAATACCTTTTTGGGGTGATTTTGATCTTCTCAGGGCATGTAGAGAGGGTTCTGCTCCTGGGATGAGGCTGACAAGCAATTCAGGAAATGATTAGCACGTCCACTTGGTGCTGTCAATCAGCTGTCCTCAGATCTGCTGTATTTCTGTACTATTGTAGCCACAGAATCTGTTAATCTGTTATGGTGCAAATTTGATCATTCTGTACTCATCCTTCATTTGTTCTATTGATATTGCTTCAAAGCGTGCAGATGTGGGTTTCTAGTAATTTTCCATTATCTGCTGATCATGTAGATAATTTGTAATGATTTTTATGAACACTCCTTAAAGTGTTTTGTGGTCTTCAAAGATCAGGATCAGTGATTTATGTGATAATCCTTGATCTTTAATTTATTATTAAAAAAATGTTTGAAACTTAATTTTCATTAATTTTATTTAAGTTTTGATTTTTTTAGATCATTAGTAATGCATATGTCAGTTTGTTACCTATACTGGGCAACCCTAACTAGGTTGTAGCTCTTCTCAGCGGTACCTGCTTGTCAGATGAGTCACAACTGATCCAGACACGGGGATCAGTTAGTACAGATGCGCGCGGGGTAGGATCCGCTGCATGTGTGGCAGAATTAGCTGCGCGCGGGTCTCTAGTACCTGTGAATCTGCTTCTACTAGTACGTAGGGATATTTAATGATGCGGGGCTGCGCGCTGGAATTGTAACAAAACACATTTCCGCGTGTAACTCCTAAAATATACACAACACCTCAATTCTCAGTAAATTTTAGGTGTAAACCCTATATGTGAGAATACATGTGAAATATTAGAATGGCCAAAA
Source organism: Puccinia polysora (assembly GCA_025617555.3). Classification (NCBI taxonomy): domain Eukaryota; kingdom Fungi; phylum Basidiomycota; class Pucciniomycetes; order Pucciniales; family Pucciniaceae; genus Puccinia; species Puccinia polysora. Next base: position 29,673,829 of record CM062635.1, on the reverse strand, counting down.
AGTGCCATACTGGTGTCGTAATTTTTAGTACTTTTCTTTTTAATCATTTTAAAAAAATAAGGACTTGGAATTTGAGGATGGGGTCAGTAAGTGACCCTACCTATTTTTGGGTGAGGAATAATAATATATATGGATTTCTCACTCTTTATTTTGTTAATTGAGATATTCTTATTTTTCATAGTTTTGTGTTACTATATGACAGTTTTGCTCTGTACATAGTAGAAAGCTGACATTCCCCCACTCCAAGATATGTCTATATCTGAAAAAAAATAATTTTGGATTCATGCCTCCTGTTGGATCTGTAGTTCCTCAGGTGTATAGGTCCTTCAGGGATATTATGTTCAGGCAACCATTCTGTTATAATTATGGCCAGCAATTAGCTTAGGCAAATGAGCAGTATTTAAAGCAAAAGAAATGCTGGACACTGTGTGTCAATAATGGCTAATGGGGCTCTCACAATGGGGCAATATGTTGGATGAATTCGATTGGATGATGAATGAATGATGGAAAACAGCAGGGAGAAGAGCTCCTTAAGTACAAAAGATTGGCCTCTTGTGAGCCCATGATACAACAAGCCAAAGGGCAAATTTTCCGCCCCAAAAGAGCTCTACAGGCTCTACAGGCCTTGTTACTTGGTTTGGACTGCATCAGCCCACATGGCATTAGTCCCTGAACCCTTACAACCAGACTATTCCGGTCCATTCTTGTGTTTCCACCGTTACGGGGCTGAACCAGCCCATTGCTGTTCAGTCCCTTAGTTGGTTGTCTATTACAACCGGCCCTGATGGCATCATTACCCCTGTTACGGGCTGGTTGCCTCATGCATCCAGCCCCTGGCCCCTGAAATGGGCCAGGTGGGACCCAGGGCTCACCTGGGTCCGGTTTCAACCTCACATGGGGGGAGGTGACCAGCGGACATGCTGTCCCCCCCTCTATCTCTTACAAATCCCTGGTGGGGGCGGTCAAATCCCCTCACCAGGGGCCCTGGGGGTTGATACCCCCCAGGGCGTTGTCACAGAAAGTTGGCCTGGGAGTTGGTCAGGTCCCCCCAGGCCCATTGCTCCTCCCCCTCGGTAAGGGGGGGGGGAGAGCGCCCCTTCGCGCTTAGTTCGCTACGATGGCGGGGGGGTGATGAAATCCCCCCCACCTGCCGGTCGCATACCATGCGGCTGACGCCGCCACCTCCTGGGGCAAGGGGGTGGTCAGGTCCCCCCTGCCCTGACCGACCGCCTCGTTGCGGCCGGTCGCTGGCTGGTTCAACCCAGCCAGCCTGCCCCCTCCCCCTTGCGACGGCGAGCGAGGGGAGGGGGAGGGAGCGGGGGCCGCAAGCCCCGGCTCCGCGGCGCTGGTCGCCGGTCGCGACCAGCCGGGCCCGCGCGGCATCGCACCGCGCGGGATCCCTCGGCCGCGCAACAGCCCCGCGCGGGCCGTCGGGCCCCGCGTGGGCCGTGCCGAGGAACACAGGCGGCCCCGAACGGGCCGCGACGCGAGCAGCGGCCCCGAGCGGGCCGCGACACGGGCGGCAACCCTAATGGGCCGCCACAAGCCCGAATTGTGAGAAAAGACTACTTTTGCGGGCCAGCCCGTCTGGCCAAGTATGTCCAAAATAAACCTTGGGCCCAATTATGCCCATACAAGCCCATCTGGCCGTATTTGCCCATATACCCCATCGGGCCCGTCAGGGCCCGTGTACCAATGGGTCTATTTCACGCGTTTTGAGGCCAGTTTCCCCAACTCTGTAACATCCACATGGGCCCGTATGGTCTGTGTGTGTGTCCAATGGGCCTCAGAGGCCCATTTGTGCATCCCATTTGGATTACACTTATACGTAGCACCCGCGTAAGTGCGTACGTATTTTAACACATTCATCTTTATCAGCTGATTCTCCCTTTTATCTAACCAGGTAGAGTCTGACCTCTTTTCCATTGATGCTATCTTTTTTATCTTTAAGGATCTTGCTAATTTTTCCTTTGTTGTTTTCAGGTTCTTCTGTAACAGGTATTGCAGGTGAAGGAATATTTTCTACATTCCTTGGGTGGTAGTTTTTGATGAGACTTACTGGGAAGACTGGATGTTTCATAGAAAGCTCATCACTTAGGATTACTTCCACAGCATTTTTACCATGAAGTTCATTAATGGTGTAAGGTCCAAAAAAAGCTGGTCTAAGCTTTCTATTTCCACACAAGTTGGTAAAGTTAGTGCTAGAGATCAAGACTTGATCACAAATCTGAAATCAGGTTCCTTATGGGTTTTATGCCACCTTTGCTGTTTATACTCCACAGCATCCTGGACAAACTTAACAGCATGTTTGTCGGCTAAATCTATCATGTTTTTGAAATCAAGTGATGTAGGGTGAATATTGGTTAGCTGGTGGTTAAGGTTATGCTTGGGTAATCTAGGAATCCATCCTTCCAGTATGTAGGGTGCTTCCTTAGTAGTAGAGTGCTTGCTAATGTTGTAGGCCATCTCCAGTGCAGGTACAAGGCTAACCCAATTGTGACAATAACTTTCAGAACTCTTGTATTCTAGTCCAAAGCCACGGAATCTCCTGAGCATGTCTTCCAGGGTCTGAATCATTCTTTCAGCTAAGCCATCCGTCTGTGGGTGATAAGCAGTAGAGAAAGCTAAGGTGGTTCCAAGCATATCATGAAGATTCCTCCAGAAGTCAGAGGTCAATTTAGGATCTCTGTCACTGATAATAATCTTGGGAACTCCAACATAAGCAATGAGTCTGTTCCAAAATAACAGGGCAACTTGCTTAGCCGTGTCTTCCTTGTGATTAGGTAGAAACTTTGCTTTCTTGGAGAACCTATCCACAATGACTAAGACTGAGTTATAGGAATAGGCTCCTCCTGGTTGCAGTCCAGTTACCAATTCCATATTGATGATCTCCCATCTTTTCTTGGTTTCAGCAATCTTTTGCAGTAGTCCAAACCGTTTTCCAGTAGTCCTGTTGGACTTCTGACAAGTTTCACAACTGGTAACATGCTGTATAGTGGAATCTCTCCAATTAACCCATCAAGCAGTTTGTTTAACTTTATCCAAGGTTCTATCAGCATATAAATGACCAGATGAGCAGTTATCATGGCACTCAGCCAGAACATGTTTGATATGGTTGTCTTTAGTTAATACTATAACACTTGAATGTTGATGCCTATAGTACACATAACCATCCCATATGGTGAACCTTCCGACTTTGTATGGTTTCAGAATAGGTTCAGGTAGGCTATTGATCAATTCAGAAGGTGGAGAAGAACTTTCCATAATATTGATCAGAGGCTTTATGCCAGAACTGTAAGATTCTTTGATTGAGTTGAACAATGATTCAATCAATTCACAGATTTGGATTCCCATTATAGGAGCTTCAATGTTTAACCTGTTAATGTTAAGGATAGGGAAGATATCATTATCTGCTGGATCATTAGCAGGGTTACTTGGGTCATTGGGTAATGAATTCCTGCTTAGACTATCAGCATCCTGGTGTTTGGTCCCAGCCTCATGAACTATGGTCATCTGACCTCTGTACTGTTGTATAGCTATCTGCAATCTTTACATGTGCCTACTAGGGGTCTTCAAGTTCATCAATGTCCTGACAGCATTGCAGTCAGTAATCACAGTGAAATTGGTGCCTTCTAGGTAATAATGGAGTTTCTCTAGAGCCCATAATAAGGCAAGACCTTCCATTTGACTTCCACCGTACCTTTTCTCAGTGTCCTTTATTTGTCTGGATATGAAGAGTATAGTTTTTTCCACTGTTGCTTCATGCTATATTACTTCTTGGTGTAAAGAAGCTCCTAGCCCTTCCATGCTAGCATCTATGTAGAGTTTTAAATGTTTATAATAATCTTGCTGGATCAGTACTGGAGCTGAAGTCATTGCCATTTTGAGTTCCTCATGAGTCTTGACTCTGTCATGAGTCATTTTAAACACGGTGGTCTTGTTGCAAATCTTATATAGACATTTGGTTACAAGAGAAAACTTTGGTAAATACTTCCTATAGTAGCTGAAGAAGCTGATAAAGGATAGGAGTGCAGTTTTATTCTGAGGCATAGGCCTATTCATTACTGCTGCTATCTTTTTTTGGTCAGAAGCTAAGGTTAGTCCAGGACAATGTGTCCTAAGGCTTTGAGTTCCCCATAGCCAAAGGTAAACTTTTTCATTGATCCTTTCAATCCCACAGCAGGGATGGTTTTGAGGACTAGCCTCAATTTCTCCATGTGAGTATCCCAATGATCAGAGTAAATGATAACATCATCAATGTATAACATCATCCATCCCTTTCTGATGAATAATCCTAGGAAAATTTCCATCATACTTTGAAAATGAGAAGGAGAATTTTTAATACCAAAAGGCATCCTAAGATACTCATAAATTCCAAAATGACAGATAATTCTCATGAATTTCTGGCTATCAGGGCTGATAGGTATTTGGTGAAAACCTTTCTGCATGTACATGGTAGTGATTTACTTAGCATTGGACAGGTTATGCAGAGCATGGTCAATTCTTGGAATTGGATAATAATCAGCTTGGGTGTAGTTGTTAAGCATTCAAAAATCTCCAACCATTATTTAATTATCATTGTGCCAAGCTATAATTACTGGGGTAGTAATATCCGCTTGTTCATTGTGGCCTACTTTCCTTAAGACTTGCAAGTCAACCAACTCTTGAATATGGGTTTCCAGAGAAGCTCTGGATTTTGGACTAGAAGGGTAAGAAGGTCTCCCAAGGTTAGGTGGGTAAGGAGGCTTCATAGTTACAGTAAGGATCATATCATGTCCTTTGATGTTACCAATGGGGTGATCCTTGGTACAGAAAGCACTCTGATTTTCAAAGCATACTTGTAGGATATCCCTTTTCTGTTCTTCATTGAGAAGGGAATTCAAAGAAGATTAAGAGAAGTATTCCTGGTTGAACTTCTCTAACTGTTTTTCATAAGTTGAATCAGAATTTCGAGCATGAACATGTCATATTTGGAACTTCTTATTCCAGTCTCCTCCTATAGTGAAGTGTCTACCCTTGTTTTGGAAAACATCTATGCCATATAAGCAAAGAGAATCATTTCCAAGGATAAAATAATCACACACTGCCTTTTGGAGAAATACAAATTCAATGTTCAGTTTGAGTGATCCTTTAGAGTGAGGTACTATGATATCAGAAGACCATACTCCAACAGCATTGAGAGCACAATTACAACTGCTGAACGTAGCCTAAGGTACTGGTAGTAATTTCAGCCTCCAGTTTGGGTCTTGTTTCTCCAGATAAGTTGAACCAACACAAGAACAAAAGGCTCCACTGTCTAGAAGTAACTTAACAGGGGAACCTAGGATTAAACCAGTAGCACAACATGTTTTGCCTGAAGTGTAACTTTTAATGGAAGAAGGTTTTAGAGTAAAGGACTTAGCCTCAGAGATGTGGTGACTCTTCATGTTGGGATTCCATTTTTGAGGTAGGTAAGAATCTTCATTGACAGAATTTATGTCCAGGGAAGACTCAATACTACCTTCAATAACATTGATGGGGTTAGTGATCATTAGATCACAATCAGAGAGTGATCCATCAGTATCATCAAGGTGAGGATCAGGATTGTCATACTCTTCTCCTTCAATAAGATTAATCCTTTTCCTAGGTAGAGGACAATCAGGTTTTATGTGTCCTGTTTGGTTATAGTTTCAACATACTTTCTCTTTTGATTCTGGAGTCCTATTGAATTCCAAAGTAGATGGATTGGTAGCAGGGGATTCTTTAGTTTTGGCAGTATATTCTTCCCTTTTCCTAGTATTTTGTTCCCTGGGGAGTCTATTGACCCTTTTATCAAGACCATTCATATCAATATTCTCTTCTAATACACCTATTAAGGTTGCAAGATCTGAATCCATAGGCATCCTGCACCTTACAATGTGGTTGATTTTTCCAGGAGATAAGTTGAGGAGTCTTTCATTGACTTCTTCCTTATCAGCATCAGGATAAAAACTGTTTAACCTCTTTTTCTGGTTTAAGCACCACTTATGACTTTTGTCGTTGGATGGATCAAACTAGGAAGTTTCAAAAGTTTTCATCATCTTCCTTTTCCAAATCCTGGTACCAAACTGCACTTTGATCAATTCTTTCCAAGAATTCCAGGATAAAGATCCAACTTCTTCTCTTTTATTGATAAACCAACAAGAGCTAATCCTTCAAATAGTCTGGGCAATCTTACCACAGCTATTGCATCAGGGAGCTCATAAGAAGAAAGAGTATAGTAAAAAAATTTAATGAAACTGACATGGTTGTATTCTCCTTCTCCAGAGAATTTAGGCCATTCAGTGATGGGAGGAAGTAGCTTCAAAGCCTGCTCCATTTCAGGAGTAGGACTGGATCTAAAAGACTCATTCCTAGTTATTGTGGTTCTGGGAGGAACACTAGGAGTACTGGTGAACCTAGAAGGCCTATTTTCTTCTATTTTAATGACCGGAGAGTTTGTAGAATTGATCCTAAGATCTCTGAGATAATCATACCTAACTCTAAATCAAGTTTGTTGCTTAATAAGTCAATTTTGTTAGTCAGATGAGCTGAAGAAGTAGGACTAGTTTTCTTGACTTCTTAGTTAAGCTGGTCTATGGTTGCAAGAATATCTTCCTGAAGAATTGATTGGTTGTCATCAATATGTTTCATCAGGTCCAACTTACTAGCTCTTATACTATCCTTGATTTGTTGTATTTCCAACTCATCAATTCTCATAATCTGAGACTAAGTGTCAATCACTCTGAAAATAGTTGAACTCAATTTTTCCAATTGTTGATAAACTGTGTCAAAGCATTGGCTAATAATAGTAAAATTGTGAGACACATTTACAGAAAATCCATTAAGAGCTTCTACATCTAATTGTGGTACACCTTTTTTCACTTCTGGGCAAAGGATATTATGCTGTCCCAATCCTTTGGGTTCCTTACCTTCTGATGGGCTGAGGACCTCTTCTTTTTGGGGTCCTTTCCCTTTAAGGAAGCTAGCTGATCCCAAGGATTTCAGTTCTGCTTGTAGCCTTCTACTTCTTTCTTTAGGATCAACCTTTGCAGAGAAATCTGAGATTTCTTTGCCTGAGAAATGGCTTTTCTCGTACCTGGTTGATCCTCCTGGGTCTGAGCCAACCTGAATTGTTCCCAATAGCTCACGTTCTCTTTCACTAATACTTTGACTCTTTCCTCCTTGGTTGAGTCCAGCTGGGGTGTTGTAGGAGGACCTGTACCCTCCTGGGATAACTTGGTGGGCAACAGATGGTTCTCCAACGGTCTTTTGGTCGAGGTGGCGGGCGCAGTTGTAGCCGTTGTTGTCCTGCGTGACGCTATGGTCACAGGGTTGAGTCCCCTCATTGCGCTTGCAACTGGAGTCCTTGCGTGCATGGGTTCCTCCAGGCAGAGATCCATAAAACGGGGCTCTACCTGTTGCTCAGTTTTTGAGCCTATTTTGATACATAGCACCAGAAAATGAGTAAGTCTTTTGTCAAAACTTTTAAAAAAGACTTTAAAAATATAAAAATAATATTTTTTGTGTGTTTTATATTTTTGATAATTTTTATATATATTTTAACTTACTTGGAGTTAAATTCAAGGGTACCAACACTTGGTTAGGATCACAAATATCCTCAAGGGTATTTCAACGGGGTCTGCGTATGTTCCAATCAGATCCTGGGATAAATCCAAGGGTAAGTCAAATGGTACACTGTCTGGGACGTCCTATAGGAGCTCCTGGTCAATGAGATCACCAAAAACAAAATCTGCTGAGATGGATGAAAACAAAAAATATAAGTTTAATATTTTTTTGTATTTTTACGTGTTAAAATGATGTTTTTAGAAAAGATAATCACTTTTATTATTTTTGGATTTTTCTTTATCTTCAGGGTTATTTTTTTTATAAATATAAAGCTTCCTTTGATAAATCTTCCACTCCCTATGTTGCCTTAATAAAGAATTGAAATTGAAAATTCTTTCAAGCTCAAGCTCTTTGTCCTATATAACTTTCTGTTTATAATAAAGCAATTTCTCCTGTTGTTGTTTAGGAGTTATAATAACAGGGACAAATTTAAGGAGTTTTTCTTTTTTTTTCTTTTAAGAACATTCAAATAATAATTGATCAATTCTCCTTTGGTCTAAGGATCCACTAGAGAAACAAATGATCAAAAATATATGTTATAAGTATGTTAACTTATTTTTTTTTAAAAAAAAAAAAAATAGACTGGTCCAAGGAATAAATAATTAAGAATTAATTATTTAAGGATATTTTCCAGCCAGACCCCCAGTTTTCAGCTCTCTGATACCAGGAACCTTGCAGCCCTTTAGCTACTGAGAGTGATAAAAATGCTGGAATGATAATAATAATTATTATTCCAATAATAAAAACTTAGAAGCTCAAATAAATGATATAATAAGAGCAGTTGCAAGGTTTAATTGGTTTGGTAATAAATGGTTTTCAATATAATATAAAAGAGGGGCCACAGTATTATACTACTGGGGATCTTTACAGACTAGCAACCTCTCTTCAAGGGGCCTCCTTAGGCAGTTTAAGAACCTTGGAATAAAGATGGGTGCCTTATACAGGACTTATTCCACTAAGGGCTGGGCTTAACAGCACTAATGGCCAAGACAGAAAAGGTCACACTCACTTTGAGCACTTTACCACAAGAAATCCTGGAATAATTGGAAGGGTTTCAGAGCAGATGGGGTAGATTGCTTGACTAAAATTCAATGGTTGATTGGTTAATAAGGGTAAATAATACTACTAACGACTAAGTCATAAATGACTTGCTTATCCTCATATAAGCATTTGATCAACAATGACACGGTGTCTCATTGATAATAAATCATTCCTGCTGACTGATGATGGAATAATGGATCCAAAGAGGTCTGTATAAATACCTTTTTGGGGTGATTTTGATCTTCTCAGGGCACGTAGAAAGGGTTCTGCTTGTGGGCTGAGGCTGACAAGCCAGTCAGGGCAAAATAGGCACATCCACGTGGTGCTGTCAATCAGCTGTCCTTATATCTGGTTGATTTCTGTACTATTTTCGCCACAGGATCTGTTAATCTGTTATGGCATAAAGTTGATCATTCTGTACTCATCCTTCATTTTTAATATTGATATTGCTTCAAAGCGTGCTGATGTGGATGTTTACTGATTTTCCAATATATGATGATCATGTATATTATTTTTAATAATTTTTATGAACACTCCTTGTAGTGTCTTTTGGTATTCAAAGATCAGGATCAGTGATTTACGTGATAATCCTTGATCTTTGATTTATTATTAAAAAAATGTTTGAAACTTAATTTTCATTAATTTTATTTAAGTTTTGATTTTTTTAGATCATTAGTAATGCATGTGTCAGTTTGTTACCTATACTAGGCAACCCTAACTAGGTTATAGCTTTTCTGAGCAGTACCTGGTTGTCAGATTAGTCACGACTGATGCAGACGCGGGGATCAGTTAGTACAGATGCGCGCGGGGTAGGATCTGCTGCTTGCGTGGCAGAATTAGCTGCGCGCGGGTGTCTAGTACGCGGTAATCTGCTGCTACTTGTACGTAGGGATATGTAATGATGCGGGGCTGCGCGGGGGAATTGTGACATAACACATTTCCGCGTGTAACTCCTAAAATATACACAACACCTCAATTCTGAGTGAATTTTAGGTGTAAACCCTATACATGACAAAACGTTTGAAATATTAGAATAGACAAAAAGTGCCATACTGGTGTCATAATTTTTAGTAGTTTTCTTTTTAATCATTTTAAAAATATAAGGACTTGGAATTCAAGGGTGGGGTAACTGGATGACCCTACCTAAAGTTGGGTGAGGAATCCATTCCTGTATTAATATATGTGGATTTCTCACTCCTTATTTTGTTAATTGAGATATTCTTATTTTTCTTAGTTTTGTGTTACTATTTGACAGTTTTGCTCTGTACATAGTAGCAAGCTGACAATAAAGAAGGGAGGTTTACTTTTTGGGAAGGTCTCCATTACAACAGACACCAACATTCCAGTGTATTACTACTAAGCAACAAAGAACATATACAACACGTACTCCAGGAATGCCATGACAACTGTTAATCAGGGCATCTATCCACTGAAAGAACCTTGGATAAATTAAACCTAACTGCTTGGTGGATAGACTGGAAAGAAATCACTATTCAGTATGTTACTAGCTGTGAGACTTGCCAAAGATCTAATAAAAATACTGGAAAAACGTTTGGACTCCTACAGAAGATCTATGAACCAAAACCTAGATGGGAAGTCATTAATATGAATTTTTTCACCGGCCTCCCCCCTGGAGCTACTCATTCATATTACTCTGTCCTGTTTATAGTTGAAAAATACTCTAAGAAGGCAAAATTCTTACCTAACCACAAAGAAGATAGTGGTATGGATGTAGCTCAACTATTTTGGAATAGAATCATAGCTAAAGTTGGTAAACCCAAGATTATAATCAGTGACAGAGACCCAAATTCACCTCTGAGTTTTGAAGGAATCTACATGATATACTGGGTACTACTCCAGCATTTTCTACAGAATACCATCCCCAAACTGATGGATTAGCTGAAGGAATGATACGGAACCTAGAAGATATGTTAAGAAGGTTCTGTAGCTTTGGTGTAGAATACAAAAACTCAGATGGTTATTTCCATGATTATGTAAGCCTGCTCCCAGCTCTAGAGATGGCTTGTAACAACAGCAAAAATTCTATTACCAAAGAAGCCCCTTAAATACTAGAAAGAGGATGGATTCCAAAACTCCCTAGGAAATGCTGAAACTAAAACTTAGCCACCATTCATCCAAAATCTCTTTACTTTAAGAAAATGATAGATCTGGCAAATAATCATGCTGAAAATTGTGTAGAAGAAGCAGTAGAACAAAAAAAACAAAGATGAGATAAATCACATTGGGAACCTGAATTTAAAAGAGGAGATCAGACCTTGATATCCACTACCAACTTCAACAATCTAGCAGGTAACAGAAAGCTGAAACCAGCCTTTTTTGGACCATTTTTTATCAAGAGAAATTCATGGAAAAAATGCTGTAGAAGTAATTTTGAATGAAGAATTATCAAGAAAACACACATTATTTCCTGTTGGCCTAGTAAAACACTTTCAATCAAGAAAAGGTAGCAATCTCCCTCCAGCAATAATCGCAATAGAACATGACCCTGTGAAACAAAAAGGGAAAGTCAGCAGGATATTGAGAGACAAGAACAAGAGAGTGCAAGGAAAAGATTTTATACTATACTTTGAAAGATACAAAGGAGAATCTGCCGACAAAGATGAATGGTTACCAGAGAATAATATACCTGATGGACCAATACATCTCAGAAAATACAGAGCCAGCAAAAGGAACTGAAACACACATGAAATTAATTTCTTCCAACATGCTCCATATTGTTTTCAGACATGGACATGTCTTGGAGTGGGGGAATTTCAGCTTGCTACTATTGCAGAGTAAGCTTCAAAAATCAGAAATAACATAAAAATCATAATAATAAAATTAACCTAAGAAGTAGTAGGAGAAATACAAATATTATTGCAAAAATAGATTCTCCACCCAAAATTAGGTGGGGTCACTCACTGAACCCACCCTTGAAATCCAAATCCTTATATTTTTAAAGAATTAAGGAAAGAATGACCAAAATAACATGGCACCACTAGTGAACTATTTTGCCAGTAAAATATTTCACATGTATTGTCACGTATACGTTTCACACCTAAAATTCAGTCAGAATTGAGGTGTTGTGTATATTTTAGGAGTTACAGACGGAAATGTGTTCAGTCACAATTCCCGCAAGCAGCTGTGGCAACCAATGCACCCGTGCGCGGCTGAGCTACAGCTCTGTCACTCTTTGAAAGTTGTTTAAGATGCCCTGGGCCTCTGACAAGTATGCAGGGAGGTACTATGGGTTGAAAAAGTGACAGGTGGCCTCAGAAACCTAGGTATTGCCTAAAGATGCTTCAACCTACACAGGAAAATTCCACATATGCAATAAATGTTCCTGTGGATAGTAGATAGTCTGAAAGTTCAGAAAATTATATAAAAATACTTAAATAACCTTGTATTTATTTTTTATTGAATATAATTCAAAGTACCAAAAGTGTCAAAAATAAGACAAGGACTACTTCTAAAAATATATTAAAATACTTTAATATACTATTATGAAAATTTCTAGACATCAACATTTTTTGTGACATACTAAGAAGACTTATGATGTAAAAATATTACATTAATACCTTTGGCTTACATTTTTAAGTGATTATTTTAGGAAATCAACTGAATTTTGAAAATAAGGAGTAAAATAAATATCATGACTTTACTCCAAATATTTAATACATTATGAGAACTCACCTGACACAAGAATATCCGTAGGAATGTCTATTAAAATAATTTTTAACTTACTGGGAACATTATCTAAGGATAATTATTTAAATAATAAATAAAAAGGACAGATTAGTTTTATTCACACGTCCAAACATCAATGATAAAGCAGAATAATTCCCATAACCTGTGGAATTAGATGCTACCCATGTTACAGAACCAAGAAAACGTGACGGGCTACAACTGGTTACCCTGCTAGCCTCAGTTTCCGTCCCTTTGAGCCCCTGTACCCCTCAGAAGGGCAATATTGGGACTCCAAAAGCTATAAATAAAGAGCTCTTTAGAGGATATTGATACCCAGAACCCAGTTATATTTATATCCAGACACCATGGAAAGGTGATCAAATACTTATAAGAGATAATTAAGTGATTTATGGCTTATTCTGATTAATAATATTTGTCCTCAACCCTCTTTTTATCAATTTAAACTGCTTAAAAACCTTATAACCCCAGTATACAGGTTTAACCCTTCAGTGAACGTCCCAAACAGATACCCTAAGGATTTAATAATATACCAGTGATTCTTATTATCCTTTCTCTGTTGTTGCAGCTTGGTTACAAAGCCCTGCCACTCCACCGTGTATTTTTTATATAAATATCATCTTTGGGCAGAATATCCTTCAAACTTAAGGGCCCAAAGTAACTAGGCCTACATGTTTTCATACTGAATTCCCTGAAGAGAGGTGTTCAAGATCCCCAATATAATTGTGGCCCTCTATCAAAATATTTAATAATAAATTTATCTATATTGAGATATAAAAATAAACCATAACCAAACCAATTAACCTTGAAATAAGCTTCATCAAAATATTTTATGGATTTTTGCTGCATTTATTAAATAATATATTTTTCATTTATTCTATAACCTCTGGTAGCTAAATGATAGCAAGGGTCTTGGCATCTCAAGGAGGCTGACAACCATAAATTGCTATGACTTACCAGAGGCTATAGCTGTAGTGAGACTAAATAGGATTTTTGAATGAGTAGCTCTAGATTGGTTCATCAGCAAGAGAGAAAGTTTAGGATCTGTACCATGGAATTATTTGAAACTTCTAATCAAAGAACAATTTTGTTCTATGATTTGGAAAAGGAAAATGATGAAAAATTTTGAAAATTCCTTATTTGACCCTTCTAAGGACAGACCTCACGAAGAGACTAGCCTGCTTCTATCCAGATGCTGACAAGGAGGAATTTAATTAAAGACTTCTCCATCTGTTTCCTGGAAATCTTAAAAATTGTGTGAGGTGCAGAATGAGTATGTATTCTGACTTATCAACTCTAATCAATGTGTTGGAAGGAGTAATAGACATGAATGGGTCAGGCAAAAAAGGCTCCTTCTAGACCAAAAAAAAGCTTCAATAACAAAAAAATCCAGGAATAACCTCTTCATATGAATATCCCCAATAAAAAGAAACCTAATTAGAAAAAGGATAAGGAATGGATAGCTGGAACCTGTTGGAAATGTAGCAAAACTGGTCACATGAGAAAAGACTTCCCATTTACAAAGAAAAAAATAGCAGTTATGGAAAGAGAAAATGAGAGTGAAGGGAACCAGAAATATGCAAAAACAGCTGATAAAGAAGGATCACTATCAGAGTATGAATTAATCATTTCCAATCCCATTCATTTAATTGAAGGAGATATAGGCCCTTCTGTAGAATCAATAATATCCATGGTGACTCCAGTCTTCCCCAACAATGGGAACTTTCTATAATCCCTCAAAATGTCACTTAAGTTAAACCACTAACAGTTAAACCTATGAGTGGTTAGAGCTATACTACTGGAAAGACTTGTTATGCAACAGGACTGTATAAAGACAAGCCCATAAGGTTATTACTTGACAGTGGGGCTTTTGGTTCATGTTTTTGCACTGATTTCTTGAAAAAATGGGAACCCACCTGGAAAGACCACCTGTTGCCAGTCCCAAAAGCCAATTTTAGCTCTTGTAAATAATTTACAAATGCTATTGCAGTATGGAATTCTCTCATAATACTGCCTCATACTAAAGGATCTCTGAGGATTCAAGTGTAATTTGTAGCATTGCTCAAAAGATTATGTGACTACCTGATAATAGGAAATGATGCTTTATGTCTATATGGCATAGATGTGTTCCAAAGTAAATGGAGTTAATTAACCGTAGGTGGTAACTGGGACAAGAAGTTTAAGATATGCAATATCCAAACTAATTTCCCCTCTTCTAATTATCAAAAACACCTAGAAGAATTCAACCAAGAATACTTCTCTCAAGCCACTCTGAATGAGAAACTTTCTGAATAAAAGAAGAAAGATATATTTACAGTCTGGTTCAAGAACCAAAATGCTTTCTGTAACAGAGATCATCCCATTTGTAATATCAAATGACATGACATGGGCTTGACCTTGAATATTAAACCTCCTTATCCCCTTAAACTAAGAAGACCTGATTATCCCTCTAGTCCTAAATCTTGATTAGCTATTGAGGAACACATTCAAGAACTAATAAACCTACAAGTATTGAGTAATGTAGGGCAGAATGAACAAGTTGATGTTACCACCCCAGTAATTATAGCTTGGCATAATGATAACTCAAGGATGGTCGGAGACTTCAGAATGCTGAATAACTATACTCAAAAAGACTATTATCCTATCCCCTGGATTTATCATGATCTGAATAACTTGCCTAAAGCAAAATAGATAACTACTATAGAAATACTTAAAGGGTTCCATCAAATACCCATAATCCCCAAAAGTAGAAACTTTTTGGGAATAATATGCCATTTAGGAATATATGAGTACCTCAGAATGACCTTTGGAATAAAGAATGACCCATCACACTTCCAGAGAACAATGGATACAGTTCTAGGGACTTACATCAGACATGGATGGATGATGGTTTATATTGATGATGTAATCATATACTCTGATGATTGGGAGACTCATACAAATCAATTTAGATCAGTCCTCCAAACTATTTCCAAAGCAGGATTGAAATTATCCATGAAGAAATGCAACTATGGATATGGAGAACTGAAAGCTCTGGGACATAGAGTATCTGGTCTAACTTTAGCTGCTGACCAGAATAAGATAGCTGCTGTAATAAACAGGCCAATGCCTCAGAATGAAACAGAGCTGCTATAATTTGTTAGTTTTTGCAGTTAATACAGAAAATACCTTCCAAAGTTGTCCATGCTATCTAAAAGTCTGTATGAAATATGCAACCAGAACAGTCTCTTTGAAATGCCACATGAGACGTTAAATGAAGGATTGAAAATAGATATGAAATCCACTTCTCTACTGATTCAAAAAGACTACTCCAAACACTTTTAGCTGTAAATTGATGCTTGTATGTAATTTGTAGTATCTATCTTACATTGAGAAAGAATGTAAGAAGACAAAAATTTAGAGAAAATGTTACTTTTCATATCTAGAAAGATTAAAGACACTGAGAAATGATATGGTGTCAGTCAGATGGAATGCTTGGCTATGGTGTGGGCTCTAGATAAAATGCACTATTAACTAGAAGGCACCACCTTCCAAGTAATTAAGTACTGTAATGCTGTAAGAACCCTCATGAACATGAAGACCCCTAGTGGACATATTCTCCGGTGGCAAATTGCTATACAACAGTATGTTATGATTATGACCAGCAATAAGCTTAGGAAAATGAGCAGTATTTAAAGCAAAAGAAATGCTGGACACCTTGTTTCAATAATTTCTGGTGGGCTCTCACAATGGGGAAATACGTTGGATGATATTGGTGATGAATTTGATTGGTTGATGAATGGATCATGAAAACATCAGGGAGAAGAGCTCCTTAAGTAAAAAAGATTGGCCTCTTGTGAGCCCATGATACAAAAAGCCCAAAGGCAAATTTTCCGCCCCAAAAGAGCTCTAAAGTCTCTACAGGCCTTGTTACATGGTTTTGACTACATCAGCCCGCATGGCGTCAGTCCCTGTACACTTACAACCAGCCTATTCCGGTCCTTTCTGGTGTTTCCACTGTTATGGGGCTGAACCAGCCCCTTTGCTGTTCAATCCCTGGTTGGTTGTAACCTCACAGGCTGGCTGGTTGCCTCATGCAACCAGCCCCTGGCCATAAAAGTGGCCAGGTGGGACCCAGGACACACCTGGGTCTGGTCTCATACACACATGGGGGGGGGGGGGGTGACCAGCAGACATGCTCTCCCCCCACCCCTCCTTCTCACAGATCCCTGGAGGGGGTGGTCAAATACCCCTACCAGGGGCCCTGGGGGTCAATACCCCCAGGGCGTCATTAAGGTAAGGTGGGCTGGGGGGTGGTCAAATCCCCTCCAGCCCGTTGCTCCTCCCCCTTGGTAAAGGGGGGGGGGAAAGCACCACTTTGTTGCCTTTTGCTTTGATGGTGGAGGGTTGGTCAGGTCCCCCCCACCGCTGTTTGCTTGGTTGCAACCAGCTACTTCAATATCCTCCTGCTTGGGAGGGTGATGAAATCCCCCCACCCTTACCGGTTGCACCTTGCAACCGCTTGCTGGCTGGTTCAACCCAGCCAGCCTTCCCTTTCCCCCTCGCCATGGCAAGCAAGGGGAGGGGGAGGAGCCAGGGCCGTCGGCCCCAGCCCCACGGCTCCAACAGCTGGGCACCACCCGGCGCGGCAGCCACGCTGCCCCCTACAACAACCCTGTGCAGGCCATCTGGCCCCATAAATCCGCCATGGGCAGAAAAAGTGGCCCCAAGCAGGCCGCAACATGGGGGGCAGCCCCAACTGGGCTGCAACACGGGCTGCGGCCCCAATGGACCACCCCAAGCCCAAAAACTAATTAAACCATACTTTGGCAGGCCAGCTCATCAGGCCAAGTATGTTCAAAATAAACCTTGGGCCCAATTTTGCGCATACAAGCCCATCTGGCTGTATTTGCTCATATACCCCACCGGGCCCATTAGGGCCCATGTACCAATAGGCCTGGTTCACACGTTTTGAGGCCAGTACCCAAATCCGTGACATCCACACAGGCCTGTATGGTCTGTGTGAGTGTCCAATGGGCCAGAGAGGCCCTTATGTTCATCCCATTTGGATTAAACCTATATGAAGAACATGCCTAAGTGCATACATATTTTAACACACCCCCTAAATCCAAAAGGGGTAACATCCCCATGTTAGTCACAAAGCTTTGATGCTTGTTCCTATCTAAAGCCTTAGTCAATATATATGAAATCATTGCTCCAGTGGGCATGTACCTCAACACAATCTCCTTGCAGTTAACTGAATCACAAATGTAGTTATAGTGAACATCTATATGTTTCATTCTTGAATGGAAAACTTGGTTTTGCACCAACGCAATGGAACTCTGGTTATCAGAATAAAACAATGCAAACCCTTGTGGCTTATGTGTATCCTCTAACAATTTTCTCAAACATTTTGCTTCCTGTGAAGCTGCTAAGTAAGCTCTATACTCAGCTTCTGTTGATGAAAGACTTATTGCCACACCTTCTTGGACATCCATGACACCAGATTCTTACCTAAGAAGAATACAAAACCAGTTTTTGATTCCCTAGTGTTACCATCTGCCCAACTTGCATTGGAATAAACAACCAAACAAAGTTTGCTGAATTTGTAAACAACAGTCCCAGACTGTGCGTTCCTTTAAGATACCTCATAACTCTTTTAAATGCTGACCAATTTCTCATGCTTGGCTTCTCTAAATGTTGAGACAAGACACCAATTGCAAAAGAAATATTGGGCCTTGTACACTTCCCCAAATAATTAAGCAATCTAACAGCTGACCTGTAGTTGTTACCAGATTGAAAAATCTCCAGATACACTCATTTGTAGACTTCTCTAAACAGATGTTTGACTGCATGGGAGTACCAAACTCCTTTGCATCCTTTAAGCCATATTGCTTAAGAAGTGCTGCCACGTAATGGCTCTGGTCTAACTTAATACCATTCTTGCTCTTACTGACTTTCATTCCTAGCACCTTTTGCGCCTGACCAAGATATTTTATCTTGAATTTCTTTTTGAGTGTCTCAATGGCCCTGTCTTTCCCATTTCCAATACTGATAATGTCATAAACCCATACAAACAAAATTGCATCCTTTCTTACAAAAAGACAAGGGTCAGCCTCAGACGTCTTGAAACCAATCTGTATCATTTCTCACTCATGGTATTATACCACAACCTAGCTGCTTGCTTCAATCCATACAAGGATCTACACAGCTTGAGGACCTATTCCCCTTTCTCTGCTGAAAGAAAACTTCTAACACAGATTTTATTCATGGTTTCTGGTTTAGTTTCTACTAACCATTCATGAAAATCATCCGGGATCAACATATAAACAGTCTCCTCCTCTCCAAGTTTTGCATTCAAGTATGCTTTTACAAAATCAGCTTGTCTGATTTCTTCACCCAACTCCACTGCCAGAGAAATGATGTACCTGAAGGTGGACAGCCTTCCAGTTGGTGAGAAAGTTTCTTGGTAATCAATACCCTCTCTCTGCTTGAAGCCCTGTGCAATGCATCTAGCTTGGAATCTTTTTAAAACTCCATATGTGTCAAACTTCTTGTTTAACACCAATCTAGACCCCACAATGGTCTTTCCTTTTTGAACAGAATCCCGCTTAACCACTTCAAAGAAACTATTATTTTTTGGAAAATCAAATCCTCAAAAACGGCACTCTTCCAGTTTTCTCTCTCATCAGAATTCATAGATTGGCCAAAGCTCTTTGGGTTTACCCTGTTACCCATTTCTGAACTCAAATCCAGGACTTCATTGAGCATACACTGTTCCTGAAATTTATCTTCCTCATATCCTGTGGCAGCATCAAGGGACTTCCATTCCCTGTACCTATCAACTGGTACTCCAATCCTACCACCCCTTCTAACTGGAGGTGGAGGCTCATCAGGTTCCATATTAATGGACTCCCCTGAAGCAGGAGCTGAACCCTCTGGTGGCACGTCTGCCATCTCTTCATCTTCTGGAACCACATGTCCCTCAGCCTTTGCTGGTGAAATAGGTGCCAATTCTATTTCTTGCTGTGACTTCTTCACAACATCATCTTCACTCCTTTTGAGTGGAAAGTTACTTTCATCAAATTTTACATCCCTACTACGGATAATCTTTCTTGTCCCTGGACAATAGATCCTATTTGATTTACTTATTAAATCATAGCCTAAAAAGGCCCCTGTTTTGGCTCTAAGGTCTAATTTTCCAACCATCTTGTTATGGTGGACAGTATAATACACCAAGCAACCAATTTTTCTTAGGTGTGATGTTTTGGGGTACAAATTCCAAAAATGATAATGAGGACTCTTCCCATTGAAACTTAAAATGTTGTGCAACAGAAAGACTGTACACATCAACTCAGCCCATAAGAAAGTTGGTAGACCAGATTGAGACATAATAGTTCTGACCTTGTCCAGTAAAGTCCTCTTCATTCTCTCAACTATTCCATTATTTTTTGGAGTACTTGCAGTAGTGACTATATGAATTTTTCATAATCTTTAAATAACCTCTCAAACTATTTAATCAAAAATTCACCAACTCCATTGGTGATAACCCTCTTGATCTCCTTCATTAGACCATTCTGTTTCCAGACTTTGAAGATTACAGAAACCTCCTCTGTGGTCTGATCCTCAGATTGAATTGGTTTAACCCAAACATACTTAGTTGCAGTATCAACTAAATTGATGGAGTATCTTGCCCCACCAAGGTACTCCGGTGTCAATGGACCTGCCAAATCAATGGAAAATTCCTCTCTAGAAACATCAGTCCAATCTCTAATTGTTGAGAACAAAATTCTACTCTTAGCTCCCAAGGTACAACTCTCACAGTTGCTGTCCTTTAACTTATGGCCACTTCTATTGTGAGCAACAGTCCTCAAAGCTGAGATTTTCAACAAGCTTGCACACAAAAGCTTGTTCCAAACCTGTCTACTAAGAACAGTTCTCCCATTCATATCTATAACAAACCTATCTTCTTTAAGATAAAAAATTTGGAAACCTTATTTCCACAACACTCCAAGGGACACAATTTTATAAGGCAACTCTGGTACATAGAAAACTTTCTCAAAAGAAATTTTGAAACCCAAGTGATTTTCAATAATAACGTTTCAAATTCCTTTAATCTGATTTGTTTTGCCTTTCTGACCAATATTTACAACTCCATCATAATCACTAAGATTGAAAAAAATTTTGTTCATAGAACATGTGATCTGTACAGCCAGAATCAATCAAAATAAGAACATCCTCCTTCAATCCTCCTAATAGGAAAGAAGCTTTATCAGTCACTTATAAGTTCTGATCTTTGAGCTTAAGATTACTCACTTCATAATCAATCAAGTCCATTTATTGATCCTCATCAATTTTGACCTTTTTGTTGGGACCTTCTTCCCCAACAACCATTTCCATTGGACCATCAAATGCCACCATTGCAATGTTTTCAGTAGTGAGATTGACCTCCTTGTCATTCTCTTTGGACTTCTTCCTCTTGTTGGCCTCCTTGAAATCCTTAGCATAATGGCCCTTATTCTGAAAATTATAGCATAAGATCTTGGAAAAATCCTTTTTCACCTCCTTGTGAGATTTTCCAGTATTTCCAACAAGGGCTGTTCCAGAACACCCCATCATCTTGAACTGAAGATCATCTTTTTTAATCCTTTTCAGCACATCCTCCTCCCCAGGAAGAGGATCCAAATGAGAAGTAATTCTGACTATAGAATCAAACTCCTTTGGTAGCTTCTGAAGGATTAAGAGTGACAAACACTCAGGATCCATGTTAAGTCCTGATGACTCAAAATTGGCTATGCTAGACCTAGCCTCTGGAACAAACTGTTCAAAATTTGAATATTGTGACTTAAACAGTTTATTGAAAGCTATACCCTTCTGGTGAACAAAATCACCAGCCTACTTGGACTTAAGCAACTACCAAAGGATGCTGCCCCTCCTTCTCTCATCTTGCCTAGGAGTATTGTCAACCCATGTCACATGATTCTCATCAAGATCACTCAGGATGAAATGATGAGAATTTTTCTCCACTTCTGAACTGAACAAAGTGTCATCTGCATCCATTATCCCCCCAAAACAGATGTTATCCAGCTCACTATCCATAAGGAAAGCCCAAGCATTAAAATTATGACTGTTCAGAACTATCTTGGTGGAGCTAAAATCAGGGATATAGGACATCTTCTTGGAAAACTTGAGGACTTTGAGGTTTTCCATAGTAATTTACAAGGTTCTGGATGGCTTGGAAGTAATTCCTGATTATCCATCATCTCCTGATCACGTAGATAATTTTTATGAACACTCCTTGTAGTGTTTTGTGGTCTTCACAGATCAGAGTCAATGATTTATGTGGTAATACTTGATCTTTAATTTATTATTTAAAAATGTTCTAAACTTAATTTTTATTAATTTTAATTAAGTTTTAATCTCTTTAGATTATTAAAAATGCATATTTCAACTTGTTACATATGCCAGGCAACCCTAAATAAGTTTTAGCTCTTTTGAGCGGTACCTGGTTGTCAGATTAGTCAGGACGAATCCAGACGCAGGGATCAGTCAGTTCAGATGCGCGCGGGGTGGGACCCGCTGAATGCGTTGCAGAATTAGCTGCGGGCGGGTCTGCAGTACGCGGGAAACTGCTACTACGAGTATTTAGGGGTATGTAACAATGCCGGGCTGCGCGCAGGAATTGTGACATAACACATTTCTGCGTGTCACTCCTAAAATAAACACAACACCTCAATTCTGAGTGAATTTTATGTGAAAGCCCTATACATGACAACACGTGTGAAATGTTGGAATGGTCAAAAGTTGTCATACTGGTGTTGTAATTTTTAGTACTTTTCTTTTTGATTATTTTAAAAATGTAAGGACTTGGATTTCAAGGGGGGGGGTCAGTGAGTGACCCTACCTAATTTTGGGTGAGGAACCCATTTATTTAATAATATTTATGAATCTCTCACTCCTTCTTTTGTTAATTGAGATATTCTTATTTTTCTTAGTATTTTGTTGCTATGATAGGTTTCTCTGTACATAGTAGCAAGCTGACATTCCCCCACTCCATGATATGTCTATATCTGAAAGAAAAATCTGGGTCAATTCCTTCTGCTTGCTTTGTAGCTCCTTAGGTGTATGGGTCCATCAGGGATATTGTGTTCATGTAACCATTCATCCTTATCAGCTGATTTTCCCTTGTATCTAACTAGGTAGAGCCTGACATCTTTTCCTTTGAGCCTTTCTTTTTTATCTTTAAGGATCTTGCTAATTTTTCCTCTGTCCTTTTCAGGTTCTTCTGCAACAGGTATTTCAGGTAAAGGAGTATATTCTCCATTCCTTGGATGGTAGTGTTTGATGAGACTTACTGGGAAGACAGGGTGTTTTCTAGAAATCTCATCACTAAGGATTACTTCCACAGCATTCCTACCATGAAGTTTATATATGGTGAAAGGTCCAACAAAAGCTGGTCTAAGTTAATTATCCTTAGTAAATGCTCACAGGATGATAATATGTTTTCTTAGTAAAAATTCCTATGGGTAATCTGATGTCAGATGGGTTCTCATTATGTATTAGCTGATGGGGGTGAAATCATAATACTGATTTTGGTCCTTATTTTCAAAATTCTGTTAATTTACTTGAAATAATTAATCAAAAATATATGCTATGGGAATGTTTAATGTTAAATTTACAAATCTCTGAGTCATTTACACAACTGTTTAGACAACTCATATAAATAATAAATAATAAATAATAAATAATAAATAATAAATAATAAATAATAAATAATAAATAATAAATAATAAATAATAAATAATAAATAATAAATAATAAATAATAAATAATAAATAATAAATAAAAAATAAAAAATAAAAAATAATAAATGATAAATAATAAATGATAAGTAATAAATAATAAATAATAAATAATAAATAATAAATAATAAATAATAAATAATAAATAATAAATAATAAATAATAAATAATAAATAATAAATAATAAATAATAAATAATAAATAATAAATAATAAATAATAAATAATAAATAATAAATAATAAATAATAAATAATAAATAATAAATAATAAATAATAAATGATAAATAATAAATAATAAATAATAAATAATAAATAATAAATAATAAATAATAAATAATAAATGATACATAATAAATAATAAATAATGAATAATGAATAATAAATAAAAAATAAATAATAAATAATAAATAATAAATGATAAATGATAAGTAATAAATAACAAATAATAAATAATAGATAATAGATAATAGATAATAGATAATAAATAATAAATAATAAATAATAAATAATAAATAATAAATAATAAATAATAAATAATAAATAATAAATAATAAATAATAAATAATAAATAATAAATAATAAATAATAAATAATAAATAATAAATAATAAATAATAAATAATAAATAATAAATAATAAATAATAAATAATAAATAATAAATAATAAATAATAAATAATAAATAATAAATAATAAATAATAAATAATAAATAATAAATAATAAATAATAAATAATAAATAATAAATTATAAATTATAACTAATAACTAATAAATAATGTATAATAAATAATAAATAAGAAATAATAAATAATAAATAATAAATAATAAATAATAAATAATAAATAATAAATAATAAATAATAAATAATAAATAATAAATAATAAATAATAAATAATAAATAATAAATAATGAATAATAAATAATAAATAATAAATAATAAATAATAAATAATAAATAATAAATAATAAATAATAAATAATAAATAATAAATAATAAATAATAAATGATACATAATAAATAATAAATAATAAATAATGAATAATAAATAATAAATAATAAATAATAAATAATAAATAATAAATAATAAATAATAAATAATAAATAATAAATAATAAATAATAAATAATAAATAATAAATAATAAATAATAAATAATAAATAATAAATAATAAATAATAAATAATAAATAATAAATAATAAATAATAAATAATAAATAATAAATAATAAATAATAAATAATAAATAATAAATAATAAATAATAAATAATAAATAATAAATAATAAATAATAAATAATAAATAATAAATAATAAATAATAAATAATAAATAATAAATAATAAATAATAAATAATAAATAATAAATAATAAATAATAAATAATAAATAATAAATAATAAATAATAAATAATAAATAATAAATAATAAATAATAAATAATAAATAATAAATAATAAATAATAAATAATAAATAATAAATAATAAATAATAAATAATAAACAAAAATGATAAATAATAAATAATAAATAATAAATAATAGATAATAAATAATAAATAATATGGTTATGTACAGGGGTACAAAGATCAAAAATTCCCATTAATGGGGGTATATGCCTCCCCAGGGTTTGCGCATGTTTAGAACAACGCTTTGGAGTAGTGTATGGGCCCTAAAAAACTCTCACAGGTCGTGTGGGGCCCTAAACTACCCCCACATAAATGGAGCCGTGAATTTAACATTACCCTTTGGGAATATATGTAATATTTTTTCAAATCAGTTTCCTCAGTATTTCAAGGTAATACTGATGTCTTTAAGTTCTGAAAATTATATTTTTAAAGTATTTGAAGATATTTTTCAAGCTTTAGTTATCTTATTTTTGACATTTTGATATTTTCTTATTATATTTTATAAAAAATATGTAGTAAGTTTATTTAAGTATTTTTATATAATTTTCTGTATTTCAAAACTATCTCCTATCCATGGGGATATTTATTACATATGTAGTATTTCTCCATATTAGTTCTAGCACTTTTATGTGGTACCTTGGCTTCTCATGCTGTCTTTCAGTATGTCAGTCCATAGTCCCACAGCTGTGTACCTGTCAGATTCCCAGGGCTGCTTACCTGGATTCACAGGTTGGCTGAAAGGTTGGCAGTGCTGCTGCTGTTCTGCCATGGTTCAATTTTTTGATTTCCGCCGCTGCGTTGGGGAATTGCAAAAAATAAAATTTCCTCTTGTAACTCCTGTAAATGATAGAATTCTTGTATTTGAAACAAAATTAACTTTGAAACCTATACGTGGGATTTCATGTGAAATATTAAAATGGTCAAAGTCACAAGGCCACGCCTCTTTAGGGATTTTCATAAATTATTCAAAAATATAAGCAGTGGGAATTTGAGGTAGTTTTCAGTGGTTGACCCTGTAAGCCTCCTGGATGCCAAGATCCTTGCTATCCTTTAGCTACCAGGGGTGATAGAATAAATAATAAATATATTATTCAAGAAATGCAGAAAAAATTCATAGAATATATGCATAAAGCTTATTGCAAGGTTGATTGGCTAATTTATGTCTTAATATTTTAAATCAATAGCAATAAATTGATTATCAAATAAATTAATGGAGGGGCCACAATTATATTGGGGATCATTAACACCTCTCTTCAGGGAATTCAGTATGAAAACAAGTAGGCCTGGTTACTTTGGAACCTTTAACTTATATTCTTGAAGGATATATTTCCCAAATAGTATATAAAATACACGGTGGAGTGGCAGGGCTTTTTAACCAAGCTGCCGAAACAGGGAAAGGATAATAAGAATCACTGGTATATTATTGAATCCTTAGGGTATGTTTTTGTGACTTGCGCTGATGGATTCAACCTGTTTACTGGGGTTATAAGGTTGTTCAGCAGTTTAAATTGATAAAAAGGTTTGGGGACGGATATTATGAATCAGAAAAGGCAATAAATCACTTAATTATCTCTTATAAATATTTGATTACCTTGGAATGGTTTCTGGATGTAAATATAACTGGGTCTCTGGGTATCACTATCCTCAGAAGAGCTCTTTATTTATAGTTTTTTGAGTCCCAATATTGTACTTCTGAGGGGCACAGGGACTCAAAGGGACAGACACTGAGGCTAGCAGAGTAAACAGTGGCAGCCTGTTTTTTTTATTGGTCCTTTAGCAGGTTTAACATCTGATTCCACTAGGGAAATGAATTATTCTACTCTATAATTGATGATTGGGTGTGTGAATAACACTAATTTGTCCATTTTATTTATTACTTAATTAATTATCCTTAGAAAATGTTCCCAGTAAGTTAACAATTATTTTAAGAGACATTCCTCCGGATGATATGATGTCAGTTGAATTCTCATTATGTATCAAATAATTGGAGTAAAGTCATGACATTGATTTTACTCCTTATTTTCAAATTTTGATTGACTTACTAAAATAATAATTTCAAAATATAAGTCATGATTATTTATGTGATGTTTTGATGTCATTATTTTTCTTATTATGTCACAAAAATACTGATTTCTTGTAGTTATCATAATTGCCTATGGAAGTATTTTAATATATTTTCAGAAGTAGTCATCATCTCATTTTCAACATTCTTGTTGTCAGCTCTCTGATACCAGGAACCTTGCAGTCTTTTAGCTACAGAGAGTGATAAAAGAACTTGGAGCAATAATATTCCAAAGAATAAACACTTTAA
The DNA here is from genome assembly GCA_025617555.3 of Puccinia polysora. Lineage (NCBI taxonomy): Eukaryota > Fungi > Basidiomycota > Pucciniomycetes > Pucciniales > Pucciniaceae > Puccinia > Puccinia polysora. The sequence continues at coordinate 29,646,967 of CM062635.1, read as the reverse complement.
AGCTCCAATAATGGTATGGTAAGAGCAAGTGCAAGGTTTATTTGGTTTGGTTATAAATATTTTAAATATAATATAAAAAGAGGGGCCACAGTATTATACTACTGGGGATCTTTACAGACTAGCAACCTCTCTTCAAGGGGCCTCCTTAGGCAGTTTAAGAACCTTGGAATAAATATGGGTGCCTTAGAAAGGACTTATTCCACTAATGGCCGGGCTTAACAGCACAAGTGGCCTAGAAAGGAAGGGAAAAACTCACTCTGAGCACTTGACCACGAAAATCCTGGAATAATTGGAAGGGTTTCAGAGCAGATGGGGTAGATTGCTTGACTAAACTTCAATGGTTGATTGGTTAATACAGGTAAATAATACTACTACAGACTAAGTCATAAATCACTTGCTTATCTTTATATAAGCACTTGATTAACAATGACACTGTGTCTGATTGATAATAAATAATTCCTGATAACTGATAACTGATTGGAAACAGAAGGGCAAAAAGAGCCTGTTTAAATATTCTTTTTGGGTGCTTGAGGGCCTTTAGAAGGGTTACTAGCCATGGGCTGAGGCTAGGGGGGCAATCAGGGCAAGATTGGCACTTCCTCAAGATGCTGTTAGCATGCTGCCTTAGATCTGTCAAGGAACAGCTCCTTTTTAGCTGCAGGATCTTTTAATCAATAGATTAGTCATTTTGCTGATCCTGCACTGATCCTCAATTTGTACAGTAAGTACTGGTCCAAAGTGAGCAGACGTGGATGTTTTTTTGATTCTCCATCCTTTGCTGATCCTGTATGTAATTTTCAATAATTTTTACGACCACTCCTTATGTAGTTTTGTGGTCTTTGAAGGTTCTGATCAACTCATGTCGTGGTGAGTCTGGATCTTTATTTAATTAATAAAAAATACTAAAAATTAGTTAATAACTAATTTTAATTAATTTTTAAGGTTTTTGAACTATAATCTATGCTTGTGTGGTAGCTTTACATATGTAGTGTAGATCCTACTATATTTTAGCTCCTCTGAGCGGTACCTGGATGTCAAACTGATCACTGCAGGAGGCGCGGCGATCAGTCCATTCAAATGCGCGCGGGGACTGATCCGCTGCTCAGATGCGCGCGGGGGACTTTACCGCTGCGCGCGTGACTAGGTCACGGGATTACCTGCGCAGGAATTCAGTTGCGCGGGAGTCCAGCGCTGTAGGGACGCGGGGCTGCGTGCGGGAGTTGGCGTATGCGGGAGTCCAACGCTGTAGGGACGCGGGGCTGCGTGCGGGAATTTGCGTGGGCGGGAGTCCAACGCTGTAGGGACGCGGGGCTGCGTGCGAGAGTTTGCATACGCGGGAGACCAGCGCTGTAGGGACGCGGGGCTGCATGCGGGAGTTTGCGTACGCGGGAGCTCAGCGCGGGGCTGCGTGCGGGAGTTTGCGTACGCGGGAGACCAGCGCTGTAGGGACGCGGGGCTGCGTGCGGGAATTGTGACAAAACCCCATTTTTCCGTGTAACTCCTAAACTACACACAACACCTGGTTTTCGACTGAAATTTAGGTGTGAAACCTATACATGACATATCATGTGAAATATTAAAATGGCTAAAGAGGTGCCATACTGGTGCCATGGTCATTTACCATTTTCTATTGAATTAATTAAAAATATAAGGAGTAAGAACTCAAGGGTGGGGTCAGTGAGTGATCCTACCTTATTTTGGGTGGGGAATCCATTTCTGCAATAATATTTATGGATTTCCTACTCCTTTATTTTATAATGATTTTATTTATTCATTTATCTTTGTTCCTTTTAATTTTGTCAATATTATTATTGTTGTTGCTTTGTCAGGTTGCTCTGTGCTAAGTAGCAGGCTGACACTTGTTATTTTAAATAATATTTAAAAAAATATATGTCAAGTTTATTTAGGTATTTTTATATATTTTTATGTATTTTTATGTATTTTTATGTATTCTTAGACTATCTACCATCCACAGGAACATTTTTCACATATGTAGAATGTTCCTGTGTAGGTTGTAGCATGTTTGTGCATTACCTGAGTTATCAGGCCGCCTGTCACTTTTTCAACTCATAGTCCAGCGGCTGTGTATTTTTCAAAGGCCCAGGGCTGTGTAGAGACCCTTGCGCAGCCAATTCTGCCACGCACGCAGCGGATCCTACCCTGCGCACATCTGAACTGACTGATCCCTGCATCTGGATTTGTTGTGATTAATCTGACAACCAGGTACCGCTCAAAAGAGCTACAACCTAATTAGGGTTGCATGGCATATGTCACAAGTTGAAATATGCTTAGTAATAATCTAAAAGTATCAAAAATTAATTAAAATTAATAAGAATTAATTTTAGAACATTTTTTAATAATAAATTAAATATCAAGGATTACCATGTAAATCATTTACTCTGATCTTTGAAGACCACAAAACACTACAAGGAGTGTTCATAAAAATTGTTAAAAATTATCTACGTGATCAGAAGATGATGGAAAATAATTAAACATCCAAATCCTTTCACTTTAAAGCAATAATAATAGTAAAAAAGAAGGATGAGTTCAGAATGATAGAATTCAGGCCATAATAGATTAACAGATCCTGTTGCTAAAAGAGTAAAGAAATCCAGAAGATCTAAGTTCAGCTGATTAACAGCATCAACTGGACGTGCTATTTGTGCTCTGACTTGCTTGCAAGCCTCAGCCCATGAGCAGAACCCTCTCTACGCGCCCTGAGAAGCTCAAAATAACCCCACAAAGATAATTATACAGACCTCTTTGGGATCCATTATTACATCATCAGTTTACCAGGAATTATTATTATCAATCAGACACCCTTTTATTGTTTGTCAATTGCTTATGATGAATCTAAGCAAGTGATTTATGACCAAGTCTGTAGTATGATTATTTATTTCTTAAAACCAATCAAACCTTGAAGTTAAGTGAGGCAATGCACCCCATCTGCTCTGAAACCCTTCCTATTATTGCACAATTTTTGTGGTAAAGTGCTCAGAGTGAGTTTTTCCCTTCCTGTCTTGGCCATGGTGCTGTTTTGCCCAGAAATTAGTGCTAAGTCACCCATCTTCATTCCAATGTTCTTAAACTGCCTAAGAAGGCCCCTTGAAGAGAGGTTGCTTTGTCTTTAAAGACCCCCAGTAGCAAAAACTGTGGCCCCTCTTTTATATACATATTGAAAACCTTTTATTACCAAACCAATTAAACACTGCAACTGCTCTCATCATGTTATTTATTTGAGCCTCTAAGCGTTGATTTTTGGAATAATAATAATTATTATTATTCCATTATTTTTATCACTCTCTGTAGCTTGAGGACTGCAAGGTTCCTGCTATCAGAGAGCTGGAAACTGGGGGTCTGTCCGGGAAATATCCTTGAATAATTAATGTTGGATTATTTATTCCTTGGACCAGTCTATTGTTTTGGAAAATAAGTCAAAATACTGAAAACATAAATTTTTGATCCTTTGTTTCTCTAGTGGATCTTAAAAGCAACAGAGAATTAATCAATTATTATTTGAACCTTCTTAAAAAGAAAAAAGAAGAAAAACTATGTAACTTTGTCCCTGTTATTATAACTCCTGAGAAACAACGAGAGAAATTGCTTTATTATAAACAGCAGGTTATAAAGGACAAAGAACTTGAGCGTGAAAGAACTATCAATTTAAATTCTTTATTAAGGCAACATAAGGAGTGGAAAATTTATCAAAGGAAGCTTTATATTCATAAACTTAATAATTCTGAAGATAAAGAAAAATCAAAAACTAATAAAAGTGAATATTTTTCTAAAAGCATCATCTTGCCACTTAAAAAACAAAAATGTTAAACTTATATTTTTTTGTCTTTATCCATCTCAGTGGATTTGGTTTTTGGTGATCTCATTGACCAGGACCTCCTAGAGGACGTCCCAGAAAGTGTACCCTTGGACTTAGCCTTGGAGTTATCCCAGGATCTGATTGGAACTCACTCAGACCCCGTTGGAATACCCCCCAAGGACATTTGTGATCCCAACCAAGTGTTGGTACCCTTGAATTTAACTTTAAGTAAGTTAAAATATATATAAAAAAATATTAAAAATATCAATACATGAAAAATATTATTTTTTATATTTTTAAGTCTTTTCTCAAAAGTTTCCACAAAAGACTTAAAAATTTATTTTGTTGCTATGTACCAAAACAGGCGCAAAACTCTTGAAACAGGTAGGCCCCATTGTATGGATCTCTGCCTGGAGGAACCTGTACGCGCAAGGACTCCAGTTGCAAGCGCAATGAGGGGGCTTGAACCAGTGACCATAGTGTCACACGGGAAAACAACGGCAACAACCGCGGCCACCAACTTGACCAACAGAGTGTTGGAGAGCCACCCATTTACCAACAAGGTATCCAAGGAGGATACCAGTCCTCCTATGCCACCCCGGCTGGACTCAACCAAGGAGGAAAGAGTCATGGTTTTAGTGAAAGAGCACGTGAGCTATTTGGAAAAATTCAAGTTGGCTCAGACCCAGGAGGATCAGCAACACCAGCATGGCACCTTTTGGCCATTTTAACATTTCACACATTATTCTATGTATAGGTTTCACACCTTAAATTCAGTCAGAATTGAGGTGTTGTGTATATTTTAGGGGTTACAGGCGGATTTGTGTTGTGTCACAATTCCCAGGCGCAGCCCCGCATTCATACAGTAAGGGTACACACGGCTGACACTCAATATTTAGGCGCATGTCAAAAGGTCCGCATGCAAAATGACTGACTGGCCTCAGGCAACAGATTCCCGCACGCAGCTGTCAAGCCCCCGCGCTTCAACAAAAATTGTATTAAGCCTGAAAGCCAGGTACTGCAGGAACAGGCTAAAACCTGCATGCATACATCATGTATATGTTAACACTTGACTGCCGGACAGAGGGATTTCTGAAACCTAAGAATTTTGAATAAAAAAATATGAAAATCAAAATATAAAGCAAATAAATTGTGAGAAACAATAGTGAAGGTTTTCATGTAAATGAGATTTCCAAATCTTTATGAACCACAAAACACAACAAGGAGTTAACCTAAAAATTATTAAAAATTACCAAAATGTGCAGAGGATTTTGTAAAATCTACTAATACCCACTTCTACCCATGTCACTCAAAAAAAAATTAATACAAAATAAGGAAATGTGTCTGAATCATAAAAATAACAAATTAACATTTTAAAAACTTCTGAAAATTATTTCACAAATAAATATGACATAGACAAGTCTAGCAGATTGACAGCACCAGAACTACGTGTCAAACTAGCCCTGGCCAGCCTACTAGGCTCATCATCCAAGCACAGCCCTCTCTACGTGCGCTGAGAAGTTCTTATTACCCCAAAAAGGTATATAAACAACCCTTTTTAAGTGATTTAAACCCCAGTAATTTTTAAGTATCAATCCAGACCCCTTGCTATCCCTGATCAAGTATTCATTCAAGATAAATAAGTGATATATGGCGATATTCTGATAGTATTATTAATGATTCTGGCCCAACATTCATTCCGTGAAGAATATCAGCAAATAACCCCAATAATTGTCCTGAGACCCTTTCAACCGTCAATCTCTGCAAGCTTCTTGAGGTAAGTACTTAAACTAGGAAGTTGTCTCCAGGCATAAGTGCTGTAAGACAGCCAGTCAATCCATCCCCTTGAGTTAGTCTTTTGTGAGCAATCACTTAAGACCTCATTGTACCAAGGTCTTTACATGGTTCAAAAAAGCCCCTTGAAGAGAGGTTGTTATCCAATAAATATTCCCAGTTTGCAGGAACTGTGTCCCCTCTTGAGATATATATATTTAAACAAATTTAATTCAACCAAACCAACCAAACTTTGCACTTGCTCTTGAATGAATTATTTGAGCATTTTGCCGTAATTTTCTTGGAATTATTATTCCAACACTAATATCACTTTCTGTAGCTAAACAAAGGCAAAGTTCCTGGCATCAGGAAGCTGACACAGACTATGAGAATTGATGAGTTAGAAATACAAAAGATCCAGGATAGTATAAAATCTTGTAAGTTGGACCTGATGAAACATATTGATGATAACCAATCAATTCTTCAGGAAGATATTCTTGCAACCATGAACCAGCTTAAGGAAGAAGTTAAGAAAACTAGTCCTACTCCTTCAGCTCACCTGATTAACAAAATTGATTTACTAAACAAAAAACTTGATTTGGATTAAACTTGATTTGGAGTTAGGTATGATTAAGAATGATCTTAGAGATCTTAAAGTTGATTCTACTAACTCCCCATTCATTGACCTGGAAGGAAATAGACCTGCTAAGCTCACAACTAATCCTAGTTTTCCTCCCAGAACCATGAAAACTAGGAATGAATCTTTTAGGCCCAGTCCTACTCCTGAAAGAGAACAGGCTTTGAAGTTACTTCCTCCCATCACTGAATAGCCTAAATTCTCCAGAGAAGGAGAATACAACCATTTCAGTTTCATAAAATTTATTTATTATACCCTTGCTTCTTATGACCTTCCTGATACAATAGTTGTGGTAAGATTGCTCAGACTATTTGAAGGAGTTGCCCTTGATTAATTTATCAATAAAAGGGAAGAATTTGGATCTTTATCCTGAAGTTCTTGGAAAGAACTGATCAAAGTAAAATTTGGTACTAGGATTTGGACAAGAAAGATGATGAAAACTTTTGAAACCTCCCAGTTTGATCCATCCAAGGACAAACCTCATGAGTGGTGCCTAGACCAGAAAAGGAGTTTAGACTGTTTTTACCCGGATGCTGATAAAGAAAAAGTCAATGAAAGACTTCTCAACTTATTTCCTGGACAAATCAACCACAGTGTAAGATGCAGGATGCCCATGGATTCTGAACTTTCTACCCTGATAGGTGTGTTGGAAGAGACTATTGATATGAATGGTCTAGATAAGAGAGTCAACAGACTACCCAGGGAACAAAATACTAGGAAGAGGGAAGATTATACTGCCAAAACTAAGGAATCTCCTGCCACTAATCCAACTACCTTGGAGGGCAAGAATACTCCAGAGTCAAAGGAAAAAGTATGTTGGAACTGTAACCAAGCAGGACATGTAAAACCTGATTGTCCTCTACCTAGGAAAAGGATTAATCCTATTGAAGTAGAAGAGTATGATAATCCTGACCCTCACCTAGATCATACTGATGGATCACTTTCTGAGTGTCATTTGATGATCACTAACCCCATACATGTCATTGAAGGTAATATTGAGTCTTCCCTAGACAGAAATTCTGTTAATCAGGATTCTAACTTACCTCAAAAATGGAATCCTAACATGAAGATTCACCACATCCCTGAGGCTAAGGTCTTCACTCTAAAACATTCTGCCCGTGAAGTTAAACTTCAGGCAAAACATGCTATGCTACTCCTTTAATTCAAGGTTCCCCTTTTAAGTTACTTCTGGAAAGTGGAGCCTTTTGCTCTTGTGTTGGTTCAACTTATTTGGAGAAACAAGACCCAAACTGGAAACTGAACTTATTACCCGTACCTCAGGCTAAGTTCAGCAGTTGTAATTCTTCTGTTAATGCTGTTGGAGTATGGTCCTCTGATATCATACTCCCTCACTGTAAAGCATCACTCAAACTGAACATTGAATTTTTAGTGCTCCAAAATGGAGTATGTGATTACTTTATCCTTGGTAATGATTCTCTTTGCCTGTATGGTATAGATGTATTCCAAAGCAAGGGTGGACTCTTTACAGGAGGGGGAGACTGGAACAAGAAGGTTCAAACATGCTATTTCAATGCTCAAACTTCTGATTCACCTTATTAAAAACATTAAGAGAGTTTCAATCAGGAATACTTCTCTCAAGCAGCTTTGAATCCCCTGATCAATGAAGAACAAAGACAGGAAATCCTAAAATTATGCTTTGAAAATCAGAATGCTAGCTGTACCAAGGATCACCCCGTTGGTCAAATCAAAGGACATGATATGATTCTTACTCTAACCATTAAGCCTCCTTACCCACGTAACCTCAGGAGACCTGCTTACCTTTCTAGTCCAAAATATAGAGCTGCTCTAGAAACTCACATCCAAGAGTTGGTTGACCTAAAATTCTTAAGGAAAGTAGGACACAATGAACAAGTAGATATCACTACTCCAGTAATTATAGTTTGGCATAATGATAAGTCAAGGATGGTTAAAGATTTCAGAATGCTGAACAACTACACCCCAGCTGATTATTATCCAGTTCCAAGGATTGAGCATGCTCTTTATAACCTGTCAAAAGCTAAGTAAATCACTACTATGGACATGCTGGAAGGTTTTCCCCAAATACCTCTCAGCCCTGATAGCCGGAAATTCATGAGAATTATCTGTCATTTGGGATTTTATGAGTATCTAAGGGTGCCTTTTAGTATAAAAAATGTTCCTTCTCATTTTCAAAGGATGATGGACACAGTTCTAGGATTGTTCATCAGACAAGGATGGATGATGGTTTACATGATGATGGTATCATTTTCTCTGATGATTGGGATACCCACCTAGATATGGTAAGATTAGGCCTCAAAACCATCTATGCCGTGGGATTTAAGGTATTGATGAAAAAGTGTAACTTTGGTTATGGAGAACTGAAAGCCTTAGGACACATTGTCTCTGGAATAACCTGAGCTGCTGACCAAAACAAGATAGCAGCAGTAATGAATAGGCCAATGCCTAAGAATAAAACTGAACTCCTATCTTTTATTAGCTTTTGCAGCTACTATTGGAAGTACTTACCAAAGTTTGCTCTTATAACCAAGTTTATTTATGAAATCTGCAACAACACCACCTTGTTTGAAATGACTCATGAAAGAGTTAAGAATTATGATGAACTCAAGATGGCCACGGCTTCAGCTCCAGTACTGATTCAGCCAGACTATTTTAAACCCTTCAAGCTCTATATATATTCAAATATGGAAGGGCTAGGAGCTGCATTAAACCAGGAAGTCAAAGAGGATGACAACCTGGTGGAAAAGCCTATACTCTTCATATTCAGAAAAGTAAGGATACTGAGAAAAGGTATGGTGCAAGCCAAATGGAATGCCTTGCTTTAGTATGGTCTCTGGAAAAACTTCATTACTACTTGGAAGGTACCAAGGTCACAGTGATTACCAAATGCAACTCCTTCAGGACTTTGATTAACATGAAGAACCCTAGTAGTCACATGTTAAGATGGCAGATAGCCATACAACAGTACAGAGGTCAGATGACCATAGATCACCAAGCTGGTACTAAACACCAGAATTCCAATAGTTTGAGCAGGAATTCTTTACCTAATGACCCAAGTAACCCTGCCTATGACCCAGAGGATAATGATATCTTCCCTATCCTTAACATTAACATGTTGAACATTGAAGCTCCTATAATGGGAATCCACATTTGTGAATTGGATGAATCCTTGTTCAACTCAATCAAACAATCTCAAAGTTCTGGCATGAAAACTCTGATAAACATTATGGAAAGTACTTCTCCACCATCTGAATTGATCAATAGCCTACCTGAACCCCTCTTGAAACCATACAAAGCCGGAAGGTTCACCATATGGGATGGTGTAGTATACTACAGGCATCAACATTAAAGTGTTATAGTCTTAACTAAGGATGACCATATCAAACACCTCCTGAATTATTGCCATGATAACTGCTGATCTGGTCATTAATCTGCTGATAGAACCTAAGATAAAGTTAAACAAGCTGCTTGGTGGATCAATTGGAGATACTCCACTATCCAGTTTGTTAATAGTTGTGAAACTTGTCAGAAGTCCAACAGGACCACTGGAAAAAGGTTTGGTCTACTAAAAAAGATTGCTGAAGCCAAGAAAAGATGGGAGATCATCAACATGGACTTTGTAACTGGACTACCACCAGGAGGAGCCTATTCCTACAACTCAGTCCTAGTCATCGTGGATAGGTTCTCCAAGAAAGCAAAGTTTCTACCTAATCACAAGGAAGACTCTGCTATGCAAGTTGCCCTATTATTTTGGAACAAACCCATTGCCAATGTTGGAGTTCCCAAGATCATTATCAGTGACTGAGATCCTAAATTCAACTCTGAGTTCTGGATGAATATTCATGACATGCTGGGAACCACCTTAGCTTTCTCTACAGCTTATCACCCTCAGAAAAATGGCTTAGCTTAAAGGATGATTCAGACCCTGGAAGACATTCTCAGGAGATTCTGTGGCTTTGGTCTGGAATACAAAAATTCTCATGGTTATTCCCACGATTGGTTTAGCCTTTTACTCCCACTAGAGATGGCCTGCAACAGTAGCAAGCACTTTACCACCAAGGAAGCACCCTACATACTGGAAATAGGATGGATTACTAAATTATCCAAGGATAACCTTAATTACCAGCTAACAAAGATTCACCCTAAATTGCTTGATTTCAAAAAAATGATAGATATAGCCAATAAACATGCTGTTAATTTTGTCCAGGATGCTGTGGAGTATAACAAAAAAAGGTGAGATAAAACCCATGAGGAGCCTAATTTCAAGATTAGTGATCAAGTCTTGATCTCTACCACCAATTTCACCAACTTAGCTGGAAATAGAAAGCTTAGGCCAGCTTTTGTTGGACCTTTCACCATAAATAAAATTCATGGTAAGAATGCTGTGGAAGTAATCCTTAGTGATGAGTTTTCAAGAAAACACCCATTCTTCCCAGTAAGTCTCATCAAAAACTACCTCCCAAGGAATGGAGCATATACTCCTTCACCTGAAATACCTGTTGCAGAAGAACCTGGAAAGGACAGAGGAAAAATTAGCAGGATCCTTCAAGATAAAAAAGAAAGGCTCAATGGAAAAGATGTCAGACTCTAACTAGTTAGATACAAGGGAGACTCAGCTTATAAGGACGAATGGTTACATGAACACAATATCCCTGATGGACCCATACACCTAAGGAACTACAGAGCCAGCACAAGGCATTGACCCAGATTTTTTTTTCAGATATATACATATCTTGGAGTGGGGGAATGTCAGCTTGCTACTATGTACAGAGCAGCCTGTCATAGCAACACAAAACTATTAAAAATAAGAATATCTCAATTAACAAAAGAAGGAGTGAGAGGTTCATAAATATTATGAAATAAATGTGTTCCTGACCCAAAATTAGGTAGGGTCACTCACCGACCCCTCCCCTTGAAATCCAAGTCCTTACATTTTAAAATTAAAAAGAAAATAACTAAAAATTACAACACCAGTATGGAACCTTTTGGCCATTCCAACATTTCACACGTGTTGTAACGTATAGGGTTTACACATTAAATTCACTCAGAATTGGGGTGTTGTGTATATTTTAGGAGTTACACGCGGAAATGTGTTATATCACAATTCCTGCGCGCAGCCCCGCATTTTTACATACCCCTACTTACTTGTACTAGCAGTTTCCCCCGTACTAGAGACCTGCCCGCAGCTAATTCTGCAACGCATGCAGAGGATCCCACCCCGCGCGCATCTGAACTGACTGATTCCCGCATCTGGATCTGTCCTGACTAATCTGACAACCAGGTACCGCTCAAAAGAGCTACAACTTATTTAGGGTTGCCTGGCATATGTAACAAGTTGACATCTGCATTAGTAATAATTTATTATTTATTATTTATTGTTTATTATTTATTATTTATTATTTATTATTTATTATTTATTATTTATTATTTATTATTTATTATTTATTATTTATTATTTATTATTTATTATTTATTATTTATTATTTATTATTTATTATTTATTATTTATTATTTATTATTTATTATTTATTATTTATTATTTATTATTTATTATTTATTATTTATTATTTATTATTTATTATTTATTATTTATTATCTTATTATTTATTATTTATTATTTATTATTTATTATTTATTATTTATTATTTATTATTTATTATTTATTATTTATTATTTATTATTTATTATTTATTATTTATTATTTATTATTTATTATTTATTATTTATTATTTATTATTTATTATTTATTATTTATTATTTATTATTTATTATTTATTATTTATTATTTATTATTTATTATTTATTATTTATTATTTATTATTTATTATTTATTATTTATTATTTATTATTTATTATTTATTATTTATTATTTATTATTTATTATTTATTATTTATTATTTATTATTTATTATTTATTATTTATTATTTATTATTTATTATTTATTATTTATTATTTATTATTTATTATTTATTATTTATTATTTATTATTTATTATTTATTATTTATTATTTATTATTTATTATTTATTATTTATTATTTATTATTTATTATTTATTATTTATTATTTATTATTTATTATTTATTATTTATTATTTATTATTTATTATTTATTATTTATTATTTATTATTTATTATTTATTATTTATTATTTATTATTTATTATTTATTATTTATTATTTATTATTTATTATTTATTATTTATTATTTATTATTTATTATTTATTATTTATTATTTATTATTTATTATTTATTATTTATTATTTATTATTTATTATTTATTATTTATTATTTATTATTTATTATTTATTATTTATTATTTATTATTTATTATTTATTATTTATTATTTATTATTTATTATTTATTATTTATTATTTATTATTTATTATTTATTATTTATTATTTATTATTTATTATTTATTATTTATTATTTATTATTTATTATTTATTATTTATTATTTATTATTTATTATTTATTATTTATTATTTATTATTTATTATTTATTATTTATTATTTATTATTTATTATTTATTATTTATTATTTATTATTTATTATTTATTATTTATTATTTATTATTTATTATTTATTATTTATTATTTATTATTTATTATTTATTATTTATTATTTATTATTTATTATTTATTATTTATTATTTATTATTTATTATTTATTATTTATTATTTATTATTTATTATTTATTATTTATTATTTATTATTTATTATTTATTATTTATTATTTATTATTTATTATTTATTATTTATTATTTATTATTTATTATTTATTATTTATTATTTATTATTTATTATTTATTATTTATTATTTATTATTTATTATTTATTATTTATTATTTATTATTTATTATTTATTATTTATTATTTATTATTTATTATTTATTATTTATTATTTATTATTTATTATTTATTATTTATTATTTATTATTTATTATTTATTATTTATTATTTATTATTTATTATTTATTATTTATTATTTATTATTTATTATTTATTATTTATTATTTATTATTTATTATTTATTATTTATTATTTATTATTTATTATTTATTATTTATTATTTATTATTTATTATTTATTATTTATTATTTATTATTTATTATTTATTATTTATTATTTATTATTTATTATTTATTATTTATTATTTATTATTTATTATTTATTATTTATTATTTATTATTTATTATTTATTATTTATTATTTATTATTTATTATTTATTATTTATTATTTATTATTTATTATTTATTATTTATTATTTATTATTTATTATTTATTATTTATTATTTATTATTTATTATTTATTATTTATTATTTATTATTTATTATTTATTATTTATTATTTATTATTTATTATTTATTATTTATTATTTATTATTTATTATTTATTATTTATTATTTATTATTTATTATTTATTATTTATTATTTATTATTTATTATTTATTATTTATTATTTATTATTTATTATTTATTATTTATTATTTATTATTTATTATTTATTATTTATTATTTATTATTTATTATTTATTATTTATTATTTATTATTTATTATTTATTATTTATTATTTATTATTTATTATTTATTATTTATTATTTATTATTTATTATTTATTATTTATTATTTATTATTTATTATTTATTATTTATTATTTATTATTTATTATTTATTATTTATTATTTATTATTTATTATTTATTATTTATTATTTATTATTTATTATTTATTATTTATTATTTATTATTTATTATTTATTATTTATTATTTATTATTTATTATTTATTATTTATTATTTATTATTTATTATTTATTATTTATTATTTATTATTTATTATTTATTATTTATTATTTATTATTTATTATTTATTATTTATTATTTATTATTTATTATTTATTATTTATTATTTATTATTTATTATTCATTATTTATTATTTATTATTTATTATTTATAATTTATTATTTATTATTTATTATTTATTATTTATTATTTATTATTTATTATTTATTATTTATTATTTATTATTTATTATTTATTATTGATTATTTATTATTTATTATCTATTATTTATTATTTATTATTTATTATTTATTATTTATTATTTATTATTTATTATTTATTATTTATTATTGATTATCTATTATTTATTATTTATTATTTATTATTTATTATTTATTTTTTATTTTTTATTTTTTATTTTTTATTATTTATTATTTATTATTTATTATTTATTATTTATTATTTATTATTTATTATTTATTATTTATTATTTATTATTTATTATTTATTATTTATTATTTATTATTTATTATTTATTATTTATTATTTATTATTTATTATTTATTATTTATTATTTATTATTTATTATTTATTATTTATTATTTATTATTTATTATTTATTATTTATTATTTATTATTTATTATTTATTATTTATTATTTATTATTGATTATCTATTATTTATTATTTATTATTTATTATTTATTATTTATTATTTATTTTTTATTATTTATTATTTATTATTTATTATTTATTATTTATTATTTATTATTTATTATTTATTATTTATTATTTATTATTTATTATTTATTATTTATTATTTATTATTTATTATTTATTATTTATTATTTATTATTTATTATTTATTATTTATTATTTATTATTTATTATTTATTATTTATTATTTATTATTTATTATTTATAATTTATTATTTATTATTTATTATTTATTATTTATTATTTATTATTTATTATTTATTATTTATAATTTATTATTTATTATTTATTATTTATTATTTATTATTTATTATTTATTATTTATTATTTATTATTTATTATTTATTATTTATTATTTATTATTTATTATTTATTATTTATTATTTATTATTTATTATTTATTATTTATTATTTATTATTTATTATTTATTATTTATTATTTATTATTTATTATTTATTATTTATTATTTATTATTTATTATTTATTATTTACTATTTATTATTTATTATTCATTATTCATTATTTATTATTTATTATCTATTATCTATTATCTATTATTTATTATTTAGTGGAGGCTACAAAAATTGATTTTAGTTGTGTAGCATGCCACACGGCTCATTTGAGCCTTGTAGGGTGCGACACAGCGCATTCAGTCGTGTAAACAGTCGTGTTAATGACTCAGAGATTTGTGAATTTAACATTAACCATTCCCATAGCATATATTTTTGATTAATTATTTCAAGTAAATTAACAGAATTTTGAAAATAAGGACCAAAATCAGGATTATGATTTCACTCCCATCAGCTAATACATAAAGAGAACCCATCTGACATCAGATTACCCATAGGAATTTTTCCTAAGAAGACGCATTAGCATCCTGGGAGCATTTACTAAGGATAATTAATGAAGTGATGATCAGGTGGATAGACTAGTGTTATTCACATTTCAAAACATCAATCAGAAAGTAGAACAATCCCATACCCTGTGGAAATAGATGCTTCCCATGGTATAGTCCCAAGGAAACATGACTGGCTACCACTGGTTACTTCGCTAGCCTTAGCACCTGTCTCTTAGAGCCCATTTAGCCCTCACAAACACAGATGTGGAATTCAAAAAGATTCAAATAAAGAGCCCTTTTTGAGGTTATTGATACCCCAGACCCAGTTATATGTACATCCAGAAACCATGTCAAGTTAATCAAATACTTATAAGAGATAATTAAGTGATTTATGGCTTTAGTCTAATTAATATTATACTTCCCAAAATTCTTTTATCAATTTAAACTTCTGAACAACCTGTTAACCCCATTAACAGGTTTAAGCCATCAGTGCATGTTCCAAACAGGTACCCAAAGGATTAAATACTATACCAGTAAGTTTATTATCCTTTTCCTGTTGTCTCAGCTTGGTTGAAAGGCCCCAAAACTTCACCATATATTATATATATATATTATCTTTGGAAAATAAATCCTTTAAGAATATAAATTAAAGGTTCCAAAGTAATTAGGTCTATGTTTTTTCAAATTGAACTCCCTGAAGAGAGGTGTTAAAGATCACCAATATTGTTGTAACCCCTATTTTAATTTATTTAATAATGAATTCATCAATATTTATTAATAATATTTAATCAAATCAATAAACCTTGCAATAGCTTTACCCAAATATTTTATGGATTTTTGCTGCATTTTTTGAATAAAATATTCATCATTTATACCATCACCTCTGGTATCCAAAGGATAGCAAGGTTATTGGCATCCAGGAGGCTGAACTAAACTTTCATGAATTAGGTTGATTGGCTTTTGATAAATAATAATAATACTGCAGAATAAGTCATAAATCACTTGATTATATCTTTATAAGCATTTTATTAACAATCACACAGAGTCTGATTTAAAATAATTAATTCCTGGTAAAACTGATGGGGAGTAATGGATACATAGAGGTCTTTTTAAATGCCTTTTGGGGTGATAATGAGCTTCTCAAGGCACATAGAGAGGGTTCTGCTCATTTTCTCAAGCTGGAAAGCCAAGAAGGGAAATTTCAGCACGTCCAAATTGTTCTATCAATCAGCTGTCCTCAGATTGGCTGTATTTCTGCACTATTTTAGCAACAGGATCTTTTAATCTTTTCATGGCGTAATTCTGATAATCCTGAACTTATCTGTCACGACTGCCCCTGGTGTGCAAGGGGCTGAAGGCACAGGCACTACTACTCATAGAACTCAAGGATGTTTGATTGAATTTCAATGAAGGAGATGAAAGGCGGAGTACAAGTGATGAGAAGAGGAAGGATGAGAAGACCAGTCCAGGAGGTTTGTTGAAGAGAGAGTTGTTGAATCCTATAAGAGTAACACCAGGAAGGGGCAAGGTGATATGAGTTAAGCAGGCTGGGTGAAGCTTGTCTTGTGCTGAGATGACACCTACTGGCAGAGGGACTAACCAGTAAGAAGTAGTATACTAATTCCTTGGGGGGAATTTGTCCAGGAGGGAAGGAGAGGCCAGTATATGTGAGAGCTGAGAAGGAGGCTTTGAGGGATGAGTGGCTGGTGTTGCAGGTTGGAGTTCCCATGGTATTACATGTTGACTGATTGAGCTGGAGGCTGCAGGTGACTAATTGGGTGATGGGCCTATCCAGGAAGGTTTGACATGTACTTATCTGGAGTCCTGGGAGTATGGGCTAAACAGACAGTGGAGATTATGTACTATGTATATAAAAAGTGTAGTATGTACTAACTCATATACCAATTGGGTTGAGGAGTGATGAAGGTTGTACCAAGCCATGGAGAGAGTGAGAGGGCCTGAGAAGGTTGGCTGAATCACATGACAGGTGAGGTGTACATGGAAATAGAGCTTATACCATACAGGGAGAGGGTGATCTGGTGGAAGAGGATGGAGACTGCAAGAGATGCAGAGGTAGTACTATCTGGTGGAAGGTACAGGATTAGTGAAGTTGGGTTTGATATGAGGGTGAGCTTGATGAAGAGGTTGGATTGGTTTAGTTGAAGGAGTGTCAGAACTACGGTTATGACATTATCCTTCATTTTTAAAATTAATATTTGTTTTAAGTAGACAGATGTGGCTATTTATTAATTTTTCATCATATGTTGAGCACATAGGTAATTTTTATTAATTTTTACAGCTACTCCTTGTAGGTTTTTGGGGTCTTCAAATATTAGGATTTGTCTGCTTCTTGGTAACGTTCAATATTTGAATCACACTTCAAAATTAATTATATAATGTTTTTATTTAATTTTGAAGTTTTTTAAATCATTTATAATGCATATGTAACATTATTACATATTCAAGGTAAACATAACTAGGTTGTAGCTCCTGTGAGCTGTACCTGCTTTCAGATTTGTCACAACTGATCCTGACGCGGGTATCAGTCCATTCAGATGCCCGTGGGGTAGGATCCGCTGCATCAGTGGAAAAATTGGCTGCGCGCGGGACTTTTTTATGCAGGAATGTGATGCTACAGGTAGGTAGGGGTTGTGTAGGAACGCGGGACTGCGTGTGGGAATTGTAACATAACACATATCCATGCGTAACTCCAAAAATATACAGAACACCTCAATTCTGACTTTATTTGAGGTTTCAAACCTTTAAGTGTCAATATGCGTGAAATATTAAATTCGGAAAAAGGTGCCATATTGGCGCCATGACCTTTTGGTCAATTCTTATTTAATTATTTAAACTATGAAGGAGTTATATTTCAAGGGTGGGGTTGGTGAGTGACCCTATCTTATTTTGGGTGGGGAATCCATTTCTGCTATAATATTTATGGATTCCTCACTACTTTTTAATATTTTTATGTATTTTTTTGATTTTGTATTTTTGTTACTTTGACAGGTTGCTCTGTATGTAGTAGCAGGCTGACAATTGTTTTTTGTCACCATTCCCCGTGCAAGCCCTGAATCTCTGCATACAGTCTGAATGCTTCCAAGTATTCTAGAATTGAATAATGTTTCCAGAAATGCATGCATCTGTTAAGTCTCAAAAAATTCCCACATTCAATCCAATCCCACACATCTGCACGCAGCAGACCATCAACTCCCGCATTCCAGAACTGCCGGACAATAAAATTAAGGAAGGTACAGTCATTAATAGCTACAACCTAATTTGACCATTGGTGCATATTTAATAAAGTTACATATGCATATAAGATGATCTAAAAACATAAATTGTTAAATAAAAACACTGAATATTTACATAGAAAACCTCTTTATTTGCAATAAAAATAATAAATATCACCAAGACTCATACTGATCCAAATTTTCAAGTACCACAAAACATATCAACAAGATATCAGAAAAAGCATTAAAAATTACGGTTGTGATCAGCAGGTAATTCAAAATAAAAACTCAACTTTGATCACATTAGTGTGGAAATTATGGCCAGAAATTAGGTAAGTGGCAGGAGGAGCAGTAATTAAAGAAAAAGAAATGCTGGGAACCTTGTGTCTATAAAGGCTAACAGGCTCTCACAATGGTGCAATATGGGGACAATTGATTGGATACATTTGAATGGACATAGACGGAAACAGCAGGGAGAAGGGCTACTTAAGTACAAACATTTTCCCTTATGTGGGCTCATTTTAAAACAAGATAAAAGGCAAAAATTAGGCCATCAAAGGGCTCTCCTTGCTCTACAACCATCCTTGCATGGTCACACCCCAAGGCAGGGGCCCAGTTGGCCCCAGTTAGCCCCTGTGGCTGATCAAGGCAGGGGCCCAGTTGGCCCCCGTCAGTCCCTGTGGCTGATATAAATTCCACTTGTTGGACCCATACAGCCAAACCAGTGTTGCTTGGCCCTTTTGCTCCCTACTAACTACCATTCACTGGTTGGTTATGGCTGGGATGATCTCCATGGACCCCAGCCTATCCCACAAGCCCCTCCTGGGCCAGTGGGTGGGTCACTTACACCAATTGGACCAGCAAACACTCCATGGAGGGTGACTTAGTGCTACGCACACACCAGGTGGGGCGGCAGTCCAATGGACATGCATGCCCCACCCTCTAATTTTGCATTCAAGGGGGAGGTGATGTAACCCCCCCCCCCCATGGCCTTCTGGTACCACTATTGCCACCACAACCACATTGGTTGGGGCATCAGTAGCAACTAATATCAATGGGGGGGTGGTCAGATCCCCCCCTCATTGTTGGTAACACAAATTAACCCTAGGGAGGTGTTCAAGTCCCCCCCAGGGTTGTTGCTCCTCCCCCTTGGTAAAGGGTGGGGGAGATGGCCCCTTGCTTGTTGGTTGGAGGGTGGTCAAGTCCCCCCCTCCGCCAATTGCCTTGTTGCAACCAGCCTAGTCCTTTGCTAATGGGAGGGTGATCAAATCCCTCCCACCACCTGTTGCCTTGTTTCAACCAGCCAAGCCACCTTTTTGGCTCACTTGAGGCAATGGGGGAAGCAGTATTGCTCCCCCCTTTGCCTCCACGACCCCTTGCGCGCAACCCCAATGACATACAGGGGTGGAGGGACTCCAAATGAGTTCCCCTTCCCCTTAAAATGACCCTGTGTGGGTTGTTGGGCAAGAAACAGAAGCCCCAAGCGGGAAACAGCCCCAATGGGCTTTCCCAGCCCAAACACCTGAAATGGCTACTTTGGGTGGCCAGCATGGCTGGCCAAGTATGTCCAAACTGAAAATTGGACCCAATAATGCCCATTCATGCCCATTTATTTGGGTTGGCCCTTCCATCCCAAGGGGCCCTTGATGGCCTGTGTACCAAATGAATTATTTTACCTGTTTTGAGGCTAGTTTCCCCAAATCTGTGACATCCACACAGGCCTGTGTGGTCCATATGGTTTTCCAATGGGCCATAGAGGCCCGTATGTGCATCCCATTTGGATGACCCCTATACATGTCACACATGTGAGTGCCTATGTATTCTTACAATTAGTCCAATAATAATAACACAATCAACGGATATATGCAGAATCATAAAAATGAAAGATTAACACATCAACAGATCCTGCAGCTAAAATAAGTGCAGAAATCCAGAAAATCTGTGATCAGTTGATTGAAAGCACCAAGTGGATGTGCAAAACTTGCCCTTTTTGGCTCGCAAGCCTCAGAAGATGCTGGGCCCCCTCTACATTCCCTGAGAAGCTCATTTTCACCCAGAAAAGGTATTTTTAAGACTTTCCTTTAGCTTATTGTTCCCCAGTAACCTAGAATTTATCATTTATTATGCAGAAAACCTTTGTCAGCTTGCTACTATTGCAGAGCAAGCTGCAAAAGTAACAGAAATAACATAAAAAGTACAGGGCCAGCAAAAGGAACTGAAACACACATGAAGTTGATTTTCTCCCAACATCCTCCAGATTTTTTTCAGATATGGCCATATCTTGGAGTGGGGGAATGTAAGCTTGCTACTATTGCAAAGCAAGCTGCAAAAGTAACAAAAATTACTTAAAAATAATAATAATACAATTAACCTAAGAAGGAGTAGGAAAGCCATAAACATTGAATTTGCCACCCAAAATGAGGTAGGGTCACTTGCTGACTCCACCCTTGAAATCCAACTCCTTAGATTTTTAAATAATTAAGGAAAGAAAGACCAAAATACCACAGCACCACTATTGAACTTTTTGCCAATTAAATATTTCACACATAATTTCACTTATGGGTTTCACACATAAAATTCAGTCAGAATTGAGGTGTTGTGTATATATTAGGAGTTACGGACGGAAATGTCTTATGTCACAATTCCCGCATGCAGCCATGGCAGCCAATGCACCCGCGCGCGGCTGAGATACAGCCCTGTCACTCCGTCAAGGTTGTGTACGCAGCCCCGGGCATCTGACAAGTACGCGGCTGCGGGAATATGGGTTGAAAAAGTGACAGGAGGCCTGAGAACCTTAGGTACTGCATAAACATTCTACACCCACATGGGAACATTCTAAAAATGTAGGAAATGTTTTTGTTGATAGTAGATAGTTTAAAAGTACATAATATTATATAAAAATAATTAAATAACCCTTATACATATTTTTTATCAAATATGATTCAAAGTACCAACAATGTCAAAAAAAAGACAATGACAACTTCTAAAAATATATTTAAATTCTTTAATATACTATTATGAGAATTTCTAGACATCAATATTTTTGTGACATACTAGGAAAACTAATGATGTAAAATTATTACATTGATTCCCATGAATTATATTTTTAAGTAATTATTTTAGGAAATCAACTGAAACTGGAAAATAAGGAGTAAAATCAATATCATGAATTTACTCCAATGATTTAATACATAATGAGGACACACCTGAAATCAGAATGTCCGTGGAATGTCTATTAAAATAATTATTAACTTACTGGGAACATTTACTAAGGATAATTGATTAAATAATACATAATTAGGACAGATTAGTGTTATTCACACGTCCTAATATCAATTATAAAGTAAAATAATTCCCATACACTGAGGAATGAGATGCTACCACCAAGAACACATGAATGGCTAAAACTGGTTAGCCTGCTAGCCTCAGTTTCTGTCCCTTTGAGCCCCTGTACCCCTCAGAAGGATAATTTTGGGATTCAAAAAGCTATAAATAAAGAGCTCTTTTGAGGATATTGATGAGCAGAGACCCAGTGATAGTTATATCCAGAAACTGTGCCAAGGTAATCAAGTACTTATAAGAGATGGGGAAGTGATTTATGGCTTAATCTGATTAATAATATCAGTCCTGAACCTATTTATATCAATTTAAACTGCTGAACAACCTTATATCCCCAGTATACAGGTTCAACCCATCAGTGCACGTTCTAAACAGATACCCTAAGGATTTAAAAATATACCAGTGAGTTTTATTATTCTTTCTCTGTTGAATAATATGATTATCAAATATTTTTAAAGAGGGACCACAATTATATTGGAGATCTTTAACACCTCTCTTCAGGGATTTCAGTATGAACACACGTATTCCTGGTTTCTTTGGGCTCTTTAGTTTAAAGGATATTTTTCCCAAAGATAATACGTATATAAAATACATGGTGGAGTGGCAGGGCCTTGTAACCAAGCTGCCACAACAGAGAACGGATAATAAAACTCACTGCTATATTATTAAAGCCTTTGGGTATCTTTTTGGGACGTGCAATGATGGGTTAAACCTGTATACTGGGGTTATAAGGTTGTTCAGCAGTTTTAATTGATAAAAAAGAGTTTGGGGATGGGAATTATTGATCAGACTTAGCCATAAATTACTTACTTATATCTTATAAGTAATTGATTACCTTGGCACGGTGTCTGGATATAAAGATAACTGGGTCTCTGTCCATCAATATCCTCAAAAGAGCTTTTTATTTATAGCTTTTGGAGTCCCAATACTATCCTTCTGAGGGGTACAGGGGCTCAAAAGGGACGGAAACTAAGGCTAGCAGGGTAACCAGTGGTAGCCTGTCACGTTTTCTTGGTGCTGGAGCACAGGTAGCATCTAATTCCTTGGGGTATGGGAATTATTCTACTTTATAATTGATATTAGGACGTGTGAATAACACTAATCTGTCCTATTTATGTATTATTTAATTAATTATTGTTAGTAAATGTTCACAGTAAGTTAATGATTCTTTTAATGGACATTTCTACGGACATTCTGATGTCAGGTGTCAGCTTGCTACTATATACAGAGCAAAACTGTCAAATAGTAACACAAAATAAGGAAAAATAAGAATACCTCAATTAACAAATCAAGAAGTGAGAAATCCATAAATATTATTACAGGAATGAATTCCTCACCCAAAATTAGGTAGGTTCACTCACTGACCCCACCCTTGAATTCCAAGGCCTTATATTTTTAAAATAATTAAAAGGAAAAGTACTGGAAATAACGACACCTGTATGGCACTTTTTTGCCATTTTAATATTTCACACTTTTTGTCACGTATAGGGTGTACACCTAAAATTCACTCAGAATTGAGGTGTTGTGTACATTTTAGGAGTTACATGCAGAAATGTGTTATGTCACAATTCCCGCGCGCAGCCCCGCATCATTACATAACCCTATGTACTAGCAGCAGCAGGATCCTGCGTACTAGAGACCCACGCGCAGCTGATTCTGCCACGCACGCAGCGGATCCTACCCCGCGCGCATTGGTATACTGATCCCCGCGCCTGGATCAGTTGGGACTAATCTGACAACTAGGTACCCCCCAGGAGAGCTACAACCTAGTTAGGGTTGCCTAGTATATGTAACAAACGGACATATGCATTAACAATAATCTAAAAAGATCAAAACTTAAATAAAATTAATGAAAATTAAGTTTTAAAAATTTTTTAATAATAAATCAAAGATCAAGGACTACCACGTAAACCACGGATCTTGATCTTTGAAGACCACGAAACACTACAAGAAGTGTTCATAAAAATTATTAAAAATTATTAAAATGATCAGCAGATGAAGGAAAATCAGTAAACATTCACATCTGAACGCTTTGAAGCAATATCAATAGTACAAATAAAGGATGAGTACAGAATGATCAAATTTAAGCCATAACTAATTAACAGATCCTGTGGCTAAAATAGTGCAGAAATGCAGCAGATCTAAGGACAGCTGATTGACAGCACCAATTAGACATGCTAATCTTTCCCTGACCAGCTTTCCAGCCTCAGCCCAAGAGCAGAACCCTCTCTACACGCCCTGAGAAGACCAAAATCACCCCAAAAAGGTATTTATACAGACCTCTTTGGATGCATTATTCAATCAGAGTTTACCAGGAATTATTTATTATAAATCAGACACCGTGTCATTGTTAGCCAAGTGCTTATATGAAGATAAGCAAGTGATTTATGACTTAGTCTGTAGTAGTATTATTTACCTCTATTAACCAACCAACCATTGAAGTTTAGCCAAGCATCTACCTCATCTGCCCTGAAACCCTTCCAATTATTCCAGGATTTCCTTGGTAAAAGTGCTCAGAGTGAGTTTTACCCTTCCTGTCTAGGCTGCTTGAGCTTTTAAGCCCGGCCACTAGTGGAATAAGTCCTTTCTAAGGCACCCATCTTTATTCCAAGGTTCTTAAACTGCCCAAGGAGGCCCCTTGAAGAGAGGTTGCTAGTCTGTAAAGATCCCCAGTAGTATAATACTGTGGCCCCTCTTTTATATTATATTGAAAAACATCTACCATCAAACCAATTAAACCTTGCAACTGCTCTTATTAAATCATTTATTTGAGCTTCTAAGCGTTTATTATTGGAATCATAATTATTATTATCATTCCAGCATTTTTATCGCTCTCTGTAGCTACAGGACTGCAAGGTTCCTGGTATCAGAGAGCTGACATCAGGTGAGTTCTCATTATGTTTTAAATAATTCTAGTAAAGTCATGGTATTGATTTTACCCCTTATTTTCAATTTTCAGTTGATTTACTGTAATAATTACTTAAAAATATAAGTCATGGGAATTAATGTAATATTTCTACATAATTGGTTTTCTTATTATGTCACAAAAATATTGATGTCTATAAATTCTCATAATAGTATATCAAAGCATTTTAATATATTTTTAGAATTTTTCATTGTCTTATTTTTGACATTCTTGGTACTTTGAATTATATTTAATAAAAAATACGTATAAGGTTTATTTAAGTATTTTTATATAATATCATTTACGTTGAGACTATCTACTATCCAAGGGAACATTTATTACATATGTAGAATGTTCCCGTGTGGGGTTTAGCATGTTTAAGCAGCACCTAAGCCTCTGAGGCCTCCTGTCACTCTGTCAACGTGTAGTCCCGTGGCTGCCTACTTGTCAGAGGCCCGGGTCTGCGTACACAACCTTGACAGAGTGACAGGGCTGTATCTCAGCCGCGGGCGGGTGCATTGGCTGCGGCAGATGCGTGCAGGAATTGTGACAAAACATATTTCCGTCTGTAACTCCTAAAACATACACAACACCTCATTCCCGACTGAATCTTAGGTGTGAAACCTATACGTGATGATAGGTGTGAAATATTGAATTGACCAAAAGATCAATAGTGGAGACATGGTATTTTGATCTTTCTTTCCTTAATTATTTCAAAATATAAGGAGTTGGATGTTAAGGGTGGGGTCATTGAGTGACCCTACCTACTTTTGGTTGGAGAATCCATTTCTGTAATAATATTTATGGTTTTCCTACTTCTTCTTAGGTTAATTATATTATCATTATTTTTAAGTAATTTTTGTTACTTTTGCAGCTTGCTTTGCAATAGTAGCAAGGTGAAATTCCCCCACTCCAAGATATGGCCATATCTGAAAAAAATCTGGAGGATGTAGGGAGAAAATTAACTTCATGTGTGTTTCAGTTACTTTTGCTGGCCCTGTAGTTTCTGAGATTTATTGGTCTATCAGGTATGTTATTTTCTGGTAACCATTCATCTTTGTCTGCAGATTCTCCTTTGTATCTTACTAAGTATAGTCTAACATCTTTTCCTTGTACTCTCTCTTCCTTTTCTCTCAATATCCTGCGGACTTTCCCTTTTTCATTCACAGGGTCAGGCTCTATTGGGATTATTTCTGGAGGGAGGTTGCTACCTTCTCCTTGTTGAAAGTGTTTGACTAGGCTAACAGGAAATACTGGGTGTTTCCTTGATAATTCTTCACTCAAGATTACTTCCACAGCATTTTTGCCATGCATTTTCTTGATAAAAAATGATCCAACAAAGGCTGGTTTCAGTTTTCTGTTACCTGCTAGATTGTTGAAATTGGTTGTAGATATCAAGATCTGATCTCCTATTTCAAAGTTGAGTTCTTTATTTGATTTGTCCCATCTTTGTTTGTTGTATTCTACTGCGTCTCCTACACATTTCTGAGCATAATTATTTTCCAGATCTATCATCTTCTGAAATTCAAGAGATGTTGGATTAATATTGGCTAAGTTATAGTTTAAGTTATTCTTTGGGAGTTTTGTAATCCATCCTGTTTCTAGTATGTAAGGGGATTCTTTGGAAGTAGAATGTTTACTGCTGTTATAAGCCATTTCTAGGGCTGAAAGTAGGCTTACCCAATGATGGCAATAACCATCTGTGTTTTTGTATTCTAGACCAGAGCTACAGAACCTACTTAACATATCTTCTAGGGTCTGTATCATTCTTTCAACTAATCCATCTGTTTGGGGATGGTATGCTGTGGGAAATTCTGGAGTAGTACACAGTATATCATGTAGATGCCTCCAAAACTCAGAGGTGAATTTGGGGTCTCTGTCACTGATTATAATCTTGGGTATACCCACATCATCTATGATCCTGTTCCAGAATAGTAAAGCTACATCCATAGCACTATCTTCTTTGTGGTTGGGTAAGAATCTTGCCTTCTTAGAGTATCTGTCAACTATAACTAGGACAGAGTTATATGAATGAGTACCTCCAGGGGTGAGGCTGGTGACAAAATACATATTGATGATTTCCCATCTGGTTTTATGTTTGGAGATTTTCTGTGGGAGTCCAAACCTTTTGCCAGTAGTTTTATTAGATGCTTGGCAGGTTTCACAGCTAGTAAAATATTTTATATTGATTTCTTTCCAGTCTATCCACCAAGCAGTTTTTTTACTCTTTCCAAAGTTCTTTCTGTGGATAGATGCCCTGATGGACAGTTGTCATGGAATTCCTGGATTATATGTTGTATATGTTCTTTGTAGCTTAGTACTAATACACTTGAATGTTGGTGTCTGTAGTAAAGGAGACCATCCCAAAAGGTCAACCTTCCGGCTTTGTAGGGTTTGAGTAATGAACAAGGTAGAATATTTATCAGAGCTGCCTCTGAAGATTTACATTCCATAATGGTAATCAGCAGCTTGATTCAAGGAGAGTAGTTGTCCCTTACTAGGTTGAAGAAAGCAGTATCTAATTCACATAAGTAGATCCCCATTATTGGAGCATTCAATGAAAATAGATTGATGTTCAGGATAGGAAAGATATTTTGATCTTCAGGGTCATATGCTGGATTGTTAGAGTCATTAGGCAAAGCATTCCTACTTAGACTATCAGCATTCTAATGTTTAGCTCCAGCTTTATGCACTATTGTCATCTGTCCTCTATACTGTTGTATAGCAATTTGCCACCTGAGCATATTTCTGCTAGGGGTTTTCATGTTAATAAGAGTTCTTACAAAATTACAGTGCGTGATCACTTGAAAAGTGGTGACTCCTAAGTAATAGTGTAGCTTTTGTAAAGCCCATGCTAGAGCCAAAAATACCAACTGACCGGCTCCATATCTCTTTTCTGTATCTTTGATCTATCTAGATATGAAGAGTAGTGGTTTCTCTACTGGCCTGTCTTCTTCTATCCTTTCTTGATGTAGAGCAGCTCCTAACACTTCCATACAGGCGTCAATGCACAGTTTTAAGGGCTTGGAGTAATCAGGTTGGATGAGTAAAGGAGTAGAGGTCATAGCTATTTTGAGTTCCTCATAGTTTTTCAGTCTCTCATGAGTCATTTCAAATAGAGCGTTGTTGTTTCATACTTCATACAGACTCTTAGTTAGAATAGCAAACTTTGGTATGTATTGTCTGTAATAACTGCAAAAACTATTGAAAGACAGTAACTCTGTTTAGTTTTGAGGCATAGGTCTATTCATGACAGCAGCTATCTTATTTTGATCAGCAGCTAGAGTTAGACAAGAGACTATATGTCCTAAGGCTTTCAATTTGCTGTAGCCAAATTTGCATTTCTTCATGAACACCTTTGATCCTGCTCTAGAGATAGTCATGAGTACTAATCTTACTTGGTTAATATGAGTATCCAAATCATCAGAGTATATGATTACATGATTTTTATATACCATCATCCATCCTTGTCTGATGTATGTACCTAGAACTGTATCCATTGTTCTCTGGAAGTGTGATGGGGCATTCTTTATACCAAAGGGCATCCTAAGATATTCATATATTCCCAAATGACAGATTATTTTCATAAACTTCCTGCTTTCAGTGCTTAGTGGTATCTGGTGGAAACCTTTAAGCATATCCATAGTAGTGATGTTCTTGGCCTTGGACAAGTAATGCAGAGCATGATGAATCCAGGGTATAGGATAATAATCTTCCTGAGTATAATTATTGAGCATTCTTAAGTCTCCTACCATTCTTGAATTGTCATTATTCCAAGCTATGATTACAGATGTGGTCACATCTACCTGTTCATTATGCCCTACTTTCCTTAATACTTGTAAGTCTATTAGTTCTTGAATATTTTCCTCAAGAGATTTTATAGACTTAGGACTAGATGGATAGGCTGGCATTCTTAATTTTGTAGGATAAGGAGGCTTAATGGTAAATTTCAATACCATATCATGTCCTTTACTATCTTCAATGGGATGATCTTTAGTACAAAAAGCATTTTGGTTCTCAAAGAAGACTTTCAATATATCTTTCTTCTGTTCCTCAGAAAGTTTCATAGTCACAGCTTCTTGAGAGAAATATTCTTGGTAAAAGTCTTCTAAATGCTTTTGATAAGTAGAGGAGGGGACGTTAGACTGAATGGTCCATATCTTGAAATTCTTGTCCCAATTACCACCTACTGTGTAGTATCTCTCTTTACTCTGGAACACATCTATACCATATAGACATAATGCATCATCACCCAGTATCAGGTAGTCAGATAGTCTGTTGAGAAATACTACAAATTCCACTTGTATCCTCAAAGATCCTTTAGTATGAGGTAGTATTATAGGAGAAGTCCATACTCCAATAGAATTCATGGTAGAGTTGCAAGAGCTGAACCTGGCTTTTGGGAAGGGCAGAAGGTGTTCTTTCCAGTTGGGATCCCAATTGTTTTATAATACAGCACAGACACATGAGCAAAAAGCTCAACTTTCCAGTAAGAATGTTATAGCTCTGTCCTTATAGAATCCTGTTGCATAAAAAGTATGACCAGTGGTATAACTTTTCCCACTCATAGATTTAACTGTTAATGGTTTGACATCCATAATATGTCTAGGAATTATGGTATGATCCCATTGTTGGGGCAAACTAGAATCCCCATGGATTTTATTGATTCTACAGAAGTCCCTATATCTCCTCCTATAACATTCACAGGGTTGGTCAGGATTGATTCAAATTCAGAAAGAGATCCTTCAGTATCAGCTATATCTTCATAGTTCTGATTCCCTTCAACCTCCTGCTATCCTTCCAAGACTGCTATCTTTCTTTTTGGGAATGGGCAGTCTTGTCTCATATGCTCAGTCTTGTTACAATTCTAACAAGTTGCAGGCATCCTCTCTTTATCCCTATTCTCATTAGGTTTCTTATCACCAGAGATATTCATCAGAGGAGGTTGTTCTCTGGTTTTGTTAATGTTGTAGTTCGCTTTGGGTCTAGAAGGGGCTTTCTTGTCTAACCCATTCATGTCTATTACTTCTTCTAGCACATTGATTAGAGTTGGAAATTCAGAATCCATTCTGATCCTACATCTTACACTATGGTTAAGATTGCCAGGACACAGGTTGAGGAGTCTTTCCTTTAATTCCTCTTTATCAGCATCTGGATAGAAGCAATCCAAAATTTTCTTCTGTTCCAAGCAAAATTGTCGGGGCTTATCCTTGAAGGGGTCAAATGAGGAATTTTCGAAATTTTTCACGATTTTTATTTTCCACATTCTAGAACCAAATTGTTCTTTAATCAGAAGTTTCAAACAATTCAATGGTAAGGATCCTACTTCTTCTTTTTTACTGATAAAACAGTCCAAGGCTACCCCTTCAAATACTCTGGGCAGCCTTACTACAGCTATAGCTTCTGGGAGGTCATAAGAGTTAATAGTGTAGTCAATAAATTGAATAAAATTTATATGATTGTATTCTCCTTCACCAGAGAACTTGGGCCATTCAGAAATAGGGGGTAACAGTTTGAGGGATTGCTCCATCTTAGTGGTAGGACTTGGCCCAAAGGTGTCACTCCTATGCATTCCTAATAAGGGTGGTGCATAAGGAGTATTGGTTTGTCTGGGAGGTTTTGGTTCCTCTGTGGTAATTCCCAAGGGGTTGGTCAGATGGAATTTTAAGTCTCTAAGATCATTTTTGATCAGATTAATTTTCAGGTCCACTTTGTTATTAAGAACATCCAGTTTTTCACTAAGGGATAGAATGGAGCTGTTAGTAGTGGTTACCAATTCATCTTTTAAGGGTTGGAAAGACATCATAAAATCTTATTGGATTCCTGATAACATATTCTCAATTGTTTGAGTCTGTCTGATCCTACCTTTATTAACGTTCTCCAATAGCTGTTTGGTGTGTTCTTTTATTTCTTCCATTACTACCGTCTTTTTTTGGTTATTAATCCATTTGGCTACTACTGGGGTTAATTTATCCATTTGGGTATAAAAACGGTCCAAATTTTCACAAAAAATATTGAAATTATGACGCATATCATTAGAAAAGGAAGTAATTACATCAGAAGTTTGTTTGGGCTCTGAATTACAAGCTAATTATTGTAACCCTTTTTCCATTTTTGAGTTTGGGATATTATCTGATCCCAATTTTTCTTTCCCTTTGGCTTTGGATGGGAAGAGGATCTCTTCTTGCCTGATCCTTTGCCTTTCAGTTGGGCTAATTGATCCCTAGGATTCCATTTTTCTACATAGTTTTCTACCTCTTTCTTTGGAATCTTTTTCTGAAGAGCTTTCTGGGTAGCTTTTGCCTGGGAGATTATCTTTTTCATAGACACCATGTCCTCCTTGGATTGGGCTTCTTTGAACTCTTCCCAATATTTCATGTGCTCTCTGACTAAATCTTTGATCCTGGCTTCCTTGGACAGATATTGCTGGGGTTCCTGCAGGGAATCTTTTTGTAAAGGAGGGTTGCTTGATTCTACTACTTTCTCCGGCTCTTGGTTGGGAGAGGGCAGAAGTGATTGGTGCTGCTCCTTGTCCATCAACATTAGATTCACGGGTTCAAGTCCCTTCATGTTTGTCCTTCTTTGTGGTCTCACGGTTACTGAGAGCTGTTGGAAAAAATACATAGGAGGGAATTCTCCCTGAGGCTCTTGTGTTCTGTCTATTCATTTTTGAATAATATGTTTATAAGTATTCTACAGAAGAAATCTTTAAAAATAAGTTTCATTCAAAAATCACTTAAGTTCATGTTCAAAGGGGCGAAGAATTCATTGGGATTAAGTTGATCCTTAGTAGGTAATCCTAAGAGGTCTTGGTGTTTTCCAATGAGAGCTTCACTGCCCAATCAATATTTTCAGGGCGTCCAGAGATATCTGGGATTTCTTGATCCAATAAATCAATTTCAGTGGAGGTTTTTTCAGGTAAAGGAGGACTCACTGATGTAAAAAAAGCTTCATTTTATTGGTCAATAAAATATATTAATATTATTTTTTTTAAAAAAATAATATGGTAATACAATTTGTATATTTACTTTTATATTTCAAAAAGTAATTTATACGGTATTTCTTCCAAGATTTAGGTTTCCTTAATAGGGCCTGAAAGTTGATACGCCTCTCAAGATCTTCTTGTTCAAGGAGTTTATCTAAGTGTTTCCATGCAGAAGAGATATTAAGTTGCTCAGCTTGAGTTAAAGCTTTCCAACCAGTAAGTTTATAATTTTTAATATATTCTTCATTTCTTATCTTTAAAAGATTTTAATAATAGATTATTAATTCTGAATTGGTTTTTAAATCCACTGCAAAAGAATTAAATGATAAATCATGGTTATAAAGTCAGATAAATTTATCTTTGATTTATTTTTATGTGAAATGTCTGGTCCAAAATATTAAATATAAAATGGAATATTTCACGTCCAGACCCCCAATTTTCAGCTCCTGGATGCCAAGAATCTTGCTATCCTTTAGCTACCAGAGGTGATAGAATAAATAATAAATATATTATTTAATAAATGCAGCAAAAATACGTATAATATTTGGATTAAGCTTTTGCAAGGTTAATTGGTTTGGTTATAGTTTATTTTTAGAAATCAATATGAATAAATTGATTATTAAATATTTTGATAGAGGGGCCAAAATTACATTGGGGATCTTTAACACCTTTCTCCAGGGATTTCAGTATGAAAACATGTAGTCCTGGTTACTTTGGGCTCTTTAGTTGAAAGGATATTTTTCCCAAAGATAATATGTATATAAAATGCACGATGGAGTGGCAAAGCCTTGTAAACAAGCTTCCACAACAGAGAACCGATAATAAAGCTCACTGTTATCTTATTAAATCCTTTGGGTATCTGTTTGGGAAGTGCGCTTATGGGTTAAACCTGTATACTGGGGTTATAAGGTTGTTCAGCAGTTTTAATTGATAAAAAAGAGGTTGGGGACGGATATTATTGATCAGACTTAGCCATAAATCACTTAATTATCTCTTATAAGTACTTGATTACCATGGCACGGTGTCTGGATATAAATATACCTGGGTCTCTGCCCAAAAATATTCTCAAAAGAGCTCTTTATATATAGCTTTTGGAGTCCCAATACTATCCTTCTGAGGGGTACAGGGGCTCAAAGGGATGGAAACTAAGTCTAGCAGGGTAACTAGTGGTAGCGTGTCACGTTTTCTTGGTGCTATAGCACGGGTAGGATCTAATTCCTCAGGTTATGGGAATTATTCTACTTTATAATAGATATTAGGACGTGTGAATAACGCTGATCTGTCCTATTTATGTATTTTTTAATTAATTATCCTTAGTAAATGTTCCCAGTAATTAAATAATTATTTAAATATACATTTCTACGGATATCCTGGTGTCAGTTGAGTTCTCATTATGTATGAAATAACTCGATTAAAGTCATGATATTGATTTGACTCCTTACTTTTGAGTTCCAGTTGATTTACAAAAGTAATTACTTAAAAATATAAGTCATGTGAATTGATGTAATATTGATATATCATTAGTTTTCTTAGTATTTCACAAGCATATTGATGTCTAGAAATTCTCATAAAAGTATATCAAAGTATTTTTATATATCTTTTGAAGTTTTCATTGTCTTATTTTCAAAATTCTAGGTACTTTGAATTATATTAAATAAAAAATAGGTATAAGGGTTATTTAAGTATTTTTATGTAATATCATGTACTTTTAGACAATCTACTATCCACGGGAACATTTATTACATATTTACAATGCTCCCATGTGGGTTGTAGAATGTTTACGCGGTACCTAAGCATCTCAGGCCGCCTTTCACTCTGTCAACCCCTATTCCCGCGGCTGCGTACTTGTCAGAGGCCCGGGGCTGCATACACGACCTTGACGGAGTGAAAGGGCTGTATCTCAGCCGCGCGCGGGTGCATTGGCTGCCGCGGCTGCGTGCGGGAATTGTGAAAAAACACATTTCCATCCATAACTCCTAAAATATACACAACACCTCAATTCTGAACAAATTCTAGGTGTGAAACCTATACCTGAAAATACGTGTGAAATATTTAATTGACCAAAAGCTCAATAGTGGAGCGGTGGTATTTTGGTCTTTCTTTCCTTAATTATTTAAAAATATAAGGAGTTGGATTTCAAGGGTGGGGTAAGTGAGTGACCCTACCTATTTTTGGGTGGAAAATCCATCCCTGTAGTAATATTTATGGATTTCCCAATTCTTTTTAGGTTAATTATATTTTTATTATTTTCATGTAATTTTTGTTACTTTTGCAGCTTGCTTTGCAATAGTAGCAAGCTGACATTCTATTTGAAATGAATCTTGAGAGATTGCAAAATTATGAGGAAATTAAAATGGCTATGACCTCTACTCCTTTTCTCATCCAACCAGATTACTCCAAGCCCTTTAAACTGTACATTGACGCCTGTATGGAAGGGTTAGGTGCTGCTCTACATCAAGAAAGGATAGAAGAAGACAGGCCAGTAGAGAAACCAGTACCCTTCATATCTAGACAGATAAAAGATACAGAAAAGAGATATGGAGCCATTCAGTTGGAATGTTTGGCTCTAGCATGGGCTTTAGAAAAGCTACACTATTACTTAGAAGGCACCACTTTTCAAGTGATCACAGACTGTAATTCTTTAAGAACTCTTATGAATGTGAAAAACCCCAGCAGATATATGCTCAGGTGGAAAATTGCTATACAACAGTATAGAGGTCAGATGACTATGTTGCATAAAGCTGGAGCTAAAAATCAGAATGCTCATGGTCTAAGTAGGAATGCTTTGCCTAATTTCTCTAACAACCAGCATATGACCCTGAAGATCAAGATATATTTCCTATCCTGAACATCAATTATTCTGCATGAAATGCTTCACTAATGGGGATCCACTTACGTGAATTAGATACTGCTTTCTTCAACCTAGTAAGGGACAACTACTCTCCTGAAATCAAGCTTCTGATTACCATTATGGAATTTAAATCCCCAGAAGCAGCTCTGATAAATAGTCTACCTTGTTCATTACTTAAACCCTGTAAAGCAGGAATTTTTACCTTTTGGGATGGTCTCCTTTACTACAGACACCAACATTCCCGTTTATTAGTACTAAGCAACAAAGAACATATACAAAATATACTTCAGGAATGCCATGACAACTGTTCATCAGGGCATCTATCCACAGAAAGAACCCTGGAGAAAGTAAAAAAAACCTCTTGGTGGATAGACTGGAAAGAAATCACTACTGAGCATGTTACTAGCGGTGAGACCTGCCAAAAATCTAATAAAACTACTGGCAAAAGATTTGGAATCCTACAGAAGATCTCTAAACCTAAAAACAGATGGGAAATCATCAATATGGATTTTGTCACTGGCCTCTCCCCTGGAGGTACTCATTCATATAACCCTGTCCTAGTTATAGTTGACAGATAATCTAAGAAGGAAAAATTCTTACCTAACCACAAAGAAGATAGTGCTATGGATTTATCTTTACTATTCTGGAACAGGATCATAGCTGATGTAGATATAACCAAGATTATAATAAGTGACAGAGACCCCAAATTCACCTTTGAGTTTTGGAGGCATCTACATGATATACTGTGTACTACTCCAGCATTTCCTAGAGCATACCATCCCCAAAAAGATGGATTAGCTGAAAGAATGATACAGACCCTAGAAGATCTGTTAAGGAGGTTCTGTAGATTTGGTATAGAATACAAAAACTCAGAAGGTTATTGCCATGATTGGGTAAGCCTCCTCCCAGCCCTAGAAATGGCTTATAACAGCAGTAAACATTCTACTTTGGAAGAAGCTCCTCACATACTAGAAAGACGATGGATTCCAAAACTCCCTAGGAATAACTTCAACTATAACTTAGCCACTATTCATCCAACATCTCTTGAATTTAAGAAGATGATAGATCTGGCAAATAATCATGCTCAAAAGTGTGTAGAAGAAGCAGTAGAATACAACAAACAACTTTGGGAAAAATCACATAGAGAACCTGACTTTAAAATAGGAGATCAGATTTTGATATCCACTACCAACTTTAACAATCTAGCAGGTAAAAAAAAGCTGAAACCAGCCTTTCTTGGACCATTTGTTATCAAAAAGATGCATGGCAAAAATGCTGTGGAAGTAATCTTGAGTGAAGAATTATCAAGAAAACACCCAGTATTTCCTATTGGCCTAGTCAAAAACTTTCAACAAAGAGAAGGTAGCAACCTTCCTCCAACAATAATTCTAATAGAACCTGAACCTGTGAAAGAAGAAGGTAAATTCAGAAGAATATTGAGATAAAAGAAAGGAAGAGTAAAAGGAAAAGATGTTAGACTATACTTAGTAAGATACAAAGGAGAATCTGCAGACAAAGATGAATGTTTACCGGAGAATAACATACCTGATGGACCAATAAATCCCAGGAACCACAGAGCCAGCAAAAGGAACTGAAACATTTTTTCCAAAACATGCTCTAGATTTTTTTCAGATATGGCCATATCTTGGAGTGGGGGAATGTCAGCTTGCTATTATTGCAGAGCAAGCTGCAAAAGTAACAAAAATAACATAAAAATAATAATAATATGATCAACCTAAGAAGGAGTAGGAAAACCAAAAATATTATTACAGAATTAGTTTCCCCACCCAAAATTAGGTAGGGTAACTCACTGAACCCACCCTTGAAATCCAACTCCTTATATTTTGAAATAATTAAGGAAAGAAAGACCAAAATACCATGGCAACACTATTGAACTTCTGGCCAATTGAATATATCACACATATTGTCACGTATAGGTTTCAAACCTAAAATTCAGTCAGAATTGAGGTTTTGTGTATATTTTAGGAGTTACGGATGGAAATGTGTTATTTCACAATTCCCACACACAGCTGTGGCAGCCAATGCACCCGCGCGCGGCTGATATATCGCCAGATCACTCCAACAAGGTTGTGTACGCAGCTCTGGGCCTCTGACAAGTACGCAGCCGTGGGAATACGGGTTGACAAAGTGGCAGCGGCCTGAGAAGCTTAGGTACCGCGTAATCATGCTACACCCACATGGGAACATTCTAAAAATGTAATAAATGTTTCTGTGGTTAGTAGATGGTCTAAAAGTACATATTATCACATAAAATTACTTAAATAACCCTTATCCATATTTTTTATTAAATATAATTCAAAGTACCAAAAATGTCGAACATAAGACAATGAAAACTTCTAAAAATATATTAAAATGCTTTAATATACTATTATGAGAATTTCTAGACATCAATATTTTTGTGACATACAAAGAAAACTAATGATGTAAAAATATTATATTAATTCGCATGACTTATATTTTTAAGTAATTACTTTAGTAAATCAACTGAAAATCGAAAATAAGGAGTACAATCAATATCATGATGTTACTCAAATTTTTAATACATAATGAGAACTCAGCTGACATCAGAATTTCCTTAGAAATGTCAATTAAAATAATTATTAACTTACTGGGAACATTTACTAAGGATAATTAATTAAATAATACATAAATAGGACAGATTAGTGTTTTTTACACGTCCTAATATCAATTTAAAAGTAGAATAATTCTCATACCCCAAGGAATTAGATCCTACCCGTGCTCCAGCCACAAGAACACGTCACAGGCTACCACTGGTTACCCTGCTAGCCTCAGTGCTAATCCCTTTGAGCCCCTGTACCCCTCAGAAGGATAATGTTGGGATTCCAAAAGCCATAAATAAAGAGCTTTTTTGAGGATATTGATGAGCAGAGACCCAGTTATAGTTATATCCAGACACCGTGCCAAGTTAATCAAGTACTTGTTAGAGATAGTTAAGTGATTTATGGCTTAGTCTGATCAATAATACCTGTCCTCAAACCTCTTTATATCAATTTAAACTGCTGAAAAACCGTATAACCACAGTATACAGGTTTAACCCATCAGTGCACGTCCCAAACAGGTACCCTAAGCATTTAATAATATACCAGTGAGTTTTATTATACTTTCTCTTTTGTGGAAGCTTAGTTACAAAGCCCTGCCACTCCACTGTGTATTTTATATACATATTATCTTTGGGCAAAATATCCTTTAAACTAAAGAGCATAAAGTAACCAGGACTACGTGTTTTCAGACTGAAATCCCTGAAGAGAGGTGTTAAAGATCCCCAATATAATTGTGGCCCCTCTATAAAAATATTTAATAATCACTTTATTCATATTGATTTATAACAATAAACCATAACCAAAACAATTAACCTTGCAATAAGCTTTATCCAAAGATTTTACAGATTTTTGCTGCATGTATTAAATAACATATTTATTATTTATTCTATAACCTCTGGTAGCTAAACAATGGCAAGGGTCTTGGCATCCAGGAGGCTGAAAATGTTCCATCCATGATCAAGTGCTTAAAATAGTTAAGCAATTGATATATGGTCCAAGTCTGATTTATTATTTAATAATTTTAAACCCTTTACTTGATATTTTGAATTTTAGTCAGAAAAAAACCTGAACTCTTGATCTGAAACCCTTTAACTGAACCAATGTGATTCATTGCTCAAAAGTAATCAATATCTCTATTTTTAGCTGGTGTTTTGTTCCTTGATTTCCCTGCCAAGTTATCTGGATAAAAGACCCAAATATGCCACCATTACTTTCAAGTTCTTATACTTTCCAAAGTGAACCCTTGAAGAGATTTTTTTGGCCTGTAAGAATCCCCAGTAGTATAATACTGTGGCCCATCTTCTCATATAATATTATAAAAAACTTTAACCAAACAATTTTAAACCTTGCACTTCCAAAGTTTATAAAGCATCAGGGAATACCCCTTGTTTCCAAGAGTGGTACATGATAGTAAAGTAGAACTTGGAGAGGTATTTGGCCCAATTTTCCTGTCTTCCCGTAATGAATTGTGATCTCATGATACATTCAAGTGAATTTTGATCATTTAAGACCTGGGAGGGCTCCATAACACTCATAAGTTATGAATGCAATTTCTTCAAGCAATACACAATTGCAGCAATTTCCTGGTCATTAACCTCATAGTTAAGCTCTGCAGCAAGCAGTTTGGAAGACTTGAAGGCTATGGGCTGAAAAAGGGGGTTAAGAAGAAGAAAAGTGAAAGATTACTCCTGAAATTGCATATTTTCTTGCATCTGTTTCCACAATAGTGCAAGCTAGCTTGCTGAAGCAAGAAATTATTGTAGCAGTGGTAAAAATGTTTTTCAGAGATTCAAACACCAGAACAGCTTGTTCTTTAAAGCAAAATGAATGTCTCTTTGAAGAAGCCTAGTAAGGTTGATGTTCATCTTGGCCTAGTTCTCAATAAAACTCCTGTAAAAATTACTGCATAAAAGGAAATATTGAAGGGATGTTCCTGAAGAAGGTGCAGCCAGTTCAACATGGGTTTGCTCTTGGCTGGGTCCATTGATAGTCCTTGTTGCACAAATATAATGCCTAAAAAATGAAGAGAATGAATGCAAAATTTATACTTGGATTCCTTCAAAAAAAGTTTATTCATTCAATGTTTCTGCAGCACCCCTTGCACATGTGCAATTTGAATTTAAAGGCTCTTTCAGTGGAAAAGTATATTTTCAAGATACACCATGATGTATTTCTCTACACAGTCAGAGAAAATGTCATTTAAAAAATGTTGAAAAGTGGAATAAGCCCTGCAGAGGCCAAAAGGCATGAAGGTATACTCCAAACAGCCAAACCTTTTTCTCATTGCAGTCAAATGCTGATGGCATCTTGAAATTCAAATTAGGTTATAGGTTCCTCAAAGGTTCAAATTTGAGAAATAAGAAGTTTCATGGAAGAGATTGAGGAAGTGCAACATAGGCAGTACTTGCTAGGTATTCTTCTGGGTTACCTGGTTCAGTTTCCTTTAGAAAACACAAAGGCAAAGGCCACCATCTTTCTTTTGGAAAAATAGGAAAGGAAAGCCATTGTTTGCATTTTTTGGTCAAGAAATCCTTTTGATAAATGTTTGGCAATTTATTTTTGGGGCACCATTGATTCCTGCTTTGAGAGAGATTAAACAGGTCTGGGTGCTGGAGGTGAGTCATTAACTTCAATCCTGTGATCAGAGGAACAGGAACAAGGTATTTTATTGGATTTGAAAAGATAAAAAGACATAAAAAATTCCAGCCTCCTGGATGCCAAGGCCCTTTCTTTCCTTTAGCTAACAGAGGTGATAGAATAAATAATTAATATATTATTCAATAAATGCAGCAAAATCCATAAAATATTTGGATAAAGCTATTGCAAGGTTAATTGGTTTGGTTTATGGTTTTAATATTATCAATAATTATTAATAAATTGATTTTTAAATAAAATAATAGAGGGGCCAAAATAATATTGGTGATCTTTAACACCTCTCTTAAGGGAATTAAATTTTAAAACATGGAGACCTGCTTACTTTTGAACCTTTAATTTATATTCTTAAAGGATATATTGCCCAAAGATAATATGTATATAATATACACGGTGGAGTGGCAGGGATTTGTAACAAAGCTTCCACAACCAAAAAAGGATGATAAGACTCACTGGTATATTATTAATCCTTCAAGTACCCGTTTTGGAAATTTACTGATGGGTT
The DNA here is from genome assembly GCA_025617555.3 of Puccinia polysora. Taxonomy (NCBI): domain Eukaryota; kingdom Fungi; phylum Basidiomycota; class Pucciniomycetes; order Pucciniales; family Pucciniaceae; genus Puccinia; species Puccinia polysora. Next base: position 29,606,352 of record CM062635.1, on the reverse strand, counting down.
AAACCTGTTATTGGGGTTAAAAGTTTGTTCAGAAGTTTAAATTGATAAAAAGATTTGGGGATAGATATTATTGATCAGAATAAAGCAATAAATCACTTACTTATCTCTTATAAGTATTCAATTACCTTGTTAAGGTGTGTGGATGTAAATATAACAGGGTCTCTGGGTATCAATATCCTTAAAAGAGCTCCTTATTTATAGCTCTTTGAGTCCCTATATTGTCCTTCTGAGGGATACAGGGGATCAAAGGGATTGACACTAAGGCTAGCAGGGTAACCAGTGGGAGCCTGTAAGGTGTTCTAGGTGCTGTAGCACGGGTAATATCTAATTCCACAGGTTATGCAAATCATTCTACCTTTCAATTGATGTTTTGGATGTGTGAATAACACTTATCTGTCCATATTATTAATTATTTAATTAATCATCCTTAGTAAATGTTCCCAGTATGTTCATAATTCTTTAAAAAAAATTCCCATGGATAATCTGATGTCAAGTGGGTTCTCATTATGTATTAACTGATTGGAGTAAAATCATGATATTGATTTTACTCCTTATTTTCTAAATTCAGTTGATTTACTAAAAATAATTAATTAAAAATATAATTCATGAGAATTCTTGTAATATTTTTACATCATTAGTTTTGCTTATTATGTCACAAAAATACAGATTCCTTAAAGTTCACACAATTGTATATTGAAGTATTTCAATATATTTTTACCAATAGTAGTTCCCTTATTTGTGAAATTTTTGGTATTTTTAATTATATTGAATAAAACAAAGTTATAAAGGTTATTTAAGTATTTTTATATACTTTTATTTATTTTGAGATTATCTACTATCCATGTGGACATTTATTAAATATGTAGAATGTCCCTGTATAGGTTGTAGCACATTAATGTGGTACCTGAGCTTCTCAGGCCGCCTGTCACTCTGTCAGCCCGTAAAACCGCGGCTGCGTACTTCTCAGAGGCCCCAGGCTGCGTACATGGCTTTTCATGGTACGCTGACAGGGTGGCAGTTCTGCTGCTCAGACGCGCAGGGGTGTATTGATTTTCAAGGCTGCGTGCAGGAATTGTGAAAGAACACATTTCCATGTGTAACTCCTCAAATATGCACAACACCTCAATTCTTCCTGAATTTTAGGTGTGAAACCTATAGGTGAAAATGCTTGTGAAATATTAAATTGGCCAAAAAGTCCCATAGTGGTGCCAGGGTATTTTGGTCTTTTCTTTCTTTAATTATCAAAAATACTAGGAGTTGCATTTCAAGGGTGGGGTCAGTGAGTGACCCTACCTAATTTTAGGTGGAAAATCCATTGTTGCAGTAATATTTTTGGATTTCCTACTCCTGCTTAAGTTAATTTTAATATCCTTATTTTTGTTTTTTTTTACTTCTGCAGATTGCTCCGCAATAGTAGCAAGCTAACAAAAAAAATTGATGGTAAACCAAAGTTCAAGACGCTCAAATTATATCTAAATATGAAATGCTTTCATATTTGCGCACTGGATTTGAAGTAATTGCACAATGCAAGAGGATTAGGGAGCTCAAAATAGACCTTTTAATTGGTGCCTGTTTCTCTTCAAATAAGCAAGGAACAGGTAAGTCTGAAAAATAAGCAATAAATCCTGAATCTGAAGAGGGAGCTTTGGAATGAAGTTCAGGATATTGCAAATATCCTTGAGGAAATGTCAGCTGGCTACCATTCAGAACCAACTTAATAAGCCACCACCAAATAAAATAAAGATAAAATAAAAATAAGAAAAGTATGGAAATATCAATGTAAAATAAAAATAGAAGATAAAACCTTAACTTGTAAGAAAACAAGACATAGTATTGAAGAAATGGGTTCCTGTTGCCAATTTAGTTTGGTTCACCCAATGGAACCACCCGCAAAATCCCACTCCTTCAGGTGGAGCCATGTTCACCCAGGAACCCTCCTCATCACATCTGCAGGTATGGGATATCCATAACATCCACAGGTATAGATTTCTGACCATCAATTTGGTCAGAAACCCATAATTATCTTGATTTATAGAGTTATAGACAAAGAAGTGTTTTTCCATAACCACACGCAGCCCCAGAGCCTCAAAAACTGGTAACGCAGCTCTCAGGAGCCATGGAATGCCCAGCCGCATGATTAGTCAAGCAACTACCCTGCAGGGGCCTCAAGTGGTGGCTGTCAGGCAACAAATGAGCAATTAATCACCAAACTACCTTGCGCATGTCCAAGGTGGTTGCTACCAACCAGATTTGCGGGTAGTCAATCAACTACTGCGCGTGGCAGTTGCTAACGACTGCAAGCCCTGCTGTTAGTCAAAAAAATACCGCCCCTAGAAACTGACTGGGCCGTTGCGCAAGGTGACCAGCCGGCTCACTGGCCACCCCCTCCCTCTCCCAAAACAGAAGCAGGGCTGTAGGGTACCACCTACACACCCTACAGCCTTGTTCCACACCACATGAGGCCCCAAGAGCGCCACCATGTGGTGGGGAAAAACATGATACTTTCCAGAACAGACCAAAATCTGGAAAAATGTGCCCTGAAAACTTTGGGAACTGTAACAGAAGTTGTGAGGGCCCCTATAATGAGACCTGTACGGGCAATCTGGACCCCCACAAGAGACATAAGTAAGTACTGTAGCACCCTTGGATTGTGCATAGAAGATAAACAGGGGCCTAGCTTTGTGCTAAATTGTGAAAAAGATACCAGGAACCCACACAACCTCCCCTTTATCCCAGGCAATAAAAATTTTACAACTAAGCACAACCAGGGGCTTGAAGCCTGATTAAGTGATTTTAATTGGACAAATATGGACAGAAAGTCCTCAGAATCAAAATTATACCTCAGAAAAATGTCCTCAGAGCATGTGTCTAAGCTGTTGAGGTTAAACCTGCTAACATGATGTATCACCACAGTACGGAGGCTGTGCAGTTGAACCTAGACCAGTAATACCAAACAACCCTGGCAGCCACAAGCGTCTGTAGCCTAGTTGGTAAAGGCAGCACTCTAGTATGTGTCTCAGTCTATCTGAGGTCATGGGTTTGACTCCCACCAGACACATCTTCATTTTCACAGTCTCAACATAAGCCACTGGCCTCAGGAAGCTATGGCTTATATTTATAAATATTAATTGAAAACTACCTACTTGGCTGATAAAATGAATTCATTAAAGGAATAGAAACATTTATCAAGCCCCAAATATGATGACATTGGGCTTTTCATACTTCTGTAATGGCTGGAGCAGGTCCACAAAAACTCATTGATGGTTCCTTGGCCTCACAAATAGCCTGGCTCAACCTCCTGTGGCTTTTAAAAGACCTAAGCCATGAGGGGACCCCAACAATATAAATAAAGGCCCTCCCCCCAGTCATTTCTAGCTCATTCATTCCATTCATATAGTCATTATTGCTTCAGATAATGTGTTCCTAAAGCCATTGAACCCTTATAAGAAATAAGTGTGTGATCCTTGACCACTTTCTGATAAAATTATAGGCCAAAACTCTTGAATGCTTATTTTTTGTCCAAATCATCATGCAACCATTAATCCTGACCCATTACCAACTCACAGCATCACAAATCATTTAATACTGACCCATAAATCAAGAATATTTCCAGATCTAGACCTAGTAAGTGATTATTCTGACTTATATCCCTTTTTTGTTTTTTGCATAACCAAACCACCAGGGAAACTATACACAACAAAACCTTCTTGAAAGGAGTTGTTTTCAACCACAAAGTCACCAAAATTGCTCCTATATTGTCCCAAAAAGACATATACCTGAGTTCTGGAGGGCTTAGAAACCCAACTAAGGTCTTTCCCCCCCTTTTAAATCTATTTTTATAAATAGATAAAAAATCTAACCCTTTTAGCCAAAATATATCTCTGGCATTTACTCCTATTCTAACTCTAATCTTTTCATCACCTCTAGTAGCTAGAATGATTGAGGTCCTTGGAATCTAGTAGGATTCCTGGAAATCTGAAATCCAACTCAATGGAAGTTTCAGGTAGGTTGTTCAATTCATCTTTAACAGAATTATTAGTATCCTGGGGTTGCAAGGTTCAAATTTCAATTACTCCTTCTTTCCAGTTCACATCTGTATTTCATTAAACTGGGAATAAATTTCCTAGAATGGTGTTTTCCATTCTGGGGATATCCAATAAAAATAAGTCCCATTAAAAGTTGTTTAAATTGAATAATAAACACTTCAATTTTGACTTATGGGTGATGCAATGGGATGGATTGCTTGCACTAATTACTAAATATACTTGAAATTCATCTATCTCCAAATGTTCAAGATTTTGTGAATGGGAAAATCATGAACTTAAAAAAGAAACATTAGAACCATAATTGAGTAAAATAAAATAAGGGGTGTTTTCAGAATGAAAAAGGAAACATATTGAGCTCAGAAAATTGAGTGACTCCAAGTGAAAAAAATTACTTGATAATATTTATATATTGTGTATTCTTCCTTGCAAGTATCAGAAAAACTAAAAGCTATTTTTTTAGTTCTTAGATGCTTTGGATGCTAGCTGCTTTGCACAACTATTAATATCATTTTTTCCACCACAATACATATATAACCCTTCCTGATCCCTCCTTTTCTTTTCCTTGTTCTTTATCATACCAGTTTCCTTTTCCAAACCCTTTGGAGATTTGGTGACAGCTTTCCCCTTTGGGTTGGAGTTCATATTTGTATTTGGTTTTCAAGGTTTCATATTCTTTTAGTTTTTCCTTGAGGATTTTTTCTCCTTCTGATCTGAGGCTGAAAATCCATGGTGTTTTTGTCAAGTTAATTTCTGCCATGATAGAAATTATCAAGCTCAATCACCCAGTCTTTTAAATTCCAAATGGAGGTTGTCTGATGTCCCCCAACTTCAAGATGTTCAATGATTTGGCCTTCAAAAACTTTTCAAAATGAAATAAAATTTCTGCCTTGTTCCATTGGATGCCAGACTGCAGTTTTGGAAATTGATAGATATAAATGGAAACCTAACATTTCTCCTTCATTACTAGGCCTTTTAGTTTGCATTTGGTGTTTTGAAATTTTTTGGGGTTTCTAAAAAGGGTTAAAGTTTGTTGGTTCAACTTTTCAAATTCTTTAGAATTGAAGTGGGAGTTTTATTGGATTATAGGTTAAGATAAGGTTTGAACCACTGCAAGGCTCCTCCTCCTTAGAATTTAGATGTGAAGATCACCTTATTTCTGTTGAAGGGGAGGTTATTGGGATTGTTGGAGAAGATTATTCTACAGGACTTCAGGTAAATTCAGATCTTATGGGAAAGCTCTCCCATAAAGTGAACAGACTGCTTCATGCCTGGAGTGCAAAAACTAGGACCACTTGTGCTAAGTTGCAAGGAATTATGATTAAGAGCCTGGATCAAAGCAGAGAAAATGGTTTTAGTTCCCAACTTGGAAGCACTTGTGCAAGGCCTTGATCTACTGCAAGTTGAGGTTTCATTGGAAGATTTTTGGAATCTTTGATCTGCTTAAAAGGATCTGCCAGAGCTTTGGAATGGCTCTGAGAAGCAAGGGCATTTTCAATAGGCTAGAATGAAAGAGATGTGGAAGAAGGATCGGAATCTATGGCTTTTTGAGCGTGGGGCACGCTGGATATCCCTACCCTATTGATATCATCATTTTAAGGGGTGAGGGTAAGGTTCCCAGATGAGAAAGTACGTTAAATTGTAAAATAAATATATTTTAGATGGTAAACTAAAATAGATGAGTTCATTTAATTCATTAATTGTCACACAAACAGCACATTTTTGAGGGTAATCTTTGGATGATTTTGAAGGCAAATGGGAGAGACTGAATGCAGGAATGAATGCAAGATAGCAAGCCAAAATGAAAATTTCTAACTGATGGTTCAATTGTTCAAAAAACAGAAAGAGGGATTTGTTTTTCTGATGGAAGGAAACAAAGGAAAAACCCAATATGAAGACTTCACTTAGCAAAATGCAAGAATTTATGAAATTAACTAACTGAGGAAACAATCTTCAAGAAAATGGCATAGTATTAATAACATATACCAATGGTGAATACATAAAAAGTGATGAATAATCATCTACAGCTATAGAGAAATGATTCAATGAATGAAAGGAACAGAATAGGAAAATGAAACAAAAAATACAGTTGTTTTTGATGTCATAGCATAGGTGCAAGACAATAGAATATGAAAGTACAAGAACATAATAGATGATACTTGGAAGGATTTAAATTTGAATAAAATTCAAATTAATGTATTTTGTTATGAAGGGAAGAGAGCCAGTAAATTGGCAAACCTGACACTTTATATGGCTATCTAGAAATGGGTTCAGCTAGTGTAAGTGTGTCACCAAGAATGGAAATCCATTGGCTAGAGATACCCAAGGGTAGAATAGCAAGGCTCAAATGGATGGTAAAACCCATTAGACTTAACTGAAAATATTTTCAATTATATAATCAGTTTCCAAGATTGGAAGGTTGTTACGCAAGCCAGGGGTAGTAAGCAAAAGGCACCATTGATGTTGTGCTTTATTTGTGAAACCCTTATGGACTAAGGTAGATGGTATTGAGGAAAAGGATATCACAAAATGGAGAAGACATCAACCCTTAACCTTGGAGCATGACACCTTACTTAATTTTATCCAAGGCTACACCATATATTCTCCTCAGTCAAGGATGCACTGAGGGTTTTTCAGATGTTTGATGATTTGTTTGGTCATTTCTAATGGAGAGGCCCTATGTAGGACCTGCTACTTTGCAACTTGCACTGATGCTGAATTGAAACCCAATGTCAGCTTGCTACTTGCACAGAGAAATCCATCAAAGTAGAATAAAAATAAAAATAAAATCATAACCATAAAAATAGTGAAAAATCCCAAAACAATATTACAAATTGAGATTCCTAACCCAAAGTAAGGTAGGTTCACTCACTGACCCCTCCCTTAAATTCCAACTCCTTATATTTTTAAATAATTAAAAAGGAAATTAACAAAAAGCCACGGCATCACTATGGCACTTTTTGGCCAGTTTGATATTTCACATTTAATGTCATGTATAGGTTTAAAACCTAAAATACACTCAGAATTGAGGTGTTGTGTATATTTCAGGAGTTACAGCTGGATTTTTTTTCTGTCACAATTCCTATGTGCAGCCCCACATCCATAAAGTGAGGTTGCATGCGCCTGAAACTCAAAATTCAAGCACTTATCAAGAAACACGCATGAAATATGCTACTGGCTGTGGATGCTTTATTCAAACTTGGATCTGTCAGGCATGCGTGCATCAAAATGACGTGCACTACTCTTGAAAGCCAGGTAATGCAGTAACAGGCTACAACCAAAATGCATACATTATTCATATTTAAAAACCTGACTGACGCATAGAGGGATGTCTGAAATCTCTGAGTATTGAATAAAAAAAGTAAATTCAAAGTATAAAGCAATTAAATTGAGCAAAATGATAATAAAGTATTTTAAGTCAATGTGATTGTCAAATCTTTATAAACCACAAAAAATATCAAGGAGTTACTCTAAAAATTCTTAAAAACTACCAACATTTTCAGAGTATGGCATGAAATATACAAATATCCAGGTCTGCCCATGCCACTCACACAAAGACAATACAAAATTAGGAAATATTTCAGAACTGCAAAAATAATAAATTGACCTTTAAACAGATTCTGATAATTATTTAACCCATGAATATGAAACAGAAAGGTCCATATGATTGACAGAACTAAGTATGCGTGCCAAAATAGCCCTGATAAGCCTGCTAGCCCTAGCCCACAAGAAAAACCCTCTCTACGTGCCCTGGGAAGATGCTCTTACCCCAAAAGGGTATATATACAACTTTTTTTGGATGATTTAAACACCAGTAATTTTTAAGTATTAAAATCAGACCCGTTTTCATCTGTGATCAAGTGTTTATAGGAGATAAAAAAAATTTTCATGCCCTCTGTCTGTTAGTGTAAACATTAGTTCTAACCCCATCATTAATTCCATTGAAGAAAATCAGCAAAGACCCCAACCATTTCCCTGAGGCCCTTTCAACCACAAATTTGTGCAAGATTCTTGCAGTTCCTGCTTAAATAAGTAAGTTATCTCCTTCTTGCTTCAGGAATAATTGCTGTGAGACAGCCATTCCACCCATTCCCCTTGAGTAGATCCCTTTTGAGAAATCACGTTGGACCTCATTGTCCCAAGGTCTTTACAAGGCTCATATTATCCCCTTGAAGAGAGGTTTTTTCAATCAAGATCCCCAGCTCTCTATAAGCTGTTGCCCATCTTGAAAAATATATTCAAAAAAATTTAAAAAAACCAAATCAGAAACCTTGCACTTCCTCTTATCATATCATTGATATTGAGCATTTTAGGTATTTTCTTGGAATAATTGTTCTTCCAACACTAATATCACTTGCTGTAGCTAAACGACTGCAAGTTAACTGATATCAGAAAGCTAAAAACCAAACTTCCTTTTTTGTTTTTGCTTTGCCTTTTGGTGAGGACTGGCAGTTCATACACTCCATGTCTGTCACAGGCTAGGTCAACATATTTGCCTCTATTTCATTTTAATTTTCTCAATGCATAGCTAGCATGGCTTTCCACTTTCAACAATATTTCTTTGCTTCTTTCCAACTAAGAAAGGCTCTCACAGGATGAAATTCAAGGGGTTCTTGAACCTCATAGTTATATAGTTACATAGTTCCACCATCATGAGACATTAGCTTCCTTCAAATTCAATCAGTCAAATGGCAGATGAAATGTCACCCACCAGCTTGATTCAATTCCAGTTGTGAAAAATCTTGTTCCTCAGTTGTAACACTAGAAAGGGATGCAAGTGGGGCTTCCAATATTTTGTTTTTTGCAGATACCTAAACAAATCCCTAGATTCTTCCAAATCTTTGTTAACAGCACTTTCAATTAAATCCTTTAACACAGCCATGTAAAAACTAGGGGGGCTTGGGCTTGCCAATTTTCTCATAAACCAAAAATAAATCCTAAGTAAATTTATAATTCAATCCAAATGTTTCATAAAATCCAAATTCTGTTCACTTTTGCTTTGAAAAAAAGAAAGTTATCTGACAAGAAAGTGATGTGTACAGTTTTTGTAACTGACAAGCAAGTCATTTGTATGGTTTGTGAGCAGTATTTGTTTTTCCAATGGGCAGATTGTGATCCCAAGTTGTTTTTTTGGTCTAATTATAATCCAAAAATTCATTCTACATCCCAAAATGTGGTTTGAGCCCAAATGAGGTCTAGGGGTGCCTAGGTATCCCTAATTTTCACCTGAAATGGACCATTTGGGGCTATTTGATACACGCGCAGCCCCATTCAAATTTGAAGCATCCCCTGGGGGGTTGAAAACTACCCATTTGCAACCCAAACGGGTTTCAAACTACCAATCTGCAACCCAAATGGGTTTCAAAATGGTGGTTTGCAACTACCCAGGGGACATGCAAGTTGTGAACAAATTTTCTTGTGGCTTGTTGGGTTAAGAACCTGTGTTCCCAAATTTTATGGGTTTCAAACGGTTTTTTGGGCCCATTCCCAACCGGGGTCTGTGTCAGCTATCTGATACCAGGAAACATGCAGTCCTTTAAATACAGAGAGTGATAAAAATCCTGGAATAATAATAATAATAATAATTACAAAAATAAACGCCTAGGGGCTCAAATAAATAATATAATAAGAGCGGTTGCAAGGTTTAATTGGTTTGGTAATAAAAGGTTTGCAATATTTATATAAAAAACGGGCCACAGTATGATACTACTGAGGGTCTTTACAGACAAAGCAACCTCTCTTCAAAGGGCCTCCTTAGGCAGTTTAAGAACCTTGGAATGAAGATGGGTGCCTTAGAAAGGGCTTATTCCACTAATGGCCAGGCATAACAGAAAAATTGCCTAGACAGGAAGGGAAACACTCACCCTGAGCACTTTACCACAAAAATCCTGCCATGATAGGAAGGGCTTCAGAGCAGATGGGGTGGATTGACTGACTAAACTTCAAGGGTTGATTGGTTTTAAGAAATAAATAATAATACTACAGACTTGGTCATAAATCACTTGCTTAGATTCTTCTGAGCACTTGACTAAAAATGACACGGTGTCTGATTGATAATAATAATTCCTGGTAAACTGATGATGGAATAATGGATCCAAAGAGGTCTGTAGAAATACCTTTTTGGGGTGATTTTGAGCTTCTCAGGGCGCATAGAGAGAGTTCTGCTCATGGGCTGAGGCTGAAAAGCCATTCAGCGCAAGATCAGCACGTTCACTTGGTGCTGTTAATCAGCTGACCTCAGATCTTCTGGATTTCTGTACTATTTTAGCCACAGGATCTGTTAATCTTTTATGGCTAAAATTTGATCATTCTGAACTCATCCTTCATTTTTAATATCAGTATTGTGTTAAAGTGAAAAGATGTGAACGTTTACTGATTTCCCATAATCTGCTGATCACGTAGATAATTTCAATAATTTTTATGAACACTCCTTGTAGTGTTTTTTGGTCTTCAAAGATCAGAGCCAATGGTTTAAATGGTAATCCTTGAACTTTAATTTATTATTAAAAAATTTACTAAACTTAATTTTTTTAATTTTAATTAAGTTTTGATCTTTTTGGATTATTACTAATGCATATTTCACTTTTTACACATGCCAGGCAACCCTAATTAGGTTGTAGCTCTTTTGAGCAGTACCTGGTTGTCAGATTAGTCACAACGGATACAGATGTGGAGATCAGTCAGTTCAGATGCGCGCGGGGTGTGATCCGCTGCGTGCTTGGCAGAATTGGCTGCGCGCGTGTCTCTAGTACGCGGGAAACTGATACTATGAGTACGTAGGGGTATGTAATGATGCGGGGCTGTGGCGGGAATTGTGACATGACACATTTCTGCGTGTAACTCCTAAAATATACAGAACACCTCAATTCTGAGTTAATTTTAGGGGTTAAACCCCATATATGTGACAACAGGTGTGAAATGTTAAAATGGCAAAAAGGTGCCATACTGGTGTTGTAATTTTTTTTACTTTTCTTTTTGATTATTTTAAAAATTTAAGGACTTGGATTTCAAGGGTGGGGTCAGTGAGTGACCCTACCTAATTTTGGGTAAGAAATCCATTTCTGAAATAATATTTATGAATTTCTCACTCCTTCTTTTGTTAATTTAGATATTCTTATTTTTATAGTTTTGTCTTGCTATGACAGGTTGCTCTGTACATAGTAGCAAGCTGACATACCCCCACTCCAAGATATGTCTATATCAGAAAGGAAATTCTGGGTCAATGCCTTCGGCTGGATCTGTAGTTCCTTAGGTGTATCGGTCCATCAGGGATATTGTGTTCAGGTAACCATTCATCCTTATCACCTGATTCTCCCTTGTATCTAAATAGGTAGAGTCTGACATCTTTTCCATTGAGTATTTCTTTTTTATCTTTAAGGATCTTGCTAATTTTTCCTGTTTCTTTTTCAGGTTCTTCTGCAACAGTTATTTCAGGTGAAGGAGTATGTTCTCCATTCCTTGGGTGGTAGTGTTTGATGAGACTTACTGGGAAGACTGGGTGTTTTCTAGAAAGCTCATCACTAAGGATTACTTCCACAGCATTCTCACCAGGAAGTTAATTAATTAGTAAAGGTCCAAAAAAAGCTGCTCTAAGCTTTCTATTTTGAGCTAAGTTGGTGACGTTGGTGGTAGAGATCAAGACTTGATCACCAATCATGAAATCAGGCTCCTTATGGGTTTTATCCAACCTTTGTTGTTTACATGCCACAGCATCCTGCACACACTTAACAGCATTCTTATTGGCTACATCTTTCATGTTTTTGAAAGCAAGTGATGTAGGGTGAATATTTGTTAGCTGGTGGTTAAGGTTATCCTTGGGTAATTTAGGAATCCATCCTCTTTCCAGTATGTAAGGTGCTTCCTTAGTGGTGGAGTGCTTTCTACTGTTGTAGGACATCTCTAGTGCAGGTAAAAGGCTAACCCAATTTTGGAAATAAACATCAGAATTCTTGTATTCTAGACCAAAGCCACAGAATCTCCTGAGCATGTCTTCCAGGGTCTGAATCATTCTTTCAGCTAAGCCATCCGTCTGAGGGTGATAAGCTGCAGAGACAGCTAAGGTGGTTCCCAGAATTTAATGAAGATTTCTCCAAAACTCAGAGTTTAATTTAGGATCTCTGTCACTGATAATGATCCTGGGAACTCAAACATCAGCAATGAGTCTGTTCCAAAATAATAGGGCAACTTCCTTAGCAGTGTCTTCCTTGTGATTAGGTAGAAGCTTTGCTTTCTTTGAGAACCTATCCACAATGACTAGGACTGAGTTGTAGGAATAGGCTCCTCCTGGTTGTAGTCCGGTTACAAAGTCCATGTTGATGATCTCCCATCTTTTCTTGGTTCAGCAATCTTTTGCAGTAGACCAAACATTCTCCCAGTTGTCCTGTTGGACTTCTGACAAGTTTCAAAACTAGTAACATACTGGATAGTGGAGTGTCTCCAATTTATCCACCAAGCAGTTTGTTTAACCTTATCTAAGGTTTTATTAGCAGATAAATGACCAGATGAGCAGTTATCATGGCATTCAGCCAGGATGTGTTTGATATGGTCATCCTTAGTTGAGACTATAAAACTTGAATGTTGATGCCTGTAGTATACAAGACCATCCCATATGGTGAACCTTCCGGCTTTGTATGGTTCCAAGAGGGGTTCAGGTAGGCTATTGATCAATTCAGATGGTGGAGAAGTACTTTCCATAATGGTGATCAGAGTTTTCATGCCCAAATTTTAATATTCTTTGATTGATTTAAACAAGGATTCATCCACTTCACAAGTTTTGATTCCCATTATAGGAGCTTCAACTTTCACAAAGTTAATGTTAAGGATAGGGAAGATATCATTATCCTCTGGATTATAAGCAGGATTACTTTTGTCATTGGGTAAAGCATTCCTGCTCAAACTATCAGAATTCTGTTGTTAAGCAACAGCTTGATGAACTATGGTCATCTAACCTCTGTACTGTTGTATGGCTATCCCCATATTAACATGTGCCTACCAGGGGTATTCATGTTCATCAAAGTCCTGAAAGCATTTCAGTCAGTAATTACTGTGAACTTGGTGCCTTCTAAGTAGTAATGAAGTTTCTCCGGGGCCCATACTAAAGCAAGGCATTCCATTTGGCTTGCACCATACCTTTTTTCAGTATCCTTAACTTTTCTTGAGATGAAAAGTATAGGTTTTTCCACCGGTATGTCATCCTCTATGACTTCCTTGTGTAATTAAGCTCCTAGCCTGTTCATAATAGCATCTATATAGAGCTTGAAGGGTTTAGAATAGTCTGGTTGAATCAGTACTGGAGCTGAAGCCATGGCCATCTTGAGTTCCTCATAATTCTTAAATGTTTCATGATTCATTTCAAACAAGGTGGTGTTGTTGCAGATTTCATACAGACACTTGGTAAGAAGAGCAAACTTTGGTAAGTACTTCCTATAGTAGCTGCAGAAGCTAATAAAAGATAGGAGTTTAGTTTTATTCTGAGGCATTGGCCTATTCATTACTGCTGCTATCTTTTTTTGGTCAGCAGCTAAGGTTATTCCAGAGACAATGTGTCCTAAGGCTTTCAGTTCTCCATAATCAAATTTAAACTTTTTCATTGATACTTTTAATCCCACAGCAGAGATAGTTTTGAGGACTAATCTTACTTTATCCAGGTGGGTATCCCAATCATCAGAGCAAATGATAACATCATCAATGTAAACCATCATCCATCCTTGTCTGATGAACAATCCTAGAACTGTGTCCATCATCCTTTGAAAATGAGAAGGAGCATTTTTTATACCAAAAGGCATCCTTAGATACTCATTAATCCCAAATGACAGAAAATTCTAATGAATTTCTGGCTATCAGGGCGGATAATTATTTGGTGAAAAACTTTCAGCATGTCCATGGTAGTAATGTACTTGGCTTTTGACAGGTTATGCAGAGCATGGTCAATTCTTGCAATTGGATAATAATCAGCTGGGGTGTAGTTTTTCAGCATTCTGAAATCTCCAACCATCCTTGATTTATCATTATGCCAAGCTATAATTACTGGAGTAGTGATATCTAATTGTTCATTATGTCCTACTTTCCTTAAGTCTTGTAGGTCAACCAACTCTTGGATGTGAGTTTTCAGAGCAGCTCTAGATTTTGGACTAGAAGGGTAATCAGGTCTCCTGAGGTTAAGTGGGTAAGGAGGCTTGATGGTTAGAGTCAGAATCATATCATGTCCTTTGATGTTACCATTGGGGTGATCCTTGGTACAGAAAGCATTCTGATTTTAAAAGCATACTTGTGGGATTTCCTGTCTTTGTTCTTCATTGAGCAGGGGATTCAAAGCTGCTTGAGAGAATTATTCCTGATTTAAACTCTCTAAGTGTCTTTCATAAGTTGAATCAGAAGTTTGAGCATTGAAATGCCATATTAGAAACTTCTTGTTCTGGTTTTCCCCATGGTGAAGTTTCTACCCTTGCTTTGGAATACATCTATACCATACAAGCAAAATGAATCATTACCAAGGATAAAGTAATCACATACTCCATTTTGGAGCACTAAAAATTCAATGTTCAGTTTGAGTGATCCTTGAGAGTGAGGGAGTATGATATCAGAGGACCATACTCCAACAGCATTGAGAGAAGAATTACAACTGCTGAACTTAGCCTGAGATACCGGTAATAAGTTCAGTTTCCAGTTTGGGTCTTTTTTCTCCAAATAATTTGAACCAACACAAGGGCAAAAGGCTCCACTGTCCAAGAGTAACTTAAAGGGGGAACCTTGGATCAAACCAGTAGCGTAGCATGTTTTTCCAGAAGTGTAACTTTTACCGGCAGAAGGTTTCAGAGTCAAGGCCTTAGCCTCAGGGATTTTTTAAATCTTCATGTTGGGGTTCCATTTTTGAGATAAGTTAGAATCCTCATCAACATAATTTATGTCCAGAGAAGACACAATACTTTCTTCAATAACATTAATGGGGTTAGTTATCATCAAATCACACCCAGAAAGTGAGCCATCAATATCATCAAGATGATGGTCAGGATTATCATACTCTTCTCCTTTGATAGGGTTAATGCTTTTGCTAGGTAGGGAAAAATCATGTTTTACATGTCCTGTTTGTTTACAGTTCCAACATACTTTTTCCTTTGACTCTGGAGTCTTCTTGACCTGCAAGGTAGTTGGATTAGTGGCAGGGCATTCCTTATTTTTGGCAGTATACTCTTCCCTGTTCCTAGTATTTTGTTTGCTGGGGGGTCTTTTGACTCTCTTATCTAGACCATTCATATAAATAGTCTCTTCCAACACACCTATCAAGTTAGAAAGATCAGAATCCATAGGCATCCTGCACCTTACAATGTGGTTGATTTTTCCGGGGCATAAGTTTAGAAGTCTTTCATTGACTTCTTCTTTATCAGCATCCTTGTAAAAACAGTCCAACCTTCTTTTCCGGTCTAAGCACCACTTATTAGGTTTGTCCTTGAATGGATCAAACTGGGAGGTTTCAAAATTTTTCATCATCTTTCTTGTCCAAATCCTAGTACCAAATTGTACTTTGATCAATTCTTTCCAGGAACTCCAGGATAAAAATCCAAATTCTTACCTTTTATTGATAAACAAATCAAGGTCCACTCCTTCAAATAGTCTGGAAAATCTTACAACAACTATTGTATCAGGGAGTTCATAAGAAGCAAGGGTATAATCAATAAATTTAATGAAACTGACATGGTTGTATTCTCCTTCTCCAGAGAATTTAGGCCATTCAGTAATGGGAGGAAGTAACTTCAAAGCCTGTTCTATCTCAGGAGTAGGACTGGGCCTAAAAGATTCATTCCTAGTTGTCATTGTTTTGAGAGGAACACTACAAGTACTGGTGAACCCATCAGTTCTATTTTCTTCCAGGTAAATGACTGGGGAGTCAGTAGAACCAACTTTAAGATCTCTGAGATCATTCTTAATCATACCTAAATCTAAATCAAGTTTGTTGTTTAGTAAATCAATTTTGTTGATCAGATGAGCTGAAGGATTAGGACTAGTTTTCATAACTTCTTCCTTAAGCTGGTTCATGGTTGCAAGAAGATCTTCCTGAAGAATTGATTGTTTATCATCAATATGTTTCATCAGGTCCAACTTACTAGATTTTATACTATCCTTTATTTGTTGTATTTCTAACTCATCAATTCTCATAGTGTGAGACTGGGTATCAATCAATCTGAAAATAATCAGACTCAATTTTTCCAATTGTTGATAAAATCTGTCAAAACACTGGCTGATAACAGTAAAATTGTGAGACACATTTACAGAAAATCTATTAGGAGCTTGTACATCTAATTTTGGTACACCTTTTTCCACTTCTGGGCTAGGGATTATATGCTGTCCCAGTCATTTGGGTTACTTAATTTCTGATGGGCTGAGGACCTCTTCTTTTTGGGGTCCTTTCCCATTAAGGAAGCTAACTGATCCCAAGAATTCCAGTTCTGCACATAGCCTTCTACCTCTTTCTTTGGGATCAACTTTTGCAGTGAAATCTGAGATTTCTTTGCCAGAGAAATAGCTCTTCTCATACCTGGCTGATCCTCCTGGGTCTGAGCCAGTTTGAATTGTTCCCAATAGCTCACGTGCTCTTTCACTAATACCTTGAATCTTTTTTTATTGGTAAATTCCTGCTGGGGTGGCATAGGAGGACCGGTATCCTCCTGGGATAACTTTTTGGGAAATGTGTGGTTCTCAAATTCTCTGTTGGTTGAGTTGGTGGCCGCGGTCATTTTTGTTGTCCTCCTGTGTGAAGCTATGGTCACAGGTTCAAGCCACCTCAACGCGCTTGCCACTGGAGTCCTTGCGCGTACGGGTTACTCCGGGAAGAGATCCATAAGATGGGGCTCTACGTGTTGGGCGGTTGTTGTGCCTGTTTTGGTACATAGCACCAAAAAAAATGAGTTGTCAAAACTTTTGAGAAAAGACTTAAAAATATAAAAAATAATATTTTTTCGTGTATTTATATTTTTAATAATTTTTTATATATATTTTAACTTACTTAAAGTTAAATTCAAGGGTACCAACACTTGGTTGGGATCACAACTGTCCTTGGGGGCTATTACAATGGGGTATGAGTGAGCTCCAATCAGATCCTGGGATAAATCCAAGGGTAAGTCCAAGGGTACACTGTCTGGGACGTCCTCTAGGAGGTCCTTGTCAATGAGATCACCAAAAACCAAATCCACTGAGATGGATAAAGACAAAAAAATATATATTTTTGTGTTTTTACGTGGCAAGATGATG
Organism: Puccinia polysora; assembly: GCA_025617555.3. Lineage (NCBI taxonomy): Eukaryota > Fungi > Basidiomycota > Pucciniomycetes > Pucciniales > Pucciniaceae > Puccinia > Puccinia polysora. The sequence goes on along the minus strand of CM062635.1, from coordinate 29,589,064 downwards.
TTTTTAGAAGAATAATCACTTTTATTAGTTTTGGATTTTTCTTTACCTTCAGGATTATTTAGTTTATTAATATAAAGCTTCCTTTGACGAATTTTCCACTCCTTATCTTGCCTTAATAAAGAATTGAAATTGATAATTCTTTCAAGCTCAAGTTCTTTGTCTTTTACAACCTGCTGTTTATAATAAAGCAATTTCTCTTGTTGTTGCTCAGGAGTTATAATAACAGGGACAAAGTTAAGGATTTTATCTTCTTTTTTCTTTTTAAGAAGTTTCAAATAATAATTGATCAATTCTCTTTGGTCTCAAGATCCACTAGAGAAACAAAGGATCAAAAATATATGTTATAAGTATTTTAACTTATATTTTTTTTTAGAAAAAAAATAGACTGGTCCAAGGAATAAATAATCAAAGATTAATTATTTAAGGGTATCTCCTGGCCAGACCCCCAGTTTTCAGCTCTCTGATACCAGGAACCTTGCAGTCCTTTAGCTACAGAGATTGATAAAAATACTGGAATAATAATTATTATTATTATTCCAAAAAATAAACGCTTAGAGGCTCAAATAAATAATATAATGAGAGATAATATAATGAGAGAATTTGCAAGGTTTAGTTGGTTTTGTAATAAAAGGTTTTCAATATGTATATAAAAGAGGGGCCACAGTATTATACTACTGGGGGTCTTTACAGACAAAGAAACCTCTCTTCATCGGGCCTCCTCAGGCAGTTTAAGAACCTTGGAATGAAGATGGGTGCCTTAGAAAGGGCTTATTCCACTAATGGCCAGGCATAAGAGCACAATGGCCTAGACAGGAAGGGAAACACTCACTCTGAGCACTTTACCACGAAAATCCTGCAAAAATAGGAAGGGTTTCAGAGCAGATGGGGGATTGCCTGACTAAACTTCAAGGGTTGATTGGTTTTCAGAAATAAATAATAATACTACAGACTTGGTCATAAATCACTTGCTTAGATTCTTCATAAGCACTTGAATAAAAATGACACGGTGTCTGATTGATAATAATAATTCCTGTGAAACTGATGATGGAATAATGGATCCAAAGAGGTCTGTATAAATACCTTTTTGGGGTGATTTTGAGCTTCTCAGGGCGTGTAGAGAGAGTTCTGCTCATGGGCTGAGGATAAAAATCCAGTAAGAGAAAGATTAGCACGTCCACTTGGTGCTGTTAATCAGCTGACCTTAGATCTGCTGAATTCTGTACTATTTTAGCCACAGGATCTGTTAATCTATTATGGCGTAAGTTTGATCATTCTGCGCTCATCCTTCTTTTGTACTAATATTATTGCGTTAAAGTGAAAAGATGTGTACCTTTACTGATTTTCCATCATCCGCTGATCACATAGAGAATTTTAATAATTTTTATGAACACTACTTGTAGTTTTTTGTGGTCTTCAGAGATCAGAGTCAATGATTTACGTGGTAATCCTTGATCTTTAATTTATTATTAAAAAAATTACCAAACTTAATTTTTATTAATTTTAATTAAATTTTGATCTTTTTAGATTATTAATAATGCATATGTCAACTTTTTACATATTCCAGGATACCCTAATTATGCTGTAGCTCTTTTGAGCGGTACCTGGTTGTCAGATTAGTCACAACGGATCCAGATGTGGGGATCAGTCAGTTCACATGCGCGCAGGGTGGGATCCGCTGCATGCGTGGAAGAATTGGATGCGCGCGGGTCTCTAGTACGTGTGAAAATGCTACTATGAGTACGTAGGGGTATGTAATGATGCAGGGCTGCGCGCGGGAATTGTGACTTAACACATTTCCGCGTGTAACTCCTAAAATATAAATAACACCTCAATTTTGAGTGAATTTTAGGTGTAAACCCTATACGTGACAACAAGTGTGAAATTTTAAAATGGAAAAATGGAAAAACGGTGCCATACTGGTGTTTTAATTTTTAGTACTTTTCTTTTTAATTATTTTAAAAATGTAAGGACTTGGATTTCAAGGGTGGGGTCAGTGAGTGACCCTACTTAATTTTGGGTGAGGAATCCATTTCTCCAATAATATAATTGAATTATCCACTCCTTCTTATGTTAATTTAGATATTCTTATTTTTATAGTTTTTTGTTGCCATGACAGGTTGCTCTGTACATAGTAGCAAGCTGACAGTCTGTGAATATAACATTCCTCTTTTTTTATCCAGCGCTGAAGTACCCTTGTCTTTTCAGATGGGCAGCTCTCAACAAAGCAACCCTCAATTTCAGAACTCTGTACCACTCAATCAAATGGGACCCTCCAAGTTGAAGCTCACCCAAAAGCTGGATAAGGGCAGCCGTTACCATCTACCAAGACAACAAAAAATGGCCTTCAAATCCATGGCCCCTTGGGAGAAGCTTTTATTGGCACCAAAATAGTAACTCAAAAAGCAGGATCCCCAAACCCTGTGGTCATTGGAATCCCTTTCCAAGGGGGAAAACTCATTGCAATTTTTTTTCCCATTCCTTTGGTGGCCTTCCCAACCCCCAGGCCTGCTGGATTGAAGGCAAAAAACAGATGTAATTTATCCAAGATATTTTTATTTCAAGAGGAAAAGTATAAGCATATTTCCAAAATCAATAGCCTTTCCAAGGAACACATTGACATTGAAAAAAAAAATATTTCACAAAATCATTGAAATACCAAAAGCAAGTATCAAAATAAAACGCAAGCATCTCAATGTTCAACAGGCACAGTTAACCATTAAAACAGAAAAATTGGAGTTTGAAAAGAAAAATCTTGAAATTAAAAAATAATATAAGAAAGTTCAAGTAAAAATGAATGATTTAAAACTTCTGTTCAAATCTGATTTCACCCCTGATGACTCATAGAGAATTGAGTATTTAAATAGAATTGATAGAACAATCAAAGATAAATGGGTGAGAAAAATTTTATCACACTGAATCTATTTTCTCTGGAAAATCTTTGTTTGCTACATCATAGCTCTTTTTTTTAAGAAAAAAAGGTGATGTTTAATTCACGGCTCCAACCGTGTGGTAGTTGTGTAGGGCCCTACACAACTCAAATGAGCCGTGGGGGCCCAAAGAACACTACAAAGGGCCGTTTCAAACACGCGAAACCCCAGGGAGGTCTTGTAGGAGAGGTGAAACCCCCGTAAACTGCTCAAAGAAGCCGTGTAATCCCATAAAAGCCTCAAATTGGCTGTGTTCAGGGGGTGCACAACCCCCTGGAAGCGTGCCAGGATTTTGGGCACCCCCTGGTACACATTTGGGTTCTTTCAACCCAACTTTTGGATTAACGCATACTTTTTGTGACTGTTTTTCCACACCTAGCAATCCCAAAGAGACTTTAAAGTGAAAAAAAAGTGAAATTAAAGTGAAAATTTGGATCATATAAAAATATCAACTCAAAAGTGAGCAAAATTTGTTTGTTAAATTGAAATTTGGATTGAATACTGAAGTATACCATTGTATTTTTTTGCATGGGAACAGTGGCAAGCCCCCCTTCTTCTGAAATGGCTGCATGGAAGGTGTACATCATAGTGCCATCAAAAAAGCTTTGGAACAAGAAAAAAATGATTTGGTTAATGGAAAATTGGAAGCCCCAATTGCATGCTCATAAAGGGTGACAATTGAGGAACAAAATCTTTCACAGGGGGATTTGACCTCTGGTTGTGTGTAAAATTTTATGTTACTGTTCTCTGCCGTATTGAATTTGATTGAAACTGATGGAGTGCATTCCATCAATATAACTGTGTAACTATTTTGTATCCACTTGACCTTTCAACTTTCTGATACCAGGACCTTTGCAGTCCTTTAGCTACAGAAAGAGATATTGTTGTTGGAATAATAATAATTCCAAGAAAATTATGTAAAATTCTCAAATATTTGATTTAGATGCAAGTGCAAAGTTTGGGGATTTTATTGGATTAGATTAATTTAAACATATTTTTCAAGATGGGAAACAATCATGCAAACAGGGGATCTTTGTTGGGTAACAACCTCTCTTCAAGGGGCCCTTTTGAACTTTGTAAAGACCTTGGGACAATGAGGTCCTGTCATACTGACACCCAGCTCAACTCATTCTACAGTCTACCCTGAGTCAACTCAACATTCTCAGGAACTTCAACCTCAGGGCTCTGGAGACTATATAGGTATATCTCCATTCAACCTACATACATATACTTATGACTACATACACATATGACTACATATACATATGACTACATATACATATGACTACATATACATATATCTACATATTGTCTGATCTCATGCAGTACATACATAGACTCCTCTGTGCTTGCACATACTTACACATGGTTACTCTCTCAGGTACTGGATATCCTATAACCTTGCTTACCCTGTCTATCCCATACTCTCTCTCTATGGTTTATCCTTTGGGAATCGTTATGTACATCTCTCTGTAGACAGTATTACATACTCTCTCTACTTAGTACACATAGTGTCATGATCATTACATACACTGTGCACCTCTCTACTGTACACTCCCAACTTAGACAGCCTGACCTGTAGCCTAGACCCAATGTGGCAATTAGTCTATCCCAATGTAGTTGCTCACTGTATCAGCCCTCTCTGGTACATTCATTGCTCCCTTGTCATTTCATGTGTAGTCTGAGCCCCAACCAGTTGTTCACCAGTTGTTCCTCTCTTGTAGTCTTCCACCTCTTTTCTATTTAAGTAGACCTCCTCTCTCTTACTGATTGTCCCCCCAAGAAATCAGTTTACTACTTCTTGTGAGGTATCTATCCAAGCAAGTGTCATTCAGCACCTTGACCCCTTCTAACCTTACTCTGCTCCATAGCCTCCTCCAGTAACCTTGCTTCCAAACCTACTATGAGTAGAGTAGCGCTTGTGCCAAGCCCTACTTAGATGTCCGCAGCCCTTGTGAAATTAAACTGATTTCTTCCCCAATAACCCCATCTTCATCAACCAAAAACTCCTTACCTTATTTAACCTCACCAAAATTTGCTATTGAATTTGTGGCACTGTTTTTTGACCCTTCCACCTATCACCCTTGACTTGAATATTGAATTTGTGGTAATTTCATTGTATCCAATCCTTCCTACCACCCTTGACTTGACTATTAAATTTGTGGTCATTTCATTGTATCACCTTCCTTGAATTGGATATTGAATTTGTGGCCTTTTCATCAACCCCCATCTTTCCTTTAATCCTTGGACAGGCTATTGAATTTTTGGCCTTTCCAATAAACTTTTTAAATCCATAAACCCTCTTTATAATCCCAAAAACTCACTCATTTTTACCCCTGCTTTGACGGGCTTTGACGGGCTTTGACGGGCTTTGACGGGATTTGATGGGCTTCAACAGGCTTGGGCTTCGACAGGCTTCAACGGTGTGGTGCCCCATCTGGGACACCCTGGCCGCCTTAAGACCTCAACCCACAAACTGCTCCTCAGGCTCATCCAAACCGTCCTTCATCCGCGCGCGTTGCGCATCGCGCGTCGCGCTTCGCGTGCTGCGCTTCCTTCATCCGCGCCGCGTTGCGCGCGCTGCGCTTCTTTTACCCGCGCGCCTCGCGCCATCCTTGCCGTTGCGCTTTGCTTGTCATCTCCGCCGTCATCATTGCGCGTCCTCATCTTTGTTGTCGCGCGTCCCAATCTCCTCATCACTACCGTCGCGCGGCGCTCATCCATAATTTACCAAATCCATCCCGACCGCACCCCCAAGCATTTGGCAAATCCTTGGATCCGTCAAATCTCCCATCTCACTTGATCTCTCAGTTGTGAATCTCAAGCCTGTCAGGATTTACTCAACTGTTTCAAGCTGATCTCCTATCCGCCCATCTGGGCTCTCATGGACTTCATCCGTCACCTTTCCTGGGGCTCTCCCACCCACTTCCGCCTTCGGACGAGGGGTGAAGAGTGCCAACTACCGCCCATGGACATCCGCGGCGGTCCGGTTCATTTCTCTTTCCCACCCCATCCGCCTTTGGATGAGGGGTGGGTGACTCTGGTACTGTTGCATGTGCCCATCCACAGACGGAAGCGAGTGACGACATGATTTTCTTCCCTTTTCTGCTCTATTTGTAGAATCCGTTGTACATAGTCTAACAGGGCCTCCTGCCCATATAAGGAGGGGCTCTCCCCTGCCTTTTTGATCAATCATCAGAGCATGGAAATCATCCAGCATGAAATTAGCACACCCTTGATCCTTGAGCCTCCATACTCAAACCCTTGATCCCTGATCCTTATCACCAACCAATAGCCTTGCTGGTTGAAGAAAAATTCTGTATTTTCCAATTTTTTTGAGTGTGTTATACCACTCCTTGATCCCTTTCTCTGACACATACTGGTCCTGATCCCTGACCACCTTTCTGGAGACAATCACGATTGATTGAAGAGGTCTTATTAAGCTTAAGACCTGGAGTGTTATACCTCCCCTTAGCTTCTTTGGAGTTTCATTCTTCCAGCCTACTCTTGAGTCCCTTGAGAAGTTTTGAGGTTATCCTTTCTTCAAATCAGTTACTGTTTGCTTTAGAGCTTCTTAAACATTGTGCTTTGTCCTGTACAGCCACCCACAGTTATCTGGTACCCTGAAAGCGCTTGATTTTGGAGAGTTTGGCAGTTTCATTGAGAACCTGGAGGTTGCTTGGGTTTGAGTTGATCATCCCCAATCTTCTGCTGACAACCAGAGTTGTTAGCTTGTGGGCGTTGTTTACATACAACAGCTTTTTGTTCTTTGAACTCTAAGAAGACTTTAACTTCTTTTGTTCAAGTTTTTCCCTGCATAATCTTGTCTCAGATAGTGCTGTTCCGTCGCTACCAAACTATTATCATCTTTATCCTCTACTCCTTGATTCCTCATTTACCAGGTTCTGGACCTTGATATCGGTTACATTTAAATATTTTTGTAACACTCAGGAGGGAAGCCTAAACAGCATCTTTCTCCTCCACAGAACTGCCACGGCCTAGCACCGTTTGGAGTCTTACAACAGGCTTCAACGCTCTGCTTCTTTTGGGCCAATTTCTTCAATAAATTTGAGTATATTTCTTTTTTATTTTTTCTACGGTGAAGACAACTTTTGGGTAACTTCTTCAAAGCAATATAATGCCTCCTTGAAGTTCTTGATTCACTCACGTCACCAGCCCAGCTGTTACTTGCATTTCTAGAGTTAGAGGTACCACTGAACCTGCTAACCCTTCAACACCAGGAGCACGTGGAAGAGGAAGAACATTCTCTAACTTACCAATCCCGGAGGTTGTTACTTCAACCCCCATGGATACTGGGTTATTGGAACCTATTCCACAAGCTTCCCTTGCTTCCATTCCGTCCTCTGACAATGCTAGTCTTCAAAGAATTGCAGGTCAATATCCAGTACCAGGTTACCATGGACTGGACTCCCCTGCGTTTGACCCAAGCTTGGTCCCACTTCCAGAAGAGGATGAGTATGATGGTTAAAAAGAAGATGAGGACTCAGGATTTGAATCAAGAATCTTGAGTGGCTTGGATTCATCTTCCCAAGGAGGTAATCCAAGTATTTCCTCTAATGACATTGCGGTCCCAACCAATTCTCAAGGGTTTACTAATCTTCCTCCTTCTCAGGGTACTTCTACTGACCCTGCCCTGCTGGCCATCCTTCATCAAATGACATTAGCAATTACTAACCTTTCTGAACCTGCTGATAATTTTCATTCTTCCAAATTTAAATCACCATCCATAAATGCTCCAGAAAGATTTGATGGTACTAACCCAACCAAGCTCTGACCTTTTCTTCAAGCTTGTGAACTCGTCTTTGCAAATGATGAGAGGGTATTTCCTAATTACAGGAAGAAAGTTCTTTTTACAGTCTCTTACCTATCCGGAAATGCTAGTCAATGGATTCAACCATACCTTGCTCACCTTGGTAACCCAGAACCTGAATTTCTGCTTAACTCATGGTTTCATTTTACTCAACAACTTCATACTTTGTTTGGAGACAGACTTGAGATCCAACGCGCTGAAAAAGACCTAACCCTTCTTAAAATGAAAGATACAGGATATGCTTCTAACTATATCACTGAATTCAGGACCTTAATGACTAAGGATTCTGGCTGGGGTGATAAAGCTTTCACTTTTCTTTTTAGACAGGGACTACCTTCCAGATTACTGGATCAGCTAGCGGGATATGACGGACCTCAAGAAACCCTTCAAGAGTTAATGGAAATTGTGCTTAAGTATGACACACGTTACCATGAAAGAATGAAGGAGAAATCCCATAGTTCTCATTCAGTTCCAAGACCTGGTCCCAGTTCATCCAATTCCTCCAAAGCTCCTCAACCCAGTCACCAAGGTAGGTTTAAGGGAAAGGCTAATGCTACCCCACCTGAACCAACTTATCATCCAAATCCCAACATAGGTAAAGATGGACACCACAAGGCTGAAGAGAAAGCTAGAAGGGAAAAGGAAGGATTGTGAAGTTAGTTTGGAGGGCCTCACAAGTTCAACCTTTGCAGAAAACAAACAGACTACAATCCTTTCCAAAAGGTTGACTCAGCAAGACCTAAACAGGGAAAAGAGTAGGTGATGAGAATGTGGTACTCCATGACAATCACCCCTCCAATATCCGAGTACATTATTTGGGAGAGAACACTTCTGACTCCCATAATAAAAACTTATGTTTCATTTGTTTCCTTAATAACCAAGCTTTCAGAATACTTGTGGACTCAGGAGCAATCAAATCTGTCATTTCCAAATCTATGGTTTCTAAGTTCTCTTTATCTCCTACTCCTCTATCTGTTCCTATCTTTCTCATTTCATTTACTCCTACTAACACGCCAACCCAGGAGATAACTCATAAGGTAAACTTCAGGTTTTCCTTACCCTTGATTCCCAACTTAGAATGAGACTTCTTGATTGTCAATACTCCTCTAAAGGAAGATCTTATTCTGGGTATTGACTTTCTTCATTTCTGGAACCCTGAGGTAGATTGGCAACTGGGATTGATCACACCAAGACACCACCCAACTTTAGGTAATTCCCTTCCTGTTGAACTCTCTTTGTCCATTATTTTCCATCCGCCAGTGAACCTGAAGATCACTGTTCCTGCCACTACTTCAGAATCTAAATCATCACCAGACGCTTCTTGGAGTTCAACAAACACTTCTACAAATCAGATATTCTTTGGACATTCTCTGAAATTCTTGGAGGATATGGAGAATGATCTATCCATTCAACTTATGCATATGATTATTTCTCATCCTGACTCTGAACCCAAGCAGAAACCCACTGAAGGTTTGGATGAAGATGAAGAAGCTGAAGAAATCAAAACTGTGATGGAAAAAGTTCCTCAAGCTTATCATGCCTTTTTAGATGTTTTTTCCAAGGTCAAAGCTGATAAACTGCCTCATCACCGTGCTTACAATCACCATATCGAACTGGAAGGACCTTTGCCTCCAGTTGGGCCTATCTACTCTCTGAGTCATCATGAAAAAACTGCCCTAAAAGCCTATATAGCGGAGAATATAGAGAAAGGTTTCATTCGCTCCAGTTCCTCCGGCACTGGTGCACCTGTCCTCTTTGTGAAAAAGAAGGATGGTAGTTTACAATTGTGTGTTGAATATTGCAAACTTAACGCTGTTACTTGCAAGAAACAATATCCTATTCCTCCAGTGACTCACTTACTAACAGTCTTCTCAGGTTCTACTATCTTCTCTAAAGTCAACCTCAGGGGTGCTTACAATCTTCTTCTTATCAAAGAAGGAGATGAACATCTTACAGCATTCAGAACCCAATTTGGAAGTTTTGAATATTTCGTTATGCCTTTTGGACTGACTAATGCTCCTGCCTCTTTGCAATTTCTTGTTAATGACATCTTCAGTGACCTTCTGACCATCTATGTGGTGGTTTACCTTGACGATATTCTTATTTTTTCCAAAGACTTGGAACAACACACCGCTCATGTGTGTGAAGTCTTGAACAGACTTTGGAAGAACAACTTATATGCAAAAGCTTCTAAATGTGAATTTCATACCTCTTCTGTGGATTATCTAGGTTTTGTGATCTCAAGGAAAGTTATTGAAATGTACAACTCCAAGGTTTGAAAAATCATGGATTGGCCAACACCAACAAATAAAAAGGCTTTGCAACAGTTTTTGGGTTTTTCTAAATTTTATCGCAGGTTTATCATTAACTACTTCAGAAAGGTTCACCTCCTTACTGCTCTCACTGGTGCCGACCCCATTTTTTCTTTATTGCCAGATGCTCTTCAGCAGTTTAACAACCTCAAACAGGCTTTTACCAAAGCACCTGTACTTAACCATTTCAATCTTCCCTTTAAAAACTTTTTAGAAACTGACGCTAGTGACTATGCCCTAGGGGCTGTGCTCACCCAAGTTTCTCCTGATGGATCCAAAAACCCAGTTGCTTTTGATAGCAGGAAATTGGGTAGTGCTGAACGGAATTACGAAATCCATGATAAAGAACTCCTAGCCATTGTATGTTCTATCAAGATTTGGAGAGCTTATTTCCTTAGCCTCTCTTCTCCTTTTGAAGTTCTCACTGATAATTTATCTTTGAAATATTTTATGATTTCAGAAGTACTGACTTGTCACCAAGCGCGGTGGGCAGAATTCCTGTCTGAATTTGACTTCACTTTTGTTTATAGACCTGGAAAGCACTCTATTGTTCCTGATATCTTTTCACGTCAAGACAATGTTTATCCCAAGGGGGGAGTACCCTATGAAGAAAAGAACCCAGAAAATGTCAAACAACTCTTGAAACAGACTGAATTTGAAACTTCCAGAATTTTCTTCATTTCCACTAAACAGGTTGATGGATACTTGGACGACTTAATAAACTCCCAGCTTTCCAACAAATCAACTCAACAGATTATTCAGAAGCTACACAAAAAAGAAACAGTCAAGAATTACTTAATAGATCCAGACACTGGTCTTCTTATTTTTCAAGATAGGATAGCAATCCCTAAGGAAGATGAACAACTCCAATTAGAAATTTTACAACAACAAAATGATTCTCCACTTTCTGGTCACCCTGGTCAAGACAAGCCTTTTGATCTAGTCAAAAGAGATTTTAATTGGGAAAATATGACCTCCTTTATCAAAGAGTATGTTTCTTCTTGTTATCTTTGCAGTAGAAACAAGTCCAGTCACCACAAGAAGTTTGGACTCCTCCAACCCTTACCAATTCCAGATTGTCCCTGGACTTCACTCTCTATGGATTTTATTTCACAACTACCATTATCAAATGGTTTTGACTCAATCCTAGTGGTTGTCAATTGTTTCTCAAAAATTTCCATCTTTATGAAAATCAGAACTGATATCTCCTCTGTGGAATTAGCTAACGTACTAATCTCCAACATCTTCTCCAAACATGGACTACCTGCTGAAATTGTCAGTGACAGAGGATCTTTATTTGTTTCTTCCTTTTGGAAAAATGTATGTGAAAAATTGAAGATAAAAAGAAATCTCTCCACAGCTTATCACCCTGAAACAGACGGTCAGACGGAACACGTAAATCAGATTCTAGAACAACTTTTTAGGATGTATGTCATTTATCACCAAGACAACTGGGATACCTGGATCCCTCTTGCTGAATTCGCCTACAACAACTCAACTCATACTTCAACAAAGCAATCTACCTTCTTTGCCATTTATGGTTGACATCCCAACTTTGAAAGTCTGCATGTAGTAGATGACCAACCTGCCAGTCACTACATAACTCAGATTCACCAAAATCAGACGCAGCTGACAGATGAATTTGAAAAAGCCATTAAAACCTATAAGAGATATGCTGACCTTAAAAGAAGTGATTTTCCTGACTCATTTGCTTTTGGAAACAAAGTTTGGCTTTCTTCAAAAAATATCAAAACTAATTTTCCAACTCATAAGCTTTCAGAGCAATGGTCAGGTCCTTTTTTGATTACAGAACAGATTGGAAAAAATTTTTTCAAGCTTCAACTTCCTCAACAATGGTCCACCATTCACCCTGCGTTCCACTCCTCCTTACTCAAACCTTGTCAAGACAACTCATTATCTTCCAGAAATCAACCACCTATCAAGCCAGTTCACATCAATGGAGAGGAAGAATGGGAAGTGTCTCAGATACTTGACTCAAAACTCAAGAGGGGGAAACTATTCTACTTAGTTGAATGGAAAGGCTTTCAAAACGACAAGGAACGCACCACTTGGGAACCTCAATCCAATCTAACCAACTGCCCTGCCTTACTTCAAGATTTCCATACACTCTATCCTTTAAAACCAAAATCTCCGTTAAAATAAAGAAAAATAGATATCTTTTCAAATAAAATATATATATATATATAAAAGAAATAATAAAAAGAAATAATCCATCTCAAAAAAAAAATTCACTCTTAAAATAAAAATAAAATAAAATAAAAATAAAATAAAAATATCAATCCTTTACAAATAAAATTCAAAAATTTTCACACATAAGCTCTTCCAACTCTTTTACTCTATTCATCCAAGAATTAACTAATTCTAATTTTTTAGCCTGATAAGAAACAGTTCCTCTAACAGTAGTTCCCATCTCAAACTTATGGCCTGCAAAAGCTAAGATATCTGATAGTTTCTTCTTGATATCCAAAATTTTCTTTCTTCTGTTTTCAAAATAACCATACTTCTCTTTCCTTGTTTCAGTTCCCCAACCTCTCTTTAAACCTTCCTGAAAATTTGAATCTAACATCCTTACGTTTCTATTATAAACTTCAAAAGATTGATTCACCTGATCTTCATCCAAAATCAAATCATCTCTAAATCTTTCACCCACTTTTTTGCCTCCCATCATTTTGACAAATCTTTCTCAATTTTCAATTTCTTCCAACATAGCCACAGAGGCTTCCCTCATTCCAATTCCTTTTTTATTATTTTTTCTATCTTCTACTGTCCTTTCTCTTACCTCCAATTCCTTTATTCTCTTCCTTAAATCTTCCAACTCCAAAGAATTGTCCAAACTCCTTCCTTCATCAATGATAGATTCTCTAGCTTCTTTCCCCTTCCCTTTATTCACTTCTACATCCATTATTTGTCTTTCTTCTTCCTCCTCTGCGTCACTTAAATCCATCTCACAACTCCCTTTGGCGTCTTCATCTTCTTTGACGCTTCGACGATTTGCTTTGACGCTTTGACGGCCTCCTTTGACGCTTTGATGGCTTGCTTTGACGCTTAAACATGCTTCTTTGGAAGGTTTGACGGCCAATTCAGATGTTTTGTTGCGGATTCTTTTTGACGGTGATTCAAGATCTTCTTCATTGGTTTCTGGTTCAGCAACTCCCCATTGTATGAAGGCCTCACCCATCTCATTGTCATGTAATCTTGAAGTTCCATCCAACGCCAATTGACCTTCTCTATGCATTTTCTCTCTTTTGGCTTGGATGTTTTTTGATCTTTCCTGCATCAAAAAAACTATCCAAATCACCCAATCAGCATTCAATAAACCTCAACAAAAATAAACAAATACTGAGTTTCACTTACCTGAAGATTCATCCAACCTGGATGAACCACCTAAAGTCAGTGCCTCATTGTCTGGAGCTTCCTTTATTTCAAAGGGTTGACTCTTATCCTGGACCCATAGGGTTGGCCCCATGGCCTTCCTCTTTCTCCTATCCATATCACAGGGCCTTCCAAATTGACAACAACTTTCACACTTGGTGGAATTAAAGCGTATACTGGTGGTACAAATTTGACCCATCTTCAAACATCTTTTGCAGCTGGGGTAACATTTTTGGACGGGGTAGTAATTGTTGGTCTTCTCCATTAGATATGTAGGTGTAGGTGATCTGGTAAAGGGACTTAGTGATGGTAATGGGGTAGGTGGTGGTGATGGTTGAAGGTAGGGTGAAGGGAATGGTAATGTGGTGGTGGATAATGGTGGTGGTGGTGTGGAGTGGGGTGGAGACAAACTGGAATAAGACATAGCTGAAGAATCAAGACTGGATGGCCTCTTCAACCTCTCTTTTTATGGTCATCAGGGGATTCACTCCTCTTCACCAGGGGGAACTGTAATACTTACACCCAGCTCAACTTGATCTACAGTCTACCCTCATTCAACTCAACTGTCTCAGGAACTTCAACATCAGGTCTCTGGAGACTATATAGGTATATCTCCATTCAACCTAAATACATATACTTATGGCTACATACACATATGACTACATATACATATGACTACATATACATATGAATACATATACATATATCTACATATGGTCTGATCTCATGCGGTACATACATAGACTCCTCTGCGCTTGCACATACTTACACATGGTTACTCTCTCAGGTACTGGATATCCTATAACCTTGCTTACCCTGTCTATCCCAAACTCTCTCTCTATGGTTTATCCTTTGGGAATCGTTATGTACATCTCTCTGTAGAAAGTATTACATACTATCTCTACTTAGTACACATAGTTTCATGATCATTACATACACTGTGCACCTCTCTACTCTACACTCCCAACTTAGACATCCTGACCTGTAGCCTAGACACAATGTGGCAATTAGTCTATCCCAATGTAGTTGCTCACTGTATCAGCCCTCTCTGGTACATTCATTGCTCCCTTGTCATTTCATGTGTAGTCTGAGCACCAACCAGTTGTTCACCAGTTGTGCCTCTCTTGTAGTATTCCACCTCTTGTCAATTTAAGTAGACCTCCTCTCTCTTACTGATTGTCCCCCCAAGAAATCAGTTTACTACTTCTTGCAAGGTATTTATCCAAGCAAGTGTCATTCAGCACCTTGACCCCTTCTAACCTTACTCTGATCCATAGCCTCCTCCAGTAACCTTGCTCCCAAGCCTACTGTGAGTAGAGTAGCCCTTGTGCCAAGCCCTGCTTAGACATCAGCAGCCCTTGTGACAGGTCCTAAGTGATTACTCAAAAGGGTTTTATTCAGGGGGATTGAGTGGACTGGCTGACTCATAGCACTTACACCTGGAGGCAAGGAGGAGATAACTTACCAATTTAAGCAGAAACTCCAAGAAAATTGCAGAAATTCACGTTTGAAAGGGTCTCAGGAAAATTGCTAGGGATATTGCTGAAATTTTTCAATGAAATTGACAATGTGTTTAGAATTAATAAGTATAATATCAGAATGAGGCCATAAATCACTTGTTTATCTTGAATAAACACTTGATCACCAATGGCAAGGGGTCTGGATTGATTGCTTAAAAATTACTGAGGTTTAAACCATCTAAAATGAGCTGTTTATATACTGTTCTAGGGTAAAAAGACCTTCTCAGGGCACATAGAGAGAGTTTTTCTGGTTTTCTGAGGCTGGAAGGCTAGCCATGACTAGTTAGGCACGTAGTCTTGGTGCTGTCAGCTGGCTAGCCTTGCCTGTGTGATATTATTATGTGAAATAATTTTCAGAAGGCATTTAAATGTTAGTTTGTTATTTTCATGTTTCAGACACATTTCCTTTTTTTATATTGATTTCTTTAGAGTGGCATGGGTAGAAGTGGGTGTTTGTAGATTCTACGCCATCATCTGCACATGTTGTTAATTTTTGATATTTTTTTGGTAGACTTCTTAATGTGTTTTGTGGTTTTTAAAGATTTGGCATTCCCATGTACATGGCAAACTTCATTATTGTTTCTCACAATTTATTTGCTTTAATGTTTTGATTTCCATATTTTTTATTCAATCTTTTTAGGTTTCAAAAATCTCCTCATCCGTCAGTCAATTTTTTAAATATGCATGATTTATGCATGCAAGTTGTCGCATGTTCCAGTGGTACCTGGCTGTTAGAATTAATACAGTTGATGTTGACGCGCGCAGACTTGACAGCGGCGTGCGGGAATCCATCATCCGCTGCCATCAGTCATTTTGCATGCTGGTTTCTTGACATGCGCATGCATACTGAGTGTCAGGCATGTGTACCCTTGCTATATGAATGCAGGGCTGTGCGTGGGAATTGTGGCACAACACCAATCTGCCTGTAACTCAAATATTTACAACACCTCAATTGTGACTGAATTTTAGACATGAAACCTATACATGGAATTATGTGTGAAATATCAGAATTGCCAAAAGGTGCCATAGTTGTGCTGTGGTTGGTTGGTCTTTTCTTCTAAAATTATTAAAAAATGTACCGAGTTGGAATTCAAGGGTGGGGTCAGTGAGTGACCCTACCTATGTTTGGGTGGGGAATCCATTTCTGCAATAGTATATATGGATTTCCCACTCCTTCTAATTCTGTTATTTAATTTCTGTTTTTAATCTTTTATGAAAGGTTTCTGTTGTCAACTATCAAGCTGAAATTCCCCTACTCCAAGATATGCCTATATCTGAAAAATGATTTTGGGGCTCAGTGTCTTTTATTGGCCCTGTAATTTCTTAAGTGGATAGGTCCATCAGGGATGTTGTTTTCAGGTAAAAATTAATCCTTGTTGGCAGATTTGCCTTTGTATCTGACTAGATAGAGTCTGACATCTTTCCCATTTATCCTTTGTTTTTTTCTTTAAGGATTTTGCCTATTTTTACTTTGTCTTTCTCAGTTTTTTCTGCAACAGGTATTGCTGGTGACGGAGTTTTCTCTCCTTCCCTGGGATGGTAGTGTTTGATAAGACTCACTGGAAACACTGGGTGTTTTCTGGAAAATTCATCACTGAGAATAACTTACACTGCATTCTTCCCATGGATTTTCTTGATGGTGAATGGTCAAAAAATGCAGGTCTGAGTTTCCTGTTCCCAGCTTAGTTGGTCAAATTGGTGTTAGAAACTAAGACTTGGTCACCAATTTGGAACTCAGGCTCTTTGTGGCTTTTATCCCATCTTTTTGGGTTATATTCAACAGCTTCTTGAAGACATTTAGCAGTATGTTTGTTGGCTAAATCTATCATTTTCCTAAATTCAAGTGATGTGGGGTGAATATTGGTTAGCTGCTGGTTCAGGTTATCCTTGGGTAGTTTAGGAATCCATCCTCTTTCCAGTACATAGGGTGCTTCTTTAGTGGTAGAATGCTTTCTACTTTTCTAGGCCATTTCTAGAGCAGGTAAAAGGCTGACCCAATCATGGCAATATCCATCAGTATTCTTGTATTCTAGACCAAAGCAACAGAAAATTCTGAGCATGTCTTCTAAGGTCTGAATAATTCTTTCAGCTAATCCATCTGTCTGGGGCAATAGGCTGTAGAAAAGGCTAAGGTAGTGCCTAACATGTTGTGGAGATTCCTCCAAAATTCAGAAGTGAATTTGTGATCCCTATCACCTATGATGATCTTAGGGACTCCCACGTCAGCTATGAGTCTATTCCAAAACAGTAATCCTACTTCCATCGCAGTTTCCTCCTTATGGTTAGGTAGGAAATTTGCCTTCATGGAAAAACTATCTACTATGACTAGGACTGAGTTGTAGGAATAGGCTCCTCCTTGGGTTAATGCAGTTAAAAAGTCCATGTTGATGATCTCCCATCTTTTCTTAGGTTCATTAATTTTCCAGAGTAGACCAAACATTTTTCCAGTGGTCCGATTGGACTTCTGACAAGTTTTGCAATTGGTGACATACTGGACTGTGGAATCTCTCCAATTGTTCCACCAAGCAGTTTTTTTGACCTTTTCTAGGGTTCTATCAGTAGATAAATGACCAGATGAGCATTTATTGTGGCCCTCAGCTAGAATATGTTTGATATTCTCTTCCTTGGTTAAGACTATGAAACTGGAATGTTGGTGCCCATAGTATACTAGACCATCCCATACAGTGAACCTTCCAGCTTTTTAGGGTTTTTAGGAGAGTTTCAGGTTGACGTTTAACCATTTCAGATGGTGGAGAGGTACTTTCCATAATGGTTATTAGAGTCTTCATATCAGGGCTTTAATCCTCCTTGATGGATTTGAACAAGGATTCATCCAGTTCACAGATGTGGATTCCAAGAATAGGAGCCTCAATATTTAGCATTTTAATATTCAGTATGGGAAATATTTCATTATCCTCTGGGTCATAAGTGGGGTTACTTGGATCATTGGGCAGAGAATTCATACTCAAATTATCAGCATTCTGGTGTTTAGGACCTGCTTGATGGACTATGTTCATCTGACCTCTGTACTTTTGAATGGCTACTTGCCACCTTAACATATGCCTACTAGGGTATTTCATGTTAATTAAAGTCCTGAATGCATTGAAGTCATTAATTTCAGCTCTCTGATACCAGGAACCTTGCAGTCCTTTAGCTACAGAGAGTGATAAAAGAGCTTGGAGCAATAATATTCCAAAGAATAAACACTTTAAAGCTCCAATAATGGTATGGTAAGAGCAAGTGCAAGGTTTATTTGGTTTGGTTATAAATATTTTAAATAAAATATAAAAAGAGGGGCCACAGTATTATACTACTGGGGATCTTTACAGACTAGCAACCTCTCTTCAAGGGGCCTCCTTAGGCAGTTTAAGAACCTTGGAATAAATATGGGTGCCTTAGAAAGGACTTATTCCACTAATGGCCGGGCTTAACAGCACAAGTGGCCTAGACAGGAAGGGAAACACTCACTCTGAGTACTTGACCACGAAAATCCTGGAATAATTGGAAGGGTTTCAGAGCAGATGGGGTTGATTGCTTGACTAAACTTCAATGGTTGATTGGTTAATAAAGGTAAATAATACTACTACAGACTAAGTCATAAATCACTTGCTTATCTTCATATAAGCACTGGATTAACAATGGCACCGTGTCTGATTGATAATAAATAATTCCTCATAACTGATTAACTGATTAACTGATTGGAAACAGAAGGGAAAAAAGAGCCTGTTTAAATATTCTTTTTTGGGTGCTTGAGGGCCTCTAGAAGGAGTACTAGCCATGGGCTGAGGCTAGGGGGGCAATCAGGGCAAGATTGGCACGTCCTCAAAGTGCTGTTAGCCTGCTGGCCTTAGATCTGTCAAGGAACAGCTCCTTTTTAGCTGCAGGATCTGTTAATCAATAGATTAGTCATTTTGCTGATCCTGCACTGATCCTCAATTTGTACAGTAAGTACTGGTCCAAAGTGAGCAGACGTGGATGTTTATTGATTCTCCATCCTCTGCTGATCCTGTATGTAATTTTTAATAACTTTTACGACCACTCCTTATGTAGTTTCGTGGTCTTTGAAGGTTCTGATCAACTTATTTTGTGGTGAGTCTGGATCTTTATTTAATTAATAAAAAATACTAAAAATTAGTTACTAACTAATTTTAATTGATTTTTAAGGTTTTTGAACTATAATCTATGCTTGTGTGGTAGCTTTACATAAGTAGTGTAGATCCTACTATATTTTAGCTCCTCTGAGCGGTACCTGGATGTCAAACCGATCACTGCAGGAGGCGCGGGGATCAGTCCATTCCAATGCGCGCGGGGACTGATCCGCTGCTCAGATGCGCGCGGGGGACTGTACCGCTGCGCGCGTGACTAGGTCACGGGATTACCTGCGCGGGAATTCAGTTGCGCGGGAGTCCAGCGCTGTAGGGACGTGGGGCTGCGTGCGGGAGTTGGCGTACGCGGGAGTCCAACGCTGTAGGGACGCGGGGCTGCGTGTTTGAGTTCGCGTACGCGGGAATCCAACGCTGTAGGGACGCGGGGCTGCGTGCGGGAGTTTGCGTACGCGGGATACCAACGCTGTAGGGACGCGGGGCTGCGTGCGGGAATTGTGACAAAACACAATTTCCCGTGTAACTCCTAAACTAGACACAACACCTGGATTTTGACTGAAATTTAGGTGTGAAACCTATACATGACATGTCATGTGAGATATTAAGATGGCTAAAAGGTGCCATACTGGTGCCGTGGTCATTTACCATTTTATATTAAGTTAATTAAAAAATATAAGGAGTAAGAATTCAAGGGTGGGGTCAGTGAGTGACCCTACCTTATTTTGGGTGGGGAATCCATTTCTGCAATAATATTTATGGATTTACTACTCCTTCATTTTATAATAATTTTATTTATTTATTTACCTTTGTTCCTTTTAATTTTGTTAATATTATTATTGTTGTTGCTTTGTCAGGTTGCTCTGTGCTAAGTAGCAGGCTGACATTCCACCACTCCAAGATATGACTATATCTGAAAAAATTTTTGGGGCTCAGTGTCTTTTACTGGCTCTGTAGTTTCTCAGGTGTATAGGTCCATCTGGAATGTTGTTTTCAGGTAGCCATTCATCTTTATCAGCTGATTCTCCTTTGTATCTGACTAAGTAAAGTCTAACATCTTTTCCTTGGATCCTTTCTTTTTTATCTTTAAGGATTTTACTAACTTTTCCTTTGTCCTTCTCAGGCTCATCTAAGACTGGTATTTCAAGTGAAGGGGTCTTTTCTCCTTCTCTGGGATGGTAGTGTTTGACAAGGCTAACTGGGAAGACTGGGTGTTTCCTAGAGAGTTCATTACTGAGGATGACTTCTACGGCATTCTTACCATGGAGTTTATTGATAGTGAAAGGCCCAACAAAGGCTGGTCTGAGTTTTCTGTTTCCAGCCAAGTTATTGAAATTGGCGGTTGAAATTAGAACTTGATCTCCTATTCTGAAATCAGGTTCTTTGTGAGTTTTATCCCACCTCTGTTGGTTGTATTCAACAGCATCTTGTACACACTTAGCAGCGTGCTTGTTTGCCATATCTATCATTTTTTTGAAGTCCAGTGATGTTGGATGGATATTAGTCAACTCCTGATTGAGGTTATCTTTGGGAAATTTGGGGATCCATCCTCTTTCCAGTATGTAAGGAGCTTCTTTGGTAGTAGAGTGTTTACTACTGTTATAGGCCATTTCTAGTGCAGGTAAAAGGCTAACCCAGTCATGGCAATATCCGTCTGTATTTTTGTACTCCATCCCAAAGCAACAGAGCCTTCTGAGCATATCCTCTAGAGTCTGGATCATTCTTTCAGCTAATCCATCTGTCTGAGGGTGATAAGCTGTAGAAAAGGCTAGGGTAGTTCCTAACATATCATGGAGGTTTCTCCAGAATTCAGACGTGAATTTGGGGTCTCTATCACTGATAATAATCTTAGGAATTCCTACATCAGCAATTAGTCTGTTCCAGAAGAGTAAGGCTACTTCCATAGCTGTGTCTTCCTTATGGTTAGGTAGAAACTTGGCTTTCTTAGAAAACCTGTCTACAATAACCAGGACTGAGTTGTAAGAGTAAGCTCCGCCAGGGGGCAGTCCTGTTACAAAGTCCATAACTTCCCATCTTTTCCTGAGCTCAGCTATCCTTTGGAGTAGTCCAAACCTTTTCCCAGTGGTCCTGTTGGACTTCTGACAGATTTCACAGCTTGAAACATAATTGATAGTGGAGTCTCTCCAGTTGATCCACCAGGAAGTCTGCTTTACTTTATCTAGGGTTCTATTGATAGACAGGTGACCCGAAGAGCAATTATCATGACATTCAGCTAAAACAAGTTTGATATGCTCTGCTTTGGTCAAGACTATAACACTAGAGTATTTATGCCGGTAATATACTATCCCATCCCACAGTGTGAATCTTCCTTCTTTATAGGACTTCAGCAGGGGTTCAGGTAAACTGTTTATGAGTTCAGATGGAGGTGAAGTACTTTCTATGATGTTAATCAAAGTCTTCATGCCAGAGTTGTATGCTTCTCTGATGGAGCTGAACAGTGATTCATCTAGTTCACATATGTGAATTCCTATGATGGGGGATTCAAGATTAAATAGGTTAATGTTTAGTATAGGAAATATATCATGATCTTCTGGGTCATGAGCAGGATTGCTAGTATCATTTGGTAGAGCATTTCTGCTAAGACTGTCAGCACTCTGATGTTTAACTCCAGCTTGGTGGACTATTTTCATCTGACCTCTGTACTGTTGTATGGCTATCTGCCATCTTAACATATGCCTGCTAGGAGTTTTCATGTTCATGAGAGTTCTAACAGCATTGCAATCAGTGATCACCACGAAATTTGTACCTTCCAAATAATAGTGGAGTTTTTCTAATTCCCATACTAGAGCAAGGCATTCCATTTGGCTGGCACCATATCTCTTTTCAGTATCTTTGACTTGTCTAGATATGAAGAGTATAGGTTTCTCTACTGGTTTATCCTCTTCTATTACTTCTTGGTGTAATGCAGCTCCTAATCCTTCCATGCTAGCATCTATGTAAAGTTTAAAAGGTTTAGAATAATCTGGTTGTATCAACACTGGGGCAGTAGTCATAGCTACTTTGAGTTCCTCATAATTCTTTAGTCTTTCATGAGTCATTTTGAACAAAGTGTTGTTGTCGCAGATCTCATATAAACACTTGGTGAGGTTAGCAAATTTAGGTATGTACTTCCTGTAATAGCTGCAGAAGCTTATAAAGGATAAGAGTTCCGTTTTGTTCTGGGGCATAGGTCTGTTCATTACTGCTGCTATCTTACTTTGGTCAGCAGTTAAAGTTAGTCCAGAAGCAATGTGTCCTAGAGCTTTGAGTTCTCCGTATCCAAAGTTGCACTTTTTCATAGATACTTTTAATCCTACTGTGGCGATTGTTTTAAGCACTAGCCTTACTTTATCCATGTGAGTATCCCAATCTTCTGAATAAATGATAACATCATCTATGTATACCATCCTCCAACCTTGTCTGATGAACATTCCTAAGACTGTATCCATCATTCTTTGGAAGTGGGAAGGAGCATTTTTAATACCAAAGGGCATTCTGAGATACTCATATATGCCTAAATGACATATAATTCTCATAAATTTCCTACTATCCGGACTGATAGGTATTTGGTGAAAGCCTTTCAACATGTCCATAGTAGTAATGAACATAGCTTTAGAAAGATTATGTAGAGCGTGGTCAATCCTTGGGATAGGATAATAGTCAGCTTGGGTGTAGTTGTTGAGCATTCTAAAGTCTCCAACCATCCTAGACTTATCATTGTGCCAGGCTATTATCAAGGGGGTAGTTACGTCTACTTGCTCATAATGCCCTACTTTCCGTAAGACTTGTAAGTCCACTATTTCTTGGATGTGGCTTTCTAGAGCAGCCCTAGATTTTGGACTAGAAGGGTAAGCTGGTCTCCTGAGTTTAGGAGGGTAAGGAGGCTTAATAGTCAAAGTTAAGACCATATCATGACCTTTAATATTACCAATGGGATGGTCTTTAGTGCAAAAAGCATTCTGGTTCTCAAAGCATGCTTGGAGAATATCTCTTTTCTGGTTTTCACTAAGCTGGGAATTCAAGGCAGCTTGGGAAAAGTATTCCTGGTTAAAAGTTTCTAAGTGTCTCTCATAAGTGGAATCAGTAGCTTTAGCATTGACATGGCATATTTGGAACTTCTTGTTCCAATCTCCTCCTATAGTGAAATATCTCCCTTTACTCTGGAAGACATCTATCCCGTACAGGCAAAGAGAATCATTTCCTATAATAAAATAATCACATACTCCATTTTGAAGTACTACAAATTCAATCTTTATCTTGATTGATCCTTTAGAGTGGGGGAGTACAATATCTGTTGGCCATACTCCAATAGCATTGAGAGGTGAGTTACAGCTGCTGGACTTAGCTCGAGGTACAGGTAGTAATTTTTTCTTCCAGTTGGAATCCTGTTTATCTAAGTAGTCAGTTCCAACACAAGAGCAGAAGGCTCCACTGTCCAGAAGTAATTTTACGGGGGAACCTTGTATCAAGCCAGTGGCATAACAATTTTTACCACCGGTGTAACCTTTTCCAATAGAAGGTTTAAGGGTTAAGGTCTTAGCTTCAGAAACATGTTGGATTTTCATGTTGGGTGTCCATTTTTGAGGCAAATTGCTATCTTCATTAACAGGGATGATATCTAGGGAAGATTCTATGTTACCTTTGATGACATTAATGGGATTAGTGATAATTAGGTCACACTCAGAGATGGAACCATCAGTGTCATCTAGTTTTGGGTCAGGATTAGTGTCATCCTCTTCTCCTTCAATAGGATTAATCTTTCTCCTGGGTAAAGGACAGTCAGGTCTTACATGCCCTGTTTGGTTGCAATTCCAACATGTCTTTTCTTTGGTCGCCAAATTATTCTTGGCTTCTGAGTTGATAGGTAGAGGTTCTTTATTCTTGTTATTATAATCTTCCTTATTCCTAGTAGTTGGTTCTCTGGGTTTATTAAGCCTTTTGTCTAAGCCATTCATGTCAATAGTTTCTTCTAATACTCCTATGAGAGTGGAAAGGTCAGAGTTCATGGGCATTCTGCATCTTACGCTATGGTTAAGTTGTCCTGGACATAGGTTGAGGAGTCTTTCATTGACTTCTTCTTTATCAGCATTTGGGTAGAAGCAGTCTAGTTTTCTCTTCTGGTCAAGGCACCATTTGTGAGGTTTATCCTTAGATGGATCAAACATGGAAGTTTCAAAAGTCTTCATCATTTTTCTTTTCCAAATTCTGGTACCAAATTGTTCCTTAATCAAGTCTTTCCATGAATTCCATGACAAAGATCCTACCTCTTCTCTCTTATTGATGAACCAGTCAAGGGCTACTCCTTCAAAAAGTCTAGGTAGTCTTCCTACGGCTATGTTATCAGGAAGTTCATAAGAGGCCAGAGTATAGTCAATAAACTTAATAAAACTGACATGATTGTATTCTCCTTCTCCGGAGAATTTAGGCCACTCAGTGATAGCGGGAATTAATTTTAATGCTTGTTCTACTTCAGGAGTGGGACT
This sequence comes from Puccinia polysora, assembly GCA_025617555.3. Classification (NCBI taxonomy): domain Eukaryota; kingdom Fungi; phylum Basidiomycota; class Pucciniomycetes; order Pucciniales; family Pucciniaceae; genus Puccinia; species Puccinia polysora. The sequence goes on along the minus strand of CM062635.1, from coordinate 29,564,498 downwards.
AGGTCTGAAAGATTCATGCCTTGTTAGTCTTGGTCTAGAAGGTAGTTGGGGCGTACTGTGGTACCTGGAAGGTCTGATTTCATCAGAGTCTGCAATGGGTTGAGATAACTTTATCTTTAGATTTCTGAGATCATTCTTAATCATACCTAATTCCAGGTCAAGTTTGTTACTTAATGAATCAATTTTATTAATAATATGAGTAGGTGAAGTGTGGTCTGTTTTATTAATACCTTCTTTGATTTGTTCAATAGATAGAAGAATTTCTTCTTGGATAGCTGAAGTATTGTTTTCTAGGTAATTCATTAGTTCTCCCTTATTCAAACTAATGCTGTCTCTTATTTGTTTTACCTCTAACTCATTGATTTTGATTAAGTTGGATTGGGCTTGCATGACTTTACCAAAATTGGTATTTACTTTATCCAATTGCTCATATACTTTATCAAAACATTTGCCAATGATATCAAAGTTATGAGAAACATTTATGGAAAACAAGTTGAAAGTTTCTACGTCTAATCGTGGTACACTTTTTCCCCATTTTCTTGCCAAAGATATTATATTGTCCCACTCTTTGGGACTCTTTAATTTCTGATGGGCTAGAGATCTCTTCTTCCTGTTGTTGTTGTTTCCTCTTAAGAAAACTAATTGGTCCCAAGGATTCCAATTCTTCAAGTAACCTTCTACTTCTCTCTTGGGAATCAATTTTTTGAGGGTTTTTTGAGTCTTCTTTGCCAAAGATATGACTTTTCTCATACCCTGCTGGTCTTCCTGGGTCTGAGCCTGTTTGAATAGTTCCCAATGACCCACGTGTTCTTTAACCAATACCTTTATTTTGTCTTCCTTGGAGGAGTCCGGCTGGGGTGGCGTAGGTGGAACGGTATCCTCCTGGGATATCACGTTCAACAAGGGACGGCCCTCCAATGGTGAGTTGGTCGAGTCGGCGGCCGCGGTTGTTGTCACAGTCGCTCGGATCGGAGCAATCACTGGCTCAATCCGCATTGCGTTCGCGACTGGCATCCTTGCGCGCACGGGTTCCTCCGGGAAAAGATCCATATGACGGGGCGCGTCCACTGGCGCGGGTGTTGCGTCTGTTTTGATGCATTTTAAAGATTATGTAAGTTTTTGTCGAAACTTTGTAAAAAAAATCAAAAAAAAAATAATTTTTTTGAGTAATTTTTTTTTAAAAAAATATATGTCTTACTTATATGAAGGTTTAAAGGTACTCAGTCCTTGTTGGGGTCAGGACTGTCCTTGGAGGGTATTCCAACGGGATCTGAGTGGGTTCCAATCAAATCTTGGGACAAATCCAAGGGTCCACAATCTGGGACGTCCTCTAAGAGGTCTTGGTCAATAAGATCACCAAAGACAAAGTCCACTAGAAAGGATAAAATAAAAAATATAAGTTATATATTTATTTATTTTTATAATAATTTTTTATAATTTTCGAGTTTTTTATGATTTTTTTTATAAAAAAATAATAAAAAGGAGATCAAAGCTCACTTTTATAATTTGGATACCGTCTCTTAAAATCAGAAAGCTTTCTTTGATAGATTTTTCACTCTTTGTGCTGTCTTAACAAGGAGTTAAAATTAATAGTCCTTTCTAACTCTTGTTCCTTTTCTTTTGAAATTTGTTGTTTATAATAAAGAAGTCTCTCTTGTTTTTGTTCAGGAGTTATAACAACAGGAACAAAGTTACGTAATTTCTCTTCTTTTTTCTTTTTAAGAAGATCCAAATAATAATTGATCAATTCTCCGTTGGTTTTTAAATCCACTGGATAAATCAAAAGATAAAGATAAATAATAAGTATTTCTACTTATATATATAATTTTATTTTAATATAAATAACTTGTCCAGGAGATAAGTAATTAAACAATTAATTATTGAGGATATTTCCCGGCCAGACCCCCAGTTGTCAGCTCTCTGATACCAGGAACCTTGCAGTCCTTTAGCTACAGAGAGTGATAAAAGAACTTGGAGCAATAATATTCCAAAGAATAAACACTTTAAAGCTCCAATAATGGTATGGTAAGAGCAAGTGCAAGGTTTATTTGGTTTGGTTATAAATATTTTAAATATAATATAAAAAGAGGGGCCACAGTATTATACTACTGGGGATCTTTACAGACTAGCAACCTCTCTTCAAGGGGCCTCCTTAGGCAGTTTAAGAACCTTGGAATAAATATGGGTGCCTTAGAAAGGGCTTATTCCGCTAATGGCCGGGCTTAACAGCACAAGTGGCCTAGAAAGGAAGGGAAACACTCACTCTGAGTACTTGACCACAAAAATCCTGGAATAATTGGAAGGGTTTCAGAGCAGATGGGGTTGATTGCTTGACTAAACTTCAATGGTTGATTGGTTAATAAAGGTAAATAATACTACTACAGACTAAGTCATAAATCACTTGCTTATCTTCATATAAGCACTTGATTAACAATGACACCGTGTCTGATTGATAATAAATAATTCCTGATAACTGATTAACTGATTAACTGATTGGAAACAGAAGGGCAAAAAGAGCCTGTTTAAATATTCTTTTGTGGGTGCTTGAGGGCCTCTAGAAGGAGTACTAGCCATGGGCTGAGGCTAGGGGGGCAATAAGGGCAAAATTGGCACGTCCTCAAGGTGCTGTTAGCCTGCTGGCCTTAGATCTGTCAAGGAAAAGCTCCTTTTTAGCTGCAGGATCTGTTAATCAATAGATTAGTCATTTTGCTGATCCTGCACTGATCCTCAATTTGTACAGTAAGTACTGGTCCAAAGTGAGCAGACGTGGATGTTTATTGATTTTCCATCCTCTGCTGATCCTGTATGTAATTTTTAATAATTTTTACGACCACTCCTTATGTAGTTTCGTGGTCTTTGAAGGTTCTGATCAACTTATTTTGTGGTGAGTCTGGATCTTTATTTAATTAATAAAAAAATACTAAAAATTAGTTACTAACTAATTTTAATTGATTTTTAAGGTTTTTGAACTATAATCTATGCTTGTGTGGTAGCTTTACATAAGTAGTGTAGATCCTACTATATTGTAGCTCCTCTGAGCGGTACCTGGATGTCAAACCGATCACTGCAGGAGGCGCGGGGATCAGTCCATTCCAATGCGCGCGGGGACTGATCCGCTGCTCAGATGCGCGCGGGGGACTGTACCGCTGCGCGCGTGACTAGGTCACGGGATTACCTGCGCGGGAATTCAGTTGCGCGGGATTCCAGCGCTGTAGGGAAGCGGGGCTGCGTGCGGGAGTTGGCGTACGCGGGAGTCCAGCGCTGTAGGGACGCGGGGCTGCGTGCGTGAGTTTGCGTACGCGGGAATCCAACGCTGTAGGGACGCGGGGCTGCGTGCGGGAGTTTGTTTACGCGGGATACCAACGCTGTAGGGACGCGGGGCTGCGTGCGGGAATTGTGACAAAACACAATTTCCCGTGTAACTCCTAAACTACACACAACACCTGGATTTCGACTGAAATTTAGGTGTGAAACCTATACATGACATATCATGTGAAATATTAAGATGGTTAAAAGGTGCCATACTGGTGCCGTGGTCATTTACCATTTTATATTAAATTAATTAAAAAATATAAGGAGTAAGAATTCAAGGGTGGGGTCGGTGAGTGACCCTACCTTATTTTGGGTGGGGAATCCATTTCTGCAATAATATTTATGAATTTATTACTCCTTCATTTTATAATAATTTTATTTATTTATTTATCGTTGTTCCTTTTAATTTTGTTAATATTATTATTGTTGTTGCTTTGTCAGGTTGCTCTGTGCTCAGTAGCAGGCTGACAATTAATTTCTGTGAACTTGGTACCTTCCAAGTAATAATGGAGTTTCTCCAGCACCCAAAATAAGGAAATGCATTCCATTTGGCTTGCACCATACCTTTTCTCAGTATACTTTACTTGTCTGTATAGGAAGAGTAGAGGTTTTTTCACTGGTTTATCATTTTCTATGACTTCTTGGTGTAAAGCAGCTCCCAGCCCTTACATGCTAGCATCTATATAGAGCTTGAAAGGTTTAGAATGTTCAGTTTGAATCAATACTGGAGCTGAGTTCATAGCTAGCTTGAGTTCTTCATATTTCTTTACCATTTCATGAGTCATCTCAAAAAAGGTGTTTTTGTTGCAGATTTCATACAAACATTTGGGGAGAATGGAAAAATTAGGTAGATAATTCTGTAGTAGCTACAAAATCTGAAAAAGAATAGGAGTTCAGTTTCATTTTGAGGCATGGGCCTATTCATCACAGCTGCTATTTTGATCTGGTCAGCATTTAAGGTTATTCCTGAAACAATGTGCCCTAAATCTTTCAGTTCTCCACAGCCAAATATACATTTTTTCATCAATACATTCAATCCCACAGCAGAGATGATTTTGAGGACTAGCCTTACTGTTCCATGTGTGTATTCCAATCATCAGAATAAATGATAACATCATCAATGTATACCATCATCCAGCCTTGTCTGATGAATAATCCTAAAACTGTATCCATCATCCTTTGGAAGTGAGAAGGAAAATTTTTGATACCAAAAGGCATCCTAAGGTACTCATAAATGCCAAAATGACATATGATACTCATAAATTTCTGGCTATCAGCACTGATAGGTATCTGATGAAAAACTTTCAGCATATCCATTTTAGTGATGAACTTAGCCTTGGAGAGGTTATTTAGAGCATTGTAAATCCTTGGAATAGGGTAATAATCAGCTTGGGTATAGTTATTCAGCATTCTAAAGTCTCCAACCATCCTTGACTTATCATTGTTCCAAGCTATTATTACTGGAGTAGTAATTTCCACTTGTTCATTGTGTCCTACTTCCCTCAAGACTTGTAAGTCAATCAATTCTTGGATATGAGTTCCAAAGCAGTTCTAGATTTTGGACTAGAAGGGTAAGCAGGTCTCCTGAGGTTGGGAGGGTAAGGAGGTTTAATGGTTCAAGTTAGAATCATGTCATGTCCTTTGATGTTACCAATTGGATGATCCTTGGTACAGAAGGCATTCTGAATTTCAAAGCAAACTTGGAGGATGTCATGTTTTTGGTCTTCACTCAGCAGGGGGTTCAGAGCTTCTGGGGAGAAGTACTCTTGGTTGAACTGCTCCAAATTTTTTTCATAAGTTGAATCAGAAGTTTGAGCTTTGACATGGCATATTTCAAACTTCTTTTCCCATTCTCCTCCTATGGTGAAGTATCTGCCCTTAATTTGGAATACATGTATACCATATAGGCAAAGAGATTCATTCCCTAAAATAAATTAATCACACACTCCATCCCGGAGCACTACAAATTCAATTTTCAGTTTGAGTGAGCCTTTTGAGTGGGGGAGAATGATATCAGAGGGCCAAACCCCAATTGCATTAAGGGAAGAGTTACAAATGCTGTAATTAGCCTGAGGTACTGTTAATAACTTCACTATCCAATTTTAATCTTGTTGTTCCCAATAATTTGAACTAACACAAGAGCAAAAGGCTCCCTTTTCTAAGATTAACTTAACAGGGGAACCTTGGATCACACCAGTAGCAGAGCAGGTTTTACCAGAAGTGTAACTCTTACCAGCAGAAGGTTTGAGAGTCAAAGTTTTGGCTTCAGAAACATGATGAATTTTCATATTGGGATTCCACTTTTGCGGTAAGTTGGAATCTTCATTAGCAGAGTTAATGTCTCAGGAAAATTCTATACTTCCTTCAATGAAATTGATAGGGTTGGTGATCATCAATTCACACTCAGAGAGTGATCCATCAGTGTCATCAAGTTGAGGTTCAGGGTCATTTTCATCCTCTTCTTTTTCAATTAGATTTATCTTTCTACTGGGCTGGGGGAAGTCAGGTCTCACATTTCCAGTTTGGTTAAAATTCCAGCATACCTTTTTCTTGGTCTCAGAAGTCTTCTTAACTTCTTATTGGGGAGTAGTAAAGTCTATGGTTTTGGGATTGTATTCTTCTCAAGTCTTGGGAGTGGGTTCACTGGGTCTATTTTTTCTTTTGTCAAGACCATTCATATGAATGGTTTCTTCCAGAATACCAATGAGAGTGGAGAGATCAGCATCCATGGAAATTCTACACCTCACATTTTCATCAAGGTATCCAGGACATAGATTGAGGAGCCTTTCATTGATTTCTTCTTTTTGAGCTTCAGGATAGAAAAAATCTAACCTCTCCTTTTTTTCCAAACACCACTTGTGGGGTTTGTCCTTTGAAGGGTCAAAAAGTGAGTTCTCAAAGGTTTTTATCATTTTTCTTTTCCAGATTGTAGGACCAAACTGTTCTTTGATGAGAAATTTCCAAGAGTTCCATGTTTGGGATCCAACTTCTCCTCTTTTTTTGATAAAGCAATCCAGTGCTACTCCTTCAAACAGCCTGGGTAGTCTCACTACTGCTATAGTATCAGGAATTTCATATGAGGCAAGGGTATAGTCAATAAATTTAATGAAGCTGATGTGGTTGTATTCTCCTTCACCTGAGAATTTAGGCCATTCAGTTACAGGTGGAAAGATTTTCAGAGATTGATCTACTTCAGGGGTAGGACTAGGTTGGAAGACTCATTCCTGTTCATTCCAGAATTAAGAGAGATTTTAGGAGTGATACCAGCCCTGGTAGGTTTTTATTCTTCTACATTGACTAGAGGAGGGGCAGTTGATTTAAGTTTAAGGTCTCTTAAATCATTCTCAATCATACTTAGTTCCAAATCCATGTTGTTGCTTAATAGATCAATCTTATTAAAAAGGCAAACAGAAGGGGTATCATTTTTATTTCTTATTTCTCCTTTGAGTTTCTCAAGGAGAAGGATTATCTCTTCCTGTTGGGAAAAATGGGTGGTTCTGATATAATTAATTTAAGATTCTTTGTTTAAATCAATGGTATCCCTTAATAATTTGATTTCAGACTCATTAGCTTTCAGGTGGTCAGCTTGACTTTGGATTATTTTGCTAGAGTTTTGGATTTTTTTATCAAGTTGTTTGTGAATATTTTCTATATTTCCACTCAAGATTTTAAATTTATCAAAAAAATTATCAGAAAATTTTTTAAACAATGGAGTGATATCATCAGAATCTAGTTGTGATAAACTTTCTTCCACTTCTGAGCCAGAGATAGTATGTTTTCCCAAGTTTTGGGTTCCTCAATCTTTGATGATTTGAGGACCTCAACTTTTTGCAACCCTTTTCCTTTAAATTGGCTAGTAGATCCCAAGGGTTCCACATTTCTACATATTTCTCCACTTCTGCCATGGGGATTCATTTTTGAAGGGTTATTTGAGAGGACTTGCCCCATAAAATGGCCTTTCTAATGGCTGCTTAGTCCTCCTGTTGTTGGGCTAACTTGTATGCCTCCCAATGACTCACGTTACCCTTCAACAGATCCTTTATTTTGGACTCTTTGGCTAACTCTAGACTTGGAGCCGTAGGAGGAGGGTTGGTTTTGGGGGAAAACTCTCTCGGAGAAGGACTCATCTCCAACAAATTGTTGGTCAATTTGGCGGGCGCAGTTGCTGGAGGGTTTTGCTGCACTTGAGTAGTGGGTTCCAGCCCCCTCATTGTGCTTGCTAAGGGCACTTGTAAAGGCACTTCTTCCTCTGGGCAGAGGTCCATAGGACGGGGCTTGTCCAGTTGCACAGGTGTTGAGCCTGTTTTGCAAAATAGTGCAACAAAAAGGTATAAGTTTTTGTCAAAACTTGGTAAAAATAATGAAAAGAAAATAAATAAAATATTTCATTTTATTTTTAATTTAAGCTCACTTAGACTTAAGTTCAAAGGTACTAAAGCTTGATTAGGGTTGAGCAATTTCATGGTGGGTAATCCAGGGGGGTATTTGTGGGTACCAATGAGGTCTTGGCTCAAATCCAAAGATCCATGGTGAGAACTGCTTTCCAACAGGTCTTGTTCAATAAAATCTTCTAGGGAAAAGGTCCTTTCCACTGCAATAAGATGAAAAATTGAAATTAATAAGTTTTTTTTTGTTTATTATAATTTTATTAATCTTCATTAATTTTTGATTTTTTTTGAATTTTTCAAAAAAATATGAAAAGAAGGTGTCAAGCTTACTTTATTTATTTTTTTTAAAGAAAGAAAGTTGTCGCTAATACTTCTTGCAGGCTTTGTGTTGCCTAAGTAAAGAGTTAAAATTAATAAGTCTTTCAAGTTCCAATTCTTTGTCTTTTCAAAGCTGTTGTTTATAATGATTTAATTTTGCTTGTTGTTGCTCAGGAGTTATGATAACAGGGACAATTTTATGGAGTCTCTCTTCTTTTTTCTTTTGAAGAAGATTAAAATAATAATTGATTAATTCTCCCTTGGTCTGAATATCCACTGGAAAAATAACAATTAAAAAGGATAATAAGTATTTCTACTTACGTTTATGTAGATTATCTGGTCCAACAAAATAACCTAATTAAAAATTAATTAATAAGGAATTTTCCCGGCCTAACCCCCAGTTTTCAAATTACTGATACCAAGAACCATTCATTATTTTAGCTACAGCAAGAGATATTGGTTTTGGAATAATAATAATTCCAAAAAAATTACGTAAAATGCTCAAATAGTTGATTTAGATGCAAGTGCAAAGTTTGAGTGGTTTGGTTGGATTGAATTAACTTAAAAATATTTTTCAAGAGGGGCCACAGTTCATGCAAACAGGGGATCTTTATTGGATAACAACCTATTTTTCAAGGGGCCCTTTTGAACTGTGTAAGGACCTTGGGACAATGAGTTCCTAAGTGATTACTCAAAAGGGGCTTACTCAAGGGGATTGGGTGAACTGACTGACTCAAAGCACTTACGCCTGGAGGCAATGAGGAGATAAATTACTAATATAAGCAGAAACTCCAAGAAAATTGCAGAAATTCACAGTTGAAAGGGTCTCAGGAAAATTGTTGGGGACATTGCTGATATTCTTCAAAGGAATTAACAATGGGTTTAGAATTGATAATTAGAATATCAGAATGAGGCCATAAATCACTTTTTTATCTTGAATAAACACTTTATCACCAATGGCAAGGGGTCTGGATTGATTACTTAACAATTAATGTGGTTTAAACCATCTAAAATGAGTTGTTTATATACCTTTCTAGGGTAAAAAGACCTTCTCAGGGCACGTAGAGAGACTTTTTATTGTGTGCTGAGGCTGGCAGGCTAGCCAGGGCTATTTTGGTGCGTAGCCTTGGTGCTTTCAGCTTTCTAGCTATGCCTGTGTCATATTTCCTTGTGAAATAATTTTCCAAAGGTATTTAAATGTTAATTTGTTATTTTCATGGCTCAGACACATTTCCTTATTTTATATTAATTTCTTTAGAGTGGCATGGGTAGAAGTTGGTGTTTGTAGATTCTACGCCATCTTCTTCCCATGTTGGTCTTTTTTAATAATTTTTTTGTAGAATTCTTGATGTTTTTTGTGGTTCATAAAGATTTGGAAATCCCATGTATGTGACAACCTTCATTATTGTTTCTCACAATTTATTTGCTTAATGTTTTGATTTCCATATTTTTTATTCAATCTTTTTAGGCTTCAAACATCTCAACATCTGTCATTCAACTTGTTACATATGCATGATGTATGCATGCAAGTTTTAGCATGTTCCTGCGGTACCTGGCTGTTAGAATTAGTACAGTTGATGTTGACACGCGCAGGCTTGACAGCTGCGTGCAGGAATCCATCATCTGTTGGTAGAAGTCTTTTTGCTTGCGGGTTTCTGGGCATGCTTCTACATACTGAGTGTCAGGCATGTGTACCCATGCTATATGAATGCGGGGCTGCGCGCAGGGTTTGAGACACAACACCAATCTGCCTGTAACTCCTAAAATATTTACAACACCTCAATTCTGACTTAATTTTATGTGTGAAACCTATACATGGCATTATGTTTGAAATATTAGAATGGCCAAAAGGTCCCATAGTGGTGCCATGGTTTATTGGTCTTTTATTCTAAAATTATTAAAAGAAGTAAGGGGTTGGAATTCAAGGGTAGGGTCAGTGAGTGACCCTACCTATTTTTGGGTGGGGAATCCATTTCTGCAATAATATATATGAATTTCCAACTCTTTGTGATCTTTTTATGTATTTTCTTTTTTTAATCTTCTTTGACATTTTGCTCTTGTCAACTAGCAAGCTGACATGAACCACCTCCTGTGGGAGCTTTAGGTCATGCTCCACCCTTCTCATCACTCCTAGCCTGCTCCACCCTTCTCATCCCTCCTAGATTGGCCGCGCCACAAGTGCAAAATCTGCAAATTTGAAGCCTTGTCATTTTCACTACTTGCCTCTTGATTTTTCTCTCCTGATTCACATTCCTCTGGATCATCCTCATCCTTTCCTCATCCTCTTCTCTTCCTCATCCTCATTTCTTCCCTCATCTTTTCCTCATCCTCATCCCCACCGTTTCCGCATTCTTCCTTCATTCCCAATCACTCTCCCTGCTCACTCATTCCAATCTCCCCTGTTTCTCCTCCCATCTTTCCTTCTATCCACTTCCTCCATTCTCCTTCCCTCATTCCTCTCCAACTTTCCAATAGCTCTCACTCAACGCTCTCTTCTTCAAAAATTGCCTATCGCCATCTTCTTGTCATCTCCTCCTTAGTAAACCAACCCGCTTCCTCAAATTGCTAGCCACCATCTCCCACCTTGCTCCTTGACTTCTCCTGCGCTCAATCATCAACTCGACTTGATCACCATCCTAATCTTGCCTCAAAGTCACAAGATTCCCTAAAAGCCTAAAGTTGATCAGATGTGGGGCTCACACCTACTGTCAAGACTATTTCCTTATTTTCATCATTCTCTATTCTACTTTCACAGAATCTGCTCTTTTCTTGCTGCTCCACTCATTATTACCTGTCACTCCTTAGTCCTTAGTCTCAAGTCAAAGGGATCCTGGGCCATTGGTCTTATTTTTCAATACAGTCAGAACTTGGTTTCAGCTTAACACAGTTAAAAGCCAAAAAATCCATCAACTTGCTTGCTGGCCAATCAAAAGACCAATGGAAACCTCTCAATCCCTGCTCAAGACCTTGATGGATCTATCCCCAGTCTATCCAATTCAAACTTCTCCCTACAGAGGTCCAATATTCAAACAATCCTATCCCTCAAGGGCATCTCACACTGGTTGAACTAATCTGAACCCAACAAATGTCCCCCCAAAGTCAATCTTGAAATCGTCAGATACATTCTTGCCAAGCTGGATAATCAAACCTACACCAACTTTGTGAAAGATCATCAACTCTCAAATGAAATCAAGCTGTGGAAGTCAATAAATGAATACTATTCCTTGTCCCAAACCGCCAACCGCTCCAGGGTTTTCTTTAACTTCCTCAATCTCCAATTTGACACCAAACAAGTAGATAAATTTATCACCAACGCCAGAACCTTCCTTCTCCAAATTACCAAAATTGGGATCCAAATGGACAAAAAAATTGTGGCCTACCTTCTAATTTATAAATTCCCTCCTCAGCGGGAACACCTCAAAACAACAACTACGCACTTGCTAGGTGATGCAAAAATTGACGCCAACTTGGTCCTCCAAAACCTCAATCAGGTCAAAAATGAAGTGGTAGCTGGATTTCACGCGTCCACACTGGTAACTAGGACCAAGGTCATCAAGTGCTGAGCAACATGGCATAAGCCTCAAGCCAATCACAATTGAAGCAAATGCTGGTGGCTGTGCCCACACTTGTGACCAAATTCAGGCAGCTCCCAGAACACAGGAGCTACAACCAACTCCCCGGTATCTCAACCTTGAAAAACTCCCTCTGCGCATCTAGCCTACAACTTAGCCAAGGTAACGTCACCAACTCTCAGCCATGAACAAAAACTGCTTGACTCCGGAGCATCAAATTTCATGTTCAACATGTTAGAATTATGGCCAGCAATTAGCTTAGGAAAATGAGCAGTATTTAAAGCAAAATAAATGCTGTACACTGGGTGTCAATATTGGCTAATGGGGCTCTCACAATGGGGCAATATGTTGGATGAATTTGATTGGAATGATGAATGAATGGATGGAAAACAGCAGGGAGAAAAGCTCCTCAAGTACAAAAGATTGGCCTCTTGTGAGCCCATGATACAACAAGCCAAAAGGAAAATTTTCCGCCCCAAAAGAGCTCTACAGGCTCTACTGGCCTTGTTACTTGGTTTGGACTACATCAGCCCACATGGCATCAGTCCCTGTATCCTTACAACCAGCCTATTTTGGTTATTTCTGGTGTTTCCACCTCAATGGGGCTGAACCAGCCCCTTAACTGTTCAATCCCCTTGTCTGGTTGTCCGTTACAACCAGCCATGATGACCTCATTGCCTTTTTTACGGGCTGGTTGCCTCATGCAGCCAGCTCCTGGCCCCTCAAATGGGCCAGGTGAAAGCCAGGGCACACCTGGGTCTGGTCTCAGACTCACATGGGGGAGGTGTGACCAGCGGACATGCTGTCCCCCCCTTTTTCTCTCAAATCCCTGGTGGTGGCGGTCAAATCCCCTCACCAGGGGCCCTGGGGGTCAATACCCCCAGGGCGTTGTCAAGTAAATTGGCCTGGGAGGTGATCAGGTCCCCCCAGGCCCATTGCTCCTCCCCCTCAGAAAAGGGGGGGGGGGAGAGCGACCCTGTTCTGCTTGGTTTCCTCAACCAATTGATGGTGGGGGGATGATGCATTCCCCCCCACCTGCCGGTTGCTACCCTTGCGGCCGGCGCCGCCACCTCTTTGGGCAAGGGGGTGGTCAGGTCCCCCCTGCCCTGACCGACCGCACTGTAGCGGTTGGTTTCTGGATGGTTCAACCCAGCCAGCTTGCCCTGATCCCCCTTGCAACGGCAAGCGAGGGGAGGGGGAGCAAGCTGGGGCCGCAAGCCCCGGCTCCATGGCGCTGGTCGCCAAGCGCAACCAGCCGGGCCCGCGCGGCATCCCACCTCACGGGATCCCTCGGCCGCACAACAGCCCCACGCAGGCCATCAGGCCCCGCGTGGGCCCTACCAAAGAAGACAGGCGGCCCCGAACGGGCCGCAACGCGGGCAGCGGCCCCAAGCGGGCCGCAACAGGGGCAGCGGCCCCAAGCGGGCCCCAACAGGGGCAGCGGCCCCAAGCGGGCCGCAAAAGGGGCAGCGGCCCCAATGGGCCGCCCCAAGCCCGAATTGTTAGAATTACATACTTTGGCGGGCCAGCCCGTCTGGCCAAGTATGTCCATAATAAAGCTTGGGCCCGTATATGTCCAAATAAGCCCATATGGCTTGGGTGGCCCATCCACCCTGGCGGGCCCGTGAGAACCCGTGTCTCAAAAGACCATAAAAATGTGTTTTGGCGCCCAAATTCCCAAAACCAATAACACCCACATAAGCCCACGTGGCCCACGTGATTTCCAATGGGCTGTGGAGGCCCATTTCTGCATCCCATTTGGATTACACACTCCTATGCACATCACCTGAGTGAATCCGCATTTTAACACACCCCCTTAATCCAAAAGGGATGACATACGCATACTAGACACAAAACCTTCATGTTTGTTCCTATCTAACGCCTTAGTTAAGATATCTGCAATCATTGCCCCAGTAGGCATGTACCGTAACACTATCTCTTTGCAGTTAACTGCATCCCATATATAGTTATAATGAACATCAATATGTTTTGTTCTAGAATGAAACACTTGATTTTCTGCCAACGCAATGGCACTCTGGTTATCAGAATACAACAATGCAAGCCCTTGTGGTTTATGAGTATCCTCTAAGACCTTTCTCAACCATTTTGCTTCTATTGAAGCTGACAAGTACGCTCTGTAATCTGCTTCTGTTGACAAAAGACTTATTGCTGACACCTTTTTAGACATCCAAGACACTAGATTCTTTCCTAAGAAGAATACAAAACCACTTGTTGATTACCTAGTGTTACCATCTGCCCAACTTGCATCAGAATAACCAACCAAGTCAAAGTTTGATGACTTTGAAAACTGCAGTCCCAAACTGCTTGTTCCTTTAAGATACCTCATAACTCTCTTACCTGCTGGCCAATTCCTCATGCATGGTTTCTCTAAGTTTTGTGACAAAATCCCAATTTGAAGAAATTAAAAGTTGGATTTCAAGATAACAAGGAAACAAGGACCAGGCTAAAGACATAAAACATCAGAAATTTGGTGAAGCTGGTTGAAGATAAGAAGACTGGAAACATACCGCAAGAGTTGACAGGAGACCACTGAGACAGGAATAGTAAGGAGAGGAAGACAATAGCAGAGCAGGGAGAATCTGGAGAAGGCTGGTTGAAAGAACAGAATGAAGAAGATGAGTATAAAATGAAAAGGAAGAAGATGGAGATTGAGGAGTTTTATATCTCACCAAATAAGGCAAGGACTGAAGTAAGGTAGTTAGATCATTGATAAGGAGATTTTTAGAAGAGAGTCAATGAGTGTAGAAGTTGTGAAGATTGGATGAGGAATGGATTGATGAATGAGTTATGTGAGAAGGAGAAGAGTAGTGGTGAAACAAAGAAAGGAGATAAGCAATGGATAGGAGCGGACAGGGTGAAAAGATGAATAGATCAAGTAGAAGAATGGGAATCTAATGAGACTCAAGAATGGGAAGAAGTAGGAATAAATAGGTAGGAACAAAGCAGTCAAAAAATTTGGGTAGCGGGAGCGGGTTTTCCCGGTAGGAGAAGATCGGGAAGAAGTGGGTCGGAGCGCCTCTGAGTCCGCAATTCCAACACACCAGGTTATTTGGTGAGATGAGAGAACACGGTTCTGCAAAAAAGGAGTTAAAAAGAAGAGACAGTGAAGCAGCTGATGAAGCTTTGGTGAGAGAGTCGGCAATCATGTTGGAGGAGCTGATAAGTAGTACTTTGATTGAATTGCTGTTGAAAAGTTCTCTCATGAACTTGACTTTAATATTGAGATGTTTGGTTTTAGAGTTGGATCCAAAGTTTTTTATTTTATCTAAGAGGCCTTTGTTGTCAATGTGGAATCGGGAAGGTAGAATGTTTCCCTCGCCCCATAGTTCTTGGAAGACATTGAATAGCCATTGATTTTCCTGTACGCCGTTGGAGAGCGCACTCAGTTTGGATTTGGTTGAGGACATAGTGATGTTTTTTTGTTTTTTGCTGTTCCACATGATAGGAAAACCCTTCCAGAAACAGACAGATCCGCTTTGGGAGGTTTGACCATCCAGGTCATTTCCCCAAGTGGCATCTGTGTAGAACATTAACCGATTAGGAGCATCAGCGTCAGGTGAAAGTTTCAAGCACAAGTCAATGGATCCTTTTAGGTATTTCCAGCAATGAAGTACTTTTTTCCAGTGGGTCAGCCCGGGTTGATGGTTGAAGCGAGACAGGATGGAGACAGCAGCAGCCAAGTTGGGTCGACTGCGACAGGCTAGGTAGTTAAGCATTCCGGTGTAGGTAGGGTAGTTAAGATTTAACTTGGAGAATTCTTCTGCGTCTTGATCAGTAGCTGAGGTGAGCTGGACATTGGGAGTTAGCGGAGTGATTACAGGCTTAGAGTCTCAAAGATTTAGTAAGTGGAGTCCTTTTTCAATGAGAGCCCGTTGCAATAATGAACATCTGGAGTTGTCTATTTGAATATCCATGCCTAGAAGAGAGTCTGGTTCATGAGCAGAGGAGTCAGGAAATCAAGAGAGAAAAGAAGACTGAAAGGATTCCACATCCCAGGCGACAACAAGATCATCAACATGGAAGAAAAGATAAGACTGATTTGTTTTGTGTATGAAGAGACAGGCATCTGAGGTGGATTGTTTGTAATTGATCAATCACAGCCAGTTGGTCAGAGTGTTGTGCCAATTGAGAGGAGCCTTTCGGACACCGTACAGGGATTTTTTTAGCTTGAGAAATTTGCTATTTCTATGCGATTCCTTTGGAGCTCTTATAAATATATCTTCATTGAGGGGAGCAAACAGAAAGGTGCTCTTGACGTCGAATTGGCAAATCTCTAGATTGCGTTCTAGAGCAAATGTCAGAAGAACTAATAGAGACAAGTATTTCCCAGTGTGAGCAAAGGTATCACCAAAGTCCACACTGGGGGTCTGTTTGAATCCTTGAATACATAGTCTGGCTTTGGTTTTAGCTTAAGAAGATTTAGTGGCTGGCTTGTCACGAATGGCCCAGGTGGTCGTCAAATATCTGTCAGGTGTTTCCAGAAAATCCTCCCATACATCATGATCTTTGATATTTTGCAGTTTGGTTTGTTTAGCTAGAAGTATGTTTGCATCTGTTGAGGATTCTGACAGGTAGCTATACTTGGCGGGCTTGACTTGTAAGGTCCTTTCCCTAAGAACTTGTCCTACCACAGGAGGAGATTCAAAAGTTTTGACGGGGGAATTCTCCTCTAGGACAGATTTGTTAACATCCTTGTTTTCCTGAGTATCATCATCAAGTACTGAAGCTTTGTCATCAGATCCATTGGATGGGGGACCGGATAGAGTTTTGCTGATTGGAATGATTGGGAGATTGATTTGGGAACTGGTCGGTTGAGAATCAGAATCTTGCTGGAAGTGGAGGAAGGTGACACTTTTAGTATCCAGAATTTTTCCTGAACTAGTGAGAATCTTGTACAAAAGAAGTTCAGGATTCAATCCTATGAGTCGGCCTTTTTTGCCAGGTGGACTAAGTTTACCTCTCAAACTCTTTGGTTGAAGCAAATATGAGACCGGATTGCCAAGGGGTCTAAAGAATGAGAGAGGTATTGAGCGACCCTTGAAAAGTTCATAGGGAGATTTTCTGTATTTGAAGGAGGGGATTTGGTTTAAAGTGAGAGTGGAAGTATGACAAAAAATGTCCCAGAAGTTGGAAGGCAAACCCAAGTTGTGAAGGATGGTCCTCATAGAGTCCAGTATGGTTCTGTTAAACCGTTCAGCAAATCCATTTTGCTGAGGAGTGTAGGGATCAGCCACTCTATGCTTTATCTTTTGTTTGATACAGAAATCAGCCATTTTTTTATTCACAAATTTGGTTCCTCTGTCTGATTGAATGACTGTAGGATAATGGCCAAACTGCTTGGCTTCCAGATCAACACAATTAATGATACAGTCACTGATAGCATCCTTAGATTTGACTGGAAGAGCTCAGCAATACCGGGAGAACGAGTCGACGATGGTGATGAAGTATTTGTTACCATTGGACAAGGACGGAAGAGGACCAATTGTACCCAGGTGAAGTTCTTCAAAGGCCCTTTTGGCTCGAGAGTGACGATTGTGGAAGGATGCCTTAGTAATCTTTGACAAAGCGCAGGACTCACAGGCAATGTTCGGTTTAACAGGAATGTTCAACTTTTGACAAATTTGGTGATAACTCACATGTCCTAATGACTTATGAAGTAGTTTGGCTGACAATAGGTGAGATGAATAATATGGTGATAAAAATTGCAGATAGGGAATACCATTACAGTAGAATCTCTTTAGAATAGGACAGTCATCCTTGACAATGGAGACTTTGTGATGTAGAAAGACGACATGGTAATTCAGACTTAGAAATTGATGGACAGAAAGTAGGTTGGCGGCAATGTTAGGGACATAGAGAGCATCAGATAGGAAAAGATTGACTCTGTCCGTTTTAAGAGTTATTGACCCTTTTCCTTCCACTGACAATGTTCAATTTCCACAGCTGGTATTTATCAAACCTTGGTGGTCGAGGTCTAGGTGCGTGAATAAATTTTTGTTAGCAACCATGTGGTGAGATGATCCGGAGTCCAAGACAAAGAGAAGGGAGTTAGTCTGAAGAGTGTTAGACAAAAAGCTAACAGGTTCATCATTCTCGGATCCAGTTGGCTTAGGTTGGAGGTGGGGATATAACATCCAGCATTTGCTCTTGGGATGATTGGCTAAGGTGTTGTGTTTCCAAGGTTTGCATTTGCCAGACACGTTGGTGAACAGAGAGAGGGTAGAACTAGATGAAGTTGACTGATTAGAAATTCTTTTCTCATTAAGATGAATCCTAAGATGATCTAGGACAGCATTGGGAGTGATTTTGGATTCCACTCTGGAGTGAGTTATAGATTGATGGATGCTATTCATGGCCGGAGTTGAAGGGAGCTTGTCCAAGACCATGTAAGCGAGTACGTCAGTTGGGAGTAAAATGCAAATCTCCTGCAAGCAAGTCAGACCCATTTTAATATCTGTAATAAACTGTTGTATATTGGACTTGTCAAACAAAATAGACGTAAAGCTTTTATAGACCCAGGCTTGGTTAGCGGGTTTAGAGGATGGGAAGTGTTTAAGTAGGTTGGACCAGATGAGTTTGGCATCTTCTTTGTTTTCGGAGTTGATTATGTTAGAATGAACTGCAGGTGAAAGTTTTGAGATAATGATACAGGTCAAAATTGTGTTGTCTTCCTTGGAGAAAGGTTCAATTCCAGTCATAGAGTCCTTGAGATTAGCCAGGTTAAGCAGAGCATGCATTTGAGTTCTCCAAATTGTAAATTTGTCTTCAGATAGTAGAGGAATAGCCTCTATAGTGGTTTTTAGAATTGTAGGATTGATTTCGTCCATGTTGAGCGTCTGTTCCTTTCAGAGATAGTTGAGTAGGTTTGTGACCGGTAAGCGCGTTTCAACTGTTAATCGTGAAGAAATTAAAAGTTTGATTCCAAGATAACAAGGAAACAAGGACCAGGCTAAAGACATCAAACATCAGTAATTTGGTGAAGCTGGTTGAAGATAAGAAGACTGGAAACATACCGCAAGAGTTGACAGGAGACAACTGAGACATGACTAGTAAGGAGAGGAAGACAATAGCAGAGCAGGGAGAATCTGGAGAAGGCTGTTTGAAAGAACAGAATGAAGAAGATGAGTATAAAATGAAAAGGAAGAAGATGGAGATTGAGGAGTTTTATATCTCACCAAATAAGGCAAGGACCAAAGTAAGGTAGTTAGATCATCAATAAGGATATTTTTAGAAGAGAGTTGATGAGCGTAGAAGTTGTGAAGATTGGATGAGGAATGGATTGAGGAATGAGTTATGTGAGAAGGAGAAGAGTAGTGGTGAAACAAAGAAAGGAGATAAGCAATGGATAGGAGCAGACAGGGTGAAAAGATGAATAGATCAAGTAGAAGAATGGGAATTGAATGAGACTCAAGAATGGGAAGAAGTAGGAATAAATAGGTAGGAACAAAGCAGTCAAGAAATTTGGGTAGCGGAAGCGGGTTTTCCCAAAGATTGGGAAGAAGTGGGTCGGAGCGCCTCTGAGTCCGCAATTCCAACACAATTGCATAAGTGATATCTGGCCTTGTACACTTCCCCAAATAATTCAAAGATCCAATAGCTGATCTATAATCATTCCCGGATTGAACAAACTGTAGATGCTCTTCATCTGTAGACTTTTCTAACCGAATGTTAGACTGCATTGGAGTACCAAACTCTTTTGCATCTTCTAAGCCATACTGCTTAAGTAGAGCTGACACATAATGGTTCTGATCCAACATGATCCCATTCTTGCTCTTACTAACTTTCATTCCCAGCACCTGCTGTGTCAGACCAAGATATTTTATCTTGAACTTGTTTTTTAGTTTCTCCATGACTCTCTCCTTACCATTCCCAATAATGATCATGTCATCGACCTATACAAAAAAAATTGCATCCTTTCTCACAAAGAGACAAGGTTCAGCCAAAATAGTTTTGAAAACAATCTCTATCAGTTTCATGCTCATAGTATTATACCATGACCTAGCTGCTTGCTTCAATCCATACGGGGATCTACACAGCTTGAGGACATACTCCCCTTTATCTGCTGAGAGCAAACTTCTCACACAGATTTTGTCAGCTTGCTACTATGTACAGAGCAAAACTGTCAAATAGTAACACAAACTATGAAAGATAAGAATACCTCAATTAAAAAAGTAAGGAGTGAGAAATCCATAAATATTATTACAGGAATGGATTCCTCACCCAAAACCTGAGCAACAACAGGAGAAATTGCTTTATTATAAACAGCAGGTTATAAAAGACAAACAACTTGAGCTTGGAAAAATTATCAATTTTAATTCTTTATTAAGGCAACATAAGGAGTGAAATATTTATCAAAGGAAGCTTTATATTTATAAACTAAATAATCCTGAAGATAAAGAAAAATCCAAAAATAATAAAAGTGATTTTTTTTTCTAAAAATCACTTTAACAAGTAAAAATACAAGAAAATATTAAAATTATATTTTTTGTTTTATCCATCTCAGTGGATTTTGTTTTTGGTGATCTCATTGACCAGAACCTCCTAGAGGACGTCCCAGACAGTGAACCATTTGATTTACCCTTGGATTTATCCCAGGATCTGATTGGAACTCACTCAGACCCCGTTGGAATACCCTCCAAGGATAGTTGTGACCCCAATCAAGTGTTGGTACCTTTGAATTTAACTCTAAGTAAGGTAAAATATAAAAACATTTTATTAAAAATATAAAACACACAACAAATATTATTTTCATAATTTTAAAGTCTTTTTTCAAAGATTTGACAGAAGACTTACACATTTTTTTTGGTGCTATGTATCAAAATAGGCACAACACCCGTGCAACTGGTAGAGCCCCGTAATATGGATCTCTGCCCGGAGGAACCCGTGCGCGCAAGGACTCCAGTCGCAAGCGCAATGAGGGGACTTGAACCCGTGACAATAGCGTCATGCGGGATGACAACGGCGACAACCACGGCTGCCAACTCAACCAACAAACCATTGTAGAGCCAGCCGTTGCCCACCCTGTTATACCAGGAGGGTTCAGGTCCTCCTACGCCACCACAGCTGGACTCAACCAAGGAGGAAAGAGTCAAAGTATTAGTGAAAGAGCACGTGAGCTATTTGGAACAATTCTGGTTGGCTCAGACCCAGGAGGATCAACCAGGTATGATAAAAGCCATTTCTCAGGCAAAGAAATCTCAGATTTCTCTGCAAAGGTTGATCCAAAAGAAAGAAGTAGAAGGCTATACGCAGAATTGGAATCCTTGGGATCATTTAGCGTCCTTTAAGAGGAAGGACCCCAAAAAGAAGAGGTCCTCAGCCCATCTGAATTTAAGGAACCTAAAGGATTGGGACAACATAATATCCTTAGCCCAGAAGTGGAAAAAGGTGTACCACAATTAGATGTAGAAGCTCTTAATAGCTTTTCTGTAAATGTGTCTCACAATTTTACTATTTTTAGCCAATGCTTTGACAAAGTTTATCACCAATTGGAAAAATTTACTTCAAGTATGGTTGGAATGATTGACACTCAGTATCAGATTATGAGAATTGATGAGTTGGAAATACAACAAATCAAGGATAGTATAAGAGCTAGTAAGTTGGACCTGATGAAACATATTGATGACAACCAATAAATTCTTCAGGAAGATATTCTTGCAAACATAGACCAGATTAAGAAAGAAGTTAAGAAAACTAGTCCTACTGCTTCAGCTCATCTGACAAACAAAATTGACTTATTAAGCAACAAACTTGATTTGGAGTTAGGTGTGATTAAGAATGATCTCAGAGATCTTACGATCAACTCTACTAACTCTCCGGTCATTGACTTAGAAGAAACTAGACCTTCCAGGTTCACAAGTACTCCTAGTGCTCCTCCAAGAGCCAGGATAACTAGGAATGAGTCTTTCAGAACCAGTCCTACTCCTGAAATGGAGCAGGCTTTGAAGCTACTTCCTCCCATCACTGAATGGCCTAAATTCTCTGGAGAAGGAGAATACAACCATTTCAGTTTCATCAAATTTATTGACTATACTCTTTCTTCTTATAAGCTCCCTGAAGCAATAGCTGTGGTGAGATTGCCCAGATTATTTGAAGGAGTAGCTCTTGATTGGTTTATCAATAAAAGAGAAGAAGTTGGATCTTTATCCTGGAATTCTTGGAAATAATTGATCAAAGTGCAGTTTGGTACCAGGATTTGGAAAAGAAAGATGATGAAAAATTTTGAATCTTCCAAGTTTGATCCATCCAAGGACAAACCTCATAAGTGGTGCTTAGACCAGAAAAAGCGGTTGGACTGTTTTTATCCTGATGCTGATAAAGAAGAAGTCAATGAAAGACTCCTCAACTTATGTCCCAGACAAATCAACCACAGTGTAAGATGTAGAATGCCTATGGATTTAGATCTTTCAATCTTAATAGGTGTATTGGAAGAGACTATTGATATGAATGGTCTGGATAAAAGGGTCAATAGACCTCCAAGGGAACAAAATACTAGGAACAGGGAAGAATATACTTCCAAAACTAAGGAATCATTTGCTACTAATCCATCTAATTTGGAAGTCAAGAAGACTCCAGAATCAAAAGAGAAAGTATGTTGGAACTGTAATCAAACAGTACATGTAAAACCTAATTGTCCTCTACCTAGGAAAAGGATTAATCTTATTGAAGGAGAAGAGTATGACAATCCTGACCCACACCTTTATGATACTGACGGATCACTCTCTGATTGTGATCTAATAATCACTAACCCTATCAATGTAATTGAAGGTAGTATTGAGTCTTCTCTGGCCATAAATTCCATCAATGAGGATTCTAACTTACCTCAAAAATGGAATCCCAACATGAAGATTGACCACATCACTGAGGCTAAGGCTTTGATCCTAAAACCTTCTGCCGGTGAAAGTTACACTTCAGGGAAAAAATGCTATGGTACTAGTTTAATACAAGGTTCCCCTGTTAAGTTACTTCTAGACAGTGGAGGCTTTTTCTTGTGTGTTGGTTCAACTTATCTGGAGAAACAAGACCCAAACTGGAAACTGAACTTACTACCAGTACCTCAGGCTCAGTTCAGCAGTTGTAATTCTGCTCTCAATGCTGTTGGAGTATGGTCTTCTGATATCATACTCCCTCACTCTAAAGGATCACTCAAACTGAACATTGAATTTTTAGTGCTCCAAAACTGTCAGCTCTCTGATACCAGGAACCTTGCAGTCCTTTAGCTACAGAGAGTGATAAAAGAACTTGGAGCAATAATATTCCAAAGAATATACACTTTAAAGCTCCAATAATGGTATGGTAAGAGCAAGTGCAAGGTTTATTTGTTTTGGTTATAAATATTTTAAATATGATATAAAAAGAGGGGCCACAGTATTCTACTACTGGGGATCTTTACAGACTAGCAACCTCTCTTCAAGGGGCCTCCTTAGGCAGTTTAAGAACCTTGGAATAAATATGGGTGCCTTAGAAAGGACTCATTCCACTAATGGACGGGCTTAACAGCACAAGTGGCCTAGACAGGAAGGGAAACACTCACTCTGAGCACTTGACCATGAAAATCCTGGAATAATTGGAAGGGTTTCAGAGCAGATGGGGTTGATTGCCTGACTAAACTTCAATGGTTGATTGGTTAATAAAGGTAAATAATACTACTACAGACTAAGTCATAAATCACTTGCTTATCTTCATATAAGCACTTGATTAACAATGACACCATGTCTGATTGATAATAAATAATTCCTGATAACTGATTAACTGATTGGAAACAGAAGGGCAAAAAGAGCCTGTTTAAATATTCTTTTTTGGGTGCTTGAGGACCTCTAGGAGGGGTACTAGCCATGGGCTGAGGCTAAGGGGGCAATCAGGGCAAGATTGGCCCGTTTTCAAGGTGCTGTTAGCCTGCTGGCCTTAGATCTGTCAAGGAACAGCTCCTTTTTAGCTGCAGGATCTGTTAATCAATAGATTAGTCATTTTGCTGATCCTGCACTGATACTCAATTTGTACAGTAAGTACTTGTCCAAAGTGAGCAGACGTGGATGTTTATTGATTCTCCATCCTCTGCTGATCCTGTATGTAATTTTTAATAATTTTTACGACCACTCCTTATGTAGTTTCGTGGTCTTTGAATATTCTGATCAACTTATTTCGTGGTGAGTCTGGATCTTTATTTAATTAATAAAAAATACTAAAAATTAGTTACTAACTAATTTTAATTGATTTTTAAGGTTTTTGAACCATAATCTATGCTCGTGTGGTAGCTTTACATATGTAGTGTAGATCCTACTATATTGTAGCTTCTCTAAGCGGTACCTGGATGTCATAGGAGGCGCGGGGATCAGTCCATTCAAATGCGCGCGGGGACTGATCCGCTGCTCAGATGCGCGCGGGGGACTGTACCGCTTCGCGCGTGACTAGGTCACAGGATTACCTGCGCGGGAATTCAGTTGCGCGGGAGTTCAGCGCTGTAGGGACGCGGGGCTGCGTGCGGGAGTTGGCGTACGCGGGAGTCCAACGCTGTAGGGACGCGGGGCTGCGTGCGGGAATTGTGACAAAACAGAATTTCCCGTGTAACTCCTAAACTACACACAACACCTGGATTTCGACTGAAATTTAGGTGTGAAACCTATACATGACATATCATGTGAAATATTAAAATGGCTAAAAGGTGCCATACTGGTGCTGTGGTCATTTACCATTTTGTATTAAATTAATTAAACAATATAAGGAGTAAGAATTCAAGGGTGGGGTCAGTGAGTGACCCTACCTTATTTTGGGTGGGAAATCCATTTCTGCAATAATATTTATGGATTTCCTACTCCTTCATTTAATAATAATTTTATTTATTCATTTATCTTTGTTCCTTTTAATTTTGTTAATATTATTATTGTTGTTGCTTTGTCAGGTTGCTCTGTGCTAAGTAGCAGGCTGACATTCCCCCACTCCAAGATATGACTATATCTGAAAAAATTTTTGGGGCTCAGTGTCTTTTACTGGCTCTGTAGTTTCTCAGGTGTATAGGTCCATCTGGAATGTTTTTTTCAGGTAGCCATTCATCTTTATCAGCTGATTCTCCTTTGTATCTGACTAAGTAAAGTCTAACATCTTTTCCTTGGATCCTTTCTTTTTTATCTTTAAGGATTTTACTAATTTTTCCTTTGTCCTTCTCAGGCTCATCTAAGACTGGTATTTCAAGTGAAGGGGTCTTTTCTCCTTCTCTGGGATGGTAGTGTTTGACAAGGCTAACTGGGAAGACTGGGTGTTTCCTAGAGAGTTCATTACTGAGGATGACTTCTACGGCATTCTTACCATGGAGTTTCTTGATAGTGAAAGGTCCAACAAAGGCTGGTCTGAGTTTTCTGTTTCCAGCCAAGTTATTGAAATTTGCGGTTGAAATTAGAACTTGATCTCCTATCTTGAAATAGGGTTCTTTGTGAGTTTTATCCCACCTCTGTTGGTTGTATTCAACAGCATCTTGTACACACTTAGCAGCGTGCTTGTTTGCCATATCTATCATGTTTTTGAAGTCCAGTGATGTTGGATGGATATTAGTCAACTCCTGATTGAGGTTATCTTTGGGCAATTTGGGGATCCATCCTCTTTCCAGTATGTAAGGAGCTTCTTTGGTAGTAGAGTGTTTACTACTGTTATAGGCCATTTCTAGTGCAGGTAAAAGGCTAACCCAGTCATGGCAATATCCGTCTGTATTTTTGTACTCCATCCCAAAGCAACAGAACCTTCTGAGCATATACTCTAGAGTCTGGATCATTCTTTCAGCTAATCCATCTGTCTGAGGGTGATAAGCTGTAGAAAAGGCTAAGGTAGTTCCTAACATATCATGGAGGTTTCTCCAGAATTCAGACGTGAATTTGGGGTCTCTATCACTGATAATAATCTTAGGAATTCCTACATCAGCAATTAGTCTGTTCCAGAAGAGTAAGGCTACTTCCATAGCTGTGTCTTCCTTATGGTTAGGTAGAAACTTGGCTTTCTTAGAAAACCTGTCTACAATAACCAGGACTGAGTTGTAAGAGTAAGCTCCGCCAGGGGGCAGTCCTGTTACAAAGTCCATGTTGATAACTTCCCATCTTTTCCTGGGCTCAGCTATCCTTTGGAGTAGTCCAAACCTTTTCCCAGTGGTCCTGTTGGACTTCTGACAGATTTCACAGCTTGAAACATACTTGATAGTGGAGTCTCTCCAGTTGATCCACCAGGAAGTCTGCTTTACTTTATCTAGGGTTCTATCAATAGACAGGTGACCCGAAGAGCAATTATCATGACATTCAGCTAAAACAAGTTTGATATTCTCTGCTTTGGTCAAGACTATAACACTAGAGTGTTTATGCCGGTAATATACTATCCCATCCCACAGTGTGAATCTTCCTTCTTTATAGGACTTCAGCAGGGGTTCAGGTAAACTTTTTATGAGTTCAGATGGAGGTGAAGTCCTTTCTATGATGTTAATCAAAGTCTTCATGCCAGAGTTGTATGCTTCTCTGATGGAGCTGAACAGTGATTCATCTAGTTCACATATGTGAATTCCTATGATGGGGGCTTCAAGATTAAATAGGTTAATGTTTAGTATAGGAAATATATCATGATCTTCTGGGTCATGAGCAGGATTGCTAGTATCATTTGGTAGAGCATTTCTGCTAAGACTGTCAGCATTCTGATGTTTAACTCCAGCTTGGTGGACTATTGTCATCTGACCTCTGTACTGTTGTATGGCTATCTGCCATCTTAACATATGCCTGCTAGGAGTTTTCATGTTCATGAGGGTTCTAACAGCATTGCAATCAGTGATCACCACAAAATTTGTACCTTCCAAATAATAGTGGAGTTTTTCTAATGCCCATACTAGAGCAAGGCATTCCATTTGGCTGGCACCATATCTCTTTTCAGTATCTTTGACTTGTCTAGATATGAAGAGTATAGGTTTCTCTACTGGTTTATCCTCTTCTATTACTTCTTGGTGTAATGCAGCTCCTAATCCTTCCATGCTAGCATCTATGTAAAGTTTGAAAGGTTTAGAATAATCTGGTTGTATCAACACTGGGGCAGTAGTCATAGCTACTTTGAGTTCCTCATAATTCTTCAATCTTTCATGAGTCATTTCGAACAAAGTGTTGTTGTTGCAGATCTCATATAAACACTTGGTGAGGTTAGCAAATTTAGGTATGTACTTCCTGTAATAGCTGCAGAAGCTTATAAAGTATAAGAGTTCCGTTTTGTTCTGGGGCATAGGTCTGTTCATTACTGCGGCTATCTTACTTTGGTCAGCAGTTAAAGTTAGTCCACAAACAATGTGTCCTAGAGCTTTGAGTTCTCTGTATCCAAAGTTGCACTTTTTCATAGATACTTTTAATCCTACTGTGGCAATTGTTTTAAGCACTAGCCTTACTTTATCCATATGAGTATCCCAATCGTCTGAATAAATGATAACATCATCTATGTATACCATCATCCAACCTTGCCTGATGAACGTTCCTAAGACTGTATCCATCATTCTTTGGAAGTGGGAAGGAGCATTTTTAATACCAAATGGCATTCTGAGATACTCATATATGCCTAAATGACATATAATTCTCATAAATTTCCTACTATCCGGACTGATAGGTATTTGGTGAAAGCCTTTCAACATGTCCATAGTAGTAATGAACTTAGCTTTAGAAAGATTATGTAGAGCGTGGTCAATCCTTGGGATAGGATAATAGTCAGCTTGGGTGTAGTTGTTGAGCATTCTAAAGTCTCCAATCATCCTAGACTTATCATTGTGCCAGGCTATTATCAAGGGGGTAGTTACGTCTACTTGCTCATTATGCCCTACTTTCCGTAAGACTTGTAAGTCCACTAGTTCTTGGATGTGGCTTTCTAGAGCTGCCCTAGATTTTGGACTAGAAGGGTAAGCTGGTCTCCTGAGTTTAGGAGGGTAAGGAGGCTTAATAGTCAAAGTTAAGACCATATCATGACCTTTAATATTACCAATGGGATGGTCTTTAGTGCAAAAAGCATTCTGGTTCTCAAAGCATGCTTGGAGAATATCTCTTTTCTGGTTTTCACTAAGCTGGGAATTCAAGGCAGCTTGGGAAAAGTATTCCTGGTTAAAAGTTTATAAGTGTCTCTCATAAGTGGAATCAGTAGCTTTAGCATTGATATGGCATATTTGGAACTTCTTGTTCCAATCTCCTCCTATAGTGAAATATCTCCCTTTACTCTGGAAGACATCTATCCCGTACAGGCAAAGAGAATCATTTCCTATAATAAAATAATCACATACTCCATTTTGAAGTACTACAAATTCAATCTTTATCTTGATTGATCCTTTAGAGTGGGGGAGTACGATTTCTGTTGGCCATACTCCAATAGCATTGAGAGGTGAGTTACAGCTGCTGAACTTAGCTCGAGGTACAGGTAGTAAGTTTTTCTTCCAGTTGGAATCCTGTTTATCTAAGTAGTCAGTTCCAACACAAGAGCAGAAGGCTCCACTGTCTAGAAGTAATTTTACGGGGGAACCTTGTATCAAGCCTTTGGCATAACAAGTTTTACCACTGGTGTACCCTTTTCCAATAGAAGGTTTAAGGGTTAAGGTCTTAGCTTCAGAAACATGTTGGATTTTTATTTTGGGTGTCCATTTTTGAGGAAAATTGCTATCTTCATTAACAGGGTTAATATCTAGGGAAGATTCTATGTTACCTTCAATGACATTAATGGGATTAGTGATAATTAGGTCACACTCAGAGATGGAACCGTCAGTGTCATCTAGTTGGGGGTCAGGATTAGTGTCATCCTCTTCTCCTTCAATAGGATTAATCTTTCTCCTGGGTAAAGGACAGTCAGGTCTTACATGCCCTGTTTGGTTGCAATTCCAACATGTCTTTTCTTTGGTCACCAAAGTATTCTTGGCTTCTGAGTTGATAGGTAGAGGTTCTTTATTCTTGTTATTATGATCTTCCTTATTCCTAGTAGTTGGTTCTCTGGGTTTATTAAGCTTTTTGTCTAAGCCATTCATGTCGATAGTTTCTTCTAATACTCCTATGAGAGTGGAAAGGTCAGAGTTCATGGGCATTCTGCACCTTACGCTATGGTTAAGTTGTCCTGGACATAGGTTGAGGAGTCTTTCATTGACTTCTTCTTTATCAGCATTTGGGTAGAAGCAGTCTAGTCTTCTCTTCTGGTCAAGGCACCATTTGTGAGGTTTGTCCTTAGATGGATCAAACAAAGAAGTTTCGAAAGTCTTCACCATTTTTCTTTTCCAAATTCTGGTACCAAATTGTTCCTTAATCAAATCTTTCCATGAATTCCATGACAAAGATCCTACCTCTTCTCTCTTATTGATGAACCAGTCAAGGTCTACTCCTTCAAACAGTCTAGGTAGTCTTACTACGGCTATGTTATCAGGAAGTTCATAAGAGGCCCGAATATAGTCAATAAACTTAATAAAACTGACATGATTGTATTCTCCTTCTCCGGAGAATTTAGGCCACTCAGTGATAGGGGGAAGTAATTTTAATGCTTGTTCTACTTCAGGAGTGGGACTAGGCCTGAATGATTCATGCCTGGTTGGTCTTAGTCTAGAAGGTAGTTGGGGCGTACTGTAGTACCTGGAAGGTCTGATTTCATCAGTGTCTGCAATGGGTTGAGATAAGTTTATCTTTAGATCTCTGAGATCATTCTTAATCATACCTAATTCCAGGTCAAGTTTGTTACTTAATGAATCAATTTTATTAATAATATGAGTAGGTGAAGTGTGGTCTGTTTTATTAATACCTTCTTTGATTTGTTCAATAGATAGAAGAATTTCTTCTTGGATAGCTGAAGTATTGTTTTCTAGGTAATTCATTAGTTCTCCTTTACTCAAACTAATGCTGTCTCTTATTTGTTTTACTTCTAACTCATTGATTTTGATCAAGTTGGATTGGGATTGCATGACTTTATCAAAATTTGTATTTACTTTATCCAATTGCTCATATACTTTATCAAAACATTTGCCAATGATATCAAAGTTATGAGAAACATTTATGGAAAACAAGTTGAAAGTTTCTACATCTAATTGTGGTATACTTTCTTCCATTTTCTTGCCAAAGATATTATATTGTCCCACTCTTTGGGACTCTTTAATTTCTGATGGGTTAGAGATCTCTTCTTCTTGTTGTTGTTGTTTCCTCTTAAGGAAACTAATTGGTCCCAAGGATTCCAATTCTTCACGTATCCTTCTACTTCTCTCTTGGGAATCAATTTTTGGAGGGTTATTTGAGTCCTCTTTGCCAAAGATATGGCTTTTCTCATACCCTGCTGGTCTTCCTGGGTCTGAGCCTGTTTGAACCGTTCCCAATGACCCACGTGTTCTTTCACCAATACCTTTATCTTGTCCTCCTTGGAGGAGTCCGGCTGGGGTGGCGTAGGTGGAACGGTATCCTCCTGGGATTTCACGTTCAACAAGGGACGGCTCTCCAACGGTGAGTTGGTTGAGTCGGCGGCCGCGGTCGTTGTCACGGTCGCTTGGATTGGAGCAATCACTGGCTCGATCCGCATTGAGTTCGCGACTGGCATCCTTGCGCACACGGGTTCCTCCGGGCAAAGATCCATATGACGGGGCGCGTCCACTGGCGCGGGTGTTGCATCTGTTTTTATGCATTTTTAAAGATTATATAAGTTTTCGTCGAAACTTTGTAAAAAAAATAATTTTTTTTGAGTAATTTTTTTATTAAAAAAAATATATTTCTTACTTATATGAAGGTTTAAAGGCACTAAGTCCTTGTTGGGGTCAGGTCCGTCCTTGGAGGGTATTCCAACAGGATCTGAGTGGGTTCCAATCAAATCTTGGGACAAATCCAAGGGACCACAGTCTGGGACGTCCTCTAAGAGGTCTTGGTCAATAAGATCACCAAAGACAAAGTCCACTAGAAAGGATAAAATAATAAAAAAATATAAGTTATATATTTATTTATTTTATAATAATTTTTTTATAATTTTCGAGTTTTTGTGATTTTTCTATAAAAAAATAAAAAGGAGATCAAAGCTCACTTTTATAATTTGGATACCGTCTCTTAAAAGCAGAAAGCTTTCTTTGATAGATTTTCCACTCTTTGTGCTGTCTTAACAAGGAGTTAAAATTGATAATTCTTTCTAACTCTTGTTCCTTTTCTTTTAAGATCTGTTGTCTATAATAAAGAAGTCTCTCTTTTTTCTGTTCAGGAGTTATAACAACAGGCACAAATTTACGTAATTTCTCTTCTTTTTTCTTTTTAAGAAGATTTAAATAATAATTGATCAATTCTCCGTTGGTTTTTAAATCCACTGGACAAATCAAAAGATCAAGATAAATAATAAGTATTTCTACTTATATATATAATTTTTTTTATATATAAATAACTGGTCCAGGAGATAATTAATTAAACAATTAATTATTGAGGATATTTCCCGGCCAGACCCCCAGTTGTCAGCTCTCTGATACCAGGAACCTTGCAGTCCTTTAGCTACAGAGAGTGATAAAAGAACTTGGAGCAATAATATTCCAAAGAATATACACTTTAAAGCTCCAATAATGGTATGGTAAGAGCAAGTGCAAGGTTTATTTGGTTTGGTTGTAAATATTTTAAATATGATATCAAAAGAGGGGCCACAGTATTATACTACTGGGGATCTTTACAGACTAGCAACCTCTCTTCAAGGGGCCTCCTTAGGCAGTTTAAGAACCTTGGAATAAATATGGGTGCCTTAGAAAGGACTTATTCCACTAATGGCCGGGCTTAACAGCAAAAGTGGCCTAGAAAGGAAGGGAAACACTCACTCTGAGCACTTGACCACGAAAATCCTGGAATAATTGGAAGGGTTTCAGAGCAGATGGGGTTGATTGCCTGACTAAACTTCAATGGTTGATTGTTTAATAAAGGTAAATAATACTACTACAGACTAAGTCATAAATCACTTGCTTATCTTCATATAAGCACTTGATTAACAATGACACCGTGTCTGATTGATAATAAATAATTCCTGATAACTGATTAACTGATTTGAAACAGAAGGGCAAAAAGAGCCTGTTTAAATATTCTTTTTTGGGTGCTTGAGGACCTCTAGGAGGGGTACTAGCCATGGGCTGAGGCTAAGGGGGCAATCAGGGCAAGATTGGCCCGTTTTCAAGGTGCTGTTAGCCTGCTGGCCTTAGATCTGTCAAGGAACAGCACCTTTTTAGCTGCAGGATCTGTTAATCAATAAATTAGTCATTTTGCTGATCCTGCACTGATCCTCAATTTGTACAGTAAGTACTTGTCCAAAGTGAGCAGACGTGGATGTTTATTGATTCTCCATCCTCTGCTGATCCTGTATGTAATTTTTAATAATTTTTACGACCACTCCTTATGTAGTTTTGTGGTCTTTGAATATTCTGATCAACTTATTTCGTGGTGAGTCTGGATCTTTATTTAATTAATAAAAAATACTAAAAATTAGTTACTAACTAATTTTAATTGATTTTTAAGGTTTTTGAACCATAATCTATGCTCGTGTGGTAGCTTTACATATGTAGTGTAGATCCTACTATATTGTAGCTTCTCTAAGCGGTACCTGGATGTCATAGGAGGCGCGGGGATCAGTCCATTCAAATGCGCGCGGGGACTGATCCGCTGCTCAGATGCGCGCGGGGGACTGTACCGCTTCGCGCGTGACTAGGTCACAGGATTACCTGCGCGGGAATTCAGTTGCGCGGGAGTTCAGCGCTGTAGGGACGCGGGGCTGCGTGCGGGAGTTGGCGTACGCGGGAGTCCAACGCTGTAGGGACGCGGGGCTGCGTGCGGGAATTGTGACAAAACACAATTTCCCGTGTAACTCCTAAACTACACACAACACCTGGATTTCGACTGAAATTTAGGTGTGAAACCTATACATGACATATCATGTGAAATATTCAAATGGCTAAAAGGTGCCATACTGGTGCCGTGGTCATTTACCATTTTGTATTAAATTAATTAAAAAATATAAGGAGTAAGAATTCAAGGGTGGGGTCAGTGAGTGACCCTACCTTATTTTGGGTAAGAAATCCATTTCTGCAATAATATTTATGGATTTCCTACTCCTTCATTTAATAATAATTTTATTTATTCATTTATCTTTGTTCCTTTTAATTTTGGTAATATTATTATTGTTGTTGCTTTGTCAGGTTGCTCTGTGCTAAGTAGCAGGCTGACAAAAACAGAGGATGTGATTATTTTATCCTTGGGAATGATTCTCTTGGCCTATAAGGTATAGATGTATTCCAAAGCAAAGGTAGATACTTCACCGTAGGAGGAGACTTGAATAAGAAGTTCCAAATATGTCATTTCAATGCTCAAACTTCTGATTCAACTTATGAAAAACACTTAGAGAAGTTCAATCAGGAATACTTTTCTCAAGCTTCTTTGAATTCCCTTCTCAATCAAGAACAGAAATGGGATATCCTACAAGTATTCTTTGAAAATCAGAATGCTTTCTGTACCAAAGATCACCCCATTGGTAACATCAAAGAACATGATATGATCCTAAATCTAACTATTAAGCCTCCTTAACCACCCAACCTCAGGAGACCTGCTTACCCTTCTAGTCCAAAATCTAGAGCTGCTCTGGAGACCCATATTCAAGAGTTGTTTGAATTACAAGTCTTAAGGAAAGTAGGCCACAATGAACAAGTGGATATTACTACCCCAGTAACTATAGCTTGCCCCAATGATAAGTCAAGAATGGTTGGAGATTTTAGAATGCTTAACAACTACACCAAAGCTGATTATTATCCAATTCCAAGAATTGATCATGCTCTACATAAACTATCCAAGGATAAGTACATAACCACCATTGATATGCTGAAAGGTTTTCACCAAATACCTATTAGCCCTGATAGCCTGAAATTCATGAGAATTATCTGTCATTTGGGAATTTATGAGTATCTTAGGATGCCTTTTGGTATTAACAATGCTCCTTCTCATTTTCAAAGGATGATGGACATAGTCCTAGGATTATTCATCAGACATGGATGGATGATGGTATACATTGATGATGTTATCATTTACTCTGATCATTTGGACACTCACATGGAGAAATTAAGGCTAGTCCTCAAAACCATCTCTGCTGTAGGATTGAATGTATCAATGAAAAAGTGTAACTTTGGCTACGGGGAACTCAAAGCCTTAGGACATATTGTCTCTGGACTAACCTTAGCTGCTGACCAAAACAAGATAGCAGCAGTAATGAATAGGCCTATGCCTCAGAATAAAACTGAACTCCTATCCTTCATCAGCTTCTGCAGCTACTATAGGAAGTATTTACCAAAGTTTGCTCTTCTAACCAAATGTTTGTATGAAATCTGCAACAACACCACCATGTTTGAGATGACTCATGATAGATTCAAGAACTATGAGGAACTCAAAATTGCAATGACCTCAGCTCCAGTACTGATCCAGCCAGATTACCATAAACCTTTTAAGCTCTACATAGATGCCAGCATGGAAGGGCTAGGAGCTGCTTTACACCAGGAAGTCATAGAAGATAATAAACCAGTGGAAAAACCTATACTCTTCATATCTAGACAAATTAAAGATACTGAGGAAAGGTACGGTGCAAGCCAAATGGAATTCCTGGCCTTAGTATGGGCCCTAGAGAAGCTCCATTATTACTTAGAAGGCACAAAATTCACTGTTATTACTGACTGCAACACTGTCAGAACCTTGATGAACATGAAGACCCCTAGCAGGCATATGTTGAGATGGCAGATAGCTATACAAAAGTACAGAGGACAGATGACCATAGTTCATTAAGCTGGGACTAAACATCAGACAATGACCAAAGTAACCCTGCCTATGATCCAGAGGATAATGACATCTTCCCTATCCTTAATATTAACAGGTTAAACATTGAAGCTCCTATAATGGGCATCCACGTTTGTGAACTAAATGAATCATTGTTCAACTCTATGAAAGAAGCTGACAGTTCTGACATAATTACTCTGATCACTATTATGAAAAGTACTTCTCCACCTCCTGAATTGATCAATAGCCTACCTGAACCTCTTTTGAAACCATACAAAGCCAGAAGGTTCACCATATGGGATGGTCTGGTATACTATAGGCATCAACATTCAAGTGTCATAGTCTTAACTAAGGATGACCATATCAAACATGTTCTGACTGAGTGCCATGATAACTGCTCATGTGTTCATTTGTCTACTGATAGAACCTTGGATAAGGTTAAAAAAATGCTTGGTGGGTTAATTGGAGAGACTCCAATATGTTAAGATTCTATCCCCGACTCCACACATCCGCGCTATTCTTCCCCCCTCCGCGCGCTCTGGTGCGCGGGATGATACAATCTCTGCGCACCCTCACTTGCCCGTGTCTCTCATCTACCATGAACTCTTGGGGCCCAATCTCCTTTCCCTTTTTTGTCTATTCCCTTTTTCATTTTCTTTCTTCCTTCTGTTATTTTCTTGCTTACTCCTTCTTATATGTCTTGTACCTCTGTCTCATACATCACCTCACTTCTCAATTTCTGTTCCAACCTGCTTCAAATAATCCTTGCCTGGTAAGATTTCACTCCTCCGAATATCCTCAATGTTCTCTTAATCTGATTCCTTCTCCATTCAGTCTCCCTATCTTGCGATCTATATCTCATCTGCCTATCTAGCCTCTGTCCTACCACATGATTCTCTCTCAGCATCAACCTTGCCACCACTATCAATACTAGTCTCTGGCCAAGCTGTAGGACGCTCTTCTATTTTCTTCTTTTTATCTTTCTAACTCTTTTTTCTTACATTTGTTTCTATTCTTCTTTGCTCAGCCATTGCTGGTTCTTAGTCCTACAGAAATATAACCACGTATCTAACACGGTTAAAAGCCCAAGGTTGCCAACTAACTCTAACCAAATCTAGACAAACCTCACAACCATGACCAAACCAGCAATTGCAGCCAACTTCTTCCACCAGGTGGCCTTGAAAGCTTCCGTTGATGCCATCCCTCCCCTCAAAAAAGAAAACTATTTGATCTGGAGGGATAAAATGCTAACGCTATTTGACATGAAAGATATTAAAGATGCAATCACAAGAAATTCCGGCCCCCTTTCCTCTAAGCAAGATAGAGAGATCCGAGCGATCATACTTTCCAAACTGGAAAGTACTACCCACGCAAAGTGGTAAATTCTTCAAACATGACCTTGTCAAAACACCTATGATCCGAGATCACCAAGAGATTTGCTTCTTCCAAAACAGCTAATAGGGCAAGGGTCTTTAATCACTTCCTCCACTCAACCTTCAGCGAACATGCAATTAAAGGCTTCATCACAGAAATGAACAAAGCCATCACAAGGATGACAGACGTTGGAATCGAGTTACCCAAGGACATCCTTGCCTACCTTGTACTCTTCAAATTTCCCTTGGTCCTAGAAAACCTCAATCAACAGATAATGCACGTGGAAAAACAACTAACTCTAGATACAGTTTTCAACCATCTCACTCAGTATCATAACAAAAGAAAAGCCCAATCAATTCCTAGTAAACCATCTGCGGATGTCTCCCTGGTGTCAACAAAAACTAAAAATCACAAAGACAAAAAGAAGACTAAAATGAGGTGTCAAGAAGGATATCATGATCCAAACTCTCCTCACTCTGAAGCCTCCTGTTTTCATCTACACCCCCGAACAGCTCCCAAATGGTGGATTGAGCAGCAAAAAGAATGGAAAATCAAAACAAAAAAAACTCCCACAATTAGCTACCACGCATTGTTAACACTCTGGATCAACGCAAACAATAACCCCAATCTTCTACTCTGACTCTGAAGATGCCAACTCTCCTGGTCCTCAGCCTTCCAATTCCCCTGAAACTGCTCCTTCTGATGCCCCCATTGTACAGAATCCTCAATCTTTGAATCCAAGACTCAATCTAAGACCACAAAACAAGATCAGAAAACCTCAAAGATACGGTTTTCATCACTATTACAAACCACCATTGTAAAAAGTGGCACAAAAGTGTCCTGAGTGGCCCAAATGGAAGAAAGCATCAGAAGATGAACTAAGTTCCATTGAGGCGCAAGAGGTTTGGGAAGAACACTTTGACAAGCCAGACAACATCCTGAATACTGTTTGGGTATTTAAAGTAAAAGAAAACTCCCACGGCGAACCTGTGAAATAAAAAGCCCAACTTTGCGTGCAAGGATTCAACCAAATTCAAGGCGTGGATATTGACAAAACCTGGGCACCAACTGGCAAATTAGGTTCTCTTCGTCTTGCCCTTCTCTATGGTCTAAAGAATGGGATGACCTTCACCCAATTTGATGTGAAGGGAGCTTTTCTCCATGCCCCTCTAACTGAGACTGTCATAATTTGAACGCCCGAAGGATCAAATGGCAAGTTGCCATATCTCAAACTAAAAAAATCACTCTACGGACTTTGCCAGTCTCCCAAAAACTGGTGTGAAACTCTCAACAAGTGGATCAAGTCACAAAATTTTGTCAAATCAACAAGCAATCCATGTCTTTATCTCAACCTTCAATCCGGAGAAGTAATTTACTTCCATGTAGACAATCTCATCCACGTTGGTAAATCTGATACCTATGCCAACAGCTTCCTTGAAAGATTTTTGAATTCCTCCTGCCATCCCCCAAATACTATCCTTGGGATGTTGATGGAGATCAAGGACAATAGGATCCTCCTCAGTAAACCAAAACATATAGATTGGGGATTGGAAGAGCTGGGTCTTGTGGAATGCAAGAACATAAAATCACCACTCACTCAAAATCTACATCTTGAACCGGCATCAGACAAGGATCACAAGGAATTCTCGCGTCTCAATATCAATTACCAATCTGCCATTGGCCTTCTAAATCATCTCTCTCAATATACTTGACCCAACATCTCATTTGCTGTCTCAAGCTTGGCCAGGTTCAATACCAAGCCTGGCATGTCTCACTGGAGAGAAGTTAGGAAAGTATGTAAGTACTTGAAGACGACCAGAAATCTTAAACTTACTCTCAAATATGATCCCTCCCAAGAAGCAATAGCTGCTTACAGTGATGCTACTTGGGGAGATGATCCTACCTCCAGGAAGTCTCAAACCTGATTTGTTATACTCCACTACGGCAGTCTGGTCGTCTGGAATTCCTCAAGACAAAGAAACATAACTTATTTGTCTACAGAGTCCAAACTTAACCCTCTATTGGACTGTTATCTGGAACTAAAATGTATCACCCACCTTGTTGACGAGATCCAACCCTCTCTCAAGTGCAAGCCAACCATCTATATCAACAATAAAGGTCTGGACAATAAAATGAAAAAATTCATATCCCATTCCAAATCACGTCACATAGACATCAAAACTAAGGGCTTAAGGGAAGATTTCTCTCTTTCTTCATTTGATCTAATTCTTATCCCAACCAACAAGATTATAGCAGACTCTCTCACTAAGGCGACTTCCATTAATGCCCTCAAAATTCTACAACAAGAATTTCTCTGCTAACTCCAACCCTGCTGTTACCCTCTCACCCGGCACAAGGGGTGTTAAGATTCTATCCCCGACTCCACACATCCGCGCTATTCTTCCCCCCTCCACGCGCTCTGGTGCGCGGGATGATACACTCTCCACGCACCCTCACTTGCCCTTGTCTCTCATCTACAATGAACTCTTGGGGCCCAATCTCCTTTCCCTTTTTTTTCTATTCCCTTTTTCATTTTCTTTCTTCCTTCTGTTATTTTCTTGCTTACTCCTTCTTATATTTCTTGTACCTCTGTCTCATACATCACCTCACTTCTCAATTTCAAGTCCAACCTGCTTCAAATAATCCTTGCCTGGTAAGATGTCACTCCTCCGAATATCCTCAATGTTCTCTTAATCTGATTCCTTCTCCATTCAGTCTCCCTATCTCGCGATCTATATCTCATCTGCCTATCTAGCCTCTGTCCTACCACATGATTCTCTCTCAGCATCAACCTTGCCACCACTATCAATACTATTCTCCGGCCAAGCTGTAGGACGCTCTTCTATTTTCTTCTTTTTATCTTTCTACATCTTTTTTCTTACATTTCTTTCTATTCTTCTTTTCTCGGCCATTGCTGTTTCTTAGTCCTACAGAAATCTAACCAAGTATCTAACACACTATAAAGTACGTTACCACTTGTGAAACTTGTCAGAAGTCCGACAGGACTACTGGGAAACAGTTTGGACTACTGCAAAAGATTTCTGAACCCAAGAAAAGATGGGAGATCATTAATATGGACTTTGTGACTGGACTACCACCAGGAGGAGCCTATTCCTACAACTCAGTCTTAGTCATTGTGGATAGGTTCTCCAAGAAAGCAACCTAATCACAAGGAAGACGCTGCTATGGAAGTTGCCCTATTATTTTGGAAAGACTCATTTCTGATGTTAGAGTTCCCAGAATTATTATCAGTGACAGAGATCCTAAATTCACCTCTGAGTTCTGGAGGAATCTACATGATATGCTTGGAACCACCTTAGCTTTTTCTACCGCTTATCACCCTCAGATGGATGGATTAGCTGAGAGGATGATTCAGACCCTGGAAGACATGCTCAGGAGATTCTGTGGCTTTGGACTAGAATACAACAATTCTGGCGGTTATTGCAACAATGGGGTTAGCATTTTACCTGCACTGGAGATGGCCTACAACAGTAGCAAACACTCTACCATTAAGGAAGCAACTTACATACTGGAAAGAGGATG
Organism: Puccinia polysora; assembly: GCA_025617555.3. Taxonomy (NCBI): domain Eukaryota; kingdom Fungi; phylum Basidiomycota; class Pucciniomycetes; order Pucciniales; family Pucciniaceae; genus Puccinia; species Puccinia polysora. The sequence continues at coordinate 29,525,204 of CM062635.1, read as the reverse complement.
GATTCCTAGATTACCCAAGGATAACCTGAACCACCAGCTAACCAAAATTCACCCTAAATAACTTTATTTCAAGAAGATGATAGATTAAACCAACAAACATGCTGTGAAATGTGTCCAGGATGCTGGGGAGTATAGCCAACAAAGGTGGGATAAAACCCATAAAGAGCCTGATTTCAAGATGGACAATCAAGTCTTGATCTCTACCACCAACTTCACCAACTTAGCTGGAAATAGAAAGCTTAGACCAGCTTTTGTTGGACATTTCACCATTAATAAACTTCATGGTAAAAATGCTGTGGAAGTAATCATCAGTGATGATCTTTCTAGGAAACATCCAGTCTTCCCAGTAAGCCTCATCGGACACTACCACCCAAGGAATGGAGAACATACTCCTTCACCTGCAATACCTGTTACAGAAGAACCTGAAAAGGACAAAGGTAAAATTAGCAAGATCCTTAAGGATAAGAAAGATAGGATCAATGGAAAAGACATCAGACTCTACCTGGTTAGATACGAGGGAGAATCAGTGATAAAGATGAATGGTTGCCTGAACATAATATCCCTGATGGACCTATACACCTGAGGAACTACAGAGCCAACAAGAGGCATTAGCCCAAATTGTTTTTCAGATATAGACATATCTTGGAGCGGGGAATGTCAGCTTGCTACTATATACAGAGTAAAACTGTCAAATAGTAACACAAACTATGAAAAATAAGAATACCTCAATTAAAAAAGTAAGGAGTGAGAAATTCATAAAATTTATTACAGGAATGGATTCCTCACCCAAAGTTAGGTAGGGTAACTCACTGACCCTACCCTTGAATTCCAAGTCCTTATATTTTTAAAAAAATTAAAAAGAAAAGTACTAAAAGTTACAGCAACTGTATGGCACTTTTGGGCCATTCAAATATGTCACACATATTGCCACGTATATGGTTTACACCTAAAATTCACTCAGAATTGAGGTGTTGTGTATATTTTAGGAGTTACACGCGGAAACGTGTTATGTCACAATTCCCGCACGCAGCCCCGCATCATTACATTACCCTACGTACTATTAGCAGCGGGATCCCGCGTACTAGAGACCCGCGCGCAGCTGATTCTTCCACGCAAGCAGCAGATCCTACCCCGCCCTCATCTGTACTCACTGATCCCCGTGCCTGGATCAGTTGTGACTAATCTGACAACCAGGTACCAATCAGAAGAGCTACAAACTAGTTAGGGTTGCCTAGTATATGTAACAAACAGACATATGCATTACTAATAATCTAAAAAGATTAAACTTTAAATAAAATTAATGAAAATTAAGTTTTAAACATTTTTTAATAATAAATCAAAGATCAAGGACTACCACGTAAATCACTGGTCTTGATCTTTGAAGACCACAAAACACTACAAGAAGTGTTCAAAAATATTATTAAAAATTATCTACATGATCAGCAAACAATGGCAAATCAGTAAAAATTCACATCTGTACGCTTTAAAAAAATATTAATTGTACAAATGAAGGATGAGTACAGAATGATCAAATTTACGCCATAAAAGATTAACAGATCCTGTGGCTAATATAGTACAGAAATCCAGCAGATCTAAGAACAGCTGATTGAAAGCACCAAGTAGACGTGCTAATATTGCCCTGACTGGCTTGCCAGCCTCAGCCCACGAGCAGAACCCTCTCTACATGCCCTGAGAAGACCAAAATCACCCCAAAAAGGTATTTATACAGACCTCTTTGGATCCATTATTCCATCAGTTAATCAGTTACCAGGAATTATTTATTATCAATCAGACACCATGTCATTGTTAATCAAGTGCTTATATGAAGATAACCAATTTATTTATGACTTAGTCTGTAGTAGTATTATTTACCTTTTTTTACCAATCAACAATTGAAGTTTAGTCAAGAAATCTACCCCATCTGCTCTGAAACCCTTACAATTATTCCAGGATTTCTGTGGTAAAGTGATCAGAGTGAGTTTTACGCTTCCTGTATACTGTTAAGCCCGGCCATTAGTGGAATAATTCCTTTATAAGGTGCCCATATTTATTCCAAGGTTCTTAAACTGCCTAAGGAGGCCCCTTGAAGAGAGGTTGCTATTCTTTAAAGATTCCCAGTAGTATAATATTGTGGCCACTCTTTTATATTATATTGAAAACCATTTAATACCAAACCAATTAAACCTTGCAACTGCTCTTATTAAATCGTTTATTTGAGCTTCTAAGCATTTATTATTGGAATAATAATAATTATTATTATTATCATTTGAGAATTTTTATCAGTCTCTATTGCTAAAGGACTGCAAGGTTCCTGGTATCAGAGATCTATCATGTTTTCTTCATAATTTCTGTCTTGTTCTCGACCAGCCATTCCTTGAAACAATCAGGAATTGACATATAAACAGTCTCTTCCTCTCGAAGTTTTACATTCAAGTATGCAGTAAAAAAATCAGCCTGTCTGATTTCTTCACCCAAATCCACTGCCAAAGCAATGATGTACCTGAAGGTGGAAAGCCTCCCAGTTGGCAAGAAAGTCTCCTGGTAATCAATACCCTCTCTCTGTTTGAAGCCCTGTGCAACGCATCTAGCCTTTAATCTCTTCAAAACTCCATTAGTATCAAACTTCTTTGTTAACACTAATCTAGACCCAAAAATGGTCTTTCCTTTTGGAACTGCATCTGCTTAACCACTTCAAACACACAATTTTTCTCTAGAGAATCAAATTCCTCAAAAATAGTGGTCTTCCAATTGGCTCTCTCATCAGAATTCATAGCTTGGCCAAAGCTATTTGGGTTAACTCTCTTACCCATTTCTGAACTCAACTGTAGAATCTCTTTAAGCATACACTGTTCCTGAAGTGTATCCTCCTCATATTCTGCAGAAGCATAATGAGACTTCCATTCCCCATACCTATCAACAGGCATTCTCATCCTGCCACTCCTTCTAACTGGAAGTGGAGGATCATCAGGTTCTGATTCCACAGACTCCCCTGAAGTGGGTACTGAACCCTCCTGTGGCACATCTGCCACCTCAATATCATCACTAATGACGTTCTCTCCGGCCTCTGCTGGGGAAATAGGCTCCAATGCTATTTCCTGCTGTGATTCCTGAACAGAACTAGGTTCACCCCTTTTGATGGGAAAGGTACTTTATTCAAATTTTACATCCCTACTACGGATAACCTTTCTTGTCCCTGGACAATAAATCCTGTATGACTTACTTATTAAGTCATAGCCCACAAGTGCCCCTGTTCTGGCTCTTGGATCTAACTTTCCAACCATCTCATTATGGTGAACACTATAATACACCAAGCAACCAATTGTTCTTAGGTGAGATTTTTTGGGGTACAACTTCCAAAACTGATAATGAGGACACTTCCCATTAATACTTACAATATTGTGCAACAGACACACTGTGCACACCAAATCAACCCATAAAAACTGTGGTAGACCAGATTGAGCCATAATAGTTCTGACTTTGTCCAATAAAGTCCTATTCATCCTCTCAACTATTCCATTGTTTTGTGGAGTACTAGCAGTAGTAACTATATGAGTAATACCATAATCATTCAATAGTTTCTCAAAATCTTTACTCACCAACTCACCCCCTCCATCAGTAATAACCCTCTTGATCTTCCTCATCAAAAAATTCTGTTTCCAGACTTTGAAGATTACTGAAACCTCCTCTGTGGTTTGATCCTTTGACCTTATTGGTTTTACCCAAACAAAATTATAAGTTGCTGTATCAACCAAATTGATGAAGTATCTTGCCCCTCCAAGAGACACTGGTGAAAATGGCCCTGCCAAATCAGTGGAGAATTCCTCTCTAGGAACTTCTGTGTGGTCTCTACTCTTTGAGAACACATTCCTGGTCTTGGCCCCTAAGGTACAACTCTCACAGTTTCTGTCCTTTACCTTATGGCCACTTCTATTGTGAGCAACAGTGCTCAGAGCTGAAATCTTGAACAAGTCAGCAAAGAGCAACTTATTCTGAACTTGTCCACTCAGGATAGTTCTCCCATTAAAATCAATAACAAACTTATCTTCTTTAAGATAACAAATCTGTAAAACATTTTTCCAGAGCACTCCAAGAGACACAAGGTTATAAGGCAAATTTGGTACATAGAACACTTTCTCAAAAATTATTTTGAAACCCATGTGATTTGCAAGAATAACTTTTCCAATCCCCTTAATCTTGATTGTTCTTCCTTTTTGACCAATATTTACAACACCATCAAAATCTCTAATATTTGAAAACAAATTTGGCTCAAAAAAACATGTGGTCTGTACAACCAGAATCAATCAAAACAAGAAAATCCTCCTTCAACAATCCTCCTGTAAGGAATGAAGAATTATCAGCCACTGATAAGTTCTCATTTTCAAGGTTAAGATTACATACTTCATAATCAATCAAGTCCATCTCTTGATCCTCTTCAATTTTAGCCTTCTTGTTGGGGACTTGTTCCACAACAGCTTGTTACATTGGAACATCCACTGCCACCATAGCAACATTTTCCATGATAAGGTTGACCTCTTTTTCTTCCTTTTCACTTTCCTTTTATTTCTTCCTCTTCTTGGCCTCCTTGCAATCCTTTGCATAGAGCCCCTTCTTCTGAAAATTATAACACAAGACCTTTGATAAATCCTTTTTGGCCTTTGCCTTCTTCGCAGATTTTCCTGTCTTGCCCACCAGAGCAGTTCCTGTGCTCTCCTTCATCTTGAATTGAAGATCATCCTTTTCAATACTTCTAAGCACATCCTCTTCTCCTGGAAAGGGATCCAACTGGGATATGATCCTGACTGAGGACTCATATTCTTTTGGCATCTTTTGAAGAATTAAGAGTGACAAACACTCAGGATCCATGTTCATCCCAAATGAATTGAACTTAGCAATACTAGATCTATCTTCCCCCAAAAATTGTTTACAGTTGCCAAATTTCAACTTGAACAATCTATTGAAAGCAATCCCCTTTTGATGAACAGAGTCACCAGCATACTTTGAATTGAGCATTTTCCATAAAACACACCCCTTCCTCTTCTGTTCCTCCAACAGAGTATCAGCAAGCCATGTTACATGATGCTCATTCAAGTGTCTAGGAATAAGATGATAGGCCTTCTTCTCCACTTATGAACTGATCAAAGTATCATTTTCTTCCATAATATCCCCACAACAGATGTTATACTAATCACTGTCCATAAGGACAGCCCAAGCATTATAGTTCTGACTATTCAAAACTATCTTGGTGGAGCTGGACTCTGGGATATAAGACATCTTCTTGGAAAACCTGAGGTCCTTGAGGTTGTCCAAAGTAAGGTATAATGGTCTATCTTGCTTGGAAATAATAATGATGATGGTACTGATAATGTGTTATAATTATGGACAGCAATTATCTTAGGCAAATGAGCAGTATTTAAAGCAAAAGAAATGCTGGAAACTGGATGCCAATATTTGCTAATGGGGCTCTCAAAATGGGGCCATATGTTGGATGAATTTGATTGGAATGATGAATGAATGGATGGAAAACAGCAGGGAGAAGAGCTCCTTAAGTACAAAAGATTGGCCTCTTGTGAGCCCATGATAAAACAAGCCAAAAGGCAAATTTTCCGCCCCAAAAGAGCTCTACAGGCTCTACTGGCCTTGTTACTTGGTTTGGACTACATCAGCCCACATGGCATCAGTCCCTGTACCCTTACAACCAGCCTATTCCCGTTATTTCTGGTGTTTCCACCTCAATGGGGCTGAACCAGCCCCTTAACTGTTCAATCCCCTTGGCTGGTTGTCCGTTATAACCAGCCATGATGACCTCATTGCCTTGTTTATGGGCTGGTTGCCTCATGAAGCCAGCCCCTGGCCCCTCAAATGGGCCAGGTGGGACCCAGGGCACACCTGGGTCCGGTCTCAGACTCACATGGGGGGGGGTGTGACCAGCAGACATGCTGTCCCCCCCCCTCATTCTCTCAAATCTCTGGTGGGGGCGGTCAAATCCCCTCACCAGGGGCCCTGGGAGTCAATACCCCCAAGGCGTTGTCAAGTAAGTTGGCCTGGGAGGTGATCAGGTCCCCCCAGGCCCAATTCTCCTCCCCCTTGGTAAAGGGGGGGGGGGGGGGGGGGGGAGAGAGCGCCCCTGCCCTACTTGGTTGCCTCAAACAATTGATGGTGGGGGGGTGATGAATTCCCCCCCACCTGCCGGTTGCTACCCTTGGGGCCTGCGCCGCCACCTCCTTGGGCAAGGGGGTGGTCAGGTCCCCCCTGCCCTGACCAACCGCACTGTAGCTGTTGGTTTCTGGCTGGTTCAACCCAGCCAGCTTGCCCCCATCCCCCTTGCAACGGCAAGCGAGGGGAGGGGGAGCAAGGCAGGGCCGCGAGCCCCAGCTTTGTGGCGCTGGTTGCCAAGCGCGACCAGCCGGGCCCGCGCGACAGCCCCGCACGGGCCGTTGGGCCCGGCGTGGGCTGTACCAAGGATCACAGGCGGCCCCAAACGGGCTGCAACGCGGGCAGCTGCCCCAAGCGGGCTGCGACACGGGCTGCAACATGGGCAGCGGCCCCGAGCGGGCTGCTAGACGGGCGGCGGCCCCGAGCGGGCTGCTAGACGGGCGGCGGCCCCGAGCGGGCTGCTAGAAGGGCGGCGGCCCCGAGCGGGCTGCAACACGGGCGGCGGCCCCAATGGGGCGCCCCAAGCACAAATTGTGAGAATTAGATACTTTGGCGGGCCAGCCTGTCTGGCCAAGTATGTCCATAATAAAGCTTGGGCCCTTTTATGCCCAAATAAGCCCATCTGGCTTGGTTGGCCCATACACCCCGGCGGGCCTGTGAGGGCCCGTGTCCCAAAAGACCATAAAAACGTGTTTTGGCGCCCAAACGCCCAAAACCAATAACACCCACATAGGCCCACCTGGCCCACATGATGTCCAATGGGCCGTGGAGGCCCATTTTTGCATCTCATTTGGATTACACACTCCTATGCACATTACCTGAGTGCATCTGCATTTTAACACAACAATGTGAACTTCTTCTCAAGTCTCCTTCCTGACAATACCAAGATACAAACTGGCAATCCCAACGCCCCCATCTCCTCCTTGGGAGTTGGTGTTGCAAGTCTGACCCATCAACTAGAAACACTCAATCTTCAGAACTCCATCTTTGTTCCTAATCTAGCTTTCAACCTTGTTGCCCTTGGTCAGCTCATTCAAGAGGGCTGCTCACTGACTCTCCTGTCCCCATACAGATTTGCCGTTGTCTAAAAACAGCAGCAAATACTCTATGGAGACGTAGAGGACAATCTCTTCTTCATTGACAAAAAACGGGACCACCCTAACTCCATTGCTTATACGTTTGCATCTCTATCTACAATTCAAAAACGGTTCTGTCATCCCCATCAAGAACAAACCCTTCTTTTATCCAAGGATTTCCCCAACCTGAAATGGGATTGAATTGATTGTGTTTCTTGCACAAAGGCCAAAATACATTGACAACCATTTCTCAAACACCTTCCCTCAAGCAAAAACTCCTTCAATCTCATTCATGCCAATGTGTGCGGTCCCATCAATCCTCCTTCCTTGACTGGGTGCAGATACTTCCTACTACTCACCAACAATTGGTCCAAATTCAAAACCTGTGTGCCCATTCAATTGAAGTTGGACGTGACCAACAAAGTGATCAAGTTTATCAAGCTCCACGCAAATCAGAAGGGAAGAATGTTAAAAGAATTCCACTCCAATAATGGAGGAGAGTTTTTCAACCATTGCCTCAGTACTTTCTTCACCAAAAATGGAATCAAGCACTCAACGTTGGAACCGTACACCCCTCAGCACAATCCCATTGCCAAAACGGGAAATTGCACTCTCTTAGAAGCCGCAAGAACCACAATGATCAATATGAACATACCCAAGTTTCTGTGGGATGGAATTCTCATCAGCGTTTTCTCCATTATCAACTTCCATCCATCCTCCAAATCCAAAACCTCCGCTCACCAATTATGGACTGGCCACCCTCCTAAGACCCATCTCATTAGGATCCTTGGCTCTCAAACCATTGTCCTCAATCAAGCCTTGTCTCCTGGCAAGTTTGAAAAGGAAGGAATGGAGGGCATCTTGGTTGGGTTTGATTTTGACTTAAGTTGCTATTGAATCTACTGCCCAAATTCCAAAAACATTGTTTGTTCAAAACATGTCAAAATTTTCAAAAACTCCCCTCTTTCCTTTAATCTCTCAGATGATTCTTCAATTTCCAATAACTGCTTTGATCCCCTTCTAAGTGATGATTCTTTACTCATTGATACTCTCAACTCCAATCTTCCCGCCATCTTACCCTCCAATAATCCTCTCAATGATCCTATCAATGATCAAAATAACATCTCTCCAAACCAGCAATTTCCCACTCCTGAATCTCTTCCAACAAATCCTTCTAACCTCTCTTAGCCCAATGATGCCCAATCTAATCCTACCAAATCCAACTCCAATAATGATGACTCCAACATGGCTGCTCAACTCCAATTTGAATCATCTCTCAACCTTTGAGATTGTTCCACCCTACAGAAACCTCAACAATACGGCTTCATAGCAAGGACCGTTCCCAAAAGCTACCATGAAGCCACCCACTGTGACAATAAAGAAAAATGGATGGCCTCGATGGAGTCCAAACTCAACAGAATCAATCTGATGAAATTCTGGGAGGGCTGTCACTCTCTTCCCAATGGTAAAATTGCCCTGTAAACTGTGTGGGTCTACCAAATCAAAGACAATCCTGACGAAACGGGAATATCATTCAAATCTTGACTCTGCGTTCAGGGATTCAAACAGGTGGAATTCTTTGACTATGGTAAAATCTTTGCTCCAAGGGGCTCCATCACCACACTTTGGGTCCTGTTAGTAGATGCTCTACATCACAAGCTCACTCTATGGCAAATGGACATCAAACCTGCCTTCCTTCACGCTCCACTGGACAAGGAACTCTTCATCAAGGCCCCCTTAGGATACAATACTCCTTTCCCTTACTTCAAGCTCAACAAGGCTCTTTATGGTCTGAAGCAAGCACCTAAAAGCTGGTAAGACACCTTCAAACGCTGGCTCCTCAAGGAAAACTTCACAAAATCAAGTGCCAAACCTTGTCTTTACATCAATACAGCTACTAATGTTCACGTTTTTTTATACGTCAATGATCTATTGATAGTCGGTAACTCCGTTGAATTCAGATATTTCCTAAAAGCTCAGTTCAAGATCTCCCAAGACGGTCCCCTGGGTAAGATACTAGGAAATCAACTTTTGAATACCAAAGATGGACTCCCGCTTCTGCAGTCCAATCAAATTGACACCACACTCAGGGAGCTAGGCCTGATCAATTGCAAGCCAATTGTCAGCTTGCTACTATGTACAGAGCAAAACTGTCAAATAGTAAAACAAACTATGAAAAGTAAGAATACCTGATTTAACAAAGTAAGGGGTGAGAAATCCATAAATATTATTAAAGGAATGCATTCCTCACCCAAACGTAGGTAGGGTCACTCACTGACCCCACCCTTGAATTCCAAGTCCTTATATTTTTAAAATAATTAAAAAGAAAAGTACTAAAAATTACGACACCTGTATGGCACCTTTTGGCCATTCTAATATTTCACAAGTATTGTCACATATAGGGTTTACATCTAAAACTCACTCAGAATTGAGGTGTTGTGTATATTTTAGGAGTTACACGCGGAAATGTATAATGTCACAATTCCTGCGCGCAGCCCCGAATCATTACATAACCCTATGCACTAGTAGCAGCAGAATCCCGCGTACTAGAGACCCGCGCGCAGCTGATTCTGCCATGCACACACCGGATCCTACCCCGCGCACATCTGTACTAACTGATCCCCCGCCTGGATCAGTCGTGACTAATCTGAAAACCAGGTAACGCTCAGAAGAGCTACAACCTAGTTAGGGTTGCCTAGTATATGTAACAAACAGACATATGCATTACTAATGATCTAAAAAGATCAAAACTTGAATAAAATTAATGAAAATTAACTTTTAGACATTTTTTAATAATAAATCAAAGATCAAGGACTACCACATAAATCACGGATCTTGATCTTTGAAGACCACAAAACACTAATAGAAGTGTTCATAAAAATTATTAAAAATTATCTACATGATCGGCAAACAATGGCAAATCAGTAAAAATCCACATATGTACGTCTAAAACAATATTAACTGTACAAATGAAGGATGAGTACAGAATGATCAAGTTTATGCCATAACAGATTAACAGATCCTGTGGCTAAAATAGTACAGAAATCCAGCAGATCTAAGAACAGCTGATTGACAGAACCAAGAAGACGTGCTAATCTTGCCCTGACTGGCTTGCCAGCCTCAGCCCACAAGCAGAACCCTCTCTACGTGCCCTGAGAAGACCAAAATCACCCCAAAAAGGTATTTATACAGACCTATTTGGATCCATTATTCCATCAGTTGATCAGTTACCAGGAATTATTTATTATCAATCAGACACCATGTCATTGTTAATCAAGTGCTTATATGAAGATAACCAAGTGATTTATGACTTAGTCTGCAGTAGTATTATTTTACCTTTATTAACCGTTCAACAATTGAAGTTTAGTAAAGCAATCTAACCCATCTGCTCTGAAAGCCTTCTAATTATTCCAGGATTTTCGTGGTAAAGTTCTCAGAGTGAGTGTTACCCTTCCTGTCTAGGCTGCAGGTGCTGTTAAGCCCGGCCATTAGTGGAATAAGTCCTTTCTGAGGCACCCATATTTATTCCAAGGTTCTTAAACTGCCTAAGGAGGCCCCTTGAAGAGAGGTTTCTAGTCTCTAAAGATCCCCAGTAGTATAATACTGTGGCCCCTCTTTTATATTATATTGAAAAACATTTACTACCAAACCAATCAAACCTTGCAAATTCTCTTATTAAATCATTTTTTTGAGCTTCTAAGCATTTATTATTGGAATAATAACTATTATTATCATTCCAGCATCTTTATCACTCTCTTTATCTGAAGAACTGCAAGGTTCCTGGTATCAGAGAGCTGACAACTGGGGGTCTGGCTGGGAAATATCATTAAATAATTAATTTTTAATTATTTATTCCTTGCACCAGTCTATTTATTTTTAAAAATAAGTTAACATACTTATAAAATATATTTTTGATCATTTGTTTCTCTAGTGGATCTTAAGACCAAAGGAGAATTGATCAATTATTATTTGAACCTTCTTTAGAAGAAAAAAGAAGAAAAACTCCGTAAATTTGTCCCTGTCACTTGTTAAAATGCAGATGCACTCAGTTAATGTGCATAGGAGTGTGTAATCCAAATGGGATGCAAAAATGGGCCTCCACAACCCATTGGACATCACGTGAGCCACGTGGGCCTATGTGGGTGTTATTGGTTTTGGGCTTTTGGGCGCCAAAACACGTTTTAATGGTCTTTTGGGACATGGGCCCTCACAGGCCCGCCAGGGTGGATGGGCCACCCAAGCCAGATGGGCTTATTCGGGCATAAAAGGGCCCCAGCTTTTTTATGGACATACTTGGCCAGACAGACTGGCCCACCAAAGTATGTAATTCTCCTGATTCAGGCTTGGGGCGTCCCATTGGGGCCGCTGCCCCTGTTTCCGCCCGCTATGGGCCGCTGTGGTGCCCCATCCTGGACACCCTGGCCGCCTTAAAGACCTCAATTTATAAACTGTTGCGCAAACGGACTGCCCGGCTGAACAACTTATCCTCAGGCTCATCCAAACCATTATTTACCCGCGCGCGCGCGCCGCGCCGCGCGTGCTGCGCTTCCATTATCCGCGTCCCGCGCCGCGCCGCGCCGCGCTCCTTTTATCCGCGCGCGTCGCGCATCCTTATCTGTGTTGCTTGTCATCTCCGCCGTTGTTATAGCACGTCCTCATCTTTGTTGTTGCGTGTCTATGTCTTTGTCGTTGCGTCTCCCAATCTCCTCATTGCTACCGTCGCGCGGCGCTCATCCATGATCTACTGAATCCATCCCGACCGCACCCGCAAGCATTTGGCAGATCTTTGACCAACGCGAGTGACCACATGGTTGCCTTCCCTTTTCCGCTCTATTTGTAGAATCCGTTGTATATAGTCTAACAGGGCCTCCTGCCCATATAAGGAGAGGCTCTCCCCTGCCTTTTGGCCCAGAAGGGAGCATCGCAGCATTCCATCATTGGGGCATCCCAGCATTGGAGCATCAGTGAATCCCACCATTCTATCATCATAAACAATTTATCCGTGGGCATCCTTCCCCACTTATCTGAGCAAATTATCCGGGTATATCTATTATTGCCCCTTGATCCTTTGAGCCTCCATACTCAAACTCAGTCCTTTGTGACCTTGATCCTTATCACCAACCAATAGCCTTGCTGGTTGAAGAAGAATTCCTGTCTGCCTGAATTCTTGAGTGTGTTATACCACTCTGATCCCTTTTTCCGACCATACTGGTCTTGATCTCTCCTTGATCATCTTTTTGGAGCCAATCACGTTTGATTGAAGAGGTTTTATTAAGCTTAAAACCTGGAGTGTTATACCTCCCTTCTTCTTTGAGGTTGAATTTTGCCACGCTATTCTTGAGTTCCTTGAGAAGTGTTGGGATATTCTTGCTCAAATTCGTTATTGATTTGCTTCTAGAGCTTCATAAACAAATTGCTTTTGTTTTGTTCAGCCTCCCACAGTTATCTGGTACCCTTCAAGCGCTTGATTGCGGAGAGTTGGGCAGGTTCATTGAGAACCTGGAGGTTGGTTGGGATTGAGTTGATCTTTCCTAATCAGCTGCTGACGACCAGAGTTATTAGCTTGTGGGCGTTGTTACTTACAACTGCCTTGTTTCTATTGAACTCTGAACAAACCTTGACTTATTCGTTCAAGTCTTTCCCTGCACCATCTTGTCTCAGATAGTGTTGTTTCCATCGCTACCGACAACTCTTATCCTCTTCTCTTAGTTTGATTTCTCATCCATAAGGTTCTGGACCTTGATTCCAGTTACATTAAAATATTATTGTAACTCCTAGGGGGGCAGCCTAAACAGCACCTTTCCCCTCCACAGAACTGCCACGGCTTAGCACCGTTTGGAGTTTTACACCTCTGCCCGTGTTGCAGCCCTTTTGGGGCCGCCTGTGTTTCTTGGTACGGCCCATGTGGGACCCGACAGCCCGCGCGGGGCTGTTGTGCCGGCAAGGGATGCCGCGCAGGCCCAGCTGGTTGCCCTAGGTGACCAGCGCCACGGAGCCGGTGTAAGAGTCCAAATGGTGCTAGGCCGTGGCAGTTCTGTGGAGGGGAAAGGTGCTGTTTAGGCTGCCCTCCTGAGCGTTACAAAAATATTTAGATGTAACCAAGATCAAGGTCCAGTACCTGGTAAATGAGGAATCAAGGAGTAGAGGATGAAGATGATAATAGTTTGGTAGCAATGGAACAGCACTATCTGAGACAAGATTATGCAGGGAAAAACTTGAACAAAAGAAGGTAAATTCTGCTTAGAGTTCAAAGAACAAAAGCTGTTGTATGTAAAAAACGCCCACAAGCTAATAACTCTGGTTGTCAGCAGAAGATTGGGGATGATCAACTCAAACCCAACCAACCTCCAGGTTCTCAATGAACCTGCCCAACTCTCTGCAATCAAGCACTTGAAGGGTACCAGATAACTGAGGGTGGCTGTACAAGACAAAGCACAATTTTTAAGAAGCTCTAAAAGCAAACAGTAACTGATTTGAAGCAAGAATAACCTCAACACTTCTCAAGGGACTCAAGAGTAGACGGCAGAATGCAACTCCAAAAAAAAAAGGGAGGTATAACACTCCAGGTCTTAAGCTTAATAAGACCTCTTCAATGAATTGTGGTGGCTCCAGAAAGATGATCAGGGATCAGGACCATTATGTTCAGAGAAAGGGATCAAGGAGTGGTATAACATACTCAAAAATTCCAACAGACAGAATTTTTCTTCGACCAGCAAGGCTATTGGTTGGTGATAAAGATCAGGCCACAGAGGGGCAAAGACTCAGGGTCAAAAATGGATCAGGGGGCAATCAGAGATATACCCAGGATAAGGATCAGGATCACATTTCACAATAATGGGGGGAAATAGACACACACTCCCCTAGATGATTCTCCAATGATGCAGAAAAAGCATGGGAGAGCCCCTCCTTTTATAGACCAGAGGCCTGTAGACTATTTACAAGAGAGATTTAAAAATGGGAGTGGATTTTTTTTTGTTTTAACAGGATGGGCGTGGGCAGGAGAGTAGCAAGTGAGAGGCCTGCGGACATACTGATGGGCCCGGGCAACCTTTGAGACCTGCAGGGGCAACAGAAGAGCTGCGCGGTAGACCGGTGAGCTAAGAGGCGGATGACAGGTTAGACATAAGAACAAAGGGCCAAGGATGAAGGACCAATGAAGTGGGAATCCCAACGGATGATTGGTTCAAAGGTAGACTTGCTGGAAGACGGCTTGAGTGGTCAAGTTGTTGTTAGTGAGAAGTGTTCAATGAGAATTCTGATCCAAATGGGTGAACGGAGTAGAATTGATCTGACAAATGGAAGTCACTTGGCAACCGTTGAAGCGTGCAAGCAAAATGAAACAAAAAAAGCACAAGAAGACTGCCACAGGCAACCATTCAATTGGTTTCCAGAAGTTTGGGATTGCTTCCCAACTCTTTGGAACCTGGTGACCAATGACCAGTTTTAGGGGAAGCAGGAGTGTCAGCCTGCTACTTAGCACAGAGCAACCTGACAAAGCAACAACAATAATAATATTAAAAAAATTAAAAGGAACAAAGATAAATGAATAAATAAAATTATTATAAAATAAAGGAGTAGAAAATCCATAAATATTATTGCAGAAATGGATTCCCCACCCAAACTAAGGTAGGGTCACTCACTGGCCCCACCCTTGAATTCTTACTCCTTATATTTTTTAATTAATTTGATAGAAAATGGTAAATGACCACGGCACCAGTATGGCACCTTTTAGCCATTTTAATATTTTGCATGATATGTCATGTATAGGTTTCACACCTAAATTTCAGTCAAAATCCAGGTGTTGTGTGTAGTTTAGGAGTTCCACGGGAAATTGTGTTTTGTCACAATTCCTGCACGCAGCCCCGCGTCCCTACAGCGCTGGTCTCCCGCGTACACAAACTCCCGCACGCAGCCCCGCGTCCCTACAGCATTGGACTCCCGCGTACGCCAACTCCCGCACGCAGCCCCGCGTCGCTACAGCGCTGGTCTCCCCCGTACGCAAACTCCCGCATGCAGCCCCGCGTCCCTAAAGCGTTGGACTCCCGCGTACGCCAACTCCCGCACGCATCCCGGCGTCCCTAAAGCACTTGACTCCCGCGCAACTGAATTCCCGCGCAGGTAATACCGTGACCTAGTCACGCGCGCAGCGGTACAGTCCCCCGCGCGCATCTGAGCAGCGTATCAGTCCCCGCACGCATTTGAATGGACTGATCCCCGCGCCTCCTGCTGTGATCAGTTTGACATCCAGGTACCGCTCAGAGGAGCTACAATATAGTAGGATCTACACTAAATATGTAAAGCTACCACACAAGCATGGATTATTGTTCAAAAACCTTAAAAATCAATTAAAATTAGTTATTAACCAATTTTTAGTATTTTTATTAACCAATTTTTAGTATTTTTAGTTAAATAAAGATCCAGACTTACCACAAAATAAGTTGATCATAACCTTCAAAGACCACGAAACTACATAAGGAGTGGTCGTAAAAATTATTAAAAATTACATACAGGATCAGCAGAGGATAAAAAATCAATAAACATCCACGTCTGCTCACTTTGGACCAGTACTTACTGTACAAATTGAGGATCAGTGCAGGATCAGCAAAATGACTAATCTATTGATTAACAGATCCTGCAGCTAAAAAGGAGCTGTTCCTTGACAGATCTAAGGCCAGCAGGCTAACAGCACCTTGAGGACGTTCCAATCTTGCCCTGATTGCCCCCCTAGCCTCAGCCCATGGCTAGTACCCCTTCTAGAGGCCCTCAAGCACCCAAAAAAGAATATTTAAACAGGCTCTTTTTTCCCTTCTGTTTCCAATCAGTTATCAGTTATCAGGAATTATTTATTATCAATCAGACACAGTTTCATTGTTAATCAAGTGCTTATATGAAGATAAGCAAGTGATTTATGACTTAGTCTGTAGTAGTATTATTTACCTTTATTAACCAATCAACCATTGAAGTTTAGTCAAGCAATCTACCCCATCTGCTCTGAAACCCTTCCAATTATTCCAGGATTTTTGTGGTCAAGTGCTTAGAGTGAGTGTTTCCCTTCCTGTCTAGGCCACTTGTGCTGTTAAGCCTGGCCATTAGTGGAATAATTCCTTTCTAAGGCACCCATATTTATTCCAAGGTTCTTAAACTGCCTAGGGAGGCCCCTTGAAGAGAGGTTGCTAGTCTGTAAAGATCCCCAGTAGTATAATACTGTGGCCCCTCTTTTTATGTTATATTTAAAATATTTATAACCAAACCAAATAAACCTTGCACTTGCTCTTATCATACCATTATTGGAGCTTTAAAGTGTTTATTCTTTGGAATATTATTGCTCCAAGTTCTTTTATCACTCTCTGTAGCTAAAGGACTGCAAGGTTCCTGGTATCAGAGAGCTGACAACTGGGGGTCTGGCCGGGAAATATCCTTAATAATTAATTTTTTAATTAATTATCTCCTGGACCAGTTATTAATATTTAAAAAAAATTATATATATAAGTAGAAATACTTATTATTTATCTTTATCTTTTGATTTATCCAGTGGATTTAAAAACCAATGGAGAATTGATTAATTATTATTTGAATATTCTTAAACAGAAAAAAGAAGAAAAATTACGTAACTTTGTGCCTGTTGTTATAACTCCTGAACAAAAACAAGAGAGACTTCTTTATTATAGACAACAAATCTTAAAAGAAAAGGAACAAGAGTTAGAAAGAATTATTAATTTTAACTCCTTGTTAAGACAGCACAAAGAGTGGAAAATCTATCAAAGAAAGCTTTCTGCTTTTAAGAGACGGTATCCAAATTATAAAAGTGAGCTTTGATCTCCTTTTTATTATTTTTTTTATAAAAAAAAATCACAAAAAACTCGAAAATTATAAAAAAATTATTATAAAATAAATAAATATATAACTTATATTTTTTTATTATTTTATCCTTTCTAGTGGACTTTGTCTTTGGTGATCTTATTGACCAAGACCTCTTAGAGGACGTCCCAGACTGTGGACCCTTAGATTTGTCCCAAGATTTGATTGGAACCCACTCAGATCCCATTGGAATACCTTCCAAGGACGGTGCTAACCCCAACAAGGACTTAGTACCTTTAAAACTTTATATAAGTAAGACATATTTTTTTTTTAAAAAAAAAAAAAAAAAAAAAAAAAAAAAAAAACCAAAACTACTCAAAAATTATTTTTTTTGATTTTTTTTTACAAATTTTCAACAAAAACTTACATAATCTTTAAAATGCATCAAAACAGACGCAACACCCGCGCCAGTGGACGCGTCCCGTCATATGGATCTTTGCCCGGAGGAACCCGTGCGCATAAGGATGCCAGTTGCAAACGCAATGCGGATCGAGCCAGTGATCGCTCCAATACGAGCAACCTTGACAACAACCGCGGCCGCCAACTCGACCAACTCACCGTTGGAGATCCATCCCTTGTTGAACGTGATATCCCAGGAGGATACCGTTCCACCTACGCCACCCCAGTTGGACTCCTCCAAGGAGGACAAAATAAAGGTATTGGTGAAAGAACATGTGGGTCATTGGGAACTTTTCAAACAGGCTCAGACCCAGGAAGACCAGCAGGGTATGAGAAAAGCTATATCTTTGGCAAAGAAGACTCAAATAACCCTCCAAAAATTGATTCCCAAGAGAGAAGTAGAAGGTTACGTGAAAAATTGGAATCCTTGGGAACAATTAGTTTCCTTAAGAGGAAACAACAACAACAGGAAGAAGAGATCTCTAGCCCATCAGAAATTAAAGAGTCCCAAAGAGTGGGACAACATAATATCCTTGGCAAGAAAATGGAAGAAAGTGTACCACAATTAGACGTAGAAACTTTCAACTTGTTTTCCATAAATGTTTCTCATAACTTTGATATCATTGGCAAATGTTTTGATAAAGTATATGAGCAATTGGATAAAGTAAATACCAATTTTGGTAAAGTCATGCAATCCCAATCCAACTTTATCAAAATCAATGAGTTAGAGGTAAAAAAAATAAGAGACATCATTAGTTTGAGTAAGGGAGAACTAATGAATTACCTAGAAAACAATACTTCAGCTATCCAAGAAGAAATTCTTCTATCTATTGAAAAAATCAAACAAGGTATTAATAAAACAGACCACACTTCACCTACTCATATTATTAATAAAATTGATTCATTAAGTAACAAACTTGACCTGGAATTAGGTATGATTAAGAATGATCTCAGAGATCTAAAGATAAACTTATCTCAACCCATTGCAGACACTGATGAAATCAGACCTTCCAGGTACTACAGTACGCCCCAACTACCTTCTAGACTAAGACCAACCAGGCATGAATCTTTCAGGCCTAGTCCCACTCCTGAAGTAGAACAAGCATTAAAATTACTTCCCCCTATCACTGAGTGGCCTAAATTATCAGGAGAAGGAGAATACAATCATGTCAGTTTTATTAAGTTTATTGACTATACTCTGGCCTCTTATGAACTTCCTGATAACATAGCCGTAGTAAGACTACCTAGACTGTTTGAAGGAGTAGCCCTTGACTGGTTCATCAATAAGAGAGATGAGGTAGGATCTTTGTCATGGAATTCGTGGAAAGACTTGATTAAGGAACAATTTGGTACCAGAATTTGGAAAAGAAAAATGATGAAGACTTTCAAAACTTCTTTGTTTGATCCATCTAAGGACAAACCTCACAAATGGTGCCTTGACCAGAAGAGAAGACTAGACTGCTTCTACCCAAATGCTGATAGAGAAGAAGTTAATGAAAGACTCCTCAACCTATGTCCAGGACAACTTAACCATAGAGTAAGATGCAGAATGCCCATGAACTCTGACCTTTCCACTCTCATAGGAGTATTAGAAGAAACTATTGACATGAATGGCTTAGAAAAAAGGCTTAATAAACCCAGAGAACCAACTAATAGGAATAAGGAAGAATATAATAACAAGAATAAAGAACCTCAACCTATCAACTCAGAAGCCAAGAATACTTTGGTGACCAAAGAAAAGACATGTTGGAATTGCAACCAAACAGGGCATGTAAGACCTGACTGTCCTTTACCCAGGAGAAAGATTAATCCTATTGAAGGAGAAGAGGATGACACTAATCCTGACCCCCAACTAGATGACACTGACGGTTCCATCTCTGAGTGTGACCTAATCATCACTAATCCCATTAATGTCATCAAAGGTAACATAGAATCTTCCCTAGATATTAACCCTGTTAATGAAGATAGCAATTTGCCTCAAAAATGGACACCCAACATGAAAATCCAACATGTTTCTGAAGCTAAGACCTTAACCCTTAAACCTTCTATTGGAAAAGGTTACACCGGTGGTAAAAATTGTTATGCCACTGGCTTGATACAAGGTTCCCCCGTAAAATTACTTCTAGACAGTGGAGCCTTCTGCTCTTGTGTTGGAAGTGACTACTTAGATAAGCAGGATTCCAACTGGAAGAAAAACTTACTACCTGTACCTCGAGCTAAGTTCAGCAGCTGTAACTCACCTCTCAATGCTATTGGAGTATGGGCAACAGAAATTGTACTCCCCCACTCTAAAGGATCAATCAAGATAAAGATTGAATTTGTAGTACTTCAAAATGGAGTATGTGATTATTTTATTATAGGAAATGATTCTCTTTGCCTGTACGGGATAGATGTCTTCCAGAGTAAAGGGAGATATTTCACTATAGGAGGAGATTGGAACAAGAAGTTCCAAATATGCCATGTCAATGCTAAAGCTACTGATTCCACTTATGAGAGACACTTAGAGACTTTTAACCAGGAATACTTTTCCCAAGCTGCCTTGAATTCCCAGCTTAGTGAAAATCAGAAAAGAGATATTCCCAAGCATGCTTTGAGAACGAGAATTCTTTTTGCACTAAAGACCATCCCATTGGTAATATTAAAGGTCATGATATGGTCTTAACTTTGACTATTAAGCCTCCTTACCCTCCTAACCTCAGGAGACCAGCTTACCCTTCTAGTCCAAAATCTAGGACTGCTCTAGAAAGCCACATCCAAGAACTAGTGGACTTACAAGTCTTATGGAAAGTAGGGCATAATGAGCAAGTAGAAGTAACTACCCCCGTGATAATAGCCTGGCACAATGATAAGTCTAGGATGGTTGGAGACTTTAGAATGCTCAACAACTACACCCAAGCTGACTATTATCCTATCCCAAGGATTGACCACGCTCTACATAATCATTCTAAAGCTAAGTTCATTACTACTATGGAAATGTTGAAAGGCTTTCACCAAATACCTATCAGTCCGGATAGTAGGAAATTTATGAGAATTATATGTCATTTAGGCATATATGAGTATCTCAGAATGCCCTTTGGTATTAAATATGCTCCTTCCCACTTCCAAAGAATGATGGATACAGTCTTAGGAATGTTCATCAGGCAAGGTTGGATGATGGTATACATAGATGATGTTATCATTTATTCAGACAATTGGGATACTCACATGGATAAAGTAAGGCTAGTGCTTAAAACAATTGCCACAGTAGGATTAAAAGTATCTATGAAAAAGTGAAACTTTGGATACGGAGAACTCAAAGCTCTAGGACACATTGTTTCTGGACTAACTTTAACTGCTGACCAAAGTAAGATAGCAGCAGTAATTAACAGACATATGCCCCAGAACAAAACGGAACTCTTATCCTTTATAAGCTTCTGCAGCTATTACAGGAAGTACATACCTAAATTTGCTAACCTCACCAAGTGTTTATATGAGATCTGTAACAACAACACTTTGTTCAAAATGACTCATGAAAGATTGAAGAATTATGAGGAACTCAAAGTAGCTATGACTACTGCCCCAGTGTTGATACAACCAGATTATTCTAAACCTTTCAAACTTTACATAGATGCTAGCATGGAAGGATTAGGAGCTGCATTACACCAAGAAGTAATAGAAGAGGATAAACCAGTAGAGAAACCTATACTCTTCATATCTAGACAAGTCAAAGATACTGAAAAGAGATATGGTGCCAGCCAAATGGAATGCCTTGCTCTAGTATGGGCATTAGAAAAACTCCACTATTATTTGGAAGGTACGAATTTTGTGGTGATCACTGATTGCAATGCTGTTAGAACTCTCATGAACATGAAAACTCCTAGCAGGCATATGTTAAGATGGCAGATAGCCATACAACAGTACAGAGGTCAGATGACTATAGTCCACCAAGCTGGAGTTAAACATCAGAATGCTGACAGTCTTAGCAGAAATGCTCTACCAAATGATACTAGCAATCCTGCTCATGACCCAGAAGATCATGATATATTTCCTATACTAAACATTAACCTGTTTAATCTTGAAGCCCCCATCATAGAAATTCACATATTTGAACTAGATGAATCACTCTTCAGCTCCATCAGAGAAGCATACAACTCTGGCATGAAGACTTTGATTAACATCATAGAAATTACTTCACCTCCATCTGAACTCATAAATAGTTTACCTGAACCCCTTCTGAAGTCCTATAAAGAAGGAAGATTCACACTGTGGGATGGGATAGTATATTACCGGCATAAACACTCTAGTGTTATAGTCTTGACCAAAGCAGAGCATATCAAACTTCTTTTAGCTGAATTTCATGATAATTTCTCTTTGGGTCACCTTTCTACTGATAGAACCCTAGATAAAGTAAAGCAGACTGCCTGGTGGATCAAATACAGAGACTCCACTATCAAGTATGTTTCAAGCTGTGAAATCTTTCAGAAGTCCAACAGGACCACTGGGAAAAGGTTTGGACTACTCCAAAGGATAGCTGAGCCCAGGAAAAGATGGGAAGTTATCAACATGGACTTTGTAACAGGACTTCCCCCTGGAGGAGCTTACTCTTACAACTCAGTCTTGGTTATTTTGGACAGATTTTCTAAGAAAGCCAAGTTTCTACCTAACCATAAGGAAGACACAGCTATGGAAGTAGCCTTACTCTTCTGGAACAGACTAATTGCTGATGTAGGAATTCCTAAGATTATTATCAGTGATAGAGACCCCAAATTCACGTCTGAATTCTGGAGAAACCTCCATGATATGTTAGGAACTACCTTAGCCTTTTCTACAGCTTATCACCCTCAGAAAGATGGATTAACTGAAAGAATGATCCAGACTCCAGAGAATATGCTCAGAAGGTTCTGTTGCTTTGGGATGGAGTACAAAAATACAGACGGATATTTCCATGACTGGGTTAGCCTTTTACCTGCACTAGAAATGGCCTATAACAGTAGTAAACACTCTACTACCAAAGAAGCTCCTTACGTACTGGAAAGAGGATGGATCCCCAAATTGCCCAAAGATAACCTCAATCAGGAGTTGACTAATATCCATCCAACATCACTGGACTTCAAAAACATGATAGATATGGCAAACAAGCACGCTGCTAAGTGTGTACAAGATGCTGTTGAATACAACCAACAGAGGTGGGATAAAACTCACAAAGAACCTGATTTCAGAATAGGAGATCAAGTTCTAATTTCAACCGCCAATTTCAATAACTTGGCTGGGATAGAAAACTCAGACCAGCCTTTGTTGGGCCTTTCACTATCAAGAAATTCCATGGTAAGAATGCCGTAGAAGTCATCCTCAGTAATGAACTCTCTGGAAAACACCCAGTCTTCCCAGTTAGCCTTGTCAAACACTACCATCCCAGAGAAGGTGAAAAGACCCCTTCACTTGAAATACCAGTCTTAGATGAGCCTGAGAAGGACAAAGGAAAAGTTAGTAAAATCCTTAAAGATAAAAAAGAAAGGATCCAAGGAAAAGATGTTAGACTTTACTTAGTCAGATACAAAGGAGAATCAGCTGATAAAGATGAATGGCTACCTGAAAACAACATGCCAGATGGACCTATACACCTGAGAAACTACAGAGCCAGTAAAAGACACTGAGCCCCAAAATTTTTTTTCGGATATAGTTATATCTTGGGGTGGGGGAATGTCAGCCTGCTACTTAGCACAGAGCAACCTGACAAAGCAACAACAATAATAATATTAACAAAATTAAAAGGAACCAAGATAAATGAATAAATAAAATCATTATAAAATAAAGGAGTAGTAAATCCATAAATATTATTGCAGAAATGGATTCTTCACCCAAAATAAGGTAGGGTCACTCACTGACCCCACCCTTGAATTCTTACTCCTTATATTTTTTAATTAATTTAATAGAAAATGGTAAATGACCACGGCACCAGTATGGCACCTTTTAGCCATTTTAATATTTCACATGATATGTCATGTATAGGTTTCACACCTAAATTTCAGTCGAAATCCAGGTGTTGTGTGTAGTTTAGGAGTTACACGGGAAATTGTGTTTTGTCACAATTCCGGCACGCAGCCCCGCGTCCCTACAGCGCTGGTCTCCCGCGTACGCAAACTCCCGCACGCAGCCCCGCGTCCCTACAGCGTTGGACTCCCGCGTACGCCAACTCCCGCACGCAGCCCCGCATCCCTACAGCGCTGGTCTCCCCCGTACGCAATCTCCCGCACGCAGCCCCGCGTCCCTACAGCGTTGGACTCCCGCGTACGCCAACTCCCGCACGCAGCCCCGCGTCCCTACAGCGCTTGACTCCCGCGCAAATGAATTCCCGCACAGGTAATCCCGTGACCTAGTCACGCGCGCAGCGGTACAGTCCCCCACGCGCATCTGAGCAGCGGATCAGTCCCTGCGCGCATTTGAATGGACTGATCCCCGCGCCTCCTGCCGTGATCAGTTTGACATCCAGGTACCGCTCAGAGGAGCTAAAATATAGTAGGATCTACACAACATATGTAAAGCTAACACACAAGCATGGATTATAGTTCAAAAACCTTAAAAATCAATTAAAATTAGTTATTAACCAATTTTTAGTATTTTTAGTTAAATAAAGATCCAGACTTACCACGAAATAAGTTGATCAGAACCTTCAAAGACCACGAAACTACATAAGGAGTGGTCGTAAAAATCATTAAAAATTACATACAGGATCAGCAGAAAATGGAAAATCAATAAACATCCACTTCTGCTCACTTTGGACCAGTACTTACTGTACAAATTGAGGATCAGTGCAGGATAAGCAAAATGACTAATCTATTGATTAACAGATCCTGCAGCTAAAAAGGAGCTGTTCCTTGACAGATCTAAGGCCAGCAGGCTAACAGCACCTTGAGGACGTGCCAATCTTTCCCTGATTGCCCCCCTAGCCTCAGCCCATGGCTAGTACCCCTTCTAGAGGCCCTCAAGCACCCAAAAAAGAATATTTAAACAGGCTCTTTTTTCCCTTCTGTTTCCAATCAGTTATCAGTTATCAGGAATTATTTATTATCAATCAGACACAGTGTCATTGTTAATCAAGTGCTTATATGAAGATAAGCAAGTGATTTATGACTTAGTCTGTAGTAGTATTATTTACCTTTATTAACCAATCAACCATTGAAGTTTAGTTGAGCAATCTACCCCATCTGCTCTGAAACCCTTCCAATTTTTCCAGGACTTTTGTGGTCAAGTGCTCAGAGTGAGTGTTTCCCTTCCTGTCTAGGCCACTTGTGCTGTTAAGCCCGGCCATTAGTGTAATAAGTCCTTTCTAAGGCACCCATATTTATTCCAAGGTTCTTAAACTGCCTAAGGAGGCCCCTTGAAGATAGGTTGCTAGTCTGTAAAGATCCCCAGTAGTATAATACTGTTGCCCCTCTTTTTATGTTATATTTAAAATATTTATAACCAAACCAAATAAACCTTGCACTTGCTCTTACCATACCATTATTGGAGCTTTAAAGTGTTTATTCTTTGGAATATTATTGCTTTAAGTTCTTTTATCACTCTCTGTAGCTAAAGGACTGCAAGGTTCCTGGTATCAGAGAGCTGACAAGGAGGAATGCTAAACTTGAAGTACAGCAGCCCAGAAGCTGCAAGACTATAGCCCAAGATCTGAGTAGGAGTGACGTGAGAGACCAGGAAGACAACTGTTCCTATGATTAAGCAGATATCCTTGATGATACCGGTGAGAGTTAGGATGAGGGCATTGGTTGAGCCAACAAGCAAGAGGACGGCCACGTTGAGGGCAAGGGCTAAGAAGATAGAGCCAATAATGAGTTGGAGACAAAGCCGGGGGAGGATCAGGAATAATGGCTCAAAGCCGTCAAAAATGGGGGAGAGGACAAGCAACATGGAGAAACAGACGGGGGATAGAATGCTGAGGGGAACAATGTAAGACTCCAAACAGTGCTAGGCCATGACAGTTCTGTGGAGGGGAAAGCTGCTTTTTAGGCTGCCCTCCTGATTGTTACAAAAATATTCAAATGTAACCAAGATCAAGGTCCAGAACCTGGTAAATGAGGAATCAAGGAGTAGAGGATAAAGATGATAATAGTTTGGTAGGAATGGGACAGCACTATCTGAGACAAGATTATGCAGGGAAAAAATTTGAACAAAAGAAGTTAAAGTCTGCTTAGAGTTCAAGGAACAAAAGCTGTTGTATGTAAACAACGCCCACAAGCTAATAACTCTGGTTGTCAGCAGAAAATTGGGGATGATCAACTAAAACCCAAGAAACCTCCAAGTTCTCAATGAACCTGCCCAACTCTCTGAAATCAAGCACTTGGAGGGTACCAGATAACGGAGGGTGGCTGTACAAGACAAAGCACTATGTTTAAGAAGCTCTAAAAGCAAACAGTAACTGATTTGAAGCAAGGATAACCTCAAAACTTCTCACGGGACTCAAGAGTAGGCTGGCAGAATGCAACTTCAAAGGAAATAAAGGGAGGTATAACACTCCAAGTCTTAAGCTTAATAAGACCTCTTCAATCAATCGTGACTGGCTTCAGAAATATGATCAAGGATCAGGACCAGTATGGTCAGAGAAAGGGATCAAGGAGTGGTATAACACACTCAAAAATTCCAACAGACAGAATTTTTCTTCAACCAGCAAGGCTATTGGTGGGTGATAAGGATCAGGCCACAGAGGGGCAAAGACTAAGGGTCAAGAATGGATCAGGGGGCAATCAGAGATATACCCAGGATAAGGATCAGGATTCAATTTTACAATAATGGGGTGGCACAAGCACACACTCCCCTTGGATGAATTTTTATGATGATATCTCATGATGATGCTGAAAAAGAAGGGGGGAGCCCCTCCTTTTATAGACCAGAGGCCTGTGAACTATTTACAAGAGAGATTTACAAATTGGAGCGGGTTTTTTTTTTTTACGGATCAGTTTCATGAGAAAACAAAAGAAAAAAAGAAACAAACCAGCATTCAAAGAAAAAAAACAAAGGGGGACGCCTGCGGGCATCCTGATGGGCCCGGGCGACTGCCCAAGGCCGCGGATGACCGCCGGCAGGTGTCCGACGGGCATGGGCAACTGGCAAGACCAAGGATGACCGCCAGCAGGTGTCTCACGGGCACAGGCAACGTAAGAGACCTGCGCGGGCAACGGACAAGCCGCCCGGGAGACTAGCAAGTTAGAGGTGGAAAGGATTGGTGGACGCGGGTGGGTAGGAGTGATCTCAATGAGTAGGATCATGTTGGGAGCAGGAGGGGTGGTTGGGTTGGAATTTGACGGGCGTGTTGAACTTGGCAACCAATGGAGGTAGTCCAATCAATCAATTTGTTTGATCTCAATCAATGGCTAGATCATCATCATCATCATCCTCGGGATGTTTGTGTCAATCAAGATGATCAACAAGCTATTTGTCCTTGTCATCATCATTGTTGTCATTGTTTTCTTGTTTGAGATGATGATCCCAATAAGGATAAGCGCCTAGTCGATGATCAAGTTGATGATGAAGTTGAGGGTGAGTGAGGAGGAGGGATGATCTGAAGGAACTGAGATCGGGAAAGAAGACTTGAACGGGTTTGATGTGACCCATATTGATCTCACAGATCAATCTGAGACCGGCCAAGGGGGGTAGACCATTGTCACGGATTGGTAGGGAGAATATTCTGGAGAGGTGTTGATGGGGGTGATTGAATGAGATGGTCGATGGATGTTTTTTTTTTTTTTTTTGATAATGATACCTATGAATGATGATACAGAGATATCATAAAAAAATTAAAATCTCCGCACTGGCCAGGTTGTCCAGGATGGGGCACCACAATGAGCAGATCAACGTTTAAGTCTTGTAACAACCTCTGAGTAGCAATCAAACTGGCTACTTCCCCCAATGAGCCAGCTAACTGGAAGACAAAACCAAGTAGGATAAATTGAATTTCACCGTAGGCAGCAATCACAACACCAGAGGAGATGGTAAGGACAACATCATTGGCAGTGACGTGAAAATCACTTTTGATTCATTCAGGGCTGTCCAGGATGGCAGCATCAAAGGAAGAAAGGTTATTTTTGGGGAAATTGGACAAAGCACCACAGTGAACCCAACAAGCGGTTAGGGCGTTGGATCAAGCCAGTTTGCTGGTGGGGCAACTGGACAGATTGGAGACAACTGGGAGTGGGTCTTGGTTGAGGGTGAGGGTTGATTGGGAAGATGAGTTGGGATAGATGAATTTCCTGGACGTGGGGGGTGATGATGACAATGATGATGATGATGATGGATGGGATTGGTGATGGATGGAAGCATGAGGATGGCAATGGCAATGGCAATGGCAATGGCAATGGATGTTTTTTTTTTGATAATGATACCTATGAATGATGATAAGGAAAAATCATAAAAAAATTAAAATCTCCGCACTGGCCAGGGTGTCCAGGACGGGGCACCACACCGGAGCTTGCGGCCCCAGCTTGCTCCCCCTCCCCTTGCTCACCGTTGCAAGGGGTATTGGGGCAAGCTGGCTGGGTTGAACCAGCCAGCAACCAACCGCTACAGTGCGGTTGGTCAGGGCAGGATGGACCTGACCACCCCCTTGCCCAAAGAGGTGGCGGCGCCGGCCGCAAGGGTAGCAACCGGCAGGTGGGGGGGAATGCATCACCCCCCCACCATTGATTGGTTGAGGCGACCAAGCAGGACAGGGGCGCTCTCCCCCCCCCTTTTCCAAGGGGGAGGAGCAATGGGCCTGGGGGGACCTGATCACCTCCCAGGCCAATTTACTTGACAACGCCCTGGGGGTATTGACCCCCAGGGCCCCTGGTGAGGGGATTTGACCGCCCCCACCAGGGTATTGAGAGAAATAGGGGGGGGACAGCATGTCTGCTTGTCACCCCCCCCATGTGAGTCTGAGACCGGACCCAGGTGTGCCCTGGGTCCCACCTGGCCCATTTGAGGGGCCAGGAGCTGGCTGAATGAGGCAACCAGCCCGTAAACAAGGCAATGAGGTCATCATGGCTGGTTATAACAGACAACCAGCCAAGGGGATTGAACAGTTAAGGGGCTGGTTCAGCCTCATTGAGGTGGAAACACCAGAAATAACCGGAATAGGCTGGTTGTAAGGGTACAGGGACTGATGCCATGTGGGCTGATGTAGTCCAAACCAAGTAACAAGGCCATCAGAGCCTGTGGAGATATTTTGGGACGGAAAATTTGCCTTTTGGCTTGTTGTATCATGGGCTCACAAGAGGCTAATCTTTTGTACTTAAGGAGCCCTTCTCCCTGCTGTTTTCCATTCATTCATTCATCATTCCAATCAAATTCATCCAAGATATTGCCCCATTATGAGAGCCCCATTAGACAATATTGACACCCAGTGTCTAGCATTTCTTTTGCTTTAAAAACTGCTCATTTGCCTAAGCTAATTGCTGGCCATAATTCTAACATTACTATAACTCCTGAGCAACAACAGGAGAAATTGCTTTATTATAAACAGCATGTTATAAAGGAAAAAGAACCTGAGCTTGGAAGAATTATCAATTTCAATTCTTTATTAAGGCAACATAAAGAGTGGGAGATTTATCAAAGGAATTTTTATATTTATAAACTAAATAACCCTGAAGATAAAGAAAAATCCAAAAATAATAAAAGTGATTATTTTTTTCTAAAAATCACTTTAACACGTAAAAATACAAAAAAATATTAAACTTATATTTTTTTGTTTTTATCCATCTCAGTGGATTTTGTTTTTGGTGATCTCATTGACCAGGACCTCCTAGAGGACGTCCCAGACAGTGTACCATTGGATGTACCCTTTGATTTATCCCAGGATCTGATTGGAACTCACTCAGACCCTGTTGGAATACCCTCCAAGGATAGTTGTTACCCAAATCAAGTGTTGGTACCTTTTAATTTAACTCTAAGTAAGTTAAAATATTTATGAAAAATTATTAAAAATATAAAACACACAAAAAATATTATTTTTATAATTTTAAAGTCTTTTTTCAAAAGTTTCAACAAAAGACTTACACATTTTTTTTTGGTGCTATGTATCAAAATAGGCGCAACACCGGTGAAACCAGTAGAGCCCCGTCATATGGATCTCTGCCCGGAGGCGCAATGAGAGGACTCAAACCCCTGACCATAGCGTCACGTGGGACAATGACGGCGACAACCACGGCTGCCAACTTGACCAACAAACCGTTGGAGAGCCATCTGTTGCCCGCCATGTTATCCCAGGAGGGTAAAGGTCCTCCTACGCCACCCCAGCTGGACTCAACCAAGGAGGAAAGAGTCAAAGTATTAGTTAAAGAGCACGTGAGTTATTGGGAACGATTCCGGTTGGCTCAGACCCAGGAGGATCAACGAGGCATGAGAAAAGCCATTTCTCAGGCAAAGAAATCTCAGATTTCTCTGCAAAGGTTGATCCCAAAGAAAGAAGTAGAAGGCTACGTGCAGAACTGGAATACTTGGGATCAGTTACCTTCCTTAAAGGGAAAGGACCCCAAAAAGAAGAGGTCCTCAGCCAATAAGAAGTTAAGGAACCCAAAGGATTGGGACAACATAATATCCTTAGCCCAGAAGTGGAAAAAGGTGTACCACAATTAGATGTAGAAGCTTGAAGAAATAAGAAATGATTTCTTTGATTACTGGAATATAAAACCAGCCTACCAGCAATGAAAAATATAGAAAACATTAGAGAAAGAAACAGAATCAAAGTAATGAAGAAAAATAATGAATAAATAAAAAATGAAAGAGCATACCTCCATAATATAGTGTAGATCCAAAGCAAAGTGAGAACAGAGGAGGATGAACACTAAAGAGATGAAGTAAAGAAGCTTATGACAATAGGAAGACTGAAAAAAAAGAAAAGTGATAAAGGTCAATATTGGTCGATGATCATGCTGGCTGTTGGATTCTCACCAGATGAAAGTGACATTGAAATAGATGCAGGTGATTTTGAAGTTGTTTGACTTAATCTTAAGAGTTGATTGAGTTTGGTAGGAGTTGGATGACAATTTGATAGATGAATAAAAGAAGAGGTTGGATGAGAAGAGTGGTTGGTGAAAAAGAAGGAGAGGAATAGATTGAAGTTGAGGGGAAAAAGGGAGGAAAATGGAAGAGGTTGGAGGTGAAAGGAAGAGGATAGGAGGAGGTGGGTCAAGAAGGAAGTGGGCAGAAGTCATGGAGAGGAAGATGTTAGAGAATCAAATCATGGGAGAGATGGTGGGAGCTGGTGGTTCATGGGAGTTGGGTGTGACAGGTGCAGGACACTTAGATGACTGCCTTAGGATTGGAAATCAGAGGAGCGCGCGGCCTGAGAGGATAATATGGCATTATTTCAACACTTGTTGTCATCTTGTGAGAAATGGACTGAGAAGCACTTGTTGGTCAATAGTTGGAGAGATTGAGAGGAGCTTGATTTGGTGAGCGAGCCGGCAATCATGTTGGAGGAAGAGATGAGTTTGACTGAGATTTGATTGGTTGAGTATATGTCTCAAAGATACTTTATCTTTATATTGATTTGCTTGGTTTTCTAATTTGATCCAAAGTTTTTTAATTTTTCTAATAAGCCCTTATTGTCAATGTGGAAAACGGAAGGAGAAAGTGGAGAGTTCCAAAGTTCTGAGATGATATGGGATAACCATAGATTTTCTTGAACTCCATCTGAAAGCAATGATAGTTCAGATTCTGTGGAGGACATAGTAATATTGCATTGCTTCTTACTGTTCCAAGAGATTGGACAACCTAACCAAAAAGCAATGTTCCCACTTTGATTATACAAGTTTCTGGATCATCCGCCCAGGTTGCATCCATGAAGAATTCAATCGAAGGATGTCTAGTTGAGTCTAGCTTGAGCGTAAGACAAAGAGAGCAAGTGCCTTTTAGGTACTTCCAACAATGAATCACTTCTTTCCAGTGATTTATGCCGGGAGAATGATTTAAACAAGAGAGTAAGGAAACAGAGGCAGACCAGTGTGGTCTGGTTTGACATGCCAGATAATTAAGGATACCAGTGTAGGTTTTGTAATTGATGTTGAGTTTCGCAAACTCCTGAAGTTTGGTTTTGGTGGCAGGTTCAAGATGGAGGTGTTGATTGAGGGGAGTAACTACGGGCTTGCAGTCTTGAAGTTAAAGTAGATCAAGACCCTTATTGATTAAGGCAATTTGGCTGAGTGGAAAGGAGTTGTGAGAGGCAGTAACATCCATTCCCATGAGAGTTTCAAGATTGTGAGCAGACAAGTTTGGATATCTATGAAGAAAGTATTGCTCCAAGGCTTCAGTTCTACCAACAACTATAAGGTCATCAACATGAAAGAAGATGAACAAGTCACAATCCTTGTGGATGTAAACACAGGCGTCAGCCAATGATTGTTGATAGTTTAGTTCCTCAAACCAGGATGTAAGGGTTTGATACCAATTAGCTGGGGCCTGTTCTAATCCATATAACGACTTTTTTCATCTGAGAAAGGGAGTGTTTTGTTTAGATTTTTTAGGTGTTTTGATGTAGATGGTTTCGTCTAGAGGAGCAAATAAGAAGGCACTTTTCACATTGAATTGCCAAATAGGGAGATTTTCGTGCAGACTGAGAATAAGAAGTAGCAGAAGAGAAGAGAACTTCCTGGTGGGAGCAAAAGTTTCAGAATATTCTACATTGTGCAGTTGAGAAAACCCTTTTATGCTAAGTTGAGCTTTAATTTTCTCCTTGGAAGATAGTGTGGCGGGTTTGACTTGTGTGGCCCAGGTAGTGTGGAGGAAGTGGTTGGGCGACCCATGAAAATCTTCCCATACATCATGAGACTCAATATTGTCGAGTTTGACCAGTTTTGCTTGATAGACCTGATTGGAGTCCAGAAGGGAGGAGTGGTAGCTTTATTTTTCTGGTTTGAATCTAGCTGTTCTTGGACGTAAGGTCCTTCCATTAGCCTCAACAGAAGGAGATTAATTAGATGATTCCGTGGGATTGAGATCAGGAGGAGGCAAATCCCTATCATCAGTATGGCGTGAGGGGATAAGAGTTTCAGGTTTGCTTTTGATTTGATCTTTAAGAGATTCATCAGTTAATTGGGGAGACTCTTTTCGGGATGGTAGCCAGTGGTCACTGGAGAAGGTGTTGCTGATAGGTTTGGGATTGTGATCAAGAAACTGAACTGATTTGGTATTGATAATTTTGTTTGTCAGATTCAGGATTTGATAGGATCTGAGGGAAGGTGTATACCCAATGAGAGTCCCAAGTCCTCCAGGTGGCATTAGCTTAGACCCATGATCTTTTGGAGATAGCAGGTAAGATACTGGATTGCCAATGGGTTTGAAGTAGGAGAGAGGAAGAAAATGACCTTTGAAAGATTCATACGGTGAATTCTTGCTTTTGTGCGTAGGGATCTGATTGAGTGTGAGGGTGACGGCAGACAGGAATTCATGCCACAGATTTTTTGGTAGCTGCAAGTCCAGTAGAATTGTCCTGAGTGATTTGAGAATGGTTCTGTTGAACCGTTTGGCCAAGCCATTCTGTTGTGGAGAGTAGGGATTGGAGAAATATTGAGTAATCAAATTTTTCTTATAGAAGGCCTCCATAGTACCATTTTTGAACTCTGTTCCTCAATCTGAGTGTAGAACCAAAGGATAATATCCAAACCGCCTGGCCTCTAAGTCAAGAAGATTCATGAGTGCCAAGGGAATCAAATCTTTGTTGGTAATTGGGATTGCAGAGCAGAAGCGAGTATGTGAGTCCACTACGGTTAGGATGAATCTATGTCCGGCCCTTGAGACAGGCAGCGGTCCAATTGTATCTAAGTGCATTTCAGCAAAGGGCCTGTCGGCAGTGGTGGTGCGAGTCTTGTAAGAGGCTCTGGTTATCTTTGCGGCAGCACAAGATTGACAGTTTGAGATCTTCTTGAGTGGAAGACTTAGCTTGTGCCTCAATTGGTTGTGGCTAACGTGACCCAGTGATTTATGGAGTTACTCAGAGGAAGACAGAAAGGAGCAAGGAGAAATGGGAGAGAACTTAAGGCACAGAATGTTATTGTAATAGAAGCCCTTCATTGCAGAACGGTCAGGAGCAGTGATATTGACAGATTCAAGATTGAACTTGACATTAAATCCCTCCAATAGTAGCTTCCTCATCAAGAGAAAATTTACTGTCAGATTTGGAATAAACAAAACCTTCTTTAGAGACAAAGTGTCAGCCTGCTACTTAGCACAGAGCAACCTGACAAAGCAACAACAATAATAATATTAACAAAATTAAAAGGAACAAAGATGAATGAATAAATAAAATTATTATAAAATGAAGGAGTAGGAAATCCACAAATATTATTGCAGAAATGGATTCCCCACCCAAAATAAGGTAGGGTCACTCACTGACCCACACCCTTGAATTCTTACTCCTTATATTTTTTAATTAATTTAATACAAAATGGTAAATGACCACGGCACCAGTATGGCTCCTTTTAGCCATTTTAATATTTCACATGATATGTCATGTATAGGTTTCACACCTAAATTTCAGTAGAAATCCAGGTGTTGTGTGTAGTTTAGGAGTTACACGGGAAATTGTGTTTTGTCACAATTCCCGCACGCAGCCCCGCGTCCCTACAGCGCTGGTCTCCTGCGTACACAAACTCCCGCACGCAGCCCCGCGTCCCTACAGCGTTGGACTCCCGCGTACGCCAACTCCCGCACGCAGCCCCGCGTCCCTACAGCGCTGGACTCCCGCGCAACTGAATTCCCGCGCAGGAAATCCCGTGACCTAGTCACGCGCGCAGCGGTACAGTCCCCCGCGCGCATCTGAGCAGCGGATCAGTCCCCGCGCGCATTTGAATGGACTGATCCCCGCGCCTCCTATGACATCCAGGTACTGCTCAGAGAAGCTACAATATAGTAGGATCTACACTACATATGTAAAGCTACCACACGAGCATAGATTATGGTTCAAAAACCTTAAAAATAAATTAAAATTAGTTAGTAACTAATTTTTAGTATTTTTTATTAATTAAATAAAGATCCAGACTCACCACGAAATAAGTTGATCAGAACCTTCAAAGACCACGAAACTAAATAAGGAGTGGTCGTAAAAATTATTACAAATTACATACAGGATCAGCAGAGGATTGAGAATCAATAAAAATCTACGTCTGCTCACTTTGGACAAGTACTTACTGTACAAATTGAGGATCAGTGCAGGATCAGCAAAATGACTAATCTATTGATTAACAGATCCTGCAGCTAAAAAGGAGCTGTTCCTTAACAGATCTAAGGCCAGCAGGCTAACAGCACCTTGAGAACGTGCCATTTTTGCCCTGGTTGCCCCCCTAGCCTCAGCCCATGGCTATTACTCCTTCTAGAGGCCCTCAAGCACCCAAAAAAGAATATTTAAACAGGCTCTTTTTGCCCTTCTGTTTCCAATCAGTTAATCAGTTATCAGGAATTATTTATTATCAATCAGACACGGTGTCATTGTTAATCAAGTGCTTATATGAAGATAAGCAAGTGATTTATGACTTAGTCTGTAGTAGTATTATTTACCTTTATTAACCAATCAACCATTGAAGTTTAGTCAAGCAATCTACCCCATCTGCTCTGAAACCCTTCCAATTATTCCAGGATTTTCGTGGTCAAGTGCTCAGAGTGAGTGTTTCCCTTCCTGTCTAGGCCACTTGTGCTTTTAAGCCCGGCCATTAGTGGAATTAGTCCTTTCTAAGGCACCCATATTTATTCCAAGGTTCTTAAACTGCCTAAGGGGGCCCCTTGAAGAGAGGTTGACAGTCTGTAAAGATCCCCAGTAGTATAATACTGTGGCCCCTCTTTTTATATTATATTTAAAATATTTATAAACAAACCAAATAAACCTTGCACTTGCTCATACCATACCATTATTGGAGCTCTAAAGTGTATATTCTTTGGAATATTATTGCTCCAAGTTCTTTTATCACTCTCTGTAGCTAAAGGACTGCAAGGTTCCTGGTATCAGAGAGCTGACACAAAGATCCACTTTTGTGGTTGAGTTTGATTGGTCCTACTCCTCTAATTGCCAATGATCCTAGTCCACTGCTGGTGTTAATCAGCCCTCCTTCTTTGGTTCCGTCTAGATGAGTAAAGAGTGAAGCATTAGCTGTCATGTGATCAGAGCAGCCTGATTCAATAATTAAGAGAAGTGAGTCTGATCAAAAGCACAAAGGGGTGCTAACAAATGCATGGGGTTGCTGATCACCCTTGGGCCTTAAGTGCGGATACAGCATCCAGCATTGATTTTTGGGGTGGTTAGCCAGAACATTATGTTTCTTTGGTTTGCACTTCTTGGAGGGATTGGTGAAGAGAGAGGTGGTCCCGGCTAAGTTAGAAGCATCTTCAGTTGATAAGCTAAGGCGCTGTTCATTCATGTGAATCCTCAAGTGATCCAAGACAGCGTCTGGCGTGATTTCTGATGAGATCTTGGAGTGTGTAACTTGTTGTTTAATGACTTTGAGGGAGTCCGGAAACTTCCTGAGGATCATATAGGCTAGAACTTCCTGCAGCAGAAGAATCCCAATTTCTTGCATCCAATTGATTCCAGACTTAACTTCCAGTAAAAAGGAGTTTATTTCACTTTCATTGTAGGTAATATTCTCAAACAGACTGTAGATCCTGGCCCAATTGGCAGGTTGAGTGGAGACAAAGTGCTTTAGAATGTCCTTCCAGATCAATTTGGCATCTTCTTTGTTAGTAGAGTTGATAATGGTTGTATGAGTCAATCCAGAAAGCTTAGATATCAGTATGGATGATAGAATAGTGTTGTCTTCAGGTGAGAGTTGTAGATCATCAGAGGACATGGTGTCCTTAACCTTGGCAAGGTTGAGGAGAGGGTTCATCCTCTTTATCCAGATGGTGAAATTATCTTCAGTGAGTAGGGGTATGGCTTTGGTGGTGGTTTTTAGGATGGTAGGATTGATGTTGTCCATCTTGTCAGTAGGCGTACTGGTTTCTTAGGTACAAGATTCCAAAAGTTGAAGGTTTTGAGTTCTTTGAGATGGTTAGTGTCTTTTGACTGTTAATTGTGAAGAAATAAGAAATGATTTCTTTGATTACTGGAATCTAAAGCCAGCCTACCAGCAATGAACAATATACAAAACATTAAAGAAAGAAACAGAATTGAAGTAATGAAGAAAAATAATTAAGAAATAAACAATGAAAGAGCATACCACCATATATAGTGTAGAGCCAAAATAAAGCTAGAACAGAGGAGGATGAACACTAAAGAGATGAAGTAAAGAAACTTATGACAATAGGAAGACTGAACAAAAAAAAGAAAAGTGATAAAGGTCAATATTGGTCAATGATCATGCTGGCTGTTCAATTCTCACCAGATGAAAGTGACATTGAAATAGATGCAGGTGATTTTGAAGTTGTTCAACTTAGGCAATGTAGGAGATCTTAGTGAATCTTAAGAGTCGATTGAGTTTGATAGGAGTTGGATGACAATTTGATAGATGAATAAAAGAATAGGTTGGATGAGAAGAGTGGTTGATTAAAAAGAAGGCGAGGAATATATTGAAGTTGAGAGGAAAACGGGAGCAAAATGGAAGAGGTTGGAGGTCAAAGGAAGAGGATAGGAGGAGGTGGGTCAAGAAGGAAGTGGGTAAAAGTCATGGAGAGGTAGATGTTAGAGAATCAAATAATGGGAGAGATGGTGGGAGCTGGTGGTTCATGAGAGTAGCGTGTGACAGGTGCAGGACACTTTGATGACTGCCTTAGCATTGGAAATCAGAGGAGCGCGCGGCCTGAGAGGATAATATGGCATTATTTCAACAAAGCTCTTAATAGCTTTTTGGCAAATGTGTCTCACAATTTTACTATTATTAGCCAATGCTTTGACAAATTTTATCACCAATTGTACAAATTAAGTTCAAGTATTTTTAGAGTGATTGACACTCAGTCTCAGATTATGAGAATTGATGAGTTGGAAATACAACAAATCAAGGATAGTATAAGAGCTAGTAAGTTGGACCTGATGAAACATATTGATGAAAACCAATAAATTCTTCAGGAAGATATTCTTGCAAACATAGACCAGATTAAGGAAGAAGTTAAGAAAACTAGTCCTACTCCTTCAGCTCATGTGACTAACAAAATTGACTTATTAAGCAACAAACTTGATTTGGAGTTAGGTGTGATTAAGAATGATCTCAGAGATCTTAAGATCAACTCTACTTACTCTCCACTCATTGAATTAGAAGAAACTAGACCTCCCAGGTTCACCAGGACTCCTAGTGCTCCTCCCAGAGCCAGGATAACTAGGAATGAGTCTTTCAGACCCAGTCCTACTCCTGAAATGGAGCAGGCTTTGAAGCTACTTCCTCCCATCACTGAATGGCCTAAATTCTCTGGAGAAGGAGAATACAACCATGTCAGTTTCATCAAATTTATTGACTATACTCTTTCTTCTTATAAGCTCCCTGAAGCAATAGAGGTGGTGAGATTGCCCATATTATTTGAAGGAGTAGCTCTTGATTGGTTTATCAATAAAAGAGAAGAAGTTGGATCTTTATCCTGGAATTCTTGGAAAGAATTGATCAAAGTTCAGTTTGGTACCATGGTTTGGAAAAGAAAAATGATGAAAACTTTTGAAACTTCCCAGTTTGATCCATCCAAGGACAAACCTCATCAGTGGTGCTTAGACCAGAAAAAGAGGTTGGACTGTTTTTATCCTGATGCTGATAAAGAAGAAGTCAATGAAAGACTCCTCAACTTATGTCCCGGACAAATCAACCACAGTGTAAGATGTAGAATGCCTATGGATTCAGATCTTTCCACCTTAATAGGTGTATTGGAAGAAACTATTGATATGAATTGTCTTGATAAAAGGGTCAATAGACCTCCAAGGGAACAAAATACTAGGAACAGGGAAGAATATACTTCCAAAACTAAAGAATCCCCTGCTACTCCATCTACCTTGGAAGTCAAGAAGACTCCAGAATCAAAAGAAAAATTATGTTGGAACTGTAACCAAACAGGAAACGTAAAACCTGATTGTCCTCTACCTAGGAAAAGGATTAATCTTATTGAAGGAGAAGAGTATGACAATCCTGACCCTCACCTTGATGATACTGACGGATCACTCTCTGATTGTGATCTAATAATCACTAACCCTATCAATGTTATTGAAGGTAGTATTGAGTCTTCTCTGGACATAAATTCCGTCAATGAGGCTTCTAACTAACCTCAAAAATGGACTCCCAACATGAAGATTCACCACATCTCTGAGGCTAAGGCTTTGACTCTAAAGCCTTCTGCCGGTAAAAGTTACACTTCAGGCAAAACATTCTATGCTACTGGTTTAATCCAAGGTTCCCCTGTTAAGTTACTTCTAGACAGTGGAGCCTTTTGCTTGTGTGTTGGTTCAACTTATCTGGAGAAACAAGACCCAAACTGGAAACTGAACTTACTACCAGTACCTCAGGCTAAGTTCAGCAGTTCTAATTCTGCTCTCAATGCTGTTGGAGTATGGTCTTCTGATATCACACTCCCTCACTCTAAAGGATCACTCAAACTGAACATTGAATTTGTAGTGCTCCAAAACAGAGTATGTGATTATTTTATCCTTTAGAATGATTCTCTTGGCCTATAAGGTATAGATGTATTCCAAAGCAAAGGTAGACACTTCACCGTAGGAGGAGACTGGAATAAGAAGTTCCAAATATGTCATGTCAATTCTCAAACTTCTGATTCCACTTATGAAAAACACTTAGGGAAGTTCAATCAGGAATACTTCTCTCAATCTGCTTTGAATTCCCTTCTCAATGAAGAACAGAAATGGGATATCCTAAAAGTATTCTTTGAAAATCAGAATGCTTTCTGTACCAAAGATCACCCCATTGGTAACATCAAAGGACATGATATGATCCTAACTCTCACTATTAAGCCTCCTTACCCCCCCAACCTCAGGAGACCTGCTTACCCTTCTATTCCAAAATCTAGAGCTGCTCTGGAAACCCATATTTAAGAGTTGGTTGACTTACAAGTCTTAAGGAAAGTAGGCCACAATGAACAAGTGGATATTACTACCCCAGTAATTATAGCTTGGCACAATGATAAGTCAAGAATTGTTTGAGATTTTAGAATGCTTAACAACTACACCCAAGCTGATTATTATCCAATTCCAAGAATTGACCATGCTCTACATAACCTGTCCAAAGCTAAGTACATAACCACCATGGATATGCTGAAAGGTTTTCACCAAATACCTATCAGCCCTGATAGCCGGAAATTCATGAGAATTATCTGTCATTTGGGAATTTATGAGTATCTTAGGATGCCTTTTGGTATTAAAAATGCTCCTTCTCATTTTCAAAGGATGATGGACACAGTCCTAGGATTATTCATCAGACAGGGATGGATGATGGTATACATTGATGATGTTATTATCATTAACTCTCATCATTGGGATACTCACATGGAGAAATTAAGGCTAGTCCTCAAAACCATCTCTGCCGTAGGATTGAAAGTATCAATGAAAAAGTGTAAATTTGGCTACGGGGAACTCAAAGCCTTAGGACACATTGTCTCTGGACTAACCTTAGCTGCTGACCAAAACAAGATAGCAGCAGTAGTGAATAGGCCTATGCCTCAGAATAATACTGAACTCCTATCCTTCATCAGCTTCTGCAGCTACTATAGGAAGTATTTACCAAAGTTTGCTCTACTAACCAAATGTTTGTATGAGATCTGCAACAACACCACCATGTTTGAGATGACTCATGATAGAGTCAAGAACTATGAGGAACTCAAAATTGCAATGACCTCAGCTCCAGTACTGATGCAGCCAGATTACTCTAAACCTTTTAAGCTCTACATAGATGCCAGCATGTAAGGGCTAGGAGCTTCTTTACACCAGGAAGTCATAGAAGATGATAAACCAGTGGAAAAACCAATACTCTTCATATCTAGACAAATTAAAGATACTGAGAAAAGGTATGGTGCAAGCCAAATGGAATGCCTGGCCTTAGTATGGGCCCTAGAGAAGCTCCATCATTACTTAGAAGGCACCAACTTCACTTTTATTACTGACTGCAACGCTTTCAGAACATTGATGAACATGAATACCCTTAGCGACATATGTTGAGATGGCAGATAGCTATACAACAGTACAGAGGACAGATGACCATAGTTCATCAAGCTGGGACTAAACATCAGAATGCTGATAGTTTGAGCAGGAATGCATTACCCAATGACCCAAGTAACCCTGCCTATGATCCAGAGGATAATGACATCTTCCCTATCCTTAATATTAACAGGTTAAACATTGAACCTCCTATAATGGGCATCCACGTTTTTGAACTAAATGAATCATTGTACAACTCTGTCAAAGAAGCTTACAGTTCTGACATAAAGACTCTGATCACTATTATGGAAAGTACTTCTCCACCTCCTGAATTGATCAATAGCCTACCTGAACCTCTTTGGAAAACATACAAAGCCAGAAGGTTCACAATATGGGATGGTCTGGTATACTATAGGCATCAACATTCAAGTGTCATAGTCTTAACTAAGGATGACCATATCAAACATGTTCTGGCTGAATGCCATGATAACTGCTCATGTGGTCATTTTTCTACTGATAGAACCTTTGATAAGGTTAAACAAACTGCTTGGTGGGTTAATTGGAGAGACTCCACTATACAGTATGTTACCAGTTGTGAAACTTGTCAGAAGTCCAACAGGACTACTGGGAAATGGTTTGGACTACTGCAAAAGATTTCTGAACCCAAGAAAGTATGGGAGATCATCAATATGGACTTTGTGACTGGACTACCACCAGGAGGAGCCTATTCCTACAACTCAGTCTTAGTCATTGTGGATAGGTTCTCCAAGAAAGCAAAGTTCCTACCTAATCACAAGGAAGACACTGCTATGGAAGTTGCCCTATTATTTTGGAACAGACTCATTTCTGATGTTGGAGTTCCCAAGATTATTATCAGTGACAGAGATCCTAAATTCACCTCTGAGTTCTGGAGGAATCTACATGATATGCTTGGAACCACCTTAGCTTTCTCTACCGCTTATCACCCTCAGACGGATGGATTAGCTAAGAGGATGATTCAGACCAAGGAAGACATGCTCAGGAGATTCTGTGGCTTTGGAATAGAGTACAAGAATTCTGACCGTTATTGCCACGATTGGGTTAGCCTTTTACCTGCACTGGAGATGGCCTACAACAGTAGCAAGCACCCTAACACTAATGAAGCACCTTACATACTGGAAAGAGGATGGATTCCTAGATTAACCAAGTATAACCTTAACCACCAGCTGACCAATATTCACCCTACATCACTTGATTTCAAAAACATGATAGATGTAGCAAACAAACATGCTGTTAAATGTGTCCAGGATTCTATAGAGTATAACCATCAAAGGTGGGATAAAACCCATAAGGAACCTGATTTTAAAATTGGTGATCAAGTCTTGATCTCTACCACTAACTTTACCAACTTGGGTGGAAATAAAAAGCTTAGACCAGCTTTTGTTGGACCTTACACCATTAATAAACTTCATGGTAAAAATGCGGTGGAAGTAATCCTCAATGATGAGCTTTCTAGGAAACATCCAGCCGTCCCGGTAAGCCTCATCAAACACTACCACCCAAGGAATGGAGAACATACTCCTTCACCTGCAATACCTGTTACAGAAGAACCTGAAAAGGACAAAGGTAAAATTAGCAAGATCCTTAAGGATAAGAAAGATAGGATCAATGGAAAAGACGTCAGACTCTACCTGGTTAGATACAAGGGAGAATCAGCTGATAAAGATGAATGGTTGCCTCAACATAATATCCCTGACGGACCTATAAACCTGAGGAACTACAGAGCCAACAGGAGGCATTAGCCCAAATTTGTTTTTTCAGATATAGAAATATCTTGGAGTGGGGGAATGTCAGCTTGCTACTATGTACAGAGCAAAACTGTCAAATAGTAACACAAACTATGAAAAATAAGAATACCTCAATTAACAAAGTAAGGAGTGAGAAATCCATAAATATTATTACAGGAATGTATTCCTCACCCAAAAATAGGTAGGGTAACTCACTGACCCCACCCTTGAATTCCAAGTCCTTATATTTTTAAAATAATTAAAAAGAAAAGTACTTAAAATTACGACACCTGTGTGGCACCTTTTGGCCATTCTAATATTTCACACGTATTGTCATGTATAGGGTTTACACCTAAAATTCACTCAGAATTGAGGTGTTGTGCATATTTTAGGAGTTAAATGGGGATATGTGTTATGTCACAATTCCCGCGTGCAGCTCTGCATCATTATATATCCCTATGTACTTGTAGTAGCAGATTCCCGCGTACTAGAGACCCGCGCGCAGCTGATTCTGCCACGGACGCAGCGGATCCTACCCCGCCCGCATCTGTACTGACAAATACCCGCGTCTGGATCTGTCATGACTAATCTGACAACCAGGTACCGTTCAGAAGAGCTAAAACCTAGTTAGAGTTGCCTAGCATATGTAAAAAGTTGACATATGCATTGGTAATAGTCTAAAATGATCAAAACCTAAATAAAATTAATAAAAATTAAGTTTAGAACATTTTTTAATAATAAATCAAAGATCAAGGATTACCATGTAAATC
This sequence comes from Puccinia polysora, assembly GCA_025617555.3. Classification (NCBI taxonomy): domain Eukaryota; kingdom Fungi; phylum Basidiomycota; class Pucciniomycetes; order Pucciniales; family Pucciniaceae; genus Puccinia; species Puccinia polysora. The sequence continues at coordinate 29,482,126 of CM062635.1, read as the reverse complement.
ACTGAATCTGATCTTTGAAGACCACGAAAAACTACAAGGAGTGTTCATAAAAATTATTAAAAATTAACTACATGGTAAGCAGATGATGGGAAATTAGTAAACATCCACATTTGCACGCTTGAAAACAATATCAATATTACAAATGAAGGATGAGTACAGAATGATCAAATTTACACCATAACAGATTAACAGATCCTGTGGCTAAAATAGTACAGAAATCCAGTAGATCTAAGGACAGCTGATTGAAAGCACCAAGTAGACGTTCCAATCCTGCCCTGAATGGCTTTCCAGCCTCAGCCCACGAGCAGAACCCTCTCTATGTGCCCTGAGAAGACCAAAATCACCCCAAAAAGGTATTTATACAGACCTCTTTGGATCCATTATTCCATCAGTTAATCAGTTACCAGAAATTATTTATTATCAATCAGAAACCGTGTCATTGTTAATCAAGTGCTTATATGAAGATAAGCAAGTGATTTATGACTTAGTCTGCAGTAGTATTATTTTACCTTTATTAACCAATCAACCATTGAAGCTTAGTCAAGCAATCTACCCCATCTGCTCTGAAACCCTTCCAATTATTCCAGGATTTTCGTGGTAAAGTGCTCAGAGTGAGTGTTACCCTTCCTGTCTAGGCCGCTTGTGCTTTTGAGCCTGGCCATTAGTGGAATAAGTCCTTTCTGAGGCACCCATATTTATTCCAAGGTTCTTAAACTGCCTAAGGAGGCCCCTTGAAGAGAGGTTGCTAGTCTGTAAAGATCCCCAGTAGTATAATACTGTGGTCCCTCTTTTATATTATATTGAAAACCATTTACTACCAAACCAATTAAACCTTGCAACGGCTCTTATTAAATCATTTATTTGAGCTTCTAAGAGTTTATTATTGGAATCATAATCATTATTATCATTCCAGCATTTTTATCACTCTCTGTAGCTAAAGGACTGCAAGGTTCCTGGTATCAGAGAGCTGACACCAATCAGCACACCCTTCTCACCCAACATCAAACTTCTATCCGCCACCAATGAAGAATATCAAGACTTCCTCAAACTTAACATCAATTATCAATTTTCCCCTGGTTTTTTGAACTTCATTGCCAGCCGGCCACAACCCAACCTAGCCTATGCTGTCTCCAATCTCTCTTGGTTCAATAATAAACCCAGAATGCCTCATTTGATTGAATCCAAACATGCCTGGTAGTACCTAAGTACTTCAAAACACTTAGCTCTCCGCCTTCAGAACTCCTCTTTCAAACATGTCATTGAAGTTTTCAGCAATTCAGATGGCGGCAACAATTCCAGATCTCAAAGAAGTCATACTGGCTATTTAATTCTCCTTTACGCCTGTCTGGTTTCTTGGCACAGTAAGCTCCAACCAACCATTTCCCTTTCCTCCACCAAAGGAGAACTCAAAGCTCTTGTCCTGACCACACAAGAGAAGTTGTGGCTGTCACAATTAATCATGGAAATAAATCCAAACTTGAAATTCACTCACTGCTCTTTTGTCGACAACAAGGCCTTGAATGACCTAGTAAATCAAGAATCTCATCACGGAGCTCTCAAACACATCAACACTCAGATCAAGTGGTTGCAAGAGCAAAGCAACAGCCACTCCCTCATCACTCATCTCATCCCTTCAAATCAAATGCTAGCCGATTCACTAACAAAAGCCGCCCTTTGTTCCTCCTTAGCCAATCTTACCTCCTTCATCATGTCACCTCACATCTGATCATGGCGGTGTGTCATTCTCCACCCTTCTCATCACTCCTAGCCTGCTCCACCCTTCTCATCCCTCCTAGCCTGGCCGCGCCACCAGTGCAAAATCTCCAAATTTGAAGCCTTGTCATTTTCAAAACTTTCCTCTTGATTGTTCTCTCCTGATTCACATTCCTCCGGATCATCCTCATCCTTTCCTTATCCTCTTCTCTTCCTCATCCTCATTTTTTCCCTCATCTCTTCCTCATCCTCATCCCCACCGTTTCTGCATTCTTCCTTCATTCCCAATCACTCTCCCCGCTCACTCATTCCAATCTCCGCTGTTGCTCCTCCCATCCTTCCTCCTATCCACTTCCTCCATTCTCCTTCCCTCATTCCTCTCCAACTTTCCAATACCTCTCACTCAAAGCTCTCTTCTTCACAAGTTGCCTATTGCCATCTTCTTGTCATCTCCTCCTTGGTAAACCAACCCGCTTCCTCAAATTGCTATCCACCATCTCCCACCTTTCTCCTTGACTTCTCCTGCGCTCAATCATCAACTCGACTCAATCACCACCCTAATCTTGCCTCAAAGTTACAAGATTCCCTAAAAGCCTAAATTTGATCGGATGTGAGGCTCACACCTACTGTTGCAACTATTTCCTTATTTTCATCATTCTCTATTCCATTGTCACAGAATCTGCTCTTGTCTCTGCTGCTCCTCTCATTATTACCTGTCACTCCTTAGTCCCTAGTCTTAAGTCAAAAGGATCCCGGGCCATTGGTCTTATTTTTCAATACAGTCACAACTTGGTTTCAGCTTAACACTTTTCCTACTAGGGAAGAGGCATAAAGCTATTTTTAAACATGTGCAATGAAGCATGCTTACGCTATAACAGTTTTCAACTCAAAGCGTGACCATTATCTGGATTGAGCCTGTGATAAAAATGGTTCCTATTCAGGAAAATTTCTTACCAAGCAGTCTAGAAAAACTCACACAAAGAAGGTTGGGTGCAAGTTTCTAATCCATGCAAGTTGCATGAAGGCAGACCTATTGTAGCAAATCTCCTTTAAAGAAACGGACATAACCATCAACCATCTGAAAATTCCTCTGTGCATCCTCAACTGATGTGAATCTCTGGGCAAGCCTTGGATTTACTTAAGGAAGGCATGAAAGATGGGCCCAATACGTTAAAACTTAAGAGAAAATTGAGCAAGATTGATGGGGGGATTATTTTGATGACCAAACAATCTATAAAACTAAGCAGAAGGTAAAGCTTGCAGAACTAAAGGGGAAAAGTGCTATTGAGGTACTCTATGACAAGCTTGAAGAAACAAGTGGGATTCACCGGTCCAAGCTCAGTGGAGAGGGTAACTTGGATGCCCTTTACTTAGCACATCCTGAGGCAGTAAACCTTTCAAAACAATTCAATCATATTGCTATTTTTGATTACACTTATAAGACAAATAAGTACAAAACCCCACTATTGCATGTTGTACGAATGAAGTTTGTGTTCTACAGTTGGTCTGAAAATGCATTGAAGGAGTTGGCTTATGATCCTCAGAGACTTCCTAAATTCTTTGTGAAAGACCGTGCAAAAGCTCTGATTCATTTTATTGAATCTATTTTCCCTGATTCATCAAGACAATTTTTCACTTGGCACTTTTCTAAAAAAAATACAAGCAAACTGTAAAGTTTGCTTTTTTAATGACTTTGAAGGATGGAAAAGCTTTATGAATCTGTGGGAAAAGTATGGGGCCTCGAAGACCAAGGAGGAGGCAGAGTTCAATGATGCAGACCTCAGAGTAGGTCCAAATCACTGCTTCTTATTTATGAAAATAGGATTGGTCACCAAGGCCAGACTGAATTTGATTTCAAACAAAGAGCAATATGTATGATACTTGGTGACAAAAAAATAAAGAAATTAAATGAGGACAACAAACAGAGGGCTAATATTGCTGAGTTCAAAGCGTCGGTGATTTAATTGAGGTGGGATATATCAGCCAGAGTAGGTAGAGACAAGCTAAAATAGAAATCATCAATAGTTTATGCTAGGCGACTTGAATAATCTGAGTGAGAGATTGATGAGTTTCAGTTGATTGATGAGTTGAAGGATGCGTTCTTATGGTGATCAGACTGGCTACCTGCGTATTGTGATTGAGGTTAGCTTGAGATTTGTTGGAGGAATTGAAGAGGAATTTGAAATTGAGTTGAAGCAGTTTGTAGATGATTTTGTCATCCCCCTTGTTGTTTTGTTGTTTTGGATTGATTTTTATGGTTGAGGAGTTCCTGGCTGAAACTGAGGAACATTGGTTACATGTGAGAGGTAGAAGGAACAAGACAACACAGGCAGAATTAAAAAGAATGAAAATCACAATAGGGCGCACCAACAGTGTGCAAACAATAACAACAACAACAACCGGTGAGCCAATGATAATAAGTTGAAATAAAGTTAGAGAACATCTGCAAGAGATAACAGAAAACCGTAAGATTGAGATTTGAACCTAAAATCCCAACAGCCCTGCTCAACTCATTAATCAATGAAACAGAGAGCTGAAAAAATTTACAAGTCAATTGGTGGATGTTTTATTTGCGGCTTTTTTCAAAGAGTTGGCTGTCATCAAGAGTGAGGGAATCAGCTTGAGTTCAATCCAGCCATTCTCATAGTCTTTCCAAAGGCTTTTGGTTTTGATATTGATGTGTTTAGCTTTTGAGATGGATCCAAACTTTTTTATTTTTTCATCTAGTCCTTTATTGTTGATAAGATGGAGAGGGCATTTGAATTTGGTTTCATAGACCTCTTCAATGAGTTTTTGCAACCAGAAATCTTCTAAGTGGCAGCTGGATAAAGCCACATATTTTGATTCAGTAGACAACTGTGTGATATTTTGCTGTCTTCCTGTTGTCCAGTATAATTGACTTCTCCTGAAGGAGCAAATAAACCCGCTTTGAGAGATCCTTGATATGGGGTCATCACCCCAGGTGGCTTTTCTAAAGCAGATGAGTTGTTCTGAGATCAATTGATTTCCCAGAGTCAGGCTCAGATTCTTGGTGTGATATAAGTACTTCCACACATGACAACCCTTGTTCCAATGAGTTAAACCTGGCTTTTTGCAGTTTTTGTCTAGGCTGGACACAGCAAAGCTGATTTCTGGGCGCGCAAGGCCAGCAATAAAATTTTCCCGGCCAATTGGAGAGCAATAGCTGATGTTTAAGTCCAAGAAGTTTTGGTGGTTGTTGTCATCCCCTAGTGGTAGATGGAGTCTGGGAGTGAGAGTAGTGGATACAGCTCTGCAGTTCATCATATCCATTTTTCTAAGACCCTATTAATGTGGAGAGGTAAGGAAAGTTTAATGAGGCCATCCTTGCCAATGACCTTGACCTTCATCCCTAGTAAGTTGTTGGGTTTGTGAGCTGATGAATTCTTGAATTTGGCTAGAAAAGCTACTTTGACATGGTCAAAGTCACCGGCTACCAACAAGTTGTTGACATGAAAAAAACAGCAGAGTTCCCATTTTTCCCAATGTAATAGCAGAGGTCACAGTCCGATTCAGTGAATCCTTGAGATTTCATCCAGTCACTTAACATGCGGTACCAGTTTTGAGGGGCTTGTTTGAGTCCATATAGGGAATTCTTGAGTCAAAGATATTTGGACTTGCAGTTGAAACAGTATGGAGCTTTGATGTAGACTTGTTTTTCCAGTTTGGAGTGCAAAGATGCACCCTTGAAATCAAGTTGCAGGAGCCTTAGGCCTCTGTCAGCAGCATAGGTTAGGACTGCACGCAAAGAAGCCACTTTATCAGTAGGTGAATAATTTTCAAGGTAATCAAGGCCATACCTTTGACTGAATCCTTAAACACATATTTGGGTCTTGTATGTTTCAGGTTTTCCATGTGAATTAGGTTTGATCTTGAAAACAGGGACAGTTTTGGAAGGTTTAGTGACCTCATCATTGTCTAATTCCTCCAAAAAATCTTAATATTCAATTGTAGCAAATTATTTTGCTGAAGATTCTTGCAAGTGAGGGATTTCCATGACTTCTTTGATACTTTTAGGTGTCTTATTTGAGAAGAATCCATACCAATCTGGCTTGGAGAGTTTGTCTCAATTTTTTAATTTCACTTGCAGATTGTGCTCAACCAACAATTCACAGGTTGAGTCATTGTTTCTTTCAATATCTGGAGTCTCACTCTGTCATTCTTCTTTGATTTTTCAAATCTCTTGATAGGGAGATGTATTGGATGGAGTGACAGAGATGAGTTTTGGAGGTTCTGTTGGGTCATCTTTGTCAGAGATTTTGATGGGTTTTTAATTGTTGAAGATGACATGTTTTTTATTGTTGATCTTGCCAGTTGAAGTGATTATTATGTAGGAAAGGATTTGAGGGTTGAAGCCAACCAGGATCCCTAATGCTCCTTTTTTGTCTAATTTGGATCTTATGTCAGTGTGGTTGAGTTTGTAGGTGAGAGACAAGCCTATGGGTTTGATGTAGTCTTTAGGTAATTCTTTCAAGTGCATTTTCAACCTGGGCAAGTCTTCATTATCTTGTTTTGGAATTTGATTTAGCATAAGACAACATCCTTTGATCACCTTGTTCCAACAGGATTTTGGCAGTCCCAAGTCAGAGATGGTAGCTCTAGCAGCCTAATCAAAGTTCTGTTTGCTTGCTTGACCCTGCCGTTGTGTTGTGAGTGGTATTTTTTGCTGAAAATTTGGTTGATCTGGTGTGCTCAATAGTAAGTTTGGAGTTTGGAATTCACAAACTCCCCACCTCCGTTGGAGCAGACCTCATTGGGGTAGTGATTTTTCTTTCAATGCTGACTTTCAATGATGAAGATGATTGTATTGTCCGTGTCACGTTTTGCTTTGAGAGGAAAATTTGAAATATATCCAGAGTGGGAGTCAATTAGATTTAAGGCGTATTTGAATCCACCCTTTGCAGTAGGATTGATTACTTCAATCAGATCCAAGTTTATTTTGTCAAAACATCTTGAGGCGGTGCTCTGCTGGAGAGAAAATGGCTTTTGAGTGATATTGGCCTTGTCACAGCTCAAGCACTCAAATTTCTCTTTATCAGCCAAGGGAATGGTATATTTTAAGAATTTTTCCATCCTCCCTAAACTGGCATGTCCCAACAACCAATTAATGTTCATAAGTTTGGCTGGAGAGTACTAACATGCTCTGGATTTGGAAATCATGTCTATGACAAAAAAGTTGTTGCTAACAGTACCTGACAATATAATTTGCCTGCATTTGTGCAGTTTGAAGGTGCTTGGTTCAAATTTGGAGTTCACACCAACAATCACGCCTTTGATCATGAGAGCTCCTAGGAAAATGAGTTTTACCGTCTATTCAGGAACCCAGAAGGCTTCAGATAAGACAAGAAACAAGTCTTTTGTGGCTATAGCAGCCTCTCCAGTCCCTTGTATGGTGCTTTCAGCGTCCTTGTTTCTGGTCAAGATCTTGTCATGTCCCTTGCTGTGTTGAATTCTGTTAAAGTTATCTCTGTCATTCATCATGTGCACCAAGCAACCAGAGGCAAGAATGTACCAATGGGGTAAATCTTCTGTATTGACACTCATACCGCAGAAGAAGGAGTAAAAATGGACCTCATCTGACTGTTTCTGTTTGGATTTCTTCCCGTAACTGTGGTGATTTGATGGTTTGAGCTTGGGAAACTTAAACCAACAAGAACTAGCTGAGTGGCTGGTAACAGCTGGATTGTTTTTACCATTCTTGCACCTAGGGCCACAATACAGAGCTACGTTGACAGGTTTGGGACAGTCATCCTGGGCAATAACTTCATTCTAATGCTGAATAAGGTGGTTGAGTACAAGATTGATCTTCATTTCCATGGTTGCATGCATAGTCTGAGATTTCATATTTTGCATTGAGGAGGGGAACTTGAAGAGAACCAGGTAGGCAATTATGTTGGTGGGATTTTTGATGCCAACTTTGGTCATTTTCTTAAGATAAACCTTCACTGATGTAACAAAGGCGTCTATGTTTGATTGCATGGTTAGATGAAGGAAAACGTTGAAGACTATGGCACTATTTGCAGACTTGGTTGAGGCAAAATGGTTTTGAGTAAAGATCCAGATGAGCTTGGCATCCTCTTTGTTTTTGTGGTCAATTACATTATTTTAGGTGTTGGAGTCCAATTTGTCCATGATGTGGGCCACAAACTCCTGATTGATCTCCTTATCTAGGCCTATTTACTCGTCAGGATTGTTCATGATTTTGAAAATGCCCCATAGCTTGAATAGCTTCTTGAATTTCTTCCTCCACATGCTGTAATTGTTGGCTGTGAGAAGAGGAGTGGATTCAATGAGAAATTTGATGGCTAGGGACTTTTAGTTAATGGTTTCCCCCCTTGTCCTTGAGTTTTTGATTATCCCAGTCAATCCATTGAGAGCGGATGGGCTTTTAACCATGATAAAAATAGGATTGGTCACCAAGACCAGACTGAATTTGATTTCAAACAGAAAGCAATGAGTATGATACATAGTGACAACAAAATAAAGAAATTAAATGAGGACAACAAACAGAGGGCTAATCTGGCTGAGTTCAAAGCATCAGTGATTGAATTGAGGTTGGAGATATCAGCCAGAGTAGGTAGAAACAATCTAAAATAGAAATCATCAATAGTTTCTGCTAGGCGCCTTGAACAATCTGGGTAAGAGATTGATGAGTTTCAGTTGATTGATGAGTTGAAGGATGCGTTCTTATGGTGATCAGACTGTCTGCCTGCGTATTGTGATTGAGGTTAGCTTGAGACTTGTTGGAGGAATTGAAAAGGAATTGGAAGTTGAGTTGAAGTGGTTAATAGATGATTTTGTTGTCCTCCATGTTGTCTTGTTGGTTTGGATTGATTTTGATGGTTGAGGAGTTCCCATGTGACACTGAGAAACATAGGTGACATGTGAGAGATAGAAGGAACAAGAGAAAGCAGGCAGAATTAAAAATAATTAAAAAACAATAGGACGCACCAACAGTGTGCAAAAAACAACAGAAACAACCGGTGATCCAATGATAATAAGTTCAAATCAAGTTAGAGAACATCTTCAAGAGATAAAAGAACACCATAAGATTGAGATTCAAACATTAAAATCCAACACTTATTCTTCCTATTTTTGGGTTCTGACATTTTTACTTGTATAGTAATTCTTGAAAGACTATGAGGATTTGGTTGAGTATATGGAAAATAACATTTTCCCTGTCAAAGAGAAGTTTGTAACAGTGTGGACTTGTATAAACCCAGATTTTGGAAACAAAACAACATCTTGGGTTGAAGGGGCCCATGCAACTCTCAAACAATTCCTTGCAAACTCTTTGAGAAACCTATTGTATTTTTGGAAAAGCCTTGACGGAAAAGTTTTTAATCAAGTTAAATTGGTTCATGTGTCACTTTATAACTCTCAAATTAAGTTAGGGAAAGTTCTTCCACCTGAACTGTTACCATTGGGTTAAAAATTGTCTTTATAGGAAATTCATCTTATGAGGCAAAATTTCAATAAATTCAAACATGAACATGATGGAAAAGTGTGCACCAAGTCTTATTCCAAGACTATGGGTTTTCCCTGTCCCACCAAATAGGTGAAAGTCTAGCATTCAGAGGATCCGTGGTACCCAAAGATTTTCATCCTCAGTGGAGGTTGGACTATGACCCTTGCAGTTCTAGTTCTGTAAGTTTGCTTAAGTTATATTGTTCAAATCACTATGTGATTAATGCTTTTTGATTAATGAATCCTAATTCACTAATGGTTGATCCTTTTGAATTTTTCCAGTGCAATGTTGATGAAATGCTAAGCATTCCTCAGTTATATGAAAAAGTGAATGCAATGATCTGGGAATATTGAGATCATGAGCAAAGTGGCCTATTGAAGTATATTATTCAGAAGATTATAAAATCTGGATCAAAGCCAAGACTTGAACCCAAAGTCTTACAATCAAGTAGGGGCAGGCCAAAATTGAAAGATAGGTGGAAAGAACCATCTTGGTTTGAGAATGTGAAAAAAAAACTCAAGGGGTAAAGAAGGACTAGAATGGCTCCAAACAAGAAAAGACAAAAGATTGTAATTCTTTTATTTTGGGATATGTTCATTTCTTTGGTTTAATGAACTTAGTTACTAACTAGTGATAAATTCTTAGTCAAAGTTGGCAGAATCTGAATCCAAATTTCATAGTTCAGAGGAAGAGACTGAAAGTAAATTTGAATGACTGAATTTGGAATCAGATTCCTCTTCAGAGGAATAGAATGTGCAGCAAAGCTCAACCAGAAGCTCATCTTTGGTGAGTATTAATTTAATTGATCAGATTAAAGAAATGAATACTGAGTTAGTTTTCATGATTGGAACCAAACATGAAATACCTCAATCAAATACACAAGAAATTCTATAAGTTCTTGGGTGAGCTTTGGGATCCAATTGGAGATGTGCATTGTGGATTTAGAGTCATTGCTTAATGTCTTGTTTATGAAGGAAATGGTTGGTTTAAAGTTAGTAAGGAAATGATTGAAACATTAGAGAAACATAAAGCATGCTACATTCAGATTTTTGGTGGTGCAAATGAGGTTGAAAAGATTAATCAAAGAATTGATGTTGAAGTCATCAATGAAAAGATTCCCTCCTCAAAATGGCTGGCTAAATTAGATATGGGTCAAATCATAGCAGACACATATTCCAGACCTATATGTTTCATTTCATTGGAGCCATGTAACACTGGATTGTATTGGTACTTGAGGTAGAAATGATTCCAATCCTGCCCATTGTAGCAAAACCATGTTCCTTGATTTCAAAACAGCCTCTGGTTGGGTTGATCATCTCAAAGATCAACTGCAAATTTATTCTAGATTTTCATGGACTTTGAATTCCTTTAATCATTTTTTTTTCATATAAATTTTAATTCTAATGCAGCTAGAAAGTTCTATTAATATAAATGGTTATCAAATTTTGAACATTATTATGTTGAGTGTTTTGACTTAACATCATTAAATTGAGTTTTTTGAATGAGAGTTCAATGGTAAGTCAGTTAAACTTGTGTTGGGCTGATTCCATCACAGGCTTGACTCATTTTAAGCTTGTGATGGTATCAGTTTAACACAATTTGAACTTGTTTTTTTTGTTGTTTTTACTTTAGGGCTGGTCAAAAGACTTGTATTTTTTTGGGCACTTTTACTTTAGGGCTTGTCAAAAGACTTCTTTATTTTTTGGGCCCTTTTACCTTAGGGATATTCAAGTTGAACTTAATTTAGGGCTTGTCAAGTTACTTGTAATTTTTTGGTATTTTTACTTTAGGGCTTGTCAAGTTACTTGTCTTTTTTTTGGTGTTTTTACTTTAGGGCTTGTCAAGTTGCTTTTCTTTTTTTTGGTGTTGGTGTTTTAAGTTTAGGGCTAGTCCAGTTGATTGTGTTATTTTGGGTCTTTTTACTTTAGGGATAGTCCATTGGATAGTACCATTTTTTTGTTTTTTATTTATTTATTTCATTTTTTGTTTTTTTTTAACCAAAAAATGAACATTCTTTGTTTTTTGGTTGATTTCTGTTTTTTTGGAAGTTTTATTTAGTTTATGGGTCATGTTAGTAACCTTTCATTTTTTTTGGCTCACCGCGGTCCAGTGGTGTGTGGGATGCCACACAATTACATTTGAGCCGTGTAAAACTCCACACAGCTTGAATGTAGTTGTGTGGAATCCCACACAGTGGCAGACCATGCTGGGTTGGCCGCGCAACTCATTGAGCCATGGGGGGTTGTACACGGCTTGGATTGGACCCTGTGGCGTGCCACACAGCCCTATTTGAACTGTGTGAACGGCTCAATGAGCCGTGAATTGAACATTACCCCATATATATATATATATATTGGGGGGCCCACAAGACTTGTAGTTGTTTAGCACGGCAACACAACTACATTAGGGCCGTTCAGGGCCCCAAAAGCCCCAAATTTGGTCAGGCTGTAGGCCACAGGGCAGTGGAACGCCGTGTGGGGGCGGCAAAACTACAATCAAGTTGTGTGGGGCCCTACACGGCTTCAATGTAGTTTTGTTTCCGTGCCACACAGCTCAAATGAGTCATGTACACAACTCATTTGAGTCACAAATTTATCATTTCCCCTTTTAAGATAATATTTGAAATGATATTTTTCTGGGAGAAATATGTGCATTTCAATTCAAATAATCTTTTCAGAAAATTTGACAATGAGAATAGAATGATAATGGTTGTCACCTTTAATGTATGCATAATTAAATAATTGTTTGACTACATAGCCATTAATATTTCTCCACAGAAATATGGATCTCAATTCTTATGTAAATAAAAATGGTTGTCAGAAATTTTCTAACAACATTTTGATGGGAAAATTCAATTTTCAGTTTTTTGAATCATAGAAATTGGAGAAATTAACTTATTATTTTAGCTATTGATTTTTGAGCAAGCAAAGATAAATAAATAGGGGAATTGAATATCAGATATTGCAGTGAGATTTTTCTGCAAAATACAATCCCCATGAATAAAAAATTAGAAATAATATTCAAGAAAAACAAACAATTTTATTGAATTTTGTTGAAATAACTTAACATCAAAAAGGAATTTTTCTATTTAAATTTTAATAGTTGAAATAATTATTCTAATTACTCATTCATTTGGAAAACAAATTGTTTACTTTAAAATCTTCAGCTGTGAATTTAATACAGAATTACAAAGATTGACATTTCTTTGTATATAATCAGAAAAAGTGGGAGTTATTTGAGGATCAAAATGATTGGGAACCATGCGGCCACTAGAGTTTGAATTTTGGATGAACTAATCATCAGTTATCAATCTTCAACTATCATTTCTTGCAGAATAACACAGAATTTCATAAGATTTTTCACCAATTCAATATCCCACAAAAAATGGCTGATGGATGATTTCCCATAATGCATGAAACACACCAAAAGCTCTTTCAATATCTTTTCTACCTGCTTCCTGAATTTTGGCATAAATTTTGCTTGCATCATCTGGAAGGTTGGAGATAGTTTTAACAAGAGTTGCGAAAAGGGACATGTTCCATCAGAAAGATAATATCCTTGATTTTATTCATTTCCTTTGATTTTGAACTTTATTTTGTCTTGTGAACCTAAATTACTCAAAAAGTCCTCAAATATAATATGATTGAATCATTTTCATGCAAAATATAATGATCAAATGATATTTTGATTTCAAAATAAATACCAGATAATAATTTATAAAAAATATGACTTCTGTGGAGTACATTGATATCATTCAGTGTACCAGGAGAACCAAACAAAAAATGCCAGATTATGAGGTTTTTACTTTCTCCAGCTTCTAGAATCATAGGCGGTTCATTTTCCTTGCCTTAAAATTTACCCTCCCACCCTTTTTGAAAATTCTTCCATTCATAGTACATTCAATTTATAGAGCTAATAAATCCTGGGAATTCTCTTTCATCATATTCATTCAGGATTTTCTTCAATTCTTCTTTTCTTTGAGGCCTCAGATAGTCACCATCATAGCTCTCAACCATACATTGATAAATTTATTGAATTTTTTCAAGGAATTTGTTTCTCCAATTCTTGAACATTCATCAGTGCTATCTGTGCTACTTCCATATGCTAGCTGAGAGATTGCAGATGTAAGATTTTTATGGGAAGAAAAGCCCATCAGGCCACAACAATTAAAATGCAACATAAAATCAAAATGCAAAACATAATTGGCCTGGAAAAAGAAGAATATAATAGGGTGTCTCACAGTTAGGTTTTCAGCAAAATACCCCAATTTATAACACGCCATTCAAAATCAAAAAAACACTAATATTACATCAGAAATGTCAGAGTTAACTGAAAATAAATGTTTTCTTTTTCAGATAAAGTAATTAAAGGTTTTTGAAACCTCAAAAACACATAAAACCATGTCATAAACCCCTGGTTTCCCACCACCTTCTACCTCCAACCTCATTGGAAAAATCTGATTCCCTGCTCTCATCACTTCATTTATCTCATCAATTTATCAGCCTCATCGCTTCCTCACTCTCATCACTTCATTTCTCCCATACCATCATCACTCTAATCACATCCTCAATCTCCTCACTCCATCACTCTCATCACTTTATTTCTCTCATGAGTTTATTTCTGTTATTGCTCTTGTTGCTCTTATTGCTCCTATTTTGCTTATTGCTCTTATCACTTCCTCAATCTCATCAATTTATTGATCCCATCACTCAATCACTCTCATTAATTTTTCACTCAAATCATTTCATCACTCTCATCAATTAATTGCTCTCATAACTTCATCAATCTCATCAATTCATTGATTTCATCACTTCATCACTCTGATCTCTTCATTGGTCTTTCTTTTTCTTTTTGGAAACAATGGTAGGATGCAGATACAAAGGTCACAGTTTTTTTCCAGACCACACCACCTTTTTGTTAATCCCTTCCTATGCTATTTGCAAATTTATTTCAGAATCTCTCTTTTGAGAAATATTCTTGCCACATCTCTGTATGTTTCTCAAATAATCTCCTCTCATCTTGTTCCCTCCCATTCACAGGCTTTGGTTGGGGTGGGGTTCAAGAGGGATTCAATACATTGTATGAAATTTTTAGGATTGCAAGCCCTATTCTTGCTACATCTCTGTATGTTTGTCAAATCATCTCCTCCCATCTTTTTCCCTCTGATACACATACTTCAATTTTTGTGAGGATCCAGAGGGATTCAATTCATTTTATAAAAGTCTGAGGATAGTGGGATGAGAATTTTCATTTCAGAAAAAGGATGGGTGTTGAAATAAAAAGGTTTCAAACACAATGTTGCACAGCATAGATTCAAAACAAATTGCAAAAAAAATCCATAATTATTCATCTTATAATCAAGTTAGATGATCAAAAAAAATTAGGAAAAAATACCAGTTGATGATCCCAACAAAAACAAAGCACAAAACAAAAGACAGTCAGTCATTTGAATATTCTTTATTTTTGATAGAGGGGTAAGGTTAAAACAAAAGCTAGATTTTATCCATCAAAACTGACCTTATCCTTGGAAAAATATTTCACAATGCGTTCCCCTTGTGCCTTGTTATCCTCCATTGTCAGGACCTAAAATTCAAACCCTTCAAAATTAAAGGATATGTACTGTTGATTGAAAAACATTTTACCAAACAGGAATTAACATTGAAAGTAGAGCTTTGAATTTGATCCATCCACCTCTTGGATGATGAGGTCATGATAATGTGAAAATTGGCAACTGGGTATATGGGTGACACAACAAAAAATCTGTGGCAGAAAAATCATGATCAATCATCAATACACAAGTAACAGACAGAGTTGATGGTGGTGAGAGTCCAAGGCTAGAGAGGTGAGATACCTTGTGCTGAAGATAGGAATTGGTAGGCAAAAATTTTTAATAAAACCATTTAAAATTTACAATTTGAGTAATGATGAAGGTGGATTCAATTGAGTGAGTTTTCAATTTTTTTTGCACGTAGGAGGAGGCTGGGATGGTAACTGGGATTTCATACTGGATATGTGGGGCTGAGGGTTTGGGGATTAGTTTCTTGGTGAGTGATTCTGATTCCAGGTCAGGTTTGAACAATCCAAGGGGGCATAAAGAGAATCTATGGATGATAATAAGTCTGGTCTTGGGTTGCAAAACAATGGATGATGATGTTGGCTGCTCCTGGGTTGAGCTACAGAATCCATTGATGGCACAATGGACTGGGGGTTCTGATTTTCAGGGTATTTCAGAGCTGAGGTGAGGGGTATGGATGGCTGATGATGAGGAGGAGGAGTTCCAAGACCTTTCACGGAAGTTAGATGGGGAGTTCTCTTCATGATTGGGTTATTCCTCTGAAATCTACCATTGCTGTGTTATTTCTTGATGGGAGAAATTTCATGGGTTTTTCTTGGGTTGAATTGATGATTTCACTGATGGTGATCTGATGTTGATCAATGCAGGTTGGGCTTCAAGTTTGTTTGAATATTTTGGAAGTCATTGATGAGATATGGAGATGGATACCATGTTTTGATTTCAAAGCAACCACAAACAACCCAATTGATCTCAATCAAGAAAATCTCCCAGGTTGGAAAATTTGAGTGATGTTTCCTGCCAATCCTCCTTTGTTTCTCTGACCAAAGCTGCTGTGGGACAGAAGAGTAAGATTAGCCGTTAGATTAGGAATGATGAGAGTGAGGATTTATTTCAAGTTTTTTGGATTACCTCACATACAGGCCCTGGAATTAACTTAATTACAGGTCCATTGTTTCTCATTATCTGATCCTTGGTCTTGTTGAAGCCTATGAAAGGATAGTAATTAAAGCAATTGGTGGATGAGAGATGATGGAAAACAACATAGAGGATCAAGGCTTTGATGAAACTAAAGAGAATTTAATATTACTCAACCATAGTGAAAAAGCTCAACTGAAATTAAGGGTTTATGAGCTGTCCAAGATGCAAATGATTTTGCAAGTTGAGGTGGGAAAAGATGGATTTTCTCAGCCAGCATTTTCAGACTCAACAAGCAAACTTTTTCCTCATGTTTTGGTTTTCCAATAAAGTTAATTTTACTCTTTTGGTTACTATCTGCGGCCAGAAATGAGCTGAGATTAAAAGGTCCATTTCAAAAGGATCAGTAACAAAACATGCTCAACCCATTTCAATCAATGATTTATATGTTATACTCCTTGAGAGTGGTGACCAGTTGAGAGGAATTTTTTTACAAGATTTCCTACTGATTGGAAAGGATGCAAATTGAAATTTGGTTGGTAAACTTCCTGTCAAATCTCTCATATTGGATCATAGTTTGAAGATGATCATGAATCTCAAGGGGTGAGATTGTAGATCCCTTAAATTTGAGATCATGATTAGCAGAGGATTTATTTTGCTGCTGGTGATGATAGGGATGGGGATCATTATATGAGGTGAGTGGTGAACTAGGAGGGTGGGTGAATGACTCAAGGGTTGTGAAGGTGAGAGAGGATGAGTATGGAGGGGATTGTTGAAGAATATTGAGTGGATCTTGAGTCTTGAGGTTGGGATAATCAATGCTGTGGTGGTAATAGAGGTCAAGATGGGGCTTTTGTGGTTGCTTGGGTAGGGTGGGATGATGATCTGTATTGGGAAGGATGAATCATTCCAAGTTAAGTTGATGGAAATTGTTCAAGGGTAGGGGAGTATGGTTGAGGAATGATGGATTTTAATGTGGAAGAGTGGGAGGCCAATCAAAGTTGATGATGGTAGGAGTACTAACAGATGGGATCAGTCTGTATTTGAGGGGGCAACAATGATGATATATGTGATTTTTTTGATGATACTGACTACTAGAGGGTCCAGGAGTGGCTCCTTGGAGACCAAGTGTTTTGTGATTGGCTGATGTGGAGTTTTGGATGGGACTTTTGCATGCCATTAATGGTAGGTGCATGATGATGCATAAATGGTGGATTTGATTCTTTTAATCTGAAATTTCCATGAAACATGAAATTTTGAAATACACATGCTAGGGGGTATGTGCATTTCAGAAACCAGCCATCAAAATTGTGTGTTTGGTAAAAAAAATGGTGGATTTCTAATGATGTTTTTCTAACTTTTATATGCTCTAATAATTGAAGGAAAATTACTCCCTTCATGATCCAGAAGATTTTTTTTTTTGAAGATCTTCTTAGAGTCTTTCAAATATAATTTTTCTCATCCTGAATCTTCTCTCAAACAATTTTGAGTTTTAATTTGGATGATGGCTCAGGTATTCCTTGATGAGCTGCTTGTGGCCTGAAAAATAATCACAAAAGAATATTTTTTTATTCATTAGATCTTTATCATCAGAATTTTCTGCTTTATCATCACTAAATAGGAGATACAAGATTTTTTTCTATTCCTCAAGGTCCAGAAGGTTGTTTTTGCTGAAAAAGGACAAGTTTGGCATTTTTGTAACTTTTTGATGTTGTCTTTTGATGCTTTATGTTTTATTTTATGCTTTGGAATGGTTGATGATTTCTTGATGAAAAACTTGGTTTTTTATTTATTAATTTTTGATGTGGTTTTTGTTGTTTCTTTTTTTGAAAATAGCTAGAAAGGGGATTCCATCAATGTTTTTGAGCGGCAAATAGGAAGATAGGGTAGTATTGGATTGTGCAGGGGTGGAACCAACCCTTATCAAGGGGGTTTTGGGAAAGCAAAAATTGTGGGTCCTTCTCCCTAAAAGCTTGGTGAATTTTGTGTGGTCCCATTTTCCACAACAAGGATGAAAAATTTGGTTTCAACAGTTATGCACCCTTGCCTGCCTTTTCAGCTTTTCAAATTTTTCAAGTATTTTATTGAAATAAGGGTAGATGCTCTTACAGTTAAATATGCTTCTTATTAAATAAAAATTTTTGTCCCATGTAAGTTTTGTAATGCCTCTTGCATACCCCTCCCATTTTTTCAATGTTTTCTCTCCTTTTTTCCTCTGGTTTTTCCTGTATGCAGCTTTTAAACAGGTTTTCATGCTTATAACACATATTTTATTTGTTCCCACCATTTTGGCATATCAACCATCCCCATTATCATGAACCTCATTCTAATATTTTGACACAAAAAGCACACCTACCATCAGGTGGATTCCACTTACTAATTTTTAAATTACACCCAAGAGGACATATTTTTTCAACAACTCAGTCATTACTTACAAGTGCACTTTCCATCTGCAGTATCATCTACGAGGTGTAAAACTCAACTGTGTTCTTGGGCTCACAAAGTTTCCTCCACATTCTGGTTAGCAATTTAATCTGAAACAAGCTATCACTTCAATCCGTTTCTATTAATCTTAAAACAATCCATTTGAAACTTGTATAGGCAACTAGCCTATAAATCAATTCTGTAAATACATAATCCCTATTATTCTCAGAGCCCATTTATGAAATTTTGACTCAAACTTGCATTACAATCATCACCCTGTTGAATTATAATTTCATTTTCTCCTTTCATTTGAATTTCTGTCATTGAATGATTTTTGATATTCCTCATTTAACTTGATGATTTCACCTCATTTAGCATAGCATTCATTGCATCTGTTCTATTCCTAGCTAGAGATAAAACCTGCAAGTTTTTATCTAGTCATCCTCACAACATATATCACCTGAAAATTAAAATTCCTTCACCTGCATATTATTTCCTCAGTTAATCTATTTCATAGGTTCTTCCACCTTGCTGAGAATAATTCCTTAAATTTAGATTTCTCTCAGTTCTCTTATTGTAACATCTTCCTTTTCAAATCTCACTTGAATCCAAAAATTGAATTTGAAATTTGAAGGGTAGCCTCACTAATTTTGAGATTCCTTGCAGAATTGGTCACATCTCATTTGCACTTCATCCACCTAATCTTTCTTCCTTCTCATTAGGTGGGCTGGGCATGTCAAAAGGGTTCTGATTCATTCAGCAATCCTGCATGTGTTAATTTCAGATTTCTGCAGCCCCAATCATTATTTTGAACTAATCAAATTAGAGGTAGGTTAGTTTTCTGTGGCTTCAGATGTGAATTTTGAATAAATTAAATTTTTCCATATATCCAAGACTATACACAACACTCCATTTTTAAATTAATTTCTTCCCTTTTAGATATATCTGATATAAATACAAAACGTCATTTTTGTTCTTTAAATAAAATTTACAGCCACTCCAGGTTTTACTACCTATTTCAAGGTGGAATTCAATTAAGCAGCATGAATTTAGGAATAAGCAAACCTACCCAAAATTGGCTAAAAGTTATAAA
Source organism: Puccinia polysora (assembly GCA_025617555.3). Taxonomy (NCBI): domain Eukaryota; kingdom Fungi; phylum Basidiomycota; class Pucciniomycetes; order Pucciniales; family Pucciniaceae; genus Puccinia; species Puccinia polysora. The sequence continues at coordinate 29,462,701 of CM062635.1, read as the reverse complement.
GCTTCAATGATATTTTTTTAAGATTGAATAATTTTTGGATTAATCCTCAATTTTTTGATTCTTGGTAATATTGTCAGCTGGCTGTGAAATGGTGGCTAGATGAAACCTTCTACCTTCAAACCTGAACATGAATTTTCCTGCATGATCAACTCTGATCACTTCACTCAGATTGCTTTGATATTGGTTTCATCTTAAAATTCTTCCTCACCCATCTGCCTTGGCCCGCTGCATCCCTTGTTTAATATTCCCCAGCTAAGCCAGAGTTTATTTTTCATCCTAGTTTTCTGACCTCCTTTTATTTTTAAAATGAAACAAACAATCCAATCAACCACTTATCCTGCCTTTTTTAATCTGCCATTCTTGAGTTATTTTTGGGTTTATATTAAAATTTTCCTTTTCCTGTTTCTAAATTTTGTATCCAATAACCTTGCTTGCTAAATTTCAAAAAATGGCACCTTATCTTTCTCAGGGTGGGGAACTATGAGTCTCAGATTCTGGCTCTTTCTTGAAAGTTTGAGAGTATTTTTGTCAGCCTTTGCTATTTGCATTAAAAACAAAAATGAATTATATATAATAGCCCAAAATATTATTAAAGATTTGGATTCCTCACCCAAGATAAGGTGGGGTCAATTACTGACCCCACCCTTGAATTTCAACTGCTCAAAATTTAATATAAATTTTCAAGAAAATGGCCCAAAGCAACAACACCACTTCAACTAGTTTTTTTCCATGTTAATATTTCATGCGTATATTCATATGTAGGTTTCACACCTAAAAGTTGCTCAGAATTCGATTTTTTTGTATATTTTTGGAGTTACAGTCGCTTTTGTGTTCTGTCACAATTCCTGCACACAGCCCCGCATGCATACAGGAAGTTTTGCATGCGCCTGACACTCAAAATGTATGCTCCCGTCAGGAAAACCAAATGCAATATACTTCTGGCCGTGTATTCCAGCTTCCTGCCAACAGCTAGCAAGCATGCGCGTGTCAAAACTTCCTGCAAAACTTCTGACAACTAGTTACTGCAGTTTTTTTCCTTGTTCGGCTACTGGATTATGTTGAGGGGTGTAAGGTTTGGAGGTGGTGTGAAGAATGCCATTGTCCTTCGGGAAGGATGAAAGACAAGAATTGAAAAATTCACCGCCGTTATTGGAGTGGAAAATCTTTAGCATTTGATTGAAGTGGTTTGAGTTTAATTTTATAAAGTTGATGATTTCCTTGGTCACGTCCGACTTGAGCTTGAGAGGTATACAGATCTTGTACTTTGAGAAATTGTCTGTAAGAAGTAAGAAATATCTATGTCCGGTTTTGGAAATGGGGTTAATAGGACCGCAGACATTGGCGTGGATGAATTCAAAAGGACGGGAACTTGGAGGAATATGATTTTTGAAGGGCAATTGGTGAATTTTTCCTTTTTCGCAGGAGGTACAAGTATAGTCATCCCATTTCAAATTGGGAAAGAAGGAGGATAGAAGCTTGGCTTGTTCATGATGAACGTGGCCAAAGCGTTGATGAATTGTGGACATGGAGAGGAAGTTATGGCAGTTTGCTGGATTTGGAGTTGATTCGTCAACATAGAGAAGATTGTTGTGAATGCGGCCAGAGATTATCAGTTTTCCCTTGAAGAGTACGCCAAAACCTTTGGAGTCCAGTCAAACGAGAGAGCATCCCTTTTGAATGAGTTGGCCAAGTGAGATCAGGTTGATGGCTAGATCGGGTACCAGGAGAGAGTTGGTGAGAGTGAGAGATGTGGTATTGGTGTGAATGATTGCGTCACCAGTTCCTTGGGACATAATGGACGCATTGGGTTTTCCAGTACTGACTTTGGTGCTGTCGTCCTTGAGCCAAATGAAGTAGTTAGGGCTGTTAAACATATTGTTGGTAGCGCCGGAGTCCAGGAGCAGAGAGCCACAATCAATCAGGTGGAAATTGGCAACGGCAAAGGTGTATGCCAAGTTTGCTGAGGCTTTAGGGTTGGAGGTTGATTGTGTTGATTCTTGGAGGGGAGATTGTCGTTGGTTCCATTGTAGTTGGGACGGAGGTGGGGATACAGTGCAAAGCACTTGTTCTTTGGATGATAGGCCTGAGGATTCTGCCAATTGGGCTTGCATTGTAGGGGTTCTTGGTTTGCTAGGAGAGCCGAGGCGTAGGTTCCTGCCGCCACCTTGTTTTTGATTTGATTCAGATGCCTGAGGACTAAGTCGCCATTGATCTTTGCTTCACCAAGGGAATGGGTTATGGTGGTCTGTAGGTGCTCGAGCTGTGGGGGAAATTTGTACAAAATCAAGTAGGCAACTATGTCTTCATCCATCTTTATTCCAATTTCGGAGATTTGAAGAAGGCATGATTGCACGTTGGTGATGAACTTCTCTACGTTTTTGGGGTCAAATGCAAGGTTGAGGAAATTGAAAAAGATCCAAGATTGGTTGGCAGTCTGAGAGGAGGCATCAAACTTGTTGATTGACTTCCAGAGTGCGATTCCATTCAGAGCATTGGTATCCTTGACACAGTTGATATAGGTTTGATTGTCCAGCTTGGCTAAAATGTATCCGGCAATTTCCAGGTTAATTTCTGGAGGGCATTCTTTGTTATTGTTGTCATTGAGCCATTTGGCAATTCCTTTCAGAGAGAATATGGTGGTTAATTTGGATCGCCACAATGAGAAGTTGGATTTGTGGAGGTTAGGAATAGAATCGGTTAAGGTGCGGAGAAGGGATGGTTTTGAATCTGTCGGTCCAGTTGAGTCCATGATTGCCGGATTGGCTTGGTTGTGGCTTTCGGCTTTTAACCGTGAAAGATTATATTCATGTATTTCAAAGCTGAAACCAACAGAAACAAAGGAAAGGAGCTGAACAAATGAAGGACAATCAGAACAGGCGTGAGTGTGAGATGAAGAGAATAAATGATATAAAGGATTGATCAGGAGTATTGGGATTGTTGTCGTGAGAGTTAGAGCAATGAAGTCGCCTCACATCTGGACAAGATTAAAGAGTTGACAGAGGTTTGCGGAATGGAGTGGGTAGTCAATTTTGATTGTTATGTCGAAGGGTGGCGGACGGTGGTGGAACTTGAGATTGACAATTTTGACAATGATTTTTATTATAGGAGATAGTGGAACGGTGGCAATAGTTTTGACAAATAGGATTGATGAGGTGAATGAAAAGAGAATAAAGTGATGGAAAGAAACTAAAGTGATGGATAGTAACGGATGGTGATTGAGAGCTGGTACGGAGAGAGAGGGAAGTACGGAGACGGAGCTGGGAGGAGGTTGAAGTTCAAGAATGAGATGGGAGGAGATGGACGGATGGAGGAATGGGAGGTTGGATGGTGAAAGGAAGAAAGGATGAGAATCAGAGGTTGGATAATGGAAGGAACTGGGATTCAAGAGTCACGGAAAGGATGGGATGATGATCAGAAAGGGGTGATTGGATCTGAAGTATGATTGGATCTGAAGTATTGACACTGGGAGTAACGTGACCGCCCGGGAGGTACTGGTCACTTTTGGTTCTGTCAACTCAACAAAGAAGTTCCCTTGAAGATTATTAAAAATTACAAAAAATGATCAAAAGATGGCACAGAATCTACAGATACCCACTCCTGAAATCTTTACTCCAAGTAATATAATAAAAAATTAGGAAATATGTCAAAACTACAGAAATAAAAAATTAATATTTAACAGGTTCAGACAGTTATTTCACACATAAATATGAAACATGAAGAGGATTTGGGTTTTGGGCTATAGGACTAAAACCAACAGACTGTATTTCCAAGTTAGAGACATATCTCAGAGAGGAAGAGACATAGTCACAAGAAAAGAACACAAAGAGAATAAGGAAGAAGAGGATACCAACAGCTCAACCAGACTTTAGATTAATCAGGACGGGAAGGACATGTTACAAGGAGGTGAGTAGGCTGAAGGACGCAGATCTGTAGAAGTATTGTCAGGTTCTCTTGATTGATAAGTGTTTGATGTTGGGTTGTCTTACCAGGCAGAGATCGAGAGGAGGAAGGCTTGAGTTGGATGAACAAGGAGAGATTCGATGAGGTGAGGCATGATAGACGAGCGCATAACAGGAGAAGAATGGAAGAAGAAGAAATGAGAAAAGGACAGAAAACAGGAAAAGCGATGAGGAGAAGAATGGAAGAGGAAGACAGAAAACAAGAAAAGCAATAGAGGAGAAGAATGGAAGAGGAAGACACGATAAAAGGACATCATTGAAAGCACTCAAGAGGAAGGACTAGAAGTAGAGACCATCCCCCGGAGACCTCCAGGGGTCTCCTCGCCGCGTGGGAATATCTGAGATGAGTTGAGGATTTTCTGAGATCTCAACACCCCTCGTGACTGGAAAGACAACAGAAGAAGATTCATGCGGTAATTTACTAGTTATCCGTGAAGATGAACTTGTGGAGGAGTTGAAGCGAGTTGCGACTGGAGGCCTTCGTCAAAGAGTCCGCGACCATTGAGTCCGTCGGGATGAGTGATAGATTGTATTCTGATTTGTTATATTCCTCCCTTAGACCCTTTGTCTTGATGTCAATATGGCAAGATTTGGAGTGAGACCCAAATTGTTTGATCTTGTTGTCCAACCCCTTGTTGTTGATGTAGATGGTGGGTTTGGCCACTGAAGACTTATAGATTTCACCTATTAAATGAGTGACCCACTTGAGCTCAAGGAAGCAGTCGAGGAGAGCATTGATCTTGGATTCAGTGGAGGAGTATGTCTCATTTCTTTGTCTTGAAGAATTCCAGACCACGGGGCTACCATAGTGAAAGATAATGAAACAGGTTTGAGATTTTCTCGAGGAAGGATCATTGCCCCACGTAGCGTCACTATAGGCCGAGATCATTCCTTCTTCAGATTTGTGACTGAGAGTGAGTTTGAAGTCTTGGGTCGTTTTCAGATATTTCCAGACTTTGCGAGCTTCTCTCCAATGAGACATACCAGGTTTGGTATTGAACCTAGAAAGATTTGAAATGGCAAACACAATGTCGGGACGGGTGTACTGAGCAAGGTGATTGAGGAGACCGGTGACTGAACGGAAATTGACGTTGAGTTTTGCAAATTTGGTATGATCTTCATCAGAAGCTGGTTCCAGATGGAGATTTTGAGTGAGAGGAGAGTGAGTGTCTCTGCACTCCAAGAGACCTAGTTCTTCAAGGCCGCGATCAATATGATTAGGCTGACTGAGTAGAATTTGATTGTCGTTTACTTCCATTAGCATCCCAAGGATTGTATTTGGCGGGTGGCAAGAAGAGTTTTTAAATCTTTTTAGAAAGTTGATCTTGAAGATTTTGCTTTGTCCGACATGGATAAGATTGTCTACGTGAAAGTAGAGCACCTCCTTGGAGTCGGAGTTAATGTATAAGCATGGATTGCTGCTAGATTCCTGGAATCCTTGAGTTTGGATCCAAGAAGTCAGTGTTTCGTACCAGTTCATGGGGGATTGTTTAAGACCATATAGAGACTTCTTTAGTTTGAGATAGGGAGATTTCCGGAGAGAACCTTCCGGAGTTTTGATAATTACATCTTTGTTGAGGGGGGCATGGAGAAAAGCCCCCTTAACATCAAACTGAGTGAAGGTCATCTTCTATTTCAAACCGTACAGAAGGGCAATTTGTAGTGAGCCTAGCTTACCGGTAGGCGACCAGGTCTCATTGTAGTCCACACCCAAGATTTGGTCAAATCCTTGGACGCATAATTGTGCCTTGTACTTCACCGGTTTGCCGTGGCAGTTTTCTTTCACTTTGAAAACCCAGGTAGTGTTCAGGACATTATCCGGTGTGCCGTAATACTCTTCCCATACTTCCTGAGATTCAATAGATTTGAGTTCTTCTTTTTAGGCCTTTTCCCACTTGGCCCATTTGGGGCACTTCCAAGCAGCCTTGTACGAGGGAGGTTTGTAATAGTGATGGAAGCCGTAATGTTGAGGTTTACAAGTTTCTCGTTTGGGTTGTTGGTGGATTTTGGGATTTATAGGAGCAGGAGAAAGGATTTGAGAAGGTTCTGGAGGCTCTGGTTGAGGATCAAATAGATTTGAATTGAGAGAGACGGAATCATCTTGAATTGAGTCAGATTCGGAGGGGTCATCATTATGATCTCTAGAAGTGAATTTTTTGTCGGGTGAAGAAAAATCTGATTTAATGGAGTTGCGGTAGGATTGAGAAAAGATATTGGTTCCAACAGATTTGAGAAGAGGAAAGTCAATTGTATGCGCCTTGAGAAAGGTGATGTGCTTAGTTTCAAAAATAGAGCCCAGTGAGTTAAGGACAAGATAAGAATGAAAAGCGGGATTGAACCCAACTAGAATCCCTTCATGTCCTTTTTCATCAAACTTGCAACCTTTTTGCATGCGATTTGCCAGATAGATGAGAGGAGAGCCTACAGGACTCAGATAGTTAGCAGGAAGTTTTTTACCAAACATCAGCTCCCAAGGAGAGAGATGATTACCTTCTCTAGGTATCTGATTAAGCATGAAGCAGCAGCTTCTTGTGACGATATGCCAGTAATTCTTGGTTACTCGAGAGGAAGAAAAAGTAGATCAAGCTGATTTGACAATAGTACTATTTTCTCTTTTGGCGCGGCCGTTATGTTGGGAGTGATAAGGTTTGGAGGTGAGTAGTTTTATATGTTTAGTTTTGGCAAATTCCTTGAGCGTGGCGTTGGTAAATTCAGAGCCTTTGTTGGAGTAGATTTCTGATGGGTAATATTTGAGTCTTTTGAATTTGACTTCCAGTAAATTTATGATAGTTTTGGGAGTTTCATCTGTGGAGTGTAGAGGGAAAGTTGCAAGATATCCCAAATAGTTGTCAACCAGGGTTAGCATGTACCAATGGCTGGACTTAGATTGTGGAGTAATAGGTCCAACTAGGTCAAGATGAATTTGTTCCAGTGGAAGAGTCGATTGAGTTGAGACTGCAGGGAAGGAAGAGCGAGTAATCTTGCTTCATGCGCAGGCATTGCATTGGAACTGGGTTAAAACGTCACGAGCAAACAGATCCTTTACTATTGGTCAAAGGGTCGAGACCGAGGCATGGCCATATGTCTTGTGAATGTCCATCAGGGATTGAGGTGATGAGGATGAGTCTTGCATAGGTTGAGTGGTGTGATTAATCACATTGGTTGAAACAATGGCCTGAGGTTTCTCGACTACAAAAAGATTATCTCGGATTAGTCCATTAAGTACGGTAAACCCGTTCCTGGTAAGGGAGAATTTATCTTGATTTTGAGTTAGGCAACATTCTTTCTTAGCAAGAAGACCAGGGCTAATGAGATTAACAACAATATCTGGGACAAAGATGCAATCTTCTAAGGTGATGATTGAGTCCCTCCATTCTATTCTTACCGTGCCAATCCCCATGATCTTTAAACTGGCTTCAAGTTTTCCAGTCTTGATCACTTCATGTTCTTCTTGAGTTTTGAGATTGGTGAAGTATTTACGGTTTTTAAACACATGAATATTGGCACCCGAATCCAGGATCAAGTTGGGAGTGTCGTCCGCATTGATCCATAAAGTTAGGAGAGCGTGATAGTTGATTGTTGGTGCTTGTTTCTTATTTTTATTTTTCCATTTGTTTTGCTGTTCTACCCACCAACTTGGGGAAATCTGAGGGTGTAAGTGAAAGCAAGAGGATTCGGGATGTGGGGCATTGGGATTGTGGTAACCCTCTTTACATCTCATTTTAACCTTCCTATCTTCTTGGGAGTTTTGATGTCTAGTAGTTACAAGAGAGAGAGTAGAAGTGGATTTGGAACCTTTTTGTTGGGCCTTTTGATTTTTGTCATATTGAATTAGATGGTTGAAAACTACGTCGATTGTCATTAGTTTCTCCACTTGCATGACCTGTTGTTTCAGATTCTCAAGAGAAGGAGGAAATTTAAACAGTACTAGTTAGGCAAGAATATCTTTAGGTAACTCTATTCCTACGTTGTGCATCCTTGTCAAAGCTTTCTTGGTATCCGTTACAAAGTCCTCAATAGCATGGTCATTGAAATTAATATGAAGGAAATGGTTGAATATTTGGGCACGATTGGCTGTCTCGGACGAAGCAAATCAACAAGTTATATTGGCCCAGAGTAATTTAGACAAGTTGAAGTTTGTCAAGTTGACAACATTGGCATGCGTTGTGCTGTCCAATTTTGAGAGGAGAACGGCCCTAATATCTCGATCCTGCTTGATGGACATTTTTCCTATATTCTTCGTGATAGCATCCTTGATTTCCTTGAGGTCAAAGAGCATCAGCATCTTGTCCCTCCATATAGAATAGTTTTTGTTGTTGAGAAGTGGTATGGCATTGACTGCAGCTTTTATAGCAACTTGGTGGAAATAGTCGGTAGCTCCCGTTGGTTTGGCCATCTTGAGAATTTTGATTATTCCAGTGGGGTTTTCGGCTTTTAAAAATGAAGAGGATTTGGGTTTTGGGCTATCGGACTAAAACCAACAGACTCTATTTCCAAGTTAGAGACATATCTCAGAGAGGAAGAGAAATAGTCACGAGAAAAGAACACAAAGAGAATAAGGAAGAAGAGGATACCAACAGCTCAACCAGACTTTAGATTAATCAGGATGGGAAGGACATGTTACGAGGAGGTGAGTAGGCTGAAGGACGCAGATCTGTAGAAGTATCGTCAGGTTCTCTTGATTGATAAGTGTTTGATGTCGGGTTGTCTTACCAGGCAGAGATCAAGAGGAGGAAGGCTTGAGTTGGATGAACAAGGAGAGATTTGACAAGGTGAGGCGTGATAGAAGAGCGCATAACAGGAGAAGAATGGAAGAAGAAGACACGAGAAAAGGACAGAAAACAGGAAAAGCGATGAGGAGAAGAATGGAAGAGGAAGACAGAAAACAAGAAAAGCAATAGAGGAGAAGAATGGAAGAGGAAGACACGAGAAAAGGACATCATTGAAAGCACTGGAGAGGAAGGACTAGAAGTAGAGACCATCCCCCGGAGCCCTCCGGGGGTCTCCTTGCCGCGCAGGAATACCTGAGATGAGGTGAGGATTTTCTGAGATCTCAACAAAACAGAGAGTTACATCTGAATTAAAGCACTAATAATGCTTGAAAACATAGCCCTGGAAAGTCTTTCAGCCTTAGCCCTCAAGCACAACCCTCTCTACGTGCCCTGAGAAGGCCCCCTCATCCCACAAAGGTATATATACAACACCTTTTTGAATGTTTCAACCCCAGTAACTTTTATCATGAATCCAGAGCCCTTGCCATCTGGAATCAAGTGTTTATCAGAAGATAAGAAAGTGATATATGTCCTTGGTCTGATAGAATATTTATTAATTCTCAACCCATTGTTAATTCCATTGAAGATAATTAGCAAAACCACAAAGTATTGCCTTGAGAACCCCCAACTATTTCCTTGAGAACCTTTCAAACTGAAAATTTCTTCAAAATTCTTGGACCCATTGCTTAATTAAGTAATTTATCTCCAACTTGCCTCCAGACTTAAGTGCTGTAATCAGCCTGTCACACCCATTCCCTTGTGTCAACCCCTTTTTTTAATCATAAGGACCCCATTTCTTCAAGGCTGTAAAGGGTAGAAGGTTCCCCCCTGAAGAGAGGTTTCTTAGGCTGCAAAAATACCCAGTTCTGTATAAAATTTGTCTCCTCTTTGAAATAATATTGGAAATCTTTTTTTCACCAAACCAACTCCAAACCTTGCACTTTCTCTTACTACATCATTACTTTTGAGCATTTTATGTGTTTTCTTGGAATTGTTATTATTCCAACACTAACATCACTTTCTTTAGCTAAAAGAAAGCAAGTTTCCTGGCATCATGAAACTGACAAGTTTGATATATTTAAGATGGAATTAGAAATGAATTTATGCAATAAAATCTTTATTTACCCTAATCCTCATGTAAATTTTCCACATGTTGAATTTTGCAAATTGATTTTAATTTTTTTTAATTACTGGAAATATATTCCAAGTTAATTCTATACTCATGTAAGGTGACTCTGTATTTTAGCAGGCGAATAATATTTATTCTTATTCTCATTTTTACTTTTGATTATTTCCAATTTTTATATATTAAAATATAATTTCCAAAGGAGTGTTTCTTAATTCCAGAAGGAAATGACTTTGATTATCCTTAAAAGATCAAATAATACAGAACGGTTCCTTTGTGAAATGCCAGGGATAAATTCAAACCTTTTAATTCACTAACTAATTCCTTTGTTCAATTAAGGTGTGTTTTGACAAATTCTCTTTTTCTAAATTAACACTTTTATTCACAGAAAGGCTTTAAAATAGAACTTTATTTGCTGATTACATGACTTTGCCATATTTTACCACCCCAGAAAGGTGTGTAAACTTCCAAAGGTGGTTCCAACATAAACACAGGTCTCAATACAAGAATTCAATGCTTGGAAGGCCTTTTTCAGGTTTTGAATCATTCATGGGGTGTGAAAACAAGCCCATTGATAGTGTTTCCATGTTATCAAGGGGATCTCTTGAGTGCTAAAGCACAAATTTTAAGGTTCATTGGATATTTAATATTTTTATTTCATTAAATTATGAAATTCTTTTTTGAGATATTTCCACAAATTTTGATTTGAATGATAAGATGGATATATGTGGAATTTGTGTACAATTTTGATATATTTGGTAAAAGTATATTTTTTCTCCATCAGAAACATTAATTTTTCTCCAAATAAATCAAGATTTAATTTTTCATCATTATTATCTTTATGAATGAAGTTTTTGTTTCAATATTTCAAAACCTTTGAATCCCCCTCATACAATGGATAAATTCAGAATTTCCCAATTTTTTTCCATCTTTGGTATGAAGTGTTGGAATACTGGATCATCTTTCCTTTATTTCTTTCATCTTTCCTGTATTCCTTTTTATCTAGTCATGTACCATCTTTCCTTTTCTTTTCTTATCTCTTTCCATCTTGTTTTTCTTTGTTTCTCATCTGGTTTCTCCCCCAAACACTTGTTCAGTGTGCGCACCCAACCATCTCTCTCTCTCAAATCACAGGCGCGCACACTCACATGTCACAAATTTCAACCGCCTGTACACTACCTGAGGAAAGATATTCAAGTCAGACTGGAGTTTTTCTCTCCTCATCCTTCTGTCTGACTCTCTATCTGTGTATTCTTGGGTGAGTAAAATTTCTCTCAAATTTTTTGCAATCTCTTCATTCTCATTTGTTCTTTTTTGTCATTTTATTTTCATCTCTCTCTGATATGAAACTCATCCTTTTGTCTGACTCTCTATCTGCGTATCCTTAGATCTCAATAGTTCATGAGCCCAGAGCCTACCTAAGCGTATACTTCCTTGCTGAAGAAACTTGAATAAGATGTGAATGCTTTCTGTAAGATCATCATCCCCTGTAAGCCTACCCTAAAATCACGGTTTCAATCCCCACACTTATCACACTTTCACCTGGGTATTGCTGTACCTATTTCTACATCACGTAGAAAGGGGGGGTGTTGAGGTTAAACCTGCCAACATGACTCATCACCACAGTATGGATACTGTGCAGTTGAACTTAGACCAGTAATACAAAACAACCCTGGCAGCCACAAGCGTCTGTAGCCTAGTTGGCAAAGGCAGCACTCTAGTATGTGTCTCAGTCTATCTGAGGTTGTGGTTTTGACTCCCACCAGACACATTTTCATTTTCACAGTCTCAACATGAAGTTATTCACATCCTACTCAAGATCTGTATTTTCAATCAATGAAATTAATTTTTGATATTTGATTTTTTTATTTTTTTAATTTATGAAGTTTTTGTTGGAAAATTTCACAATTTTGGAATTAGCCCCAAAAGAAAGGTATATTACCAATTGTTCAATATTTTTTATATTTTGATACAATGTTATTGAAATTCTTCCAGAAATTATTCTATGGGGAGAGAGTAAATTGAATTTTTTTAATTTTTCCTATTTTCATCAGATTAAATTAATTCTTTTCATAATGGAGCTCAAAATTCAATTATTTTCAAAAAGCTCATTTTTCTTGTATTTTTGAATCTCAAATTCACTACAGTTATGTCCATAACTGAATACTTTAAAAGTTATAGCCCAGACAGAGCTCATACAGGGTTTGGGACCTTATTTTAGCCCCTCAAGGCCCCAATAAATGTGCACAGGTCTCCATAGGCCCAATACATCCTAAGAATGCATTTCAATCACCCCAGGGTGCCCTTTGAATCTCCAAAGTTGTGTTTTACAACTTAAGGGAGCCCACTGAACCTTAAAAGGCATGGAAACCCTCAATGGGTGTTTTTTCCATCCCAGGCATCCCTTTGAACCTTAAAAAGGTGTTTTAAAACTTAAATGTCTGTATTAATTCCATTTTGAAATTGGCATGACCTTTTAAGGTGTAAAACCCTTCCTTGAGTGAGATAATCTCCCAAAGGCATGAGTTTTACAAAATAAATCCTATCATTATTTCATTGTTTTAAGTAGGGAGCTGCATGAATTTACCAAAGAAATCACTAAAATTATCCCTTCTCACAACAAAGGCCTGTATTTATGAAATCTGGCGGCAAAAACTCATCCTGGGACTTGGGAAAAGTTTTCAACAAAAGGGGAGAAATTTCTCAAACTAAGATGTTTATAATCAATAATTTCTGAATTATTTTCAAAGCTAGGCTTGGATATTTTCCATCATGAAATTTCGCGGGAATTTTTTTCAACTCCTTTTTGAAACTGATTCATTCCCTTCTTATTTTAGTTTTTTTTCCATTGTTTGATTTTATATATGGTGCTTCCACTGAGTTTTTTTGTTTCAACAACTGAGTGCTCCTTCTTTTTATACCACAGTTGGCAGGAGCTCAAAGCTGTGTGGAATTCAATCAACCACTGCTTGTCAGTTGTTGAAGCAATGGGGGTTTTTCATCAACTTTGCGGTTGAATATTTCAACTGAAGCTTCCAAGAGTTTTTTTTTCAATAAAAATATCAATTTAGTCATAATATTCATTAGAGTGACAATAGAAAAAAATATTTCTTGTTGATCTGAGTCAGTCAACAACTAGTTCAACACAATGACCCAACAAGATGGGATCCCCTTGGATTCTTTACCATCAACCAATTTCATCAGGCCTTGAACTATAGCTTGTTTCAGGAAAAGTGTCAGCCCTCCAATACCAGGAATCTTGCATTCCTTTAGCTACAGCAAGTGATGCAGTGATGGAATAACAATATTCCAAACAATAAACATGGAAAAAGCTCCAAAAGAATAAATATGGCAGGATCAGGTGCCAGTTTCATATTGGTTTTTTTATAAGGTTCTTTAATACATATTTTAAGAGGGGCAACATTTTTATAATTTATACAATGTTGGGGATTTTTATAGCAACCTCTCTTCAGGGGATAAACTTTGGACCGTGCAAGGACCCTGAAAACTTGGGGACCTCCCAAATAACTCAAGAAGGGAGCATTTTCCACTTAATATTAATAATTCCTGGGAAAAGAAGCACACAATCTAAGGTGGGAGGGTAACCACTCACTTCTTTGAGTGAACACACACAGGTTACCTGCAATTATTCACAGTTGAAGAATTTCATATCAAAGGTGGGGTAATTGATGATTTAGTTCAAAGAGAATATCAATGGTTTGGAATTTAATAATAAGTCAGAATAAGGAAATATATCACTTGCTTATATTTTATAAGCAGCTGATCATTGATTGCAGAGGTTCTTTATAATAACTAATGAATTCTGGGGTTGAAATAGCCAATAAAGGTCTGTATAAATAGCTTTTTGGGGTGGAAGGAGCCTCCTTAGGACACATAGAGAGTGTAGGGCTCACAGGCTAAGGCTATCAAGCCATCCAAAGCAAGTTTAGCACTTCCTTTTGGTGCTGTCAATCAGCAGACCCTAGATCTGCAGGAATTGTACAATATTTGAGCTGTAGGATCTGTTATTATGTTAATGTTTCATTTTAGTGATTCTGCATTCATCTCTTATTTGTACTGTTATTATTTGACTAAAGTGATCAGTAGTGGGTGCTTATTAATTTTCAATCACCTGATTATCACTTTGATGATTTTATGAATGATTTTATAACAACTTCCAGATATTTGTTGTGTGAGATTTGAACTTCTGGATCTGTTTATGTTCTGGTGATCCTTAATTTTTTTTTCAAATTATAGTACTTTTAAATTTTATTTCTTATAATTTCATTTTATAAGTCATATTTTTAAATCATCTACCAGGCATGTGTCACATTTAAATATGCATGGGTGATTCAACTGGGTTGTGGCTGTCTGGTGCAGTGCCTGGTTGACGCGGTGAAGTCTTGTGGATCAAAGGCACACAGATCAGATCAGCTGCATGCAGGAGTTAGATCTGCTGAACATGAGACCTTTTGCACCTCTTGCAAGTGGGTTCTCTGCCTTACTCAAGTTGCATGTGGGAATCTTGATGTTGGCTGTACCTGTCCAGTTATGTGTGCAGCTACTGTGGGGATGCAGGGATGCGCATGGGAATTTTGACAAAACACTATTCTGCATTTAGCTTCTGAAATATACACAAAACCTCAGTTTTGACTAAATTTTAGGTGTGAAACCCATATTTGACAATGTATCTGAAATATTAAAATGGACAAAAAGTTCAACAGTGGTGTTTTTGTTGAGGATGTATTCCCTGTAGAGGGAAATAAATGTGCAAATATTTTCTTTATCAATCCAAATCCATTACCAAAGGAAAGAGGAGAAAATTTGGATCATGATGGAAAAATGAATTATATCAATATGTTTATTAACGTCAAAGTTATTAAAGATTCATTTCCTGTGGAACATAACACAGGAATGTCACAGAGACATAGTCTCAGTCCAGCGAATCAAGAAGAGGAGCAGGATGATAGCTCCAATGAAGAAATGAAAAGAAAGAGAATAGATGCAACACACCTTTTAATTAAGAATGAAATGAATAAAGTAAATGATGAAAAGAAAGCGTACCAAGAAAAGAAAATAAAGTTACCCAAAGCTTTCAGGTTCACCGCTATCCCAGCAGTGACACCAAGAAAAAGAATATTGCACTCCAAGAGTAATTTGAATAAGATCAGCAGGACCATCAATGCAATTTAACATTTCAATTTCATAGCAGTCCCTTGTTTTACTCCAAAGAAAAGGGTGATACATATTGCTTTAAAATTGAAGAGGAAGAAAGCAAGATTGCTTTCATCCCCATGTTGTAAATAATTTTTATCTTGTGTTCATCTTGTATTTCCAGTTTTTTGATGAGAGGTCTCTTCACTATAAAAGACCCTCTCATCCCCCTCATGATTTGTATCTACTCACTCATACATTTGTTCATCCCACATACACATTCATTCACTTTTTTTATCTTGTCAATCAATATTAATAGTTTTTTATTATCAACTAATCTACCAACCAAACCGCTAATTGCAATAGCTGTGACTTTTGGGTCATTTTTGTTAATTTTTTTTAAAATATGAAGGAGTTAGATTTTAAGGGTGAGATCAGTGAGTGAACCTACTTAGTTTTGTGTGGGGGATCCATTTCTGTAATAATATATATGGATTTACTAACCCTGATTTTTTTTATTGATAATTTTGCTTATTGTTTTTATTTAGTTACTTTCACAGATTGCTCTGTAAATATTAGCAAGCTGACAACAAGCAGAAGTTTAATACCCAATAAAACTTACTTGATAAAGCATACTTCAATATTTTTATTCTTATTTATGAAGATGATATAAATCAATTCATATTTTTCTTTTTCTCACTTTGTAATCTTAGATTCCTTTTTTGATTCATTTATTTATTCATCAAATAGTACAGCTTTTCATTCTATGAAAAATTTCTACATTAACCAATATCATTTACAGAAACAGCTACATGAATTGAACAATTTGAGGTCAAGGTTTTATGTTATTGTACATAATTTGTTTTTTTTCAAATGAATAAATTTTATGTATATTTATCTACTCATTTTTTTTATACACCAAATTGGATGCTTCAAACAAGCTAAGATTAAGAAGAGGAAAAACTTTTTTTGCTCCAAAATTCTCTGAATTTTATATCATGGTGTCCTATACCATTGTATATTACCAATCTCATGAAAAATTTTCAGAGTGAAGAAAATTTCTGCTGCACTTCAGATTAAGTTTTAGAAAATATTAATTTTTTTATTTAAGATGGTTAATGAAATTTTCAGTGTTATTGGAAATTCAAAGAAAAATACAACAAACATTCAAGCTAAATCTATAAAAAAAGAAATTTAAGCTTTAGGCTAGATATTTGTTGAATCAGCGGATAAAGTATAAGTTCCAGTGCCAAGCTGGCTTTTTTTTCCAAATTTTATTAAATGAATTAGGTTCCAGACCAGTTTGAGGGAATTTTACGATGGTGGAAACTTGAAGTATTAGTGTTCCATTTCATGAATATATCCGGTACTAGCAGGAAAAAAAGTCTCTTTGCTATTGAGGGACCTGGTTAGGGCGTAGAATGAATTAAATCATATGCAAGTCATATTTCTTTTCTTTTTTTATTTCGTATGTATTCAAAAAGATATCCGGACAGACAATCAACCTAGTTGATGTTTCACTCACCCGAATCAAACTCCTTGTAGTTGTGGAAATTAACGATATCATTTGCGTCCGAGTTCAATGATCTGAAGCTTCAGATTTCAACAAGTTCAACATGAGGTGGGCATCATTCTCATTCTTCTCAAAGGAGGTCAGGCGAGCACCACTTGGGATGGGACGCGCTGAATCGGCCCCCTCGGTAGCCTGGGTTGAAACTGGTAATGAGTAGATGACCTGCAAGTTGCAAAGGGCGTGCAAAGTCATCATAACGAGTGCTTTCATGAACATTGTTGATTTCATTTTAGTTTCGACCGGAAGCGAAAATTTGTAACTGATCGGTGCACTAATTCCGCGTTAATGGCAAATGGTGAACCAGTGGTGAAAGCCAAAGACCTTTCGAGTAAAACGAAGGCTGTAATTGAAGTAATCAGAGCCTGCCTGACCAAAAATTGTGCACAACACGCGACTTCAGGGGACACTGTAAAGTATGCTGTTAACAAAGAAAATGATAGGTATGTTCAGCATCACCCTGGGTGTCTTTCCAAAGGAGCGACTCAATAGAGCTGGTGCTTGGTAATTGGTTGGCCCCAAGAAGAGTTTTGGAGTTTTTACGCACTTGATGTATATATTAGTCGGGTTATCCCGGAGGCTTAAGGAGAAGGGGAATTCGGATTAGTTTAATATTTTGGACGAGGATGGGGAGACTAGGTGCAAGCGAGCATATTTATGCCATCCACCCATACAGCTTGGCAGATGCGGGTAGTCTCAGAAACTCCCAGTTGCTAGGTGTTAACCACTAATCAGGCCCCGTAACTCAGAGCCCGAAGCAAACTTAATGGCCCGCTAGAGTTTTTTCGTGGTCGTCAACCAATTACAGTGCTCCCAGGGAACTTGACTGCTCGAATGTAGCGTTTTGAAATCGTCACACCCTCTTGACCAAATTATTGTCGCAATCATTCCGATGTATTGGTTGACGATGCCTTCGATGTTTAGCCTTCTCGGGGACCAACTGTTAGCCTGATAAATCAAATAGCGCAATGCTGAGATATTTTTGAAGATTGATGTCATCGGTTTGGCTTGAATGAACTTCATACAAGCTCATTATTTTTTGATTTACTCCGAATCTGCCAACAACTTGGTCCTCCTAGTCACAAGGGATATATCGCAGGACCCCCAGCTTCCCGGTAACCTGGATTCATTTGCTAGATTGAGCAACTCATTCGCTCAGTTAACGATGGATTTGTTTACAGCAGATTAGGATTGTGATGTCAGATGGTCGGTTAGTACGACCATCAGTGTATGCCGTGAGGCCCTTGTGTAGGTCGGTTTGAGTAATGACATCCGGGCCGTGGTCCTCGCCAAGTTAAACAAAACGGATTTCAAGAATTGAATGAGTTCGTATTCACGCATGATAATTTGTCGGGGTCTGTTAAATTTACTGTCCAGTTGCTATCCCAACTCCCCTTGGGCCCCGCGAGCTGCGTTGGAGTGAGGACTAATAAGTTTTGTTATGTGTTATGCGTTATCAAACTACCCAAATGTATGTCACGGTCGAGATGTCACATATCTGTGACAATTGTATATACTATTTCTATCCGCGCGCGACCCAATTGGAATATACATAAAGGATTCTGACTCCTATCATCCTACAGGTTAAAAGCCGGCTCATCGAAACGAGCAACGACTAGCATTTTTTTTGTTTTATGGTCCCACGGCGCGGACGATCGAGACCAGGACGACCAGGGGTTGACTACACCAGCGAAGACAACATACAAACGAACGAACAAGCGGCGAGCGACGGTGAAAGTATTATTGCGAGCGAACCTACCAGAATGGTCGACACGGTGGAATCAAAAGGGACGGTAATGCGAGCAGGGTCTTTCGAAACAACGGTAAAAGCAAGATTTATGTCTAACCCGACCGAGTACGTTTCAACGGTGGAAAGATTGAAGCGGGATGGAAGCAACATCGACAAATGGATCGAGGGGATCAATACCATCGGATTGCTGGTTTTTGGTATCAACGAGTTTACCCATGATATGGCAAACCTACGAGCATTAAACAAAAACAAGAGTGTTGTTGTCCGAGTGTTTTTCATCTTGACTATCAATCGTGAACTTTGTCCCTTAATTGCGAAGGATAATACAGCGGCGGGGGCTTTCGAAACAATTAAAAAGAATTTTCAATTGTTGACGCGTACCCGCCAGATCAAACTGTGGGATGAGTTATTTTACAAGCTAACGACGATGGACGGGAGCATCTCATCTCATCTCAGCCGCATCTCAAATGTTTTTATCAAATTAGGACGACTTGGGACGCCTGTCCCGGATTTGTGTGTATTGTTAGTTATGCAGGTGCTTACGCCACCCCCTCCTGGTACTTCTCAAACTCAAATCCTACAGAGCGTAGGCCCTCAGCTTGAACGCATCAACAAACCCTTGGCTGCCAATACACAATCAATCCTCACATCTTATTACACCAAGATCACGAGAGGGAACTCGTCCGACAACCCTTATGCCGTTGCAGCTGTGAATCCGTGGGCTTGGCCCGAGCCTGATTGCCCTTGTCGTCAAGATTGTCCCCAGCCTCATGACCCACAACGTCCTCCCGGTACTCGTGCCGCTCGTTGACAACCGACTGCCGCCGATATACAGGCGGCCCAAACCGTTATAACAAATGGTAACCGCCCTGTACCGGCTGACGTCCGTGCCAGGGTTGGCGGCACCTGCGTCTACTGTAACTCCCCCGACCACTGGCGGGGCGACTGTCCGATCCTCCGTTTGGACGCCCAACTTCCTCCTCCAAATGTCCCAAATCTTTCGACCTCAAATGCTCCCCACCTGCGGTATCCTCCGAACCAAACGCCCAACCCATTCCGCCCGAACAGAGTACATGCCGTGGCGGGACCTGATCAATTGGTGACCAATGAGGCTTGCCCCGAGACTTGCGCGGTCCAATCAGTGACGGCTCCCAACACTCTAGTGCTAGACTCAGGGGCGACCTCAACGGTGAGCGGTTGTTTTTCCTCTTTCGTTTCTTTCTCTTCTTTCTCTTCTCCTCTCCCATTAACTCTCGCGGATCCTCACGCCGAGATGCTTGCGATCGGCAGGGGGACAATACAACTGACGGCGGCCAGGTCTGGGGACCATGGGGCCCCGTTACTGAGTGACGTTTTATACTGCCCTCGGATGAGCGGTACCCTCCTGTCTCTTGGTCACCTAGTCAACACCGGTTATTGCCCCACTTTCGTCGGCAACGACATCTCTCTTATCTCTTCTTCTTCTTGGCTTCTGGCTTCCTACTGTAATTGTACCTGGACTGTGACCTATTCTTCTTCTGCCTCTCCCTCACATTCCCCCGTTCTTCCCTGTCTCCGTTCTGTTTCTATTCCTCCCCTTTCCCTTTCCCCCCTTCCTTATATCTCTCCCTCTTATTTCTATCACTGCGCACTTGGTCATGTCTTGGATCATGTGGTCAAAGCCTACCTCTGTAAATTTGTCGCTTTGTTTGACATAAAGTCTTGGGCGCCTTTCTTCTGCAAATCTTGCAAAACGGCGAAGAGCGTTTGATGGCGCAAAGCTCTTCCTGAAACGATCCCTCTGGAAAAACCCCTCAACCTCCTCGGCCCCCTTCCAACCGACATATCCGGCAATTGCTACCTCCTAACGATTTGGGATCACCTTTCCACATTCATCTTTGTACACGCGTTTAAACTCCAATCCAAGGTTCCCAAGCTCCTTCTAAGGACCGTTACGTATCTAAAGAATCGCCTTGGTAGAGCGCCTACCCACATTTGGTCGGAAAATGCAAAGGAGTATCACTCAAATACTCTGGACGACCAGCTCTCTACGATTGGTTTGAAGCTCATTTTCACTTCCCCATACACGCCCGAGCAAAACGGTGAGGCGGAAAAGGTAAATTCGACGCTGGGTGACATGGCTAGGACTATGCTCACCTACGCCCGTTTGCCCAATTGTTTTTGGTCTTTTGCTTATTGGCAAACCTGTTTCCTCCATAATCACCTCACAAATTCACGTTCCAGCCCTAAGACACCTTCTGAGATACTCTACGACACATCCGACAAGGCCATCACGTTCCACCCATTCGGCTCCATAGCACTTGCGCTTATCCCAAAGGAGAAACGTCTGAAACTTGATGACCAAGCAAGGAAGATGGTGTTTCTGGGCTATCAGGACGACCAGCGAGGTTTCCTCTTCTGGGATGTTGATGAGAAGGCCTTGTTTTATACCAACGTTGCCAAGTTTCCAGACTCTCAACCTACCCCTTTTGTTGCAATACCAACCCCGATGGACGCAATCGATCCTTGTTTACAGGCAGTTGATCTGCGCCTGGGTGAATTTCCTAGCAAAGAGATCTTTGCCAAGCAAGACCGTCAAATCAACCAAATCCCCGCGTGCCCCGATCTTGATCTACCCACATCTATCGGCCACGCCCTTTCCGGTCCTATGCGAGAAACGTGGTTGGCGCCTACCACCGCGGAGATGGATCAACTATTTGATATGGGAGTGTGGACTCCTGTGAAGCGCGAACCTGGCATGAAAGTTATTGGGGCGAAGTATGTATTTTCCATCAAGCGAGCTCCCGACGGTTCCATCACCACACCAAAGACGCGGTACATAGCGAAAGGGTTTTGTCAACGCCTCGGCATTGATTGTTACAAAACATTTGCCCCTACAGCTTCCCTATCTTTGCTTTGACTCATACTGGCAGTAGCGATCTCAAATGGATGGTTGATCCAGAGTTTCAACGTTTCGGCGGCTTACCTCCACTCCCCGATCGAAGAAACGGTTTACGTTGAACCGCCCGTGCATATACGACCCAAACTCGAGGGCCAGGTAATGCTTTTGAAGAAGTCCTTGTATGGTACAAGACAGGCGGCGCGATTTTGGTGGATCTTTTTCAAAGAGACCCTGGCAGATCTTGGTTTCAACGGCGGATCCATTGAGCAAACGGTCTATATATATAGGAGGGAAGACAAGGTGGTGGCGATTTGGTTACATGTAGATGATGGATTGGTGGTTGCAAATGATGGTGGAATTTTGGCGAATCTCCAAGAGCGCATGGCATCGAAGGTATGGTTGAAATGGGACAAAAAATGCGATCAAATTGTTGGTATAAATCGGGAACGACGGGAGGGTAACTTGCTCCTCGATCAGGCGCTATTGGCGAGGCAAATCATATCAAAATGGGAACAGTCCGACCGACCTAGACTCATATCCGCGACCACAACGCTACCCGATACACCCCTTGCCACCAACGATTCAACCGAAGCAATTGATGTTCAACTGTACCAATTGTATGTAGGGTCCATCAACTACCTCGCTTTAGGTACTTGCCCGGACCTATTGTTTGCCGTCAACTACCTCTCACGTTTTAGTAAATGCCCGGATGCCCACCACTGGGCTGCACTCAAACACTTGGTCCGCTACATTTTGTCTACGGTTGACAAGCATTTGGTGTTTTGGCCTAAACCCACAGGGTTACAATTATGGGTGGATGCGGACTGGGGGGGTGAATACCATTGCTCAACTTCCGGTTTCATCATCTTACTGGACGATTGCCCTGTGGCTTGGGCGTCAAAGCGTCAGAAGACGGTAGCTACTTCTACCTGCAACGCAGAATTCATCTCACTGGGTTTGGCTGTCGAATTCTTTGTGCCCATCCATTCAATGGTCGCCAACCTCGGGTCCTCTACAAGATCTACACTCTATTGCGATAACCGCGGCGCGGTCCTGGTGGCAAAAGACAATGGCTCAAGATCCAAAATGAGACACATTGCTTGGAATTTCTTTTTTGTTAATGATGTTATTAGGAGCTTAAAATTAGATATACAGTGGGTAGATACAAAAGCGCAGTTGGCTGATGTTATGACAAAGAGACTCGGCGCGCAAAAACAAATTGTATTTTGTGATCGTTTCTTTTCTTCTTGATTGGTTAGTTTGTGGGGGGGTGTTATGTGTTATGCGTTATCAAACTACCCAAATGTATGCCACGGTCGAGATGTCACATATCTGTGACAATTGTATATACTATTTCTATCCGCGCGCGACCCAATTGGAATATACATAAAGGATTCTGACTCCTATCATCCTACAAGTTTGAGAGCTGCTATCAGTTGCCAGAAAAATGCGGACAGCCTTGAGCAAAAACCGGACGCGCGCGGCTAAAATCGAGCTCATGAGATTTCCTGTGACAGGTCGCCTGTATCAGGCTTCCCGTCCGGGTTTTTCTCAAACCGGTCAGGAGGCCGGGCTACTGCTTCGGCTCCATCGACCAACCCTCATCGCCTCGACTCCATCAACCAACCCATCAACTCAAAGTAAAATCGATGAAAGTTTCATTCGCCAATAAACCAAGCTTCACCGGACGGTCGGCAGCATGATCTAGATGGATGGAGACACGAGGTGCGGCAGGATTTGACAAGCCATCAGGCTTGTTGAAGGAGTTCAGAGGGCTCCTTCTGCTCGTCAACAGATTGACCGACCGCTTGCTCGTGGCTGTCCAGCCTTCCGCCTGGACAACCCAATCGGGTCCCATCTGGCAAGGATGACCGTCGTGATCTTCAACGGTTGCAGGCTGAGTTTCTTGGATGCCAGAGTTTTTTGGGGGCCCCTTTTCAATCGGACTTGAGTCGAGATGTTGATCGGCCGATGAGCGAGAGGATAGAGCCAACCTGGACGACCCTGGTGGGTTCCAAAGAGCGTCATCCGAGCTAAGGTGATGGTCATCATCCAAGGGAGTACCCAAGCCCTCTGAGAAGGCTTTGGCGGACAATTGTTTGCTACCCAAGTTGGTCAGAGGGGGAGTGTCTGGGGACTGATGACCGTTGGTCCTCGACCCTCGACAAGTGGAAAGGTGGGCCTTGGTCATACACACAATAATTGACAGAGGTTGGCTAGATTATAAAGCTTGATTTGTTATAAAATTTTTCGGGGCCTCTTTTGTCGTTAAATTCTACTTCAAAAAAAGTTGTCCACCAAAATTAAAATGTGGACATATTATGGTTAAAAATAGGACAGGAAAAAGAAGAAGCCGGACAACTCATTCCGAATGACTGACCGGCTTAGCTTAAATTGAGGAAACAAAAAGGGGGACAAAAAAAAGAAAAAAGAGGACAAAAAAAAATAGAACAAATATTCTGAACAAGAGGACAAAATCCATGAAAAATGTGGACACTTTTCTGGCAACTGATAGTACTTAGTTGATGTATATTTCAGGAGGCCGTGTGGTCATATATATTATGTACAGTTTTTGCCTATATGTGATATAGTATGTGAAACTTATTGTATGTAATAAGGATATATAGTGTGTATATATGAGTTCTTGTTGTTTATATGGAAAGCTATGTTTGTACTATCAGTTTCAAGAAAACTGCCCTGTTTTTTCATAATTCTTGTCTAAATTTTCAGATTTTTTGTCCTCTGTTATATTTTATTTATCCTACTGTTTCAATTTATTTTCCTATATTAAATTTTTATGTCCTCCTTTTTAATATTTATGTCCTTCAATAAAAAAAATGTGTCCTTGCCATAAAAAAAGGATGTCCAGACTTATAATGTTTTTGTCCTGAATTTTCAGGTTTTCTGTCCGCCTGTTAATTTTTCCAGACAAGATTTTTTGATTGGAAAAGTTGAGTATAAAAAATAGGGCAATTTTCATTTTGCAACCCTACGCGGCTTGTTCACAATGCAAATCAGGTTTTGTGGCGTGGTTTTCAACCAATTTCAGTAGTATAAGGCCGCTCACAACCCATTTCAGTTGTGGACGGCCACTCAGAACCTGTTGGTGGTGGGCAAAAAAAAAAGAAAAGAAAAGAAAAGACAAGGGATAAAAATAAATTGAAATAAAATGAAATAAAATAAAATGAATTTAAAAAAATAAAAAATTGAACAAATAAAATGAAACAATAAATTGAACAAAAAAATAAAACAAAACAAAAACACCAAAAAAAGGAAAAAAATCAAAAAATTTGAACAAAAAAATATGGAAATTCTAAAATGGGCCATGAATAACAATGAAAGATTCTATGTACCAGCCCTAAAGAAAAAACACCCATAATTAAATAAATGTTTTTGGTATTTTTACACCAGCCCTAAAGTAAAAAGGCCAAAAAATACAAGTTCAACTTGTTTCAAGCTGATCCAATGTGGTGGACTTGTATCAAGCCCACCTCAATGGACCAGCCCTAAATAAAAAACACCAAAAGTGTCAGCTTGCTACTATTGCAGAGCAAGCTGCAAAAGTAACAAAAATAACATAAAAATAATAATAATACAATTAACCTAAGAAGGAGTAGGAAAACCAAAAAAATTATTACAGAAATGGGTTCTCCACCCAAAATTAGGTAGGGTCTCTCCCTGACCCCACCCTTGAAATCCAACTCCTTATATTTTTAAATAATTAAGGAAAGAAAAACCAAAATACTACGGCTCCATTATTGAGCTTTTTTGGCAAATTAAATATTTCACACACATTGTCACGTATTGGTTTCACACCTAAAATTCAGTCAGAATTGAGGTGTTGTGTATATTTTAGGAGTTACGGGCGGAAATGTGTTTTGTCACAATTCCCGCACGCAGCCGCGGCAGCCAATGCACCCACACGTGGCTGAGATATAGCCCTGTCACTCCGTCGAGGTTGTGTACGCAGCCCTGGGCCTCTGACAAGTACGCAGCCACAGGACTAGGGGTTGACAGAGTGACAGGCGGCCTGAGAGGCTCAGGTACTGCGTAAACATGCTACAACCTACACGGGAACATTCTACATATGTAATACATGCTCCTGTGGATAGTAGAAAGGCTAAAAATATATAATATTATATAAAAATACATAAATAATCCTTATACGTATTTTTTATTTATTATAGTTCAAAGTACCAAGAATGTCGAAAATAAGACAATGACAAATTCTAAAAATATATTAAAATACTTTAATATACTTTTATGAGAATTTCTAGACATCAATATCTTTGTGTCATACTAAGAAAACTAATTATGTAAAAATATTACATGAGTTCACATGACTTATATTTTTAAGTAATTATACTAGTAAATCAACTGGAACTCGAAAATAAGGATTAAAATCAATATTATGACTTTTACTCCAGTTATATAATACATAATGAGAACTTACCTGAAATCAAGATGTCCCTAGAAATCTCTATTTATATAATTATTAAATTACTGGGAACATTCACTAAGGATAATTAATTAAATAATACATAAATATGACAGATTAGTGTTATTCACACGTCCTAATGCCTATTATAAAGCGGAATAATTCCCATACCCTGAGGAATTAGATGCTACCCGTGCTATAGCACCAAGAACACATGACAGGCTACCCCTGGTTACTCTTCTAGCCTTATTGTCTGTCCCTTTGAGCACCTAAAACCCTCAGAAGCACAATATTTGGACTCCAAAAGCTATAAATAAAGAGCTCTTTTGAGGATATTGATGGGCAGAGACCCAGTTATATTCATATCCAGGCACCGTGCCAAGGTAATTAAGAACTTATAAGAGATAAGTAAGTGATTTATGGCAATTTCTGATCAATAAATATCCATCCTCAACCTCTTTTTATCAATTAAAACTGCTGAACAACCTTATAACCCCAGTATACAGGTTTAACCCATCAGTACACGTCTCAAACAGATACCCAGAGGATTTAATAATATACCAGTAAGTTGTATTATCCTTTCTCTGTGGTGGTAGCTTGGCTACAAGGCCCTGCCACTCTACTGTGTATTTTATATACATATTATCTTTGGGTAAAATATTCTTGAAACTAAAGAGCCCAAAGTAACCAGGACTACGTGTTCTCATACTGAAATCCCTGAAGAGAGGTGTTAAAGATCCCCAATATAATTGTGGCCCCTTTATAAAAATATTTAATAATCAATCTATTCATATTGATTTAAAACAATAAACAATAAACAAACCACTTAAACTTGCAATAAGCTTAATCCAAATATTTTACGGTGTGGTGTCGTGTTTATAACCCCGGATCAAGAGCTGCGTTGCGGGCTGCGCGCTCAGCAGTTTTGTAGGTCAGGCTCAGCATCTGGCGTGCGCGTGGTCTCAGCAGTGCCTGCAGCGGGCTCAGCAGCAGGGGCTGCGGGGCTCAGCACCAGGTATGGGTCAGGCCTACCTCAGGTGGCGCCGGACCGCGACCCGCCCGGAAGAAGCGGACCAAGTGATGGAGCCGGCTCAACCAAGCTTGCGGGTGGCTAGTCCAGAAGGCCAGGGCAGGGCGATCATGGGCTATACGCGCTGGGGAGGCCCGCGCGGGCATAAGCGTGGGCCGACCCGCGGATCGCGGGATTTGCAGACGGCGCGGACAGAAACACGGGGGGCTCCAAGTAGGGCGCGGTGGAGGGCCGCGCCATGACAAGGACAAACCGGGCTACGTTAATACCAAAGGGCGCGGGTGATGGCAAGGGATGGAGGGATAGGGTTGGGCTAGGGTTCTGCAGCTTAGGGTTGTATTTCATCACTTGTTCTTGTTGTTTGTGGTTGTACTTAGGCTAGGGTTGAGGGGGGGACTTAAGACCTCACCCTCAACTATGGGTTGGGGAGAATCATCATCTTAGGGATTGTGGAAGGAAGGAATTTCATCATATCATCACTCTCTCTTCTTAAAAACTCATTGCGCCCAATGATCTTACAGACACTAGACCAATAATTTCCAGAACTCAGGACAACTTGCAAAGGTAACTCTTCTTAAGTTTCCACATCTGGGGGTCTGGCCGGGAAATCACCTTTTGTCTCAGTCTCTTGAAGATAGCGTACGCGATGTTGCCAACAACTACTCCAGGATCAACCAATCCGCCCCCATTTCCCCCCGGGCAGGAGTCGGCGGACTGACACCTCCCCCTCCTCCAACCACTCGGACCGGAAGCTTTGCCCCCCCTTGGTCGGAGCCTCCGGAGGCGGCCAAGGCCCCA
The DNA here is from genome assembly GCA_025617555.3 of Puccinia polysora. Classification (NCBI taxonomy): domain Eukaryota; kingdom Fungi; phylum Basidiomycota; class Pucciniomycetes; order Pucciniales; family Pucciniaceae; genus Puccinia; species Puccinia polysora. The sequence goes on along the minus strand of CM062635.1, from coordinate 29,435,223 downwards.
CGGCGGGTATGGCTTAGGCCGCAGAAATTCCCCCATCTTCAATTCTACACTGCCGATATTGGGCGTTTTCTTGCAAGGTTCGAGGATATCGCGGACTCCGAAAACGCAACAAGCAAGGACAAGGTCCGCACCCTCGTTCTCTTCATCACGGACAAAAGTAAGCTGCGGGATGTGGAGGATATGGCAGGTTATGAGGCTCGGGACTGGATTAGGCTCCAGGGCGAGATGATGGCAAGGTGGGGGAAGCGAGAACCCCTCTTTCGGGAAACGGATTTTGAGCGGGCGGCAGCGGATGCGATCTCGCGAGGTGGGGTGCGGACGTGGAACAATTTGTCCAAGTACAAATATCTGTTCGACCGTATCTATAGTTATTTAGTGAAGAAACAGGTGGTGGCGGGTCAGACGGGAGCGATGAAACGGGCGTTCTTGGGCGGGCTTGCACCACAACTTTGCGCGCGGGTTCAGCGGCACCTCTTCGAGCACGGGATGGTATTGCGGTTGGTGGACCAGAGTGTTATCCTTCTCCCGGACCTGAGGGCGATCAACGGGGCAGTAGAGAGCAAGATCGATCTGGAGGAACTGATTGAGGACACGGCTAGGGCGTTCCCGTCAGCCTTGAAGAGACCAGCGGCTTCCTCAGCCCCGCCTCCAGCGCAGGGACTACACGCAGGCCCATCCACAACGAGTCGGCCGGGTACAATGGAGGTACTGGTGAATGAAATGATGGACATGCTGAAGGATCTGCGGATACTCCTCAATCGGGTAACGGCGCAGCCAACGGCACAGCCCGCGGCCCAGCCAACAATCCAGTCAATGGCTCCGCCCCCGCCCCCTTGGCGCGATGAGCCGCCCCACGTGGGGGGGGTCCTCGGCCTGGTAGCGGACCCTTGGGAGGGTTCTTGGCCCAAATCTGTACATATTGTGGCGACAGGAGACATTGGAGGTCAGGTTGCGCGGAGTTGACCAGGGATATGGACAAGGGATTGGTCCGCGCGTCCGGATCAACTTTCATATTCCCAACGGGTGAGCCGGTAAGTCTTGGGCCCGACCACCCGTCCCCATTGGACCAGGTCAGGACAAGAGCGCAGTATGCAGGGGCTGCTTGGGTGTTGCTTGGAATCGTCACCGGGCCCAGCACGTGGCGAGCTCCGCGAGTGGAGGCAGAGGTTAGGGTGTTGGCGGCGGACAAGCGAATCTTATCAGAGAAGATGGAGGTAGACGTGAAGGAGCGGCTGACAACTCAAGCGCCGAAGACTGGTGCGCAAGGACCGTTGGGCGACACGCCGCCGGCCGGCTGCGGAGGAAGAAGGAAGGCTGCGGAAGTGGTGTGGCGGGTGATGGGGAGCAAGATGCCAGTTCCTCTCACGCTACGGGAGCTGGCCGCGGTCTCTCCGGTGGTCGTCGAAGAGATTGTGCAGGCTCTAAGGGAGTACAGGCGCGGCAGGGTTCCGGCAACGGTGCAGCGCCTGAACGCGGTGGAGGAGGGGGGGAACGCGAGCCGTGCCCACCCAAGGCCTTGTTGGTCCCGCTTGCCTACGTCTTGATGAAGATCGCGGATTGGAAGGTGTGGGAAATGGTGGACAGCGGGTCAATGGTTAACTTGCTCCCGTCGAAATTGGTAGACGAGTTGGGGTTGGTCCGGAGGAAGTGCGCCATGGGATTGCGGGCGCTCAACAGTGGAGAGTGTTGGGTGGACGGGGTGGTGGAAGGAGAAGAGGTGGAGGTCGCGAAGGTCCGTAAGCCGCTGTCATTCCTTTCGGTGGAGTGCGGCGACGTGATTTTGGGTCGACCGTTTATGTTTGGGTTCCGGGCCCAGATGGCGTTCAACGAGGAGGAAGGGACGGAGGCGCTGATGGTAGAGGACGCATCCGGGGCCAAGTTTGAGACAACAATCTCCGACCACAGGAAAGGGAAGTGGGTGCGGTCGGCGGCGGCTGGTGAGGAGATGGAATCCGACGGGGGGAACGGCTGCAAGGGCGGCCTCACGGGGGATTTTGCCTAGTCAACCGCGGCAACCGCCCGGGACAGGCTCCGGTCTCGCGCGGGCGGCCGAATAGGGAGGAGCAGGGGGTGGAGGGAAGCGCGCGGAGGGCGCGGGCGGCAGAAGTAAGTTCTTTTCCTCAGTATGCGTCACCGGGAGGTACCGCGTTTCAAAAACCCTACCATAGTGCCACGCTCGTGAGCAAAGGCAAAAGCCGCGGGTTGATTGTTGCCAGGATCCATGAAAACAACGACGGACGCGTGCGGATGGTTAGGTGTAACGCGGGGCGGTATAAGCCTGTGGCACGAAAGGTCCGGCCTCGGAACAAACCGATGCCGCAGGGGCTGAACGGGCCCCTGAGACCAATCATCTGGTCTTGGGATCCCTGGGTAAGTCCATTGAAGACATTGGGGTGGGTAACCCAGTCAGAGCGGATCATGGATGAAAGGATCGAGGCGCTTAACTTTGGGCCGGTGGGGTGGTTGAGTGCGGAGGAAAAGGATTTGCTGGCATTGGTGTTGGTGCTTTGCGAGAAGGCCCTCGCCTTTGGGCCGGACGAGCGCGGATTGTTGAAAAGAGGAATTGGCGACCCCTACGTAATCCCCACGGTGCCGCACAAACCCTGGAAAATCAAGCCAATTCCGATTCCCCGGTCCGTACGGGAGCCCTTTCTGGAGCTGGTTTGGGAGAGCGTTAGAACGGGTTTGTACAAGCAGTCCACATCAAGCTACTCTAGCCCAATCTTCGCAGTGGTTAAGCAGGACGGGAAGTCGCTGAGGATCGTCCATGACCTGCAGCGGCTGAATTCATTCACCATCCGGGATGCGGGATTGCCGCCGCGGGTGGACAAATTCTTGGAATCAATGGCGGGGCGCGCGTGTTATGGACTGGTCAATGTGATGGGGGGGTACAATCAGTGGGAGCTCCACCCCAAATCGCGGCCGTTGACCGCGTTCAAAACAGGGCTGGGACAAATGCAGTTGATGCGGCTGCCGCAGGGCGCGACGAACTTGGTGGCAGTTTACCAGGCTCAGATGATGTGGATACTACGGGAAAACATCCCGGAGGGGGCTCTGATCTTCATTGACAATGCGGGGATCAAGGGGCCGAAGACGGACTACGGGGGCGCGGTGTTGGAGGAAGCCCCAAGGATTTGCCGCTTTGTCTGGGAATACGCAAGAATGTTGGAGCAGATCTTGTTCCAAATTGAGGAGGCGGGGATTACGGTGTCAGGGAGTAAGTTGGCGGTTTGCGTTCCGGCGCTGGAGGTGCTGGGACACGTGGTGGGCGCCGACGGCCGGAGGATCGCGGAGAAGAAACGGAATAAAGTCCTTGAATGGCCGACTCCACGGACGCCTTTGCATATCCTCCAGTTTTTGGGGCTGTGCAGCTACGTCCGCATGTTCATTGAGCGGTTCGCGGAGGTGGCGAGTCCGCTGCGGGCACTTACGCGTAAGGGTGCGGCGTGGGAGTGGACGGCGGGGTGTGAAGCTGCCTTTGCAAAGCTCAAGGAGATTGTGGGGGGCGACATCGTCCTCCGGGACCTCAACTATGAATTGGGAGGGATCCGCCTGGCCGTCAACTCTAGCGAACTTGGCGCGGGAGGCGTTCTGACGCAGGAGGAGGATGGTAAGGATAGGCCGGTTCTTTATGAATCCATGACCTTCACCGCGACGGAAAGTTGGTATTTGCAACCAAAGTTGGAACTGTGCGGGGTCACCAAGATCGTGCAAAGGCTTCAGCATTTGCTTTGGGGGGTGAATTTCGAACTCTTGGTGGACGCGGAGGCTCTGGTGCGGATGATCAATTTGCCGGCGCTGCCGAACGCCCCGATGACTAGGTGGGTTGCGTTCCTTCAACTCTTTTCCTTTAGTGTGGTTCATGTCCCAGGGAAGGCGTTCACAATGCCCAAAGCACTGTTGCAGTACCCGCGCGAGGATCCGTTTGAAGGGGCGGAACACTTGAATGTGGAATCTCCGGTTATCCAGGTGGGCATGATGGAGATGGAGGTTGCTCTTCCGCTGCAGCAGTCCGGGAGTTACGCAACGTTGTGCTTCTTTCTGAAGGGTCTCCAATTTCCGGAAGGTACATTGGAAACGGTAATTTGGTGGGCAAAACGGCGGACGACCAACTTCTATTTGCAGGAGGGGCAACTGTGGCGGAGGTGCACCCCCGTGCCCCTGGTGGTCGCAACATCAAGAGGGACCAGGAGGTGATTCTGCGGTGTCTTCACGACAACCTTGGGCATCAAGGCAAGATCGAAACGCGGCGGCGGGTGAAAGCAAGGTTCTGGTGGCCAGGGGTGGTACGCGCGGTGCGCAAGTGGGTGAAGTCGTGCGGGGCTTGTCAGAGGCGGAGTTCTAGGCTCCCGAGGGAGGTGGGTCACCCTACGGGGGAGGATGCCTTGTTTGGACGGGTCTCCCTCGACGTGGTTCACATCAAGGCGGGGAAGTTCACGTACCTGCTGGTCGCGCGGGACGACTTGTCGGGTTGGGTTGAGGCGCGTCCGCTGGTCAAGCTGTCGGCGGAAAGGGTCACCCAGTTTTTGGAGGAAGATTGGTTCGCGCGGTATTGTTTGCTCCGACTGGTCACCGTCAACGGGGGCGCGGAGTTCCGAGGCCGCTTGATGGGGTTAGTTCAGAGCTGCGGGGCAAAGTTTGGGCGGGTCACGGAGTACTACCCCAAGGGTGCCGGGATGATTGAACGCGGCCACCAGCCAATCAAGGACGCGCTGGTGAAGATGTGTGGCAAAGACAGGAAGCGGTGGCAGGAGACCCTTCCAGTGGTCCTCTTTGCGGACAGGATATTGGTCAAGCGCTTGACGGGCTACTCGCCTTATGAACTCCTCTACGGACAGCGCCCGGTCCTTCCGGTGGACATCAAGCTGGAGACTTTCTTGGGCATCAATTGGTGGAAGGTGAAGACCTCCGCGGAGCTCGTGGAGGCGCGCGCCAAACAGCTTCTCCCGCGGGACAAGACTCTGGCAAAGGCCGCGGATAGGTTGCAAAAGACCAGGACGGTGTTGGTCCGCTACTGGGACAAGCACTGTTCCATTGTCTCCGGGACCCTTTGCGGAAGGGGGACTTAGTGTTGCTGTACAACTGTAGTTTGGAGTCTCAGTGGGGTAAGCTTTTCGCCAACCGATGGAACGGCCCCTTCCGCGTGGCATCCAAGTTTGAAGGCGGGAGTTATCAACTCGAGGAATTGGATGGGGCGCCGCTCAAACGGAAGGCAGCGGCTTTGCACGTGAAGTGCTTCTTTGCACGCGGCTCCACCTCCTTTGACAAGACGGCTGGCAATGGCGCGGACAAGCGGGACAAACCTGAGGGTCCAGAGTCAATGGGCGGGTTGGGTTTGTCAGTTGAGGAGGAGCCCGTGCTTGAAGCGCCGCCCCGGAGGAGTGAAAGGCTACGAGTTGCTGGGGACAGTCGTCAAGTCAAAGGGGGGCGCGAGTAGGGCAAAAACCTGATTTGGTGAGGGGGTGTTCTAGCCGGTTCACAGCCGGGATGACTAGACACCCCAGAATGTCCGTTTTCCTATTTCTTGTGTAAACTGGTTTCGCGAATTGGTACTGGTGTCGGCTATGTTTGGTTTTTTTAGGGACGCGGGTGCGGTGCAAGCCAGGCCCATGAACGCGAGGACGAGCCCTGCGGATGGGCACGCGGGAAGAGGAGCGGAGGCCCCAGGTATAAAAAAAAAAATATATATATATATATAGTAATCTTTTTCTTTAAGGTTTGGATCTTTTTCTCTGTTTTTCTCTTGACCTGTCGTCTTGTGTATGGAGTAATGGGTGCGGATTATGGGTGGGACACGCGCGGGACGAGTCTGATTTGGTAAGGGGGTGTTCTAGACGGTTCACAGCCGGAACAGCTAGACACCCCAGAGTGTTTGTTTCCCTTATGTTCTCTTCCTCTCTCTTGGATAACGGTGTGCGCGCGCTGGTGTAGGGTTGTTTTGTTTATTGCAGGGTGCGTACGGGGAACTGTGTGGCAGTTTGGCTGGGGCGGACCAGGTACCTTCCGGAAAACTTTGTTGGCTCAGTGCACGGGCGGGGCGCGGATCTCAATTTCGTCTCATTCTCACTCTCACTCATAACGCGCGTACGCGGAATTCTCTCAAGGCTCTCACGAAATGGCGCGGCAAAAGTCTTTCTTTGCAAAAAGAGGGCGCAGAATAGGAACTATATAAAAAAAAAAAAAAAAAAAAAAAAAAAGAAAAGAAAAAAAAAAAAAAAAAAAAAAAAAAAAAAAAAAGAAAAAAAAAAAAAAAAATTTATAATAATAATAATAGTAGTAGGAAAGGGAGGGGCAATCTGTCTAAGTCAAGCGGATCCTCATCATATCCTCCGCATCCGCGCAAGCCGCCGCGACCAGGGTTTGGAAGGCCGCCATGAGTTCCCGACGGTCATCAGTGGTGTGGGCTTGAGGGACCGCCAGGAATTGCCGGAGTAGCCCATCCGCGTCGTCCGCCATCGCATCAAACCTCGCAAGCGGGAGAGCCGGGAGGACAGGAATGTCCGGAATCTCGGGCGGGTTGGGGGGAGGCGGGACCAGGGAGAAGGCAGCCTCTGGGGGACCATCTGGACCGCTTGGACCAACAGGAGGCAACGAGGGGATAACGATGGGTGACGCGGGCGGTTGAGGGGTGCCTCGCGGGGTTGGGGGCCTCTTGTCTGAGTCCAACGAGTGATAGGAGGCCGGAGGAGGGGTCGGGCTTGGGGCCGGGGCTGGGGGAGCGGGAGCTGGAGGAGCCGGAGCTGGAGGAGGAGCGGGAGCCGGAGGAGGACCAGGGGCACGACGCCGGAGAATCTTGTCAAGGCGCGGGTCCCTCGCGCCTTGCGTCACTCAAACCTGGTCCGCCCAGAATCGCATGGCCGCTTGGAACGCCGCAAAGTTTGGGTAATCCTCCTTGCGGGGAGGTCCAGCGCGACAGTAGGGAGAGGTGGAGTCGTGGTTTGAGTTTGGGGAGGGACGGCCAGGGGGCAATCCAGGAGGGGTCCACGAGTGCTCCAAGACTGAGTCATTGTCCGAAACCACAAACGAGTCCGGACGGGCCCTCTTGCGCGGCCGGGGACGAGAGCCGGATGCGGGTGGAGGGCGTGGCATACCCTCCCCCAACGAGCAGCGGCAGTGACCCCGACGGCAGGAACCGCAGGCATGTTGACCAGGGACAATTGTGCAGACTAGCCTGTTCCGGGCACAGTAATTGCAGGGGATCATGGCGATGGCGGGGAGCGGAGGACGAGCGCGGCTAAGACGGCTAGGGTAGGGGTGGACTGGGGGAGGGGGTGGAAGTGGTTTGGTAGGTGCGGCAGGGGCAAGGTGGTGATGGAAGGACCTCTGGGGACAGAACTCAACTTGGGGGGGGATGTGGTGTCGTATTTATAACCCCGGATCGAGAGCTGCCTCACGGGCTGCGCGCTCAGCAGTTGGGTAGGTCGGGCTCAGCATCTGGCGTGCGCGCGGTCTCAGCAGTGCCTGCGGCGGGCTCAGCAGCAGTTGCAGCGGGCTCAGAAGTAGGGGCTGCGGGGCTCAGCACCAGGTATGGGTCGGGCCTACCTCAGGCGGTGCCGGACCGCGACCCGCCCGGAAGAAGCGGACCAAGTGATGGAGCCGGCTCAACCAAGCTTGCGGGTGGCTAGTCCGGAAGGCGAGGGCGGGGCGATCATGGGCTATACTCGCTGGGGAGGCCCGCGCGGGCATAAGCGTGGGCCGACCCGCGGATTGCGGGATTTGCAGACGGCGCGGACGGAAACACGGGGGGCTCCGAGTAGGGCACGGCGGAGGGCCGCGCCATGAGAAGGACGAACCGGGCTACGTTAATACCAAAGGGCGCGGGTGATGGCAAGGGATGGAGGGATAGGGTTGGGCTAGGGTTCTGCGGCTTAGGGTTGTATTTCATCACTCGTTCTTGTTGTTTGTGGTTGTACTTAGGCTAGGGTTGAGGGGGGGACTTAAGACCTCACCCTCAACTCCGGGTTGGGGAGGATCATCATCTTACGGATTGGGGAAGGAAGGAATTTCATCATATCATCACTCTCTCTTCTTAAAAACTCATTGCGCCCAATCATCTTACAGACGCTAGACCAATAATTTCCGGAACTCAGGACAACTTGCAAAGGTAACTCTTCTTAAGTTTCCACAACAAATTTTTGCTGCATTTATTAAATAATATATTTATTATTCACTCTATCACCTCTGGTAGCTAAAGGATAGCAAGGGTCTTGGAATCCAGGAGGCTGACAAAAAGAGACTTCTATCAAGTTAATCTTTTTGGTGTTCTTACTACAGGCCATAAACTTAAAGAACCCCCCCCCCAAAAAAAAAAATTGTGTTAAGCTGATCTCATTGCAAGAACTCAAAATAATCGTTATGATGAGCTCATCCCAACACATGTTGAACTGAATTACCACTAAAATGTCATTCAAAACACTCACAATAATTATTTTAACTCATAAAACTCAACATAATGATGTTCAAAATGTGATAAAACTTTATATTAATAGAATTAAAAGATCAGAATCAGAACCCAAATCCAAATGATGAAATTAAAATGATTCTTATAAACTAGAATAAAAAATAAGTTGATCTTTTAGATGGTCAACCCAAACAGAAGATTTTTTGAAGTCAAAGGAGCAGGTTTGGAAACAATGGGCAGGATTGTAATCATTTCTCCCTCAAGTACAAGATGAAACCAGTAATTATTTTTGAAAAAATCAAATGAAGATAGGATCTGATTGTTCTTTTACACCCATCTCCATAGGAGTATGAGTACAACATGATTCCAATGAAATGAAAAATATTGGTCTTCCACAAGTATCAGCTATTATTTGACCCATTTCAACCTTTTGCAAGCCATTTTGAAGATGGAATATTTTAATTTATTTCATTAATATCAAGCCTTGGTTCTCTTTATTCAATGTTTTTGATGCCACCAAGGATCTTAGAATAGCATGTCTTATTTTTTCTCAATGTTTCAATCATTTCCTTGTGAACTTTGAACCTCCCATGCTCATCATACCAAAGTGGTTTTGTGTAAATCCAAAATTACCATCACCAACTGGATCCCCAAGCTCCCCCAAGAACTTATGTAAGTTCTCAGGTATTTGCTTGAGGTAATTCACTTTTGGCTCCTAAAATTGAAAATTTCTTTGGCAAAATTCTAATCTCATTAAATAAATTGATACTCACAAAAGATGAGCTTCTGTTTTACTCCTCCATTTCTTCTGTTTCCTTGGAAAATGATTCTGATTCCAAATGAAGGGACCCTGATTCAATTTCAGTCTCTACCTCTGAACTATGAAATTCAGAAAAAGAGTCTTCCTTGAAGTAAAAAAAATCATTTTCCCATCACTTCATTAAACCATAAAAATTAACACTCAAAATAAAAGAATTACTATCTTTGGTCTTTTGGGATCCCTTTTTCTCCTCTTAAGCTCTCTTTTAACTTGTTCAAATTTTGAAATTTCACAACAAGTGCCTTTCAATTTTGGCCAACTGTGCCTGTACCATAAGACATTTTGCTCAAGCCTTGGAGTGGCAATCATTGTTGCTTTATAATCAATCAGGGACTCCAAAATCTCAAATACAACTTGTTGAGGTTGTCCCATAAGCATTGAATTCAACTTTTTGAACAATTTGGATTTGTCAAGCACTAGATCTTTGTCATTGCTTCTAGTGAAAATCAATAATTAATGTTTCAATCCTATAATTGGTGCCCTTCAAAAAACTCAAAAAGACTACTTCCTTCACTGGAATGGTTATATTCTCCCCTCCACTGAGGATGAACATCCTCAGGCACAATGGATCATCTTGATGCTAGTATTTTATTTAAAATGTGTTAACACAGCAATCCCATAGTCTTTGAATAAGACTTTGAGCACACCTTGCCATCATGGTTCCGCTTTAACCTCTAAAATTTTTCTCCAATGAGTTCAATTGCCTCAATTGAAAAATTGTAACCCAAAGGTAAAATTTTTTTTGGAATAAAAGTCCCCAACTTCATTTGAGAGTTTCTAAGTGACACATGCACTGATTGGATGAGGCTTTCAATGGTTCCTTTGAGTTGTTTCAACACATTCAAAATGTTCCCCAAAGATCTTGCAAGTAATTCTTTGATAGTAGCATGAGCCCTTTCTACCCAAGACTTTGTTTTATTTCCAAAATCAGGGTTGACACAAGTCCACACTGTTCCAACATGTCAGCTTGCTACTATTTACAGAGCAACCGTCAAAGTAACAAAAATAAAACAAATAAATGAAAATATTGATATGAACAAAAAAAAAGTAGCAGGAAATCCATAAATATTATTAAAGAAATGGATTCCCCACCCAAAACTAGGTGGGTCACTCACTGACCCCACCCTTGAATTATAAATCCTTCATATTTTAAATCATTAAATAAAAACTGAAGAAAAAGTCACAGGACCACTACAGCAATTTTTGGAAATTTTAATATTTCACACACATTGTCACGTTTAGTTTTCACACCTAAAATTCATTGATAACTGAGTTTTTGTGTATATTTTGGGAGTTAAATGCAGAAATGTGTTGTGTCAAAATTCCCGCATGCAGTCCCACGTCCTACAGAAACCCTGCGTACCTGCAGCATCATATTCCCCCATATAAAAAGTCCTGCGCGCAGCAAATCTTGCCGCGCACACAGAGCATACTATCCCACGCAGATTTTGGTAAACTGATCCCCATGTCAGGATCAGTTGTAACTAAATCTTACAACAGGTACTTCTCACAAGAGCTACAACCTAGCAGGATCCTCCTGGTATATGTAATACTATTACATAAGCATGACAAATTCTCTGAAAAATTTAAAATTTGGGTAAAATAAGCTTATGACTAATTTCAAAGTATTCTAAACTAAAAATAAATTATTAAGGATTACCACAACCCAGACAGATCCTAATCTTTGAATAACACAAAACACTACAAGGAGTGGCATTATAAATCATTAAAAATTACCTAGGTGGTCAGTGGATAATTAAAAATCAATAAAAATCCACATCTGACCACATTAGCTCGATAGGGCGTATCAGAGTTAAGTAAACTTGCCATTTTTAAATGGCGGGTTTCAAACCAAAGAAGCCATCTCAATCCCGCCATTGAAAATCAAAAAAACCCACTTATTTTGCATCAGACCTGTCAGAGTTACCCAGAAATAAGTGGGTTTTTTCAAATAAACTATTTAAAGGCTTCCACCACCTGTCCACGTCATCCACCCCTGGATTCCTACCTCCTTCTACCTCCAACCTCATTGAAAATTTTTTTACCTCCAGCCTCATCATGAAAAACTTCACCACTCTCATCACTTTATCACTCTAATCATTACTCTTATCAATTTATCACCCTCATCACTTGATCACTCACCACTTTATTGCTCTCATTGCTTAATTGCTCTCATTGCTTTATTGGTCTCATTGCTTCATCACTCTCATCACTCTACCTCCAACAAGAACTTGTACCTCCAACCTCATCCAAAGAATCCAATCATTGTTTTATTGCTCTTTTCACTTTATTGTTCTCATCACTTCATATCTCTCATCACTTTATCTTGCTTGTCACTTTATCCCTCTCATCACCTTATTGCCCTGACTCTTTCCAAATGGCCCCTCAGAAAACCTCCCCCCCAAGTCCACAAAAAAGTCCAACACACAAAAGCAAACATTGCCAAGGAACTCCAAAACAAACAATCCTGCCCCATCAGCTTCCAAGGTCTCAAACAATCCTCCCCCGTCAGTTTCCAAGGGCTCAAGTCAGCTCCAGAGAGCTAATCGCATCATCCTGGTCAACTGGCTCCGAATTCCCTCCAAATATGATGCCTGCTTTGGATTGGACATTGAAACATGTGTTTGCCAACCTCCATCCTCTAAGGTCAATGGTTATCTCCTGATGGCCAATGAGATCAAGAAAAAAACAGAAGATAGGATGGATCTTTCATCCAGACAGATGAGGGTGTGATTCAAAAATTATTGATCCAAGTGCACAAAGGCCCAATCCATGTCAATCTCCACTGGCTTTTGTATCACCAACTCTGACAAAGCCAAGGGAATCAACTCAGTAGTTGATAAGTTGGACTCCATTTTTCCTTTTTATATTCAAATGGATGAAATCTTTGGAAAGAAGGCCAACATCACCCCACTAGCTGCTTTTGATGCCTAACAATCCGATTCAGTTGATGCTGAGGACTTGGCTGGGGATGCCCAGCCTAGAAATGGTGATCCCAAAGAAACCTATGAGTGGCCCCCATCCAATGCCAAGGAGGATATTCAAATTCAATCAGCTCCAATCAGGTCTACTTCCGCGTTGATTGAGGATTCAAAACATACCTTGGACCCCTCCCCTCCTTCTTTGGATTCCTCTCTTCCTGGGTTAGCAGATCTCATCAAACTTTCTGATGTGGAACAAGATACTCCTCAGTCTCCATTACCCTAAACATTGGTTCAAGTAAGGAACCAAGCTCTTTTCTCTTCGGTCTGGTTAATCCTGACTGATTTAGATTGTAATAAAACAGGCTCATCCATTCCAGAATGGCCAAAAACTCAAGCCAATGGGGCCTCCCACATTGCCTTTGGAAACTAGTGACAACTTTCAGACTCAAAACACCTCTTCCAAGGGTAATCAAAACACCTCCAATTCCATTAATATCAACCCCAAAATTCATCAAAAGAGGAGAAACACTTATGGTTTTTCAGGCTTTGAAGAAATCATGGAGAAGCAAGATTCATGTAAGTCCATTGTTTGACCTTGCTTTCAAAATCATGCTCATTTCTTTTCCCCTGCAAAAAAAAGTCAAATCACAAATTGAATCCCAAAAGCTTTAGTTTGAAAAACAAAAGTTGGATTGTCAACTGCCATGGATGTTCAAAAGCAGAAAGCCAAGACTTTGGCTCATCAACAAAAAGGGGATGCTGAGTGGAAGTTGAAACAGGTTGAGCTAGAGTTTCAAAAAGAGGAAAAGGAGAATGATCAACATCAGGCACAACTGGAAAAGGAGAGGGAACAACTTGCAACCAAAAAAAAGGATCAGGTATCAGTAGCCTTGGCTTGCATTGGTAGCGGTACAACATAGATGAAATACAGAAGATAACTCAAATGCTGGGCTTGTAAATATATTTGCATGGGTGAGAGAAAAACAAATAAACTATTTTTTATTACAAATTTTGAGAGTATTCTTAACCCCACCAACATACAGATCTTTATATATATATATATATATATATATATTGTTTTTTCTAGAGTGAATTTGGCCATTATTCAAGTCCCTACAAGTGTTTCTAGTTGTTTTATTAATTTGAAGTGACATGGCCATTCTGGTATGGGTTGCTGTGTCCATAGCAGTGGTTTGATTCAAAGGAAAGTTTGGAAAAATTGCAAAATATTTGTCCTGGAATTTGGGATCCTCAGCAACCTCCAAAGATATTTTGGAATCTCTGATTTGAATCCTCTTTTGGTGATGGGCCCTATTCTTCCCACCTTTCATTATGTTGTTCAATCTATCTCCTTCCATCTTGATCCCTCCCATCCATATACTCTGATTGGGGTGAGGAACAAGATAGGATTTGATTGTTTTTATAACATTTTGAGGCGGGTGGGAGAAGAATTGGACATTCACCAATAGGGGTTGAGGGATTGAAAAAAAACCAAACAAAAAAAAAAAGTCATTCAAATGGAAATCATCAGTGAAACAAGATTGGATCCAAAAAATGAAACCAAACCTGGAATTGATCCCAAGTTCACCAGAAACAGGATCACCCAAAAAAAAAAAAAAAAAAAAAAAAAAAAAAAAAAAACTCAGGAAAGAGGATAAAAATGAGATGTTTATCATTTTTGAAGACAAAGCGGAAGAACTCAAAAGAAGAAAAGAAAAGAAAATGAAAAAGATGAACAGGAAGAAATAGAAATAGCAAACACTTTCTCTTAGGAGTTAGCCCACCACTGTTGACTTGGATTTGAAGTTTTTCAAGAATGTGACAAAGAGATTCATTGAGTTATTCTAAAAGCAATGGGTGATAATAGGTTGATGTGCGGCTGAAAGAATGGAGAGGTGGGGCATACAGTCTAGAGGAAGTTCTGAAAATCCAAACTGTACAAGAAATCCAACTGGGATTCAAGGGCAAACAAGTGAGGCAGAGAATCAATGGAACCAATCACTTCCCAATTGAGTACAAGGGAGGAGGGGGAGCATGAGGGAAGCATACAATCATCACTTTAGAATTTTGTCCAACCAGGGCGATCTCAGTCAGGTTGATCTGAACGTCAAACACCAAAATTTGCTCTCCCTTCCAAAAGTCTAATTTCAAATCTCCCATCCAAAGATCCCAGACTTTGATTTTCTTATCGTACCTGGACGGCAGAATCAAAGCCATCAGTAGGAGGGTAATAAAAAAAACATGATGAATTTCTACAATTGGGGTTGACTCACGATCCCAAGACTAGTCAGTGATGATCCAAATGGACATCAAGCGTTCGAACCAGATCCGAGTGGTCCAGCAGGGTCATCAAACACTGGCTGTTCTTCAAGTTCCAAACCTTGATTGTCTCATTTTTTGAGCCGGTGAGGACCAAAGCTTGAGATTTGATCAACTTAAGGCAGGCCAAACCTCTCAAATGTCCTTCAAACATTTGAATCAATCGACCACTCTCAAGCTACCAAAACTTCATTTTTGAATCCCCCGAGGCGGTTAATAATCCTCTGGTTGAAAAATTGACTTGAAGAGCTTGAACTTGGCCTTGAACTCCATCACCGTCGGTTTGGGATCAAGATGGATCCAAAACTGATGAAAGAGGTAGGTCAGTTTGACTTGGACGAGCAAGAACTCCCCAAGTTCAATTGGGATATCCTTCATCAAACCCTCCTTGGCATTTGTCTTCTTTGGCTTGAGATTCTTGAGCGTTCAACTCGTGGTTGAGCTCGAAGAGGCTGAGAACAAGAAGTGATCTAGTTTCTTGTGCTTGACGAGTGAAATACACCACCAGGTCACGTTGATCGATGCCAAGGCCCAGGGATACCTAGGAATAGGTTGACCAAAAAAAAAAAAAAGAACCATCCCAGTTGGCTTAGATACAATGAGGATTCCCATCATACACTCGGGTTTTCGTGAATACAAACCAGGAAGATCCGCCTTTGACAGCTTTGGTCACCAAGTGTTGAGCAGTTAACCCAAAGTATCTTCCACACACCATCAATGCATCCAACCTGATTTTTTTTTTCATAATTCAAGAGATAATACAGTCATGTCAATTGAGGATCTCGCTCTGGATGGCACAGACGAGCTGGGTGGGTATACCGAAGTATTCCTGCACCTCTCAGGTCAGTCAATGGGTAGGTTCCTTGAAAGCCTATCTGGTTCTCAATGGTTTTGACACCGATGTTGATTTGTTGTTTTCAAGTTGTCAGCGAGTATATCGAGTTGAAGAGAGAGAGAGAGGACCCTAACCGATAAGTTGCCATCCTTTCGGAGGTAGGGAATCATAATCTATATCTGGTTTGAGTAGTTTGAATAACTAGCGATCCCAGATGGCGTCGGAGGATTAGTCAGATAGGATCCAAACTGGTGGGTGTGTGTGAATATTTGGGGAGAGGAGAGGGTAATCAAGCCTATCATCTGCGTCAACCCATGGGTCTCATCACTCATCGTAATTGTCATGGCCTCCGCCACTGTCGTCATCACATTTGTCAAGTCTTGAGGATGGAGATCCAAATAGTTTTGAGTCAATTCTAAGGCATTCACTGGGCCGGTATGACCGGTGATCGACCGAATCAAGCGACCGGTGAGACAATCCCAAACCTTGACGGTAGTGTCCTTGGAGCAACTGAGGATAAGATTGGCGTTAAAGTCGAGATCCAACACACCAGATTGGTGACCAATCAATTGATTGGTAATTGACCATTGATTCTAAGGATCCCAGACGATTACCTCGCAATCCAACAATCCGGTTAACATGATTGTCAAATCAAACCTGAGGCACAGCACGCTACCCTTGTGGCCCGTCAAGGTCTTGGTACACTGCCTCGTCTTCCAATCCCATACTTTGACCGTGCGATCTCTCTGCGGAAAAAGTCGAAATTGATGTTTTGAACAGAACAAGGATGGATAAGTGTGGATGGGAAGGATGAGGAAGGAGGAATTGGAAGAGATGGCTTATGGAACCGGTGATGATTCGATCACCTTGCATCTGTAAGCAATAGATCGAGTCCTTATGACCCTTCCAGGTCCTGGTGATTTGTTTGCCATCTTTCCACCTTGAATCGAGAATCCAGCGATCCCTATAGAGTTTCAACCAATCCAAACGGGTGGTTGAGTCGACGGGGTTGAGAGGATTAAGATCAAATTGAGCGGGGGATGAATGCTCCGGGGACCAATTGGTAGCATGAGGTAAAGAAGGAATGGAGCCACTCTCAAGCTCCAAGGTTGGGTTCACAGTTTGAGACTGATGATGATTAAAAATTGGATTGGGTTGAGGAGAGGAAGTATTCTGAGTCAATAGAGGGTTTTTTGGGGTAGTGACGGTGGTGGTGGTAGTGATGGTGATGATGGTCAAGGAGGTGGGGGAGGAGGGGATGGGAAGCAATGAGTTTGAATAACCCAAAAGTTGACTCAGCCTACAAGCAATTTGAGTGTTAACTGAGCCAATGGATTGATAGGATTCCATACTATTCTGCCTCAAGAGGGTGAAGAGTGGGGAATGAGGTAGGGGGACGGGTAAAGGGTTAGGGGATGAGGAGGGAGGATGATGGGAGGGGACAAGGGAGGATTGAGAGGATGGTTGAGGATCTTGTTGATTGAGTGAGCTGATGGAGGATTCTTCCAAGATTTGATTCAAGGTGTGATTCAATGGATGGTACAGATGGAGATGTGAAAATTGATAGAGATGTGAAGCGACGGAGATGAGATTTGTGTGATGCAATGGAGATGCAACTGGTATGGATTTGCTGATGTGGATGGGTGTTTTAGATGTGATGGATGGTGGATGGATGATGATGCATAAATGGCGCTTTTGATGTTTGAAATCCTCTATTTTCATGAAACCTGCCATTTTTAAATACACCAGTTAGGGGGTATGTGTATTTCAGAAACCCGCCATTAAAAATGGCGGGTTTGGTAAAAAAAAATTGCGGGTTTCTAATGGAGGGTTTGCTAACTCTGATATGCCCAAATATAAAGAGTCAAAATTAAGGAAAGGAAAAGTGCAGAATGTTAAAAGATAACATAATGAACATAATAACAGATACTGTAGCTAAAATAGTACAGAAATCCAGTAGATCTGAGATCAGTTGATTGGAAGCACCAAGTGGACGTGTAAAAATTTCCCTGGCTGGCTTTCTAGCCTCAGCCCACAAGCAGAACCCTCTCTACATGCCCTGAGAAGCTCTTCATCACCCCAAGAAGGTATTTATACAGACCTCTTTGGACCTATTGTTCCCCATCAGTTTACCAGGAATTTCTTATTATCAATCAGACACCATGTCATTTTTGATTAAGTGCTTATAAAGAGATAAGAAAGTGATTGATGAATTATTCTGCAGTATTATTATGATTTACAAAAGCCAATCAACCTGATTCATTAAATTATAGTCTATCAATTAACTCCAACAGCTCTTAAACTATTTATCTGAATCTTTTCAGGCTTTCTGGGGAATTATTGCTCAGATTGAGTTTTTTCCTTCCTGCCTTGGCCTGTGTGCTTTTTTTCACGGCCATATTAGTGGATAAGTCCTTAGAATGCACCCATCATCATTCCAAGGTTCTTAAACTGCCTAAGGAGGCCCCTTGAAGAGAGTTTGTCTGTGTGTAAAGATCCCCAGTAGTATAATACTGTGGCCCCTCTTTTGATAACATATTGAAAACCTTCTTAACCAAACCAAGTAAACCTTGCACCAGCTCTTAAAATACTTATTATTTGAGCTTTTTAAGTGTTTATCTTTGGAATATTGTTATTTCTGTATTTTTATCACTCTCTGTAGGTCAAGGACTGCAAGGTAACTGGTATCAGAGAGCTGACAAAATGTCTCTTTTATAGGCAAAATTTTCTTTTCCATATACTGGATCACATCCTCACAGTCTTTCAAGAAACACTGTATAAAAGTTTCAACATCATCATTCCCAGAAGAGATGAAGAGAGGAAGCAATAAATTGGAATACTCTGGGTTCAGCATCATTGACTTCTGCATCCTCCTTGATTTTAGAGGCCCCATAATTTTACCACAGAGTCATAAAACCTTGACATCCTTCATCTTCAATCCTCAAGAAAAATTCATAATTTGCTTGAATATTTTCAGACAAGTGCCAGGAGCACAACTGTCTGGATGACTCAACAAAACTATTTTCTACAGCAAAAATTAGAGCTATTTCACAGTCCTTCACAAAGACTTTGGGAAGCCTCTTGGTATCAGAAGCAAACTCCTTTAATGCATTCAATTCCCAGCTGTAGAACTCAAAGTTTTCTTTTGTTATGAAAACAAAAACCTTTGTAAAATTGGTCCTGTTGGCTGTCATCCCTACAGAATTGTGTGGTGTATCTTGTGAAACAGTTATATTTCAGTAGCTCCTGAGATATATACAACAATCAATTTCTGAATTCATGTTTTCCTTCATTAAGATTCATGTTCTATATGTGAATTATGAGTTTTAAAATTTTGATCCATGTCACCTCTCATAATGAGGAAGCCATATGATTATTTGGAATCCAGGGGTGGGGTCAGTGAGTGACCCCACCTGAAATGGGCTACAGGTTTAAAATCTTGAATAACATTCAGGATATTGCAAACTCTCATGGAATATTTCCTTGATTATTTTTTTATTTTAGGCTGTGGTCAATGTTTTCAACTGTCAGCTTGTTACTACTTAACTGAGAAGCCTATCAAAAGTACCAAAATTAATTAAAAAAATAACAAAAATAAAAAACATGATAATAAGTGGAAAACAGAATGAGGAGTAAGGAAAATTTAATTATTGTTGAAAATTTGGATTCTCCAGCCAAAATGAGGTAGGTTTACACAATGAACCCACCCTGGAATTTCTACTTCTGAACACCTCAAAATAATATATTGAAAATTTTCAAAAATCACAAAACCACTTGTTTTTTTTTGACCCAACTTAATGTTTCACATGCACTGTCACTTATTGTTTTAAGATCATAAATTATGTCAGAATTGATGAATTATTTATAGTTCAGGAGTTATGACAAAAAAAGGTTTTGTGAAAGTTCCCATGCACAGCATATGTATTCTCACACACAGCCTGTGCGCCTGAGAATAGCCCTGCATGCATAAATTAATCAAATCCTGCACCAGATGCACACACATAGAAGATATAATTCTCCATGCAACAGATAAGAACTGCAAAAACTACACATATCAAAATTTACTGCTCATAAGAGCTGAAACCTAGACAGATCCCTTAAGTATATCTCAAAAGTTGACATATGCATAGAGGATGATCCAAAAGTGAAATATGTTAAATAAAAATTCAAAAAATAAGACTCACAAGTTATTAAAATTGAAAATAAAATAGAAAAAAGTACCACAATAAGAACAGATCTACACCTTTGAAGACCATAAAACACATCAAATGATCTTTAAAGGAAATGATAAAAAATTACTAAAATGATCCGCATGTGCTAGAAACTCAATAAACACCCACTTCATATCATTTTGGTCAAATTTAAATAGTAAAAAATTTGATTCCATGCAGGATTGGTGAATTAAAAAATAAACATGATAAATTATTCTGATAAAAAATTTCAGCTTGCTACTTTGTACAGAGCAACCTGTCATAGTACCAACAATAAAGATATAAAATCAATATAAATAAAATATTTAGTAAAAAAAAGAAGGAATGGGAAATCCAAAGACACTCCTACATATTCTGATTTCCCACACAAAATTAGCTAGGGCAACTCACTGACCCCATTCTTGAATTCTCACTCCTTAATATTTTAAATATTTTAACAAAAATTGGTCCAAAAACCACAATACCACTATTTCACTTTTTTGAAATTTTAATATCACATGTTTTGTCATTTATAGGTTTCATGCCTAAAATTCAGTCAGAATTCAGGCATTTTCGATATTTTGGGCGTTACACACAGAATTGTGTTTTGTCAAAATTCTCACGCACAGTCCTGCATCCTTATATTCAGCCTCCACACTCCAAATTAGTGTCAAATTCTGGCATGCAGTAGATCAATTTTCCATCTGCAGTGATCCAATCCCCACAGAAAGACCTGCATCATTACACAGAAGTCTGCGCAATGAAGTAAGGAGTGGATGCAGAAATTAGCCAGGATCCTGCACTAGCCAAGATCCCACATGCAAAGAAGGCCTGCTGCAGCTAAAAGTTGTCTAAATTGGGATAACTCTGAAGGAATACCCTGAACCCATAGGTACAGCGTGTGAGTGTTAGAACCACTAGGATAATCAATGCATATGAAATGATTTGACCCATGAATGGAGGAGGATCCAATTACATGATTTATGGAATAAGATAAAGAAATCAAATTATGAATTATTTAAATTTGATAAACAAGTAGCCTGGATAATCACAAAATTAACAGATTCAGATCTCTATGGACCACAAAAAATAAAAATGAGTCCTCTTGAAAATTATTGAAAATTTCAAAAATAATCAGCAGATAACAAAAAATCAATAAAAACCCATTAATAATCATTTTAGTCAGATAAAAATAGGACAAAATGAAATTACATGCAAGGTCCCCTAATTATCAAATTAACACATAAACAGATCCTTCATCTAAAATCAGGAACAGATCATAAAGATTCAGAATCAGCTGGGTTAAAGCACAAAGAGGAAGTGCTAAACTGACCCAGACTGGATTGTTAGCCTTAGAAAATGAGCCCTACCATCTCTATGTGCCCTGAGGAAGCTCCTTTCACCCTAAAAAGGTATTCATAGAATAAATCTTTGGCTTTTTTACAAAAACAAATCATTTTCATCATTCAGAAACTATGCCATCCTTGATCAGCTGCTTATAAAGAAATAAAAAAATGATTTATATTGACAGTTGGATTTTTGACAAATGGACATAAAGAGCTAAACTGTGGGAAGTATGAGCCACACCTGCACTATGCAGCTATGCATTATGATGATAGACAGAGTTGAAAAATATTCTCACTGCTTGAAAAGCCTTTTATCCTTGGAGAAAAGAGATTGGCTTAAACATTAATTTCATTCAATAATCATTGTACTCCACTTTACACCTCTTTTCTCTGTACTCCAGGTAATTCTCCTCACAAAGCTCCTTGTTCTATTCCAAGTTTTCATGAATCCTAATTCACATTTTTTCCTCTTCTTTATTCAGTTGTGGTATGTTTTTTTGTTTTCTTTTTGCGTGCTTGTAAAGCTCACTTCTCCTGGTGTTTCAATAGGTCACATAATTCTGCACAGAGGTTGGGTTTCACCATTCATTTCATTCACTAATTGTTGTACTGCGCTTCAAACCTCTTGTCTCTGTCCTCCAGTTGTGATCTGTTGCGTGATTGTATAAATCACCCCTTGTAGTTTTTCAAAAGGTTTAATCTGTTGTGTGATTGTATAACTCACCTCCACTGGTGTTTCAATAGGTATGAGCCCAGCTTTCTCAACCGCATTATATTAATCTCTTCTGTCACAATGCATGGTGGAGACTAATTCAAGGTGCTGTTTTTGCTCCAAGATGAAAATTTTTTGGCATAGAAATCCACCATCAAGAGCTACCTGAAAATGAACATCCTGCTGGTTCACCTGAAAGTTGCAAATCCTGCAACAGGCAAAGACCCACCCACCTTTCACTATTCACAAAGGAAAACTGCTGGTATCCTCATGATGTACATGGGATAATCCAATGTCCAAAACTTTGTAAATCCAGTTAACAAGCAAAATACCAGCTCTTCCTGGAATCTTCTCACAAATTGTTACAAATTTCACTCCAAGGAAAACCAATCACACATTTACACAAAATTCCTGGAGCTATCATACAACACAAACATCAAGGAATTTCTTGAGAACTTAAACCCTTGAATCAACGTTCTTATGGCAATGGGCCTGAGAATTGGAAATTAAAGCCATGGCTTTTTTCATATCTACAAGTATCTTATTTCTGAATGCATAATTAGAAAACTTCCAAGCACAATGGAAGTCACCAAAGAAATATTGCACTTCAAAGGCCCGCTAACCATAAAAGTTGTCATGGAAGCTCTAGACTCCAAGAAGTAAGAATCCACTTTGGGACCTTCATTCAAAAACAAATAAAAGGTGCTCAAAGCTCATGTCAAGAATTATCCAGTGTGCTCCAATAAAACCCACAAACCTAAGAAAAAGCACAACAAGTCAGAATGCAGGGAACTGAAGAAAGAAAAAAAAGGAAAACCAAAAGAAAATGTGGCTGAGTCTCCTCACAACCGAGGCTCAGACCACTTTAAATCCTCATCTGGAGACTATGTTTGCGTAGGAATTGCATTCTCCATCAAATATCTGAAAGATGAGGCCATAATGGACAGCAGGGCAAGTCACCATATTTTCAGTCAAAAGGAGGTATTTGCCAACTTTTGAAAGAGATCCTCTAGTTTCCAAATTGCTGATGGCAATTCTCTTTGGGTAGAAGGAGATGGCTTTGTCCAGGTGAAAAGCCTCAATGGGAAGAAAATCACACTCAAAGCCTTATATTTTCCCAAACTAAAGGGGACACTCATCAGCCTGGGAAGGCTTTCATGCAATGGTTTCAAAATCCACAATATAAAAAAGTCCAAAATTTTCCTTCTGAAAGAAGACATGACCCTTCTTGATGCCAATTTGGTAAACAATGTCATTGTGGTGAAAGGATCAAAATCCAAGAGAGGTCCATGCACTCTCAAAACTCAGCCCCTCACCAATTGTCAGCTTGCTACTATTGCAGAGCAAGCTTCAAAAGTAACTAAAATAACATAAAAATAATAATAATACAATTAACCTAAGAAGGAGTAGTAAAACCATAAATATTATTACAGAAATGGATTTTCCATCCAAAATTAGGTAGGGTCACTCCCTGACTCCACCCTTGAAATCCAACTCCTTATATTTTTAAATAATTAAGAAAAAAAGAACCAAAATACTACGGCTCCAGTATTGAGCTTTTTGGCCAATTAAATATTTCACACACATTGTCAGGTATAGGTTTCACACCTAAAATTCAGTCAGAATTGAGTTGTTGTGTATATTTTAGGAGTTACGGGCGGAAATGTGTTTTTTCACAATTCCCGCACGCAGCCGCGGCAGCCACAACACCCGCGCGCAGCTGAGATACAGCCGTGTCAACCGGTCAGGGTTGTGTATGCAGCCCTGGGCCTCTGACAAGTACGCAGCCGCGGGACTACGGGCTGACATAGTGACAGGCGGCCTGGGTACCGCGTAAACAGGCTACAACATACACGGGAACTTGTTACATATGTAATAAAGGTTCCCGTGGATAGTAGACTGTCTAAATATACATAATAGGGCGTATCAAAGTTAGCAAACCCGCCATTAGAAACCCGCCATTTTTTTTGACAAAACCCGCCATTTTTAATGGCGGGTTTCTGAAATACACATACCCCCTAACTGGTGTATTTCAAAATGGTGTGTTTCATGAAAATGGCGGATTTCAATCATCAAAAACGCCATTAAACCCGCCATTTATGCATCATCATCCATTCACCATCAATCACATCAAAAACACCCATCCACATCAGCAAATCCATACCGGTCCCATCTCCATTGCATCACACACATCTCTATTGTTTTTCAAATACCTTCACATACCCATCTTCACACAAATCCCATCATCATCTCATCACCCCACATCACTCACCACCTTTCTCAACATGTCCAATCAAACATCCCGCCAGCAAGTTGAAAACGCAAAAAAGCTGACTGAACTTTTGCTACTGTTTGACTCCCATTCAGACTCTGATTCAGACTCTGATTTGGAATCAACTTGGTTAGCTTTGAATTCTCTGTTGGCAAAGCAATACATGGTTCCAAGAATACACACTCTCCATAACCCTATGTATGAAAGGCAAAAGCTTCATCTCATCCCTGACTTAAGCTTCCAGCAACTGTTCCAAACTTTGTTGCCTTCTTTCATGAAACTTTTGGCAATGATTGAAGACCACCACATCTTCCAGAACAATTCTTGCAATCCTCAACGCAATCCAGCCATCCAACTTGCCGTTGCTCTTTGTAGATTGGCGTCAAATGGAAATGGAGCAGCAATCCATCAATTGGAAAATCTATTCTCAGTCAGTTATGGAAGCATTGACTTATACACCAAAAGAGTCATGATTGCTATCCTATCTTTCCGTTGCTTGGTCCTTTCATGGCCAACCAAAGAAGAACGCAAGGAGATATCTCAAGTAATGGAGACAGAAGGCTTTCCTGGTTGCATTGGTTTTGTTGATGGAACCACCATCCCCTTGAGTCAAAAACCCAACCTAGATGGCAACCACTATTTTGATCGTAAGAAAAGGCAATTGATTCATTTCTTTTCCAATCGCTATGATAAAACTTTGGATCAAACACTGACCAAATATGTTCCATCTCTTTGTTTAGATACTCCGTGGCACTACAACTTGTTTGCAATAACAACAAAAAGTTCATCTCCCTCCATGCTGGCCTTCCAGGTTCTTTTCATGATTCACATGTTTTCAATTGGATGCGGATTGCCCAACAACCAGAGATCTACTTTGACCAAGATCAATACCTTCTGGCCGATTTGGCTTATGCTAGTGGGAAATATGTAGTTCGGGCATACCGGAATGTTTTGTCCAATGATCAAGAAAAAACAGATTTTAACTATCATCTTGCCCAATCACAAGTTTGGATTGAGCATGCCATAGGAATTCTGAAAGGAAGATGGGCCAGCTTACGGGAGATTCAGAACCAGCTCCAATGTTCTAAAGATATGAGGTTCCTCATCAACTGGATTATCACTTGTGTAATCCTTCACAACCTTTTGGCCGACATCAAAGATGAATGGGAAAAAATATTCCAAGATGATATTCCTGATCCGCCTCAAGTCATCCCTGTCTCATCTGGTCCCTCATCTTCTTCTATGAGAGAGCAGATTCTTCCTCTCACCCTTGCTCGCTTTGATGAGTAATTTTTGATTTTGAAAGTGGTAAAAATTCCCTTCACCGTATTTTTTTGGTTTTGGTTGTTCACCCAAGATTCATAGGCTGAGTTTTTTTTTTATTTTTTTTTTTAGTGGACTTGAATCCAAAAACACCTCCACCTCAAACCCTGCCACTCACCAAATGCCACCCCCCTCCCCCTCACCACTCAACCCCTTCAACCTCACCCCACTCACTCACCGGTCAAACCCTGCCTCCTCCTCACCAAACCACCTCACTCATCACCACCACCTTACTCACCACCACCACCTCATCTCACCTCACTCACTGAATCCCCTCCTCCTAATCCTGGTAAGCACCCTCCACCCTCTTCCTCTTCCTTCCCCTCACCAGTTTCTGATCCTTTGATCATTCAACCTTTAGTCCCCCATTGAATCCATTTCTCAATCCATCAAGGTGAGCCCCTCCCCTCCTCCAATTCCTCCTCTCATCAATTGAGCAATCAATTGCGAATCAATTGCTCAATCAATTGCCCCCTCCACCCTCTTCCTCTTCCTTCCCCTCACCAGTTGCTGATCCTTTGATCATTCAACCTTTATTCCCCCCCTGAATCCATTTCTCAATCCATCTAGGTGAGCCCCTCCCCTCCTCCAATTCCTCCTCTCATCAATTGAGCAATCGATTGCCAATTGATTGCCTGATTGATTGCAAATTGATTGCTCGATTGATTGCCAATCGATTGCCCGATTGATTGCCAATTGATCGGGAAATCAATTGCCAATCAATTGCCAATCGATTGGGCAATCAATTTCCAATAAATTGGCAATTGATCGAGCAATTGATTTGCAATCAATTGGCCAATCGTTTGGGCCAATCAATGCAGAGTTTTTGTAGGGTACAGGAACTGACTTTCCCATTGTTTTTTCTTTGTTTTTGTTTCTTTTTTTTTTAGGTTTTCTAGCTCTGCCAGAACAAATTCTCTCAATTCTTACGCCAAACGAGCTACGTCCTGGGACAGTCTGGTTCGCCTAGTATGATGCCGGCCGCGGCTCCTCATCATTACCACTCCTCCCCAGCTAATTGTATTCTTTTGATATTGATTCCTTCACTGCCTACCGAACTCAAAATGTTATACATCCATTCAAATTTCACCTTGATCCTCACCTTGGGTGCAGCAAGTGCCTGGGAGGGAGAAAGATGGAAGGAGATGGTATTAAAAACATAAAGAGAGGTGGCAAGCAGAGGAATTGTTGATTTTCATCTCTTTTTTATTTTTTTAATCCCACCGTTTTTTGCCAATAATGAGAACGTTTCTGACATTTTTTTTTTATTTGTTTGACCGGTATTTTTGTTTGTCCAACCCCTTTTTTGATATTGATTCCTTAACTGCCTACCAAACTCAAAATGTTATACATCCATTCAAATTTCACCTTGATCCTCACCTTGGGTGCAGCAAGTGCCTAGGAGGGAGAAAGATGGAAGGAGATGGTATGAAAAACATAAAGAGAGGTGGCAAGCAGAGGAATCGTAGAAAAAGGAGGGCTCAAATGAGGGATTCGGAAATTTCTTTGGAAGTGACTGACAACTTGATCAAGGAAAAGTTTGCCTGGTCTAGACAAAAGCTATGCCCTTTGGATCTGTACCCTGCTATCATGGCTGAAAAGAAAAACAACCCTGGAAAACCCACCCAGGAAGAATTTAAGCAAGCAAAACAGACAATTGGGGCTTTCCACTTCTTCCACCATGGGAAAGTTATTGTTCTCCACCAATCTGATCACCATGCTCTGGTTGCCGTCATTGAATTTGTGCCTTTGGATCAACTATCTGAGCAAGATAAGAAAGATATCAACTTTGTGACAACATTCCTTCACTGTTCAAAAAAATTTTTCAACCCGGTTGGTCCCTCAAGATCTTGGGGTGGAAAAATGTGGGCAATTGGTTGGCAAAAATCGATGAACCCTTTGGAGTTATTTGGACGTTATGTGAAGAAATCATCCATTAGATCTTCTCCTCAAGAGTACACTTTCCTCAACCTGAAGGCCGACAAAGTATCCCGAATTTTAGGACAAATGTTTCATAATTTGGCCAAACTTGCCTTTGAATCAAACCGTGATACCATGAAGGACAGAAACATCCCCTCTTTCTCTTTGTTGGAATTTGGTTCCAAGCCTACACCTTTTGATTTCTCCCCACACCTCACTTTCACCTCTGATTCTTTTTACAATTCTCCTCATATTGACAAAGGCAACATCTCTGGCTATTCCTTTTTACTTGTGGTCCCAACCAAAAAATCAAATGGTCGACTTATTGAAGATACGCATGAATATCAAGTTTCGGATGGTCAATTTGTTTTTCCTGACCTTGGCTTTGGAATTGATTTCAAGAAAAAATGTATAGTCAAAATGGTTTGGGCGGCTAACAAGTACAAGCACTGTACCTTCCCAGCTGTGGACACAGCAACCCATACCAGAATGGCCATGTCACTCCAAATTAATAAAAAAACTCAGAGAACTTGTAGGGACAAGAAAAACGGCCAAATTTACTCTAGAGAAAAAAATATCAATAAAAACAAAAAAGATTTTTATATTGGTGGGGTTAAGAATGCTCTCAAACGTTGTTGTAGTAAAAAATAATTTGTTTTTCTTTCATCCATGCAAATATATCTACAAGCCCAGCATTTGAGTAATCTGCTGTATTTCTTCTACCAATCTACCACTGCCAATGCAAGCCAAAGCTACTGATACCTTATCCTTTTTTTTGTTTGACCGTTTTTCCCTCTCCTTTTCCAGTTGCACTTGCTGCCAATCCTTCTCCTTTTCCTCTTTTTGAAACTCTAGCTCAGCTTGTTTCAACCTCCACTCAGCATCCAATTTTTGTTGATTAGCCAAAGTCTTGGCTTGCTGCTTTTGACCATCCATGGCCAGTTGAGGATCCCACTTTTGCTTTACAAACTGAAGTTTATCTGATTCAATTTGTGATTTCACTGTTTTTTGGAGGGGAATGGCAATGAGCATGATTTTGAAAGCAAGGATATTGAATCAATCAACTTACATGAATCTTGCTTCTCCATGATTTCTTCAAAGCCCGAAAAACTGGAAGTGTTTCTCCTCTTTTGATGACTTTTGGGGTTGACATTGATGGAATTGGAGGCCTTTTGCTTACCCTTGGCAGAGGAGGTTTGAGTCTGAAAGTCCTCACCAGTATTTGAAGGCGATGTGGGAGGCCCCATTGGCTTGAGTTTTTGGCCAATCAAAAATGGATGAGCCTGTTTTTTTACAATGTAAATCAGTCAGGAGCAACCAGACAGAATCAAAAACAATTTAGTTCCTTACTTGAGCAGATGTTGATGGCAACGGTGATCCAGGAATAACATCCTCCTCATTGGGCAAGTTCTCCAGTTGTTCTGCCCCAGGAAGAGAGCAATCAAAAGAAGGAAGTGAGGGGTCCAAGGTTGGGATTGACTGATCAATCAATACCAAAGTAGAAGTGATTGGAGCCAATTGTGTTTGAATATCCTCCTTGTCATCAGAGGGGGGCCACTCCAAGGCCAAGGTTTCATCAAGGTCCCCATTGGTAGGCTGAGCATCCCCAGCCAAGTCCTCGGCATCAACGGAATCGGATTGTTGGGCATCAAAAGCAGCTAGGGGGGTGATGTTGGCCTTCTTTCCGAAGATTTCATCCATTTGAATATAAAAAGGAAAAATGGAGTCCAACTTATCAACCACCAAGTTGATTCCTTTGGCTTTGTCCAAGTTGGTGATACCAAAGCCAGTGGAGATAGACATGGAGTGGGCCTTTTTGTTTTTGGCTCAATAGTTTTTGAACCGCTCCCTCATCTGTTTTGATGACAGATCCAGCCTACCTTTTGTTTTGTTCTTGAGTTCATTGGCCATCAGGAGATAACCATTGACCTTAGATGATTGAGGTCGGCCAACATGTGTTTTGTTGTTGGATCCAAAGCAGGCATTGTAGTTGGAGGGAATTTTCAGCCAGTTTACCAGGATGATGTGATCAGCTCTCTTGAGCTGACTTGAGCCCTTGGAAGCTGATGGGGGAGGATTGTTTGTTGTGGAGTTCCTGGGTGATGTTCTCTTGGGTGTGTTGGACTTGTGGGGGGAGGTTCGCTGAGGGGCCATTTGAAAGAGTTTGGGCTACGCAAGTGATGAGAGCGATAAAGTGATGAGAGTGGTGAAGTTTTGAGAGCAATAAAGTGGATGAGAGTGATCAAGTGATGATAGTGATGAAGTTTTGATGGATGAGAGTGATCAAGTGATGAGAGCGATAAAGTGATGAGAGTGGTCAATCAATTTTATGATGAGGGTGGGGGTAAAAAATTTTCCGATGAGGTCGGAGGTAGAAGGAGGTGGGAAGACAGGGGTGTATGAAGCGGACAGGTGGTGGAAGCATTTAAATACTTTATTTGAAAAAACCCACTTATTTCAGGTTAACTTTGATACGTCTGATCTGAAATAAGTGGGTTTTTTTGATTTTTAATGGCGGGTTTGAAATGGCGGATTTGGGTTGAAACCCGCCATTAAAAAAAGGCGGGTTTGGTTAAATTTGATACCCCCTAATATTATATAAAAATACCTAAATAATCTTTACAAGTATTTTTTATTTAATATAATGCAAAGAATCAAGAATGTCAAAAATAAGACAATGATAGCTTCAAAAAATATATTAAAATACTTTAATATACTTTTATGAGAATTACTATACATCAACATTTTTGTGACATACTAAGGAAGATAATGATGTAATAATATTACATGAATTCTCATGACTTATATTTTTAAGTAATTACCTTAACAAATCAACTGGAACTTGTAGATAAAGAGTAAAAACAATATTATGACCTTTTACTCCAGTTATATGATACATAATGAGAACTTAACTGACATCAAAATTTCCGTAGAGATGTCTAATAATATAATTATTATATTACATGGAACATATACTAAGGATAAATAATTAAATAATACATAAATAGGACAGATTAGTGTTATTCACCCGTCCTAATGTCCGTTATAAGGTAGAATAATTCCCATACCCTAAGGAATTAGATGCTACCCTGGCTATAGCACCAAGGGAACATGACAGGCTACCCCTGGTTACCCTGCTAGCCTTAGCGTCCGTCCCTTTGAGCACCTACAACCCTCAGAAGGACCATATTGGGACCCCAAAAACTATAAACACAGAGCTCTTTTGAGGATGTTGTTGGGCAGAGACCCAGTAATATTCATATCCAGAAGCCGTGCCAAGGTAATCAAATACTAATAAGAGATAAGTAAGTGATTTATGGCAATGTCTGATCAGTAATATCCGTCTTCAAACCTCTTTTTATCAATTAAAACTGCTGAACAACCTTATAACCCCAGTATACAGGTTTAACCCATCAGTACACGTCCCAAACAGATACCCAAAGGGTTTAATAATATACCAGTGAGTCTTATTATCCTTTCTCTGTCGTGTTAGCTTGGCTACAAGGCCCTACCACTCCATTGTGTATTTTATATACGTATTATCTTTGGGTATAATAATCTTTAAACTAAAGAACACAAAGTAACCGGGACTACGTGTTTTCATACTGAAATACCTGAAGAGAGGTGTTAAAGATCCCCAATATAATTTTGGCCCCTCTATGAATATTTAATAATCAATTTTGATTCAAAACAATAAACAATAACCAAACCATTTAACCTTGCAATAAGCTTAATCCAAGTATTCTACAGATTTTTGCTGCAATTATTAAATAATATATTTATTATTTACAATATCACCTCTGGTAGCTAAAGGATATCAAGGTTCTTGGCATCCAGGAGGCTGACAATTGGGGGTCTGTCCGGGAAATATTCCATTTTATTATATTTAATACCTTGGACCAGACATTTTCACGAAAAAATAAAATCAAAGATAGATTTATCTGACTTTATAACCGTGATTTATTATTAAATTCTTTGGCAGTGGATTTAAAAATAAATGCAGAATTAATAATCTATTATCTAAATCTTTTAAAGATAAGAAAAGAAGAATAAATTAAAAATTATAAACCTACCGGTTGGAAAGCTTTAACTCCAGCTGAGCAACTTAATATTTCTTCTGCACGCAAACACCTAGATAAACTCCTTGAACAAGAAGATCTTGAAAGGGGTATCAACTTTCAGGCTCTATTAAGAAAACATAAAGCTTGGAAAAAATAAAGCATAAATTACTTTTTGAAATATAAAAGTAAGTACACAACTTGCATCACCATTTATTTTTAAAAAAATAATATTAATATATTTTATTAAACCAATAAAATAAACCTTTTTTACCAGTGAACCCTCCTGTAGCAGAAACCACTGCCACTGAAGTGGATCTATTAGATTGGGAAGTCCCAGACCTCTCCGGACGCCCTGAAAATATTGATTGGACGGGTGAAGACCTCATTGGAACCCACCAAGACCCCTAAGGATTACCTACTAGAGATCAATTCAACCCCAATAAGGTCTTAGTACCTTTGAATACCAATTTAAGTGAGTTTTGAAACAAAACTTATTTTTACGGATTTTTTCTGTAAAAACAATTATAAACATATTATTCTGAAAATGATCAGACGTAACACAAGAGCCTCAGGAAGAATTCCCTCCTATCGATCTTTGCCAACAGCTCTCAGTAACCGTGAGACCACCAGTAAGGACAACAATGAAGGGATTAAAACCCGTGAACCAAATGTTGATGAGCAAGGATCAGCACCAACTACTTCTGCCCTCTCCCAACCTAGAGCCAGAGAAAGTAGCAGAATCAAGCAACCCTCCTTTACAAGAAGATTCCCTGCAGCCACCCCAGCAGAATCTGGCCAAGGAGTCCAGGATCAAAGACCTAGTCAAAGAACACGTGAAATATTGGGAAGAATTCAAAGAAGCCCAAGCCAAGGAGGACATGGAATCCATGAAAAAGATAATCTCCCAGGCAAAAGCCACCCAGATAGCTCTTTGGAAACTGATTCCAAGGAAAGAGGTAGAATCCTACGTAGAAAAGTGGAATACGTGGGATCAATTAGCCCAACTGAAAGGCAAAGGATCAGGAAAGAAGAGATCCTCTTCCCATCCCAAGCCAAAGGGAAAGAAAGAATGGGACCAGATAATATCACTAGCTCAAAAGTGGAAAAAGGTACACAACAATTAGCCTCTAACTCTGATCCCAAACAGACCTCTGATGTACTTACTTCCTTTTCTAATGATATGCGTCATAATTTTAAAATTGTTTGTGAAAATTTGGAAGGGGTTTACACCCAAATGGATTAATTAACCTCAGTAGTAGCCAAATTAATTAATAACCAAACAAAGACGGTAGGAATGGAAGAGATTAAAGAACACACAGAGCAATTATTGGAGACAATTAATCAAGGTAGGATCAAACAAACTCAAACAATTGAGAATATGTTTTCCGGAATACAAGAAGATTTTATTATGTCTTTCCACCCCTTAAAAGAAGAATTGGCAACCACCATTAACAGTTCTATTCTATCCCTTAGTGAAAAATTGGATGTGCTCAATAACAAAGTGGACCTGCAACTTAATCTGATCAAAAATGATCTGAGAGACTTAAAAGTCCATCTGACCAACCCCTTGGGGAGTACTACACAGGAACCAAAGCCTCCCAGACAAACTACTACTCCTTATTCACCACCCTTATTAGGAATACATAGGAGTGAAACCTTTGGGCCTAGTCCTACTCCTGAGATGGAGCAAGCCCTCAAACTGTTACCACCTATCTCTGAATGGCCCAAGTTCTCAGGAGAAGGAGAATACAATCATATAAATTTTATTAAATTTATTGATTACACCATTAACTCTTATGACTTACCAGAAGCTATAGCTGTAGTCTGGTTACCCAGACTATTTGAAGGAGTAGCATTGGACTGGTTTTTCAGTAAGAGAGAAGAAGTAGGATCCTTACCATGGAATTCTTGGAAACTTCTGATCAAAGAACAATTTGGTTCTACAATGTGGAAAAGGAAAATGATGAAAAATTTTGAAAATTCCTCATTTGACCCCTCCAAGGATAAACCTCACAAATGGTGCTTGGAACAGAAGAAAAGATTGGATTGCTTCTATCCAGATTCTGATAAAGAGGAAGTAAATGAAAGACTTCTCAACCTGTGTCCTGGAAATCTTAAACATAGTGTAAGATGTAGGATGAGCATGGATGCGGACTTGCCCACTCTAATCAATGTTTTAGAAAAAGTAATAGACATGAATGGGTTGGACAAGAAAGCCCCTTCTATACCCAAAGAGAAATATACTGTTAACAAAACCAGAGAAAAACCTCCTCTGATAAATGCCTCTAACAATAAGAAACCTAATGAGAATAGGGATAAAGAGAGGATGCCGGAAACTTGTTGGAATTGTGACAAAACTTGGCATATGAGACAAGACTGTCCATTACCAAGAAGGAAGATAGCAGTCTTGGAAGGAGAACAGGAGGTTGAAGAGAATCAGAACTATGAAGATATAGCTGATACTGAAGGATCTCTTTCTGAATGTGAATTGATCTTGACCAACCCTGTTAATGTTATAAAAGGGGATATAGGTACTTCTGCAGAGATCAATAACATTCATGGGGATTCTAGCCTACCCCAACAATGGGATCCTACTATAATTTCTAGACACATTATGGATGTCAAACCATTAACAGTTAAACCTATGAGTGGAAAAAGTTATACCACTGGTCAAACGTGCTATGCAACTGGGTTGTATAAAAACAGACCCATAAGGTTATTGCTGAATAGTGGAGCCTTTTGTTCATGTGTCTGTGCAGAATTCTTAAACAAATGGGACCCTAATTGGAGGGAACACCTTCTACCTGTCCCAAAAGCCAAATTCAGTTCTTGCAACTCTACTATGAATGCTATTGGAGTATTGACTGCTCTTATAATATTACCTCACACTAAAGGATCATTGAGAATATAAGTGGAGTTTGTAGTATTACTCAGCGGTCTGTGTGACTACCTGATACTGGGTAATGATGCCTTATGTCTATATGG
Organism: Puccinia polysora; assembly: GCA_025617555.3. NCBI lineage: Eukaryota > Fungi > Basidiomycota > Pucciniomycetes > Pucciniales > Pucciniaceae > Puccinia > Puccinia polysora. Next base: position 29,401,115 of record CM062635.1, on the reverse strand, counting down.
TATAGACGTGTTCCAGAGCAGAGGAAGATACTTCACAGTAGGAGGTAATTGGGATAAGAAGTTTAAGATATGCACTATTAATTTTAACTTCCCCTCCTCTATTTACCAAAAGCATTTAGAAGACTTTGACCAAGAATATTTCTCTCAAGCAGCTCTGAATACAAAACTTTCTGAGGAAGAGAAGAAATATATATTAAAAATCTGCTTTGAGAACCAGAATGCCTTCTGTACTAAAGACCATCCTATTGGTGATATTAAAGGACATGATATGGTATTAACATTGACCATTTAGCCTCCTTATCCTCCTAACTTAAGAAGACCAGCCTATCCGTCTAGTCCTAAGTCTAGAAAAGCTCTTGAGGAACATATCAAAGAACTGATAGACTTACAAGTATTAAGGAAAGTAGGACATAATTAACAGGTAGATGTCACCACACCTGTAATCATAGCTTGGCATAATGACAAGTCAAGAATGGTAGGAGACTTCAGAATGCTCAACAATTACACTCAAGCAGATTATTATCCTATACCCCAGATTTATCGTGCTTTGCATAATTTGTCCAAGGCTAAGTACATCACTACTATGGATATGCTTAAAGGTTTTAACCAGATACAAATAAGTCCTGAAAGCCGGAAGTTTATGAGAATAATCTGTCATTTGGGGATATATGAATATCTCAGGATGCCTTTTGGCATAAAAAATGCTCCATCACACTTCCAGAGAACAATTGATACAGTTCTAGGTACTTACATTAGACAAGGATGGATGATGGTATACATAGATGACGTTATCATATACTCTGATAACTGGGATACTCATATGAACCAAGTAAGATTAGTACTCCAGACTATCTCCAAAGCAGGACTAAAGGTTTCCATGAAGAAATGCAATGTTGGCTATGGAGAATTGAAAGCCTTAGGACATATAGTCTCTGTTCTAACTCTAGCTGCTGATCAAAATAAGATAGCTGCTGTTATGAATAGACCTATGCCTCAAAACAAGACAGAATTACTGTCCTTCATCAGTTTCTGCAGTTATTACAGACAATATATACCAAAGTTTGCTATGCTAACTAAAAGTCTGTATGAGGTATGCAACAACAATACACTATTTGAAATGACTCATGAGAGACTAAAGAACTATGAGGAATTAAAAATAGCTATGACCTCTACTCCTCTACTTATCCGACCATATTAATCTAAACCCTTCAAACTATACATTGATGCTTGCATGGAAGGGCTAGGAGCTGCTTTACATCAGGAAAGGATAGAAGAAGACAAACCAGTAGAAAAACCCATACTCTTCATATCTAGACAGATCAAAGATACTGAGAAGAGATATGGGTCCAGTCCATTGAAATGTTTGGCACTAGTATGGGCTTTAGAGAAGCTGCACTATTACTTAGAAGGCACCAATTTTAAAGTAATCACGGAATGCAATGCTCTAAGAACTCTTATGAACATGAAAACCCCCAGCAGACATATGCTCAGGTGGAAAATTGCTATACAACAATATAGAGGGCAGATGACTATAGTACATAAAGCTGGAGCTAAACATCAGAATGCGGATAGTCTGAGTAGGAATGCATTGCCTAATGACTCTAACAATCCAGCATATGACCCTGAAGATCAAGATATTTTTCCTATCTTGAATATCAATCTTTTTGCATTAAGTGCTCCAATAATGGGAATCCACTTATGTGAATTAGATACTGCTTTCTTCAACTTAGTAAGGGATAGCTACTCTCCTGAGATCAAGATGCTGATCACCATTATGGAATGTGAATCCCAAGAAGCAGCTTTGATAAATCACCTACCCGCTTCACTACTTAAACCCTATAAAGCAGGAAGGTTTACCTTTTGGGATAGTCTCCTTTACTATAGACACCAACATTCCAGCGTATTAGTACTGAGAAACAAAGAGCATATACAACATATACTCCAGGAATTCCATGAAAACTGTTCATCAGGACATTTATCCACAGAAAGAACCTTAGAAAAAGTGAAACAAACTGCCTGGTGGATAGACTGGAAAGAAGTCACTACAGAATATGTTACCAGCTGTGAAACCTGCCAGAAATCTAATAAAACTACGGGAAAAAGGTTTGGACTCTTACAGAAGATATCTGAACCTACCACCAGGTGGGAAATTATCAACATGGATTTTGTCACTGGCCTCCCCCCTGGAGGTACTCATTCTTATAACTCTGTCCTAGTTATAGTTGACATATATTCCAAAAAGGCAAAATTCTTACCTAACCACAAGGAGGATAGTGCTATGGATGTAGCCTTACTATTCTGGAATAGGATAATAGCTGATGTGGGTATACCCAAGATTATAATCAGTGAAAGAGAACCCAAATTCACATCTGAATTTTGGAGGAATCTACATGATATACTGGGTACTACCCTAGCATTTTCTACAGCATACCATCCCCAAACTGACCGATTAGCTGAAAGGATGATAAAGACCCTAGAAGATATGTTAAGGAGGTTCTGTAGCTTTGGTCTAGAATACAGAAACTCTGATGTTTATTGCCATGATTGGGTCAGCCTACTCCCAGCCCTAGAAATGGCTTATAACAGCAGTCAACATTCTACCACCAAGGAAGCCCCTTACATACTAGAAAGAGGATGGATTCCAAAACTCCCTAGGAATAACGTGAACTATAACTTAGCCACTATTCATCCAACATCTCTTGACTTTAAAAAGATGATAGATGTAGCAAATAACCATGCTCAGAAATGTGTGGAAGAAGTTGTTGAATACAACAAACAAAGATGGGACAAATACCATAAAGAACCTGACTTTAAGATAGGAGACCAGATCTTGATATCTACAACTAACTTCAACAACCTGGCAGGCAACAGGAAACTGAAACCAGCCTTTGTTGGACCATTTTCATCAAGAAGATGCATGGAAAAAATGCTGTGGAAGTAATCTTGAGTGAAGAATTATCAAGAAAACATCCATTATTTCCTGTTAGCCTAGTCAAACACTTTAAACCAAGAGAAGGCAGCCACCTCCCTCCAGCAATAGTCCCAATAGAGCCTGACCCTGTAAAAGAAAAAGGGAAAGTCAGCACGATATTGAGAGATAAGAAAGAGAGGGTACAAGGAAAAGACATCAGACTATACTTAGTAAGATACAAAGTGGAATCTGCAGACAAAGATGAATGGTTACCAGAAAATAATATACCTGACGGACCAATACATCTCAGAAATTACAGAGCCAGTAAAAGGCACTGAAGCACCTATGCAGTTAATTTTTTTTCTCCCAACTTTCTCCAGATTTTTTTCAGATATGACCATATCTTGGAGTGGGGGAATGTCAGCTTGCTACTATTTCAGAGCAAGCTGCAAAAGTAACCAAAATAACATAAAAATAATAATAATACAACTAACCTAAGAAGGAGTAGGAAAACCATAAATATTATTACAGAAATGGATTCTCCATTCAAAATTAGGTAGTGTCACTCACTGACCCCACCCTTGAAATCCAACTCCTTATATTTTAAAATAATTAAGAAAAAAAGAACCAAAATACTACGGCTCCAGTATTGAGCTTTTTGGCCAATTAAATATTTCACACACATTTTCAGGTATAGGTTTCACACCTAAAATTCAGTCAGAATTGAGGTGTTGTGTATATTTTAGGAGTTACGGGCAGAAATGTGTTTTTTCACAATTCCTGCACGCAGCCGTGGCAGCCACAGCACCCGGGCGCAGCTGAGATACAGTCGTGTCAACCCGTCAGGGTTGTGTACGCAGCCCTGGGCCTCTGACAAGTACGCAGCCGCGGGACTACGGGCTGACATAGTGACAGGCGGCCCGGGTACCGCGTAAACAGGCTACAACGTACACAGGAACTTTTTACATATGTGATAAAGGTTCCTGTGGATAGTAGACTGTCTAAATATACATAATATTATATAAAAATAAATAATCTTTACACTTATTTTTTATTTAATATAATGCAAAGAATCAAGAATGTCGAAAATAAGACAATGACAGCTTCAAAAAAAATATTAAAATACTGAAATATACATTTATGAGAATTAATATACATCAAAATCTTCGTGACATACTAAGTAAAATAATGATGTAATAATATTACATGAACTCTCATGACTTATATTTTTAAGTAATTACCTTAACAAATCTACTGGAACTTGTAGATAAAGAGTAAAAACAATATTATGAACTTTTACTCCAATTATATGATACATAATGAGAACTTACCTGACATAAAAATGTCCTTAGAGATGTCTAATAATATAATTATTATATTACATGGAACATATACTAAGGATAAATAATTAAATAATACATAAATAGGACAGATTAGTGTTATTCACCCGTCCTAATGTCCGTTATAAGGTAGGATAATTCCCATACCCTAAGGAATTAGATGCTACCCGGGCAATAGCACCAAGGGCACATGACAGGCTACGCCTGGTTACCCTGCTAGCCTTAGTGTCCGTCCCTTTGAGCACCTACAACCCTCAGAAGGACCATATTGGGACCCCAAAAACTATAAATACAGAGCACTTTTGAGGATGTTGTTGGGCAGAGACCCAGTAATATTCATATCCAGAAGCTGTGCCAAGGTAATCAAATACTTATAAGAGATAAGTAAGTGATTTATGGCAATTTCTGATCAGTAATATCCCTCTTCAAACCTCTTTTTATCAATTAAAACTGCTGAACAACCTTATAACCCCAGTATACAGGTTTAACCCATCAGTACACATCCCAAACAGATACCCAAAGGGTTTAATAATATACCAGTGAGTCTTATTATCCTTTTTCTGTCGTGGTAGCTTGGCTACAAGGCCCTACCACTCCATTGTGTATTTTATATACATATTATCTTTGGGTATAATAATCTTTAAACTAAAGAACCCAAAGTAACCAGGACTACGTGTTTTCATACTGAAATCCCTGAAGAGAGGTGTTAAAGATCCCCAATATAATTGTGGCCCCTCTATAAATTAATAATATTCAATTTTGATTCAAAACAATAAACAATAACCAAACCATTTAACCTTGCAATAAGCTTAATTCAAGTATTCTACGGATTTTTGCTGCAATTATTAAATAATATATTTATTATTTACAATATCACCTCTGGTAGCTAAAGGATAGAAAGGGTCTTGGCATCCAGGAGGCTGACACCAATATTCACATAGAACTGCTTCATAGATTTGCTGGGCACCCCAACAATAAGGGCTTCAAACAAATGTATGGGGTTGACGCCACATTGCTCCATGGTGAGGACTGACAACTGGACAAATCTCACAGAATCCTGTTGAAAGGCACAATTCCCCCCTCCACCCAAATTCTTGAAACGCTTTTCAGGGACCTTAGTGGAAAAATTTCCCCAGTTTCCCTATCAGAGGGCCAATATTACTTCAAAATTATCAACTGGTTCACCAGCTATAAATTTGCATATATACTTACACAAAAATCTGATTCATTTTCTTTGTTTGTATCTTTTGTTACTAAAATGGCAAACCTCCAATCTACATTGATAAAAAACTTTGTAGTTGATGGAGGCAGCAAGTTTAAATCCAACAAATTCATGAGCTTATTGAACAAGAAAGGCATCTCTGTTCAAATCACTAGCCCACATACCCCTTAGCAAAACTCCGTGGAAGACAAAGGTAACTGTACCACAACCAAAAATTTTGGAATACATTGAGACAAGCCGGTCTTCCCTCCACTTACTGGGCAGAGGCAGTCATGACTGCAGTGTTTCTTGAGAAGGTGATTCCAAGGATAAAATCAAATTGGGTTTTTCCCTACAAGGTCTGGTTTGACCACCCCTTTGAACTCAATCAATTGAAGCCGTTTGGGTTTCTGGCACATGTAAACATGCCTGAGGCTCTAAGGCAGGGAAAACTTGGTGAAACTTCCACAAAAGGAGTACTCCTTGGATACCAGATGGGTTTGCCCAACTGGAAAGTCCTCACAGCAGAATTCTGAATTTCTTGCAGCCACAAAGTCCTTTTTTTTTGAAGACAAGTTTACGGGATTGAGAATCCTGAATTCTTCCCCTGTGGCATAAGAGGCAAGAATCCTGTTGCTTGAAGAGATTGATGGCTAATCATGTGCCCAACTCAAATTCAAAACCCAACTTGCCTCCAGCCCATTTCCCAGATCAATTTCACCCTGGTATACAGCCTCTTACCAGCAGATCAAATAAACCACCAGCTTCTGGTTCAGATCCCTCTTTGCTACCTCCAACTTTGATTCCAGCCCAGCCAGCTAGGAATGTGGCAAGGAGTTTTCCAGGATAGTATTAATTCCTAAACCCTCACAAGGCTCCTCAGAGTGTTCTGGCTGACTTGTATGAAGCAAACATAGTTGACCATAAGCTGCAAACAAATGGGCGGGCTATGTTTGCAGAAGTTCAGGCTCTTCTTTCAAAGGTGGGAAAAAAAACACATGCAAACTTCTGTAAGGCCAATGTTTCTCCTAAATGGGTCAAGTGGCTAAAAGATATCAAGGCCAAGTTGAATGCAATGGAAAGGCTCAAGGTCTGGGCAATTTTTCCAATCCCCATGGGTATCCATCTCCTCAACACTGTGTGGGTGTTTTGCAAGAAGCTGGACAAACTCATGAACATGGTAAAATTCAAGGCTTGGCTCAGTGCCCAAGGTAACATACAGAAGGAAGGGGACTAAAACCTAAATTAAGATCCAATAGGCAACTCCACCAACCTTCAGACAGTGTGGTGACCAAATCTGGACACCTCAGGACCGCTGCGGAAAATTGAATTTTTTTGATTTTTTATATTCATCATTCATGATCCAAAAAAAAAAAATCAAAATTCTTTTTTTTTATCAGGTTCCTTCAGCCTTCCAATCCATCAGCTTTCCCATCTCCCAGCGGTTTAGGGATGGTTCCCTGGGGAGCCCAACTCCCCAGGTCTTGCGTTCAATCCTTGTCCATCTTGCTTTGGCCCTTTTGTTCTGCCAAATGCATGGGTGAAGGCCCGCTTGGCTCAATCTTACCCGTCTTTCATACTGGCTTGGCTTGGCTTGACCCTCTCCAGGACTGGAATTGCCTTTGATGTTGAGGGTGACAGAAATATCTCAACCTCATCCCGCTTCATTGACATACCCTGGCCTTGATTGCCCTTCCACATTACTAGATCCCAACCAGGATATGACCCACCAATCTCAATCAATTTATACCCATCTTATCATACTTAGACCTCTCCTCAAACCTCTTCACTTGGCTCAATTCATATACTCTTTTCATCCCTTCATCCTCTGATTTGGATCATTTGAGTCAAACCAAGAATATCACCCCAAGGTTTGTAAGGATTCCATGAATCAGTTACTTGCACCACGTTCTAGTCCTCAAGGTTCATCCTTCCAAGCTGTCAATTTTGGTGAAGTGTTAAACAAGCTATTGGCCATCCGGTTAGGACAACCTTTGGTAGGGATCTTGATCTCCTACAATTATCTTGATCCATCCTTTGATTGGTTACCATTTGCTTGTTGACTCCAACACAAGTTTGATTGGAATCAGGACCCAATATACTTCTTACTACCCCCCTCCTTTTCTGGCTTGGAATCCGGTGGTCAAAGAGAAGAGAACCTTTGGTTTAAAATCCAAAATTTCTGCATCAACAACCGTCATCAAATCTTGATTGATTTTATCATCATCCAATATCCCCTTACCCATCATCCATCCAATTGCCCGTGCAAGATAGGTCACGGGAATAACCTCCATCCCCTGACCCAATTGGTTGTTCCCACAACCAATCTTGCACTCTCATCTCCCAATTGATTAATCATCCAACCATTGATCCATCTCCTCCATTCCATCTATTCCACCTACTCCAATCATCACCTCCCTTGATGGTCTCCCTCAACCATCTCCTCCATCCGCTCTTGCGCAACCATCCATGGGTCAGCAATTGTCCGGGCCCTTCAGCCTGTCCCCGCGGTTCCTCACCTGCGGCTCTCCTGCCTGTTCCATCATTTGCACGGGCTTGTGTCCTTCCATCCCCGCTCATCCTTTGTTCTTTTTGCCACTTTATTTTTTTGGGTTGTTTTCTCATCAGTTTCTTTTTTGTTTTTCTCATGTCTTTTTAAAAAAAAATCAAATTGTTTTTCTTTTCCACTCTATGTGTGTTATCACTTCTACATAGTCTATAAGGACCCATGGGCCATAAAAGGAGGGGCTCTCCACTACCTTTTTCTAAGTTATCCATGGGAGTGTGTGCATATGTCCCCCCCGTTATCATAGTAATCTATAATCATTATCCTGGGTATGTCTTTTGATTGTGCCCCGACCCATTTTATCCTGAGTCTTTTCCTGTCTCAGGCCTGATCATTATCACCAACCAATAGCCTTGCTGATTGAAGAGAATTCTTTCTTTTGGAATTATAGAGTTCTTTACACCACTCTTTGATCCCTTTCTCTGACCATACTGGTCTCAATCCTTTCTTGATCATCTTTCCAGAGCCAATCACATTTGAATGAAGAGGTTTTATTAAGCTTCAAACCTGAAGTGTTATAACTCTTTTATTGTTCAAAGTTTCATTCTGCCAGCCTACTCTTGAGTTCATTGAGAATTGTTGAGGTTATCCCTGTTCAAATCGGTTTCTGTTTTCTTTTAGAGCTTCTCAAAACATTTTGCTTTGTCTTGTATGGCCACCCTCAGTTATCTGGTACCCTTCAAGCTCTTGATTGTGGAGAGTTTTGCGGTTTCATTGAAAACCAAGAGGTTGGTTGGGGTTTGAGTTGATCATCCCCAATCTTCTGATGATGACCAGAGTTATTAGCTTGTGGGAATTGTTACATACAACAGCTTTGTTCTTTTGAACTTTAAACAAATTTTAAACTTCTTTTGTTCAAATATCTCCCATGTAATCTTGCCTCAGATAGTGCTGTTTCATCACTACTGACTATTATCAAACTTTATCCTTACTACTTGATTCCTCAATTAAAGTTCTGGACCTTGATTTTGGTTACATTTAAATATTTTTTTAGCACTCAGGAGGGCAGCCTAAACAACACCTTCCCCCTCCACAGAACTTAATAAGATCCAATTGGATTTCTTGAGAACTAAAAACCAGCTGAGGCTGTGAGAACAGACAAACAAATCAGAAGAAGACTTTAGAAAGAAGAGAAGAAATGAGAAGATGAAAATGTAGAGCCCTACAGCGTAGATTCATCAGGATAGTCAAAAATGAAAGCTTCAAGTTGTGAGAGTTTAAGAACATTAGGACAAGTTGAAGAGACAGGAGGGATGTTGTTGGAGCATAGACAGAAATAGCCGCTAGATGTGATGGATAGTCAGACCGGTTTTGATAGCCTTATTGGAGAAGTGAGCATCTTACCAGTCAGAGATTTAAGAGGCAATTGGATTGAGTTGGTAAGTGTTTTGATAGTCAAGAGGATGAAAGTAGGAGAAATGAAAGAAGAAGAGAAATAAAATAAGAAAAAAAAATAGAAAAGTAGACTGATGACAAGTAAGACGGTTGAGAACATAGATGATCAGAAAATAGGGAGATGGAGATTCCTGGGAGAGAATAGACACCATGTCATGAGAGTCATGAGAAGAGCTATGTTGGGGTCCCTGTTGTGGACTCAGAGAGCACCTGCGCACTGAGACGCAGAGAGTGGTGAGCATGGGGGATGAATACTCAACACCCCTCGTGACTGGTAAGAGGAGTACATTTGACTAAGAGTTAATTATTAAATACGGCTTTTTGAAGGAGTTTGAGGGCCCCAACGGAGGTGGCTTTAGTTTAAGAATCTTCTAGCATTCTATCCGTGGAAACCAGGTTGAGAATAAATTTAGAGAGGGAAAAATCTTCACGCAGACCTTTAGTTTTAATGTCAATGTGTCAAGACTTGGAGTGCGATCCAAATTGTTTTATCTTATCATCTAATCCTTTGTTATCTACATGAATAGTTGGTTTGGTAGAGGAAGAAACATATATTTTGTCCACAAGGTGAGTGATCCACTTCAATTTGAGGTAGCAATTGAGTAAAGCGTTGAGTTCAGATTTGGTAGATGAGTAAGTTACATTCCGCTGTCTCGAGGAGTTCCAGAGGATAGGACTGCCGTAGTGTAGTACGATATATCCGGTTTGAGATTTACGGGAGGTTGGATCATTGCCCCACATAGCATCACTATAGCCAGAGATACAATCCTTGGATGAGTTGTATTTCAGGGTTAAATTGAAGTCCTTAGTGGTCTTGAGGTATTTCCATACTTTACGTACTTCTTTCCAATGAGTTAGACCTGGTTTTGCATTGAATCTTGCCAAACTGGAAACGGCAAGGGAAATATCTGGACGGGTGTATTGAGAAAGGTGATTGATAAATCCAATAGCAGATTGATAATTGATATTGAGTCAACAGAACTGTGCATGGTCTTTGTCGGATTCCGGTTCAAGGTGACGGTTTTGAGTGAGAGGTGTATTGATATCTTTGCATTCAGTGAGGCCCAATTCTTCTAGAACTCTGTTGATATGTTTTGGATGGCTTAAGTAAATACTGTCTCTGTTGAATTCCATTAGCATTCGAAGGATTTTATTAGGTGCGTGGCAAGACAAATTCGAGAATCTTTTTAAAAAGTTAATTGCAAACGAGTTGGATTTTCCTACTAAGATCAGGTAATCAACATGGAAGTAAAGGACTTCCCCGGACGTAGAATTAAGATACAAGCAGGGATTGCTGGTGGATCTGCGGAATCCCTGAGATTTGATCCAAGTGGTGAGCGTCTCATACCAATTCTTGGGTGATTGGCCTAAACCGTAGAGAGATTTCTTTAGTTTGAGATAGGGAGATTTTTGATTTGATCCTTCTGGAGTTTTGATTATAACTGTTTTGTTCAAGGGGGCGTGAAGGAAGGCCCATTTTAAATTGAAATGGGTAAAGGTCATATTATTCTTTAATCCATGGACCAGAGCAAGGTGGATGGATCCAAGTTTTCCAGTTGGAGCCCAAGTCTCCTCAAAATCTATACCTTGGACCTGATTGAATCCTTGTACACATAGATGTGCCTTATATTTCACGGGCTCACCGTGACAGTTTTCTTTCACTTTGAATACCCATGTTGTGTTTAGTATATTATCCAGTTCGTTGTAATATTCCTCCCAGACCTCTTGAGTTTTGATAGAGTTGAGTTCTTCCTTGGAAGCCTCTTTCCACTTAGGCCATTCTGAGCATTTTTGGGCGGCCTTGTAAGAGGGAGGTTTGTAATAATGGTGGAAGCCATATCTCTGGGGTTTCTGAAGTTCGTGTCTGGGACGTAGACTGATCTGTTGAGGAGGCGGTTCAGGTTCAGAGTGAGAAGGTGGAGATGAAGGTTGAGGTGTAGAGTGGGAAGGTGGAGACAAAGGTTGAGGTGTTGAGTGAAGGACATCTTCTGGATCAGAATCAGAGTCAGAGTATTCCAAAGTGGTTTCTCTAATTGAGTATTGTTTCTTGTACGTGGAAAAATCCGGTTCATATGAGTTCAAATTAGATTGGGAAAAGATATCCAGGCCAGGCGACTTGAAGAAAGGAAATTTGGAGAGTTGATCTTTGAGGAAGTTGACGTGCTTGGTTTCTATGACAGCTCCAAGCGTATTCAGAATTAATTATGAATGAAAAGTTGGGTTGAATCCAATTAAGACTCCCTCAAGACCTTTTTCATCAAATTTTCTTCCTTTTTGAAGACAATTGGCAAGGTAGATCACAGAAGAACCTACGGGTTTTAAATAATTAGCTGGGAGGACCTTACCAAACATAAGTTCCCAGGGAGACAACTGATTACCTTCTCGAGCAATCTGATTTAGCATGAAGAAGCAACTACAACTCACTATATGCCAATAGTTCTTGGCTAGAAGAGACGAAGAGAAGGTGGATTGGGCTGATTCAATGATCGTCCTATTAGCTCTTTCAGCTCTTCTGTTATGTTGAGGGTGATAAGGTTTGGAGGTGCAAAGTTTAATGAATTTATTCTTGGCAAAGTCTTTCAGAATTGAGTTAGTGAATTCTGTTCCTTGATCCAAGAATATTTCAGAAGGGTAATAGTTTAAACTTTTGTGTTCCATCTCCAGAATACTGATAATCGTTTCAGGGGTTTGGTCTTTGGAAGAGAGAGGAAAGCATGCAAGATAACCTGTATAATTGTTGACAAGAGTGAGTAGATAGTGATGTCCAGCCTTAGATTGGGGAGTAATTGGCCCAACTAGATCGAGATGTATTCTCTCTAAAGGTTTACGGGCAGGAGTAGAGACATTAGAGAAAGGAGATTTGGTGATCATGCTCTTGATGCAGCTGTTGCATTGAAAAGTCTGGAGTTCTTCATTGGTGAAGAAATCTTTGAGGAGAGGTTTAAGCATAGAAATAGAGGCATGGCCGTACATCTTGTGCAAATCCAATAGAGTATAAGATGGTAGATTGGTGAAATTTACAGAATTGTTTTGGCCAGCCAATAGAGGTCTTTCAACAACAAACAAGTTGTCCCTTATCAAGCCCTTCAACACAATTTGGTCTCCTTGAGAGACTTTGAATCTTTTGCGGGTTTGAGTGAGGTTACAGCCTTTCTTTGCGAGCAATCCAGGACTAATCAGATTGACAACTATATCGGGTACGTAAGCGCAATCTTTGAGCGTGATCACCAAATTGTTCAATTAAAGTTTCACTGTTCCAATTCCTTGTATTTTGAGATTGGCTTCAAGTTTTCCAGTCTTGATTTCTTCTACCTCGAGTTGTAGATTTATAGAAGAGAAAAATTTCAAGTTGTTAAAGATGTGAACGTTGGCTCCGGAGTCCAAAAGTAAATTAGGATTGTTGTCCGCATTGATCCAGAGAGTTAGTAAGGCATGATAATTGATGGTTGGATTCTTCTTAGTCTTATTTTTCCATTTTTTTTGTTGTTTGATCCACCATTGAGGAGAAGTTTCAGGGTGGATATGGAAACAGGAAGATTCAGCGTGAGGTGCGTTAGGATTGTGGTATCCTTCGCGGCATAGCAATTTTATCTTATTCTCATCCTTGAAGGCCCTTGTCTTGGTAGAGACTAGTGATACATCTGTGGATGGTTTATTGACATTTTTTTGGGCCTTTCTCTTGTTGATGTATTGAGTAAGATGATTGAAAACCACATCTATTGTCAGGTTCTTTTCCACGTCCATAATTTTTTGTTTTAGGTTTTTGAGTGTAGGAGGAAATTTGAACAATAACAAATACAACAGTATATCATTTGGCAGTTCAATCCCAACATCTGTCATTCTTGTGATGGCTTTTCTCATTTTGGTGATGAAACTCTTGATGGTGTTTTCATGAAAAGCTGAATGGAGGAAGTGGTTGAACACCCTTGCTTGATTTGCTGTCTCTGAAGAGGCAAATCTTCTTGTAATTTTGGCCCATAGAAGCTTTGAAGACGAGATATTTGTGAAGTTTACAACATTCGCATGGGTAGTATTGTCAAGCTTGTATAAAATTATTTCCCTGATTTCTCTATCCTGTTTTAACAATAAGGGTCCCAAATTTTGAGTGATGGCGCCCTTAATGTCTTTGAGGTCAAAGAGCATAAGCATCTTGTCACGCCAGATAGAGTAATTTTCTTCATTTAAAGGAGGTATAGCGTTGACGGATGCTTTCAGAGCAACTTGATGAAAGTAATTGTTTGCTCCAGCTGGTTTGTTCATTGCTAGATTGATTAGGTTTGTTGGTGGGTCCTTTGGCTTTTAACAGTAATAAGATTTAATTAGATTTCTTGAGAACTAAAAACCAGCTGAGGCTGTGAGAACAGACAAACAAATCAGAAGAAGACTTTAGAAAGGAGAGAAGAAATTAGAAGATGAAAACGTAGAGCCCTAAAGCGTAGATTCATCAGGATAGTCAAAAACAAAAGATTTGAGTTGTGAGAGTTTAAGAACGTGAGGAAAAGTTGAAGAGACAGGAGGGATGTTGTTTGAGCATAGACAGAAATAGCCGCTAGATTTGATGGATATTCAGACTGGGTTTGATAGCCTTATTGGAGAAGTGAGCATCTTACCAGTCAGAGATTTAAGAGGTGATTGGATCAAGTTGGTAAGTGTGTTGATAGTCGAGAGGATGAAAGTAGGAGAAATGAAAGAAGAAGAGAAATAAAATAAGAAAGAAAACAAAAATAGAAAAGTAGACTGATGACAAGTAAGACAGTTGAGAACATAGATGATCAGAAAATAGGGAGATGGAGATTCCTGGGAGAGAATAGACACCGTGTCATGAGAGTCATGAAAAGAGCTATGTCGGGGTCCCTGTTGTGGACTCAGAGAGCACCCGCGCACTGAGACGCACAGAGTGGTGAGCATGGGGGATGAATACTCAACAGAACTGCCACAGCCTAGCACGGTTTTGAGTCTTACATTTGGTCCCCCGGGCCAGGATAGAACCAGCAGCCTTGGGATTTACAGTCCCAAACTTGAAGAATCAACTTCAAAATCCAATCCAATTTTTTTTTTCTTTCTTCTATTATCATCCAGATCTGATCCATGGAGGCAACTTTTTCTAGAAGGAAGTTCTCCCAATTGTGAAAAATCTGGGAAAGATCCTTGTTGCTTTTTTGTGAACACTCTACTCTTGCCACACCTTTGAGCCACATTGGAATTCTGCTCTTTGGATCTTGTTTGAAATTTGCTCTTCATGATGGAATCAACTGGTACCTCCTCCTCCTCTTCTTGGTTCAAGATTTTCAAGATCAAGCCCCAAAATAAGAACTTAGGCTTCAATTGAACAAATTTTGAAAAATTCTTGGACTCCTATGAGATGGCTGCTGAAGTGGATGGTGCAAGTGAACATGATATGGCTTATCAGTTATGATTCTTTATCTCCTCTGATGAAGTTATGGAAGTGATTGAATTGTTTGATGGATTCAAAACTCATAACTGGAGGCTCTTGAAGGAGGCTATGTTGGCTTATTGGGGAAAGGTAGATGTGGCTAGGTTTACCTTACAGGAATTGGATGCTCTGGTTTCACAATGGATCTCCAATTGAGGTGTCTCTTCAGCCTCTGATTATCAATCTTTTAGAAAATCTTGGGATCCTATTCAGTCTTACCTCATCAGAAACAATCACATCAACACAGTGGACAAGATTCAAGTTTGGTTTTTCCAGTCTTTTTCTCCAGGAGTTCAGGAAAGGATTAGAGATGAATTATGTAAATCCGGATCTATGATCACTAATAGAGATAATTGGTTCAAGTTCCCTGCTTTGCTGGTCCTAAGGAGTGCAGTGGATAAAGTGATGAAATTTCAAACAGCTCTTACTTTTGAACAAACTAGATTCACTGAAACAGTACATGCTCCTTCCTTTAAAGAGTCTAATGAAATAATGAACAAGATGGAAGCAAATTTTAGACCTAAACCAAATTCCCAGGCCAATAAGGAAACTGCTACCATAGATGAGATCACTAAATTACTTCAGGCCTTTGAAAACAAAATTGATCATAAAATTTCTTCTTTAGCTACTCCTAAACCTTCTAACTCTGTTCCTAAAACCACTCTAGTCTGCTATTACTTTCATAGGGAAGGCCATGGTACTGGGAGATGTCCTGAACTGCAGAAGGAAAAGGAGTAAAAATTGGTGGAGAAGAAGGGAAACAATTTATTTCTTCCCAATGATGCTTTGATAACTTTTGAATTTTCTAGTCCAATCTGTCATGTGGTGGCCTCTTATCAACCACCAACTCCCAAGAAGGCATCTTTGGTCTCCTTGGATTTTCAATCATCCTGTGGCACTTTACAACCTTGGTATCCTCCAGCTGTCACTTCTTCCCAATTCTCTGGTAATTATCAGTCTGATCCACCTAGGAAAAGCCATGAGGAACCCAAAACTCACAAGTCTCCTCCAGTTCCATCTTCAATCCTTTGAAAACCCATCAAATGTCAATCCTCACCTGAGCCCCCTTCCTCTGATGTAGAAGAGATGGAAGTGGAAAGGGAACCACTTATGGAAAGGTTCCAGGACCACTCTGATCCTCCTCCTGTTCAAACTCTCCAAATGCCTCAAACTTCCAATCCTGATCCAGTAACTGCTCAACCTGATCATCCTCCCTCCACCCAGCCCAAAGTTTGATTCAAGAGGAGCATTTCCAAGGATCAAAGCAAAGCTGTGGAAGGAGTATTTAGGAAAATCTCTAATCTAAAAATTCCTGATCTGTCTGTGGCTAAACTACTGTCAATCTCTTCATCTGTGGCTGAACTACTGTCAATTTCTCCATCTGTGGCTGAAGGGATGAAGAAATGGTTTTCTCGTCAACAAGTGGAGATTGGTCCAGATGAATTAAAAGTTTCTTCTGGTACTTTGATGGAGGACTCTGGCGGAACAGATCCCCCTTGAAATGCCAACTTGTATTCTTGTCCTGTTGGTTTCCTCTCTTTCTTTTTTTTTTGACTCTGCTAAAATAGTTTCTCTTCTGGTGGATTCTGGTTCCCAGCTCAATTTAATTTTGGATGTCATGGCCTGCAAACTCAAACTCAGATTAAGGGTCAGCTTTAACTCTGCTGTGTATGGTATAGGGAATAAGTCATGCAAATTAGTTGTTATTGCTGAGGATTTCCTGGTTAAAATTGGACAAAATATTTTTGGCACGTTTCATTTCTGGATTACTTGTTTGGATGGACCTATGATCTTGGGAAGACCTTTCTTAATGGATTTTGGTGCAACCCTAATGTTTTCTGATCAAGTTGGGGAGAGAATTCTTCTCCCTGATGCTGATGGCAGGAAGATTGAAGTTCCCCTTTGCTCCTTGGATTCTGCTTGTTGGGAACAAGATTTTCCTGGTCACCCTTCTAAATTGGTTCTGAAAGGGAAACAGAAGGACACCTCTTTTTCCTCTCATTTTTTAGATTAGTTAATCCTACTAATACTTGCAGTTCTTCCCAGCCTCAGGCTTCAACTCAAGGATCAACTTCTGTTTCAGAGGCATATTTTTCTTTTTCCTCATCATTTCCTCCTCATCCAAATGAAAATAAAAATCAAAAACATGAAAAATACAAAAATCCTAAAAATATTTTCTCTCTCTCTGGATATGTTGTCTCTTCTTTTCCTTGTTATTTTCAGCCTGATAATTATTCTCCTATTCCAATTTCAAATCTCTTCAATGAGTCTAAAATAGATCCCAATCTTGATTCTCTTCTTGGTGGTTTTGGTATGAAGGAGTATGGCCTTAGGTGGAGGCAATTTGTGGTAGAAGTAAGTCCTCCCAATTGTGCACCATCACGGGCTCCTACTACTGTCATTTTCAAAATTCTACCCTGTGCCACACATGTGAGCAATGCATCATCTTTTGGATCCTCTTTTATGGAACAGGCACCTGTTAAGTATGTTGCAGAACATTGAACTTGGAAGATGTTGGAACTTGGTCTCAGCTTTTGTAGTCAGGTCTTGCTGGTCAATGCTTGGAGGAAGCAAGGATTTCTCTCTTTTTCCACTAAGTATAAGCCAGTTGAAAAAAAGGTTCAACCTGTCAACCAACCAATTCCTTTCACCCTCAATTCTCCTCTTATGCGCCCTCCTCTATCTTGTGATCCTTACTGTGGTTTATCTCAATCTCTCACTGGTCCCTTTGTTCCTTGTGGTTGTGTTACTGAAGAACATCTGAAGGTGGTCAACTTTGGTCCAGATGGATGGCTTCTTCCTGATGATTTAAATCTGATCAAAAATGTCTGAGCTCTTGGAGAAAAATCTATTTCTTTCTGTGAAGAAAATAGAGGTCTCTTGAAATAATCCTATGGACTACCTTATATCATTCCAGTAGTAGAACATGATCCCTGGAAAAAGAAAAAGATTCCTATCCCTGCTGCTAAGGTCAAAAAGTTGATCAATTTGGTCTGAAAACAAGTATGTACTGGTTTATATGAGCTTTCAACTTCCAGATATTCCAGTCCTGTGTTCTGTGACCTCAAAAGTAATGTTAAACTTAGAATAGTTCATGATCTCCAGTCCTGAAATAAGGTTACTATGAAGAACTCTGGTATTCCCCCTGCTACTGAAGAATTTGTCAAATCTCTCTCCGGGAGAGCTTGCTATGGTCTAGGTGATATTATGGGTCGCTATAATGAACATTCCTGACATCCAATTTCTTGTCCTCTGACTATTTTTGATACTCCCCTTGGATGATTCCAACTTACTTGCTTGCCCCAGGGTGCCACCAATTTGGTTGAAGTCTATCAGGCTCAGATAAGTTGGATCCTCCAGGATGAAATCCCCCATCATGCTGGTATATTTATTGACAATGGCAGAATTAAAGGTCCAGTTTCTGACTATAACAATGAGCTCTTACCTTTGCACTCAGGAAGCCGTTGATTTATCTGGGAGTATGCAACCACTTTGGAAAGGATCTTGTTTTGAATCTAGGATTCTGGTCTCACTGTCTCTGGATCCAAATTGGCTGCCTGTGTTCCTGCTCTGGAAATTTTTGTTCATGTGGTATGCAAGGAAGGAAGAAGGATGGCTCAATCCAAATTGAACAAAATCCCCTCTTGGCCCACTCCAATCAATCCCACTGAAGTCAGAGGTTTCTTAGGTGTTGTCATCCATTTTTGGATCTTCATACCTTCTCTATCCAAAATCTGTATTCCCTTGCGTTGCTTAACCAGGAAGAATGCTGAATGGCTTTGGCCCCAAGCTTTTGAACAATCATTTCAGAAGCTCAAAACAATTTTTGGGAAAGACAGTGTCTTGGTTAAGATCACTTACTGACATGGAGCTTGCAAGATCACTCTGGCTGTAAATCTGAGTTATCAATCTGTTGGGGCTGTCCATACCCAGGAAGACAAAAATGGTTTGGATTGTCCTGCTCTGTATGAATTTCTCCTGTTTTCAGATGTGGAATCCAGGTACTCCAAGCCAAAAATGGAACTTTGTGGTGTGTCCCAAACGTTGAAGAAGCTCCAAACTATTCTCTGGGTTCAACACTTTATGTCATGAGTTGACGCACAATCCTTCCTTGAAATGATCAATGCCCCCAGCCTTCCAAATGCTCCCATGACTCATTGGGTGGCTTTTATCCAGTTGTTTTCTTTTGATATTTTTCATAGGCCTGGAAAGTCATTCACCATGCCTGAAGGGTTATCTAAACATCCTATTGGAGATGAAGAATTGGATGTTGGAGTGGATTTTGACAAGGAGGAACATTTTATTAAACCTGTCTTCAGCTTTTCCTCTCAAAATTATTCTGGCTTCCAGCAAGGGTTCTGGCTTAAACTAGAGCAGTATTTTTCCAATCTCCAAAGACCTCCTTATCTCTCAGACTAAGATTTTCTATCCCTTAAAAGAAAGACCTCCTAATTCTTTGTACAAGGTACTAGGCTTATGAAAAGAGGCGATCCTTTTGCCCTTATTGTTATCACTATCCCTTCTAAACAAGATTTGATCTTGGAAAGTCTCCATGAAGGACTTGGTCATTGTGGGGAAACATAAACTTATCAACAATTATCCAAACAATTCTGGTGGCCATCCTTGAAGAAATCTACCTCTCAATGGTGCAAGAGTTGTGATGTCTGTCAGAAACATGATCTTAGGCGCCTGGCTGAAATTTTCTATCCAACTGGGGAGTCCACTGTCTTTGGAAGGATTGCTATGGATGTGGTTCACATTAAGGCTGGTGGAGCTAAGTACCTCATTGTGGCTAGAGATGATTTTTCTGGATGGGTTGAATAAAAATTCCTTAAGAACCTCAGCTCTGAATCAGTAGCAGCCTTTCTCTATTAGACTTGGATCATGCGCTATGGCTTGGCCCAATCTTATTCAACTGATGGTGGCTCTGAGTTTGGTGGCAAACTGGACAAAATTATCCAATTGCTTCCTGGCAAACATAGGGTGACCACTCCTTATTATCCTGAAGGTAAAGGCATGGTGGAAAGAGGCCATGCTCCTTTGAAGGCTGCTCTTGTAAAACTGGCCGGTGAAAGTGGGAAGAATTGTCACAAATTTCTTCCTCTGGTTCTTTTCTCTGATTGAATTTCAACCAAAAAAACCACTGGCTACTCACCCTAGAAAATTTTCTTTGGTCAAAGGGCTTTCCTTCCTATGGATCTGGAAATGGAATATTGCTTAGGTATTTCTTGGGAACAGGTTTCTTCTACCACTGATCTATTAGTTGCCCAATCTAAGCAACTGAAGTGGAGTGAGGATGTTTGCAGTGAAGCTTATCAGAAGAGGATGGAATACAGAGAAAAATTGGTTGAGTATTGGGAATATAAACATTCAAAGCAGACAAGGGACTCTTTGAATCCTTGTGATCTTGTTTTAGCTTGAAATCAATCCTTGGAAACTCAGTGGGGAAGGCTTTTCTCTAATTGCTGGAATGGTTCTTATTAGGTGATCCACCAATTCAGAGGTGGATCATATGTTTTGGAAGAACTGGATGGTACTCAGATGGCCAGGAGGTTCTCTGCTGACCAATTCAAGAGATTTCATTTTTGTGGAGGAAGCTTAGATAAGAAGTAAGTCCTCCCCATTGGTGCACCCCCAGGGTCATCTCCTGCATCTTTGTTGTAAAACTCTACTGTATGCCACATATGTGAGCACCTGGGACTCCTCCTTTTTTTATCTCCAACACTTATAGGAATGTTTTTGTTGGATGGATCAAGATTTTTTTTTTTCCAATCACCCTCAAGATCAAATGGCCATTTTTTTTCTTTTTTTGGGTTCCAATGATCTTTCTTTCTTTTTTTTATGTGTTGTCAAACTCAGATGCAGACTAGGGAAATTCTGTAATTTGGGGAGAGATGTGGTGACCAAATCTGGACACCTCAGGACCGCTGCGGAAAATTTAATTTTTTTTTATTTTTTATATTCATCATTCATGATCCAAAAAAAAAAATCAAAATTCTTTTTTCTGAATCAGGTTCCTTCAGCCTTCAAATCCATCAGCTTCCCCATCTCCCAGCGTTTTAGGAATGGGTCCCTGGGGAGCCCAACTCCCCAGGTCTTGCATTCAATCCTTTTCCCTCTTGCTTTGGCCCTTTTATTTTGCCAAATGCGTGGGTGAAGGCCCGCTTGGCTCAATCTTACCACTCTTTCATACTGGCTTGGCTTGGCTTGACCCTTTCCAGGACCGGCATTTCCATTGATGTTGACAGTGACAGAAATCTCTCAGCCTCATCCCTCTACCTTGACATACCCTGGCCTCAATTGCCCTTCCACCTTACTAGATCCCAACCAGGATATGGTGCACCAATCTCAATTTATTTGTCCCCATCTCATCATCCTTAGACCTCTACTCAAACCTCTTCACTTGGCTCAATTCATCTACTCTTGTCATCCCTTCATCCTCTGATTTGGACCATTTGAGTGCAAACCAAGACTATCACTCCAAGGTTTTTAAGGATTCCATTTATCAGTTACTTGCGCCAAATTCTAGTCCTCAAGATTCATCCTTCCAAGCTGTCAATTTCTGTAATGCGTTAAACAAGCTATTGGCCATCCAATTAGTAAAACCTTGGGCAGGGATCTTGATCTCCTATGATCATCTTGATCCATCTTGGGATTGGTTACTGTTTGCTTGTTGACTCCAACACAAGTTTGATTGGAATCAGGCCCAAATCTACTTCTTACTACCCCCCTTCTTTTCTTTCTTGGTATCTGGCGGTTGAAGGGAAGAGAACCTTTGGGGCCAAATCCAAAATTGCTGCATCAACAACTATCATCCAATCTCAATCAAGTTCATCATCATCCAACATCCCCTTACCCGTCTTCCATCCAATTTCCTCGCACAAGATTAGTCATGGGAACAACCTCCATCCCCTGACCCAATTGGTTGTTCCCACAACCAATCTTCTGCTCTCATCTCCCCATCAATTGGTCAGACAACCATTGATCCATATCCTCCATTCCATCTATTCCACCCACCCCAATCATCAACTCCCTTGATGTTCTCCCTTGACTGATCCATTTTATCCTGAGTCTTTGCCCCTCTGAGGCCTGATCCTTATCACCAACCAATAGCCTTGCTGGTTAAAGAGAATTTTTTCTGTTGGAATTCTAGAGTGTGTTACACCACTCTTTAATCCCTTTCTCTGACCATACTGGTCTTGATCCTTTCTTGATCATCTTTCCAGAGCCAATCATGTTTGATTTTAGAGGTTTTATTAAGCTTAAAACCTGGAATGTTACACCTCTTTTATTTTTCAAAGTTGCATTCTGCCAGCCTACTCTTGAGTTTCTTGAGAAGTGTTGAGGTTATCCCTGTTCAAATCAGTTTCTGTTTGCTTTTAGAGCTTCTCAAAACATTGTGCTTTGTCTTGTACAGCCACCCTCAGTTATCTGGTACCCTTCAAGCGCTTGATTGCAGAGAGTTGGGCGGGTTCATTGAGAACCTGGAGGTTGGTTGGGGTTTGAGTTGATCATCCCCAATCTTCTGCTGAAAACCAGAGTTATTAGCTTGTGGGCTTTGTTACATAAAATTTTAAAAAATTTTTGTTCAAATATCTACCATGTAATTTTTCCTCCATTATTGCTGTTCCATCACTACTAACTATCATCAAACTTTATCCTTACTACTTGATTCCTCACTTAAAGTCCTGGACCTTGATCTTGGTTAAATTTAAATATTTTTGTAACACTCAGGAGGGCATCCTAAACAGCACCTTTCCCTCCACCGAACTGCCATGGCCTAGCACCTTTAGGAGTATTAAAATGGCAATATTTATTGGCCTCTCAAAAAACTATGCCATCCACCAAATGGATGCAACAAATATTTTTTGAATGGAAATCTTAAGGAAATCATTTTTCTGCACCCCCCTGCAGGCATGGACGTCCCTTTGGGCTTCTTTTTTTCACTAAACAATTCCATCTATGGCTTGAAGCAGGCACCAACAGTGTGATGCAGAAAACTTTTACTTTTCTTTGTGTTCATTGGGTTGTCCAAATTGCCCACAAACCCCTGTCTATTTTTATCCAAAATTGATTTCTTGGAATACTTTGTTCATGTCTACATTGATGATCTGATATTAATCAGTCAAATTATGGACAGGTTCAAGCATATTATTACCCAGTGCTACCTCATGGAAGATCTGGTGGAAGTGTGGCTGATGCTTGGGATCCATCTCTTCTATGCTGGAAGTGTCATGATTGTTTCTTAACCTAGCTATCTCAAAGGAATCCTGGCCAAGTACAACATGAATGATGGTAGTCCTTTCTTCACCTTCATGTTACTAAACACTCAACTCCAGGCATTGACCAACAAATACCATCAGGTGTTCTTCAAAAAAAAACATCAACAGTTATATGGTTCCAATTGGGAAGTCCATGATTGCCTGGCAATCCAAAAAAAAGAGTCAGTCTCCAACTCCACCATCAAGGCAGAATACAATGCTGTTTACAAAGGACTCCAGGAAGTTGTCTGGCTTGTGGCGCTGTTCTAGTCTCTGTGCCTTTCTTTTCCCAATCTTCCCACCCTTTTAGTTGAAAATTGGGTTTCTCTCATTTTCACTCTCAATCCTATGTACCAGTCTCACTCAAAGCACATGGACATGAAGTTTCACAAGATTTCCAAGGTCTTCAAGGGAGGCT
The DNA here is from genome assembly GCA_025617555.3 of Puccinia polysora. Taxonomy (NCBI): domain Eukaryota; kingdom Fungi; phylum Basidiomycota; class Pucciniomycetes; order Pucciniales; family Pucciniaceae; genus Puccinia; species Puccinia polysora. The sequence continues at coordinate 29,377,589 of CM062635.1, read as the reverse complement.
CCTTTATGATCTCCGACATCCCCATAACCTCCCATATGGCCAAAATTTTCAAAAATTTCCTTCCAAGGGTGAAAAATGAAAAGGACTGTGGTTCCCTGAGCCTAAAAAACTGAAGAGGAGGGGGGTGTGAATAGTTGAATTATTTAAAATTTGAAATCACAAGCTAAAATGTGGGATGGTTTGGTGACCAGTTTGGGACACCTCAGAAAAAGGTAAAATTTTAAGATTTTTTTTTATCTTTCATCTTATCAACAGTTGGATTATTGACAATTGGAAATCATGAGCTAAACTCTGGGACAGTTTGGTGAACAATTTGGGAAACCTCAGAAAAAGGAAAAATTTTAAGATTTTTTTATCTTTCATTAGGAAGGGATCTCTGGGGTGTTCAAGTCCCCAGCCCCTGTGTTCAACTGCCCCTCTTTGCGCTTGGCATCCAATTTTTTTTGGCCAAGAACACACACTAGATCAAGGCCCCCTTCACCCTCATCACACAAGAAGTGGAGAAGGATGCCCAAGAACCAAATCTGGAATATCTGCTCCAAAATCAATCAATTTTCTCATCAGCTCCATAATGCTGGAAGCATCATTTAAGCTCATGGCCAATATCACCATCCAATGATGATCCAACAAGCCAACTCAAAGATGATCAGCTTTGTAAATCAATCCAAGCCTAAGAGGAGACCAAGAAACAATATCAGCTCCTCAGCCTATCACCCAAAAACTCTAGATAGTACCCTTCAAACCAATTCAAATACCATCAATGATTGCCATCCTCACTGCGCTTGTGGCCATTTTGCTGCTATTGTTCATCTTGCAGTTGATCACCAACTTGCTTGCACTTGCTACATCCCCCTTTTCTCATCCTCATCCTAAAGTTACATCCAACATCAGTTGCTCCTCCCACTGTTTTCTTTCTTCTCATCTGTCAGCCAGTGTGGTGACCAATCTGGTAAACCTCAAGAAAAGGGGAAAGATTTAAAGTTTTTATTCTTAGTTTTTTATCCTATCCAAAAAGTATATATATACATATTATTATGTATAGCATTTATTATTTTTTTTTTCCTTGCTCCAACTTCTACCTATCCTAGCAGTCTAGGACAGGCCCATCAGTTTTCAAGTCCCCAGGCTCTTTGTTTGATTCCCCCCCTTTCTCACGTTTGACAGCCCTCTGACCATTTTTGGCCAAGGAGCCTGTGCAAGCGTTCTTGCTTGATCCATCCAATTGATCTTCTATCCTCCATCCATCCATTTTTCAAAGACCAATTTTTTAATTGCCACCCTCATCATCCATCCAATAACTCCTCCACCCTATTGGTTGGTTGCATCATCCATCTCCAACCAATTGCATCTCCCATCCATCATCCTGCTTCATCTGGTGGCCTGCGCCACTCATTTCCAGAAGCTGCCATCATTCATCCTCCAACCATCATCACTGCCCTAAAATCATCCTCAATTTTTCAATTGGGCTCATATCCAATGTTTCTCACCCTTCTCTCATCCAAGCTTTTGCTCATCATCACCTCATGCACAACACTCATTCTCATCTTGCTCATTCCTCAATGTCAGACCAAGAGCTACCAATTTCCCTCTGTTCCCACATTCTGGGGGCCGGTAACCGTTGGCGTTGGTGTCCGCAAGCAAGGTGGGGGGGCAAGAAGGGGGGGTGAGAGGGTGGGCATTATTTGGGAGCAAGGGGTAGGGAAAAGGGTGATGAGAAGGAGGGGGGGAATTTACCTGGGGGATTAACCAAGGAGGTGAGGTGGGGGGGGCAAAGGGGGATGGAGGGGGATGGATGATGGGGAGGATGAGGAGGAGGGAGGGAAGCTTACCAGGTGTGCTGTTGAGGTGGAGGTCTTGGGTGAGGAGGAGAATGGACCAGTGTTTTGGTGGGGTGAGGTGAGTGGTTTGGTGGTGTGAGTTTTTGGTTCTGTTTTGTCTAAGTCCATCAAAAGAGAAAAAAAAACCCAAGTGAGTCAGCTTAGGATTCTTGGTTGAACAATAAAAACCAAAAAAATACAGTGAAGGGATTTTTTATCTATTTCAAAATCAAAAATTACTCATCAAAGCAAGAAAGGGTGAGATGTATAATCCTTTCTATCATATAAGAAGATGAGGGACAAGATGAGACAGGGATGACTTGAGGCAGATTGGGAATATTGTCTTCAAATATTTTGTCCCATTCATGTTTGATTTTGGCCAAAAGTTTGTGAAGGATTACACAAGTGATAATCAAGTTGATGAGGAACTTCATGTCTTTGGGGTTGTGAAGCTGGTTTTGCATTTGCCTTAAGCTGGATCATCTTCCTTTCAGAACTCCTATTGCATGCTCACTCCAAACTTGTGATTGGGAAAGATGATAGTTGAAATTTGTTTTTACTTTATCATTGGACAAACAATTCTGGTATTCTGGAACCCCATATTTCCCACTAGCATAAGACAAATTGGCCAGAAGGTATTGATCTTGGTCAAAGTAGTTATCTGGTTTTTGGGCAATCTGCATCCAATTTAAAACATATGAATTATGACAAGAACCCAGAAGGCCAGTGTGGAGGGATAGGAACTTCTTGCTGTTATCAAAAACAAGTTGTAGGGACATGGAGTATCTAAAAAAAGAGATGCAACTTATTTGGTCAGTGTGTGATCCAAATTTTTCTCAAATTCATTGGAAAAGAATGAATCAATTGCCTCTTTTTCCAATCAAAATAGTGGTTGCCATCTAGCTTGGTTTTTTGACTCAAGGGGATGGTGGTTCCATAAACAAAACCAATGAAACCTGGAAAGCCTTCTGTCTCCATTACTTGAGATATCTCCTTGCTTTCTTCTTTGGTTGGCCAAGAAAGGACTGAGCGGCAGAAAAATAGGATAGAAAACATTACTCTTTTGCTGTATAAGTCAATGGTTTGATAACCAACTGAGAATAGTTTTTCTGATTGATGAATTGCTGCTCCATTTCCATTGGATCTCAATGTCACACGACCACCCCACGTACTATAGGGAAATTCTTAGATGATTGTGAGCGCGGAGGAATGCTGAGTGCAAGGAAAAGTGCAAATAGCAAGGCTTAGTTTCAAAGTGCAAACTTAGTTATGCCACTCAACAAACGGCGAGAGGAATGGAATGTGTTCCAAAAGAGGAAACTCAACCTGAGTCCAATGTCATAATTAGGTTGTAGCAAAATGCGAGAACGTATGAAATTAACTAACTGAGGAGACAATCATCAGGCAAGGGGACAGCCCTTTTAAGTTAATCCAAAGTGACTAGATACAACCTGGTGGTGAGCTAACTACAGTTGAAGGCGGTGAGGCAATGAATGACAGGAATGGGATAGTAAATAAAGCAGTAGTACAATCATGTCTGAGGTCATGGCGTAAGTGTGAGACAATAGAATCTGAGCGTACAATTGTATGATGAATTTGGACAGGAGCAAATGACGTTGAAGGTAATGCAAATGAGAAGTAATAGTGTATGCAGGGTAGGGACTAGCCCAATTGCAAACTGTACAGTAATGATGGCTTAGGTAGATGTAGATGCAAACTAACAAACAGTGCGTGACCAAAGATGGAAGTCCAAGGCTGTTGATTGGCCAGGGAAGGAGATTGGATCTCATAATGGATGGCCAACCGGTATGTAGTTAACCGCAAAGTTTGCAAGTATATACTGAGTTTGTCACTGAGATTGGAAGGTCAACGCAAGCCAGAGGAAGTAGCGGATTGCACCATTGATTTTGTACTTTGTTTGTGTCACGCTTATAGACTGAGGTAGATGGTACTGAGGAGAGGACATGTTGAAGTGATGAAGACAATAATCCCTAAGTGCAAGGCGTGACAGTTGCCTGGGTATAAAGACGCAAGCTCCTGCAAGCGTTTGGATAAATTTTCACATCAATTTCAAGTCGTTAATAAATACTGTATACCCCTTACGCATTATTTAATTCATTACTTGTTAAATTTATATATTATATAAAATGTTGTCATTGTTTTCCCGCCGTTGAGAAAACTGTATCCATCAAAACAGGCAATGTGTCCCCAGTACTGCTGTCCGAGGCCTTCGAGGCAAGTGCAAGCAATGCCGTCTCCGCAAGGTTGCATGTAATTTCCCTATAAATATTGAGTCAACTTTCAATGGTCCCGCGGAGTCATTGAGGGAGATGCGGAGTTGTAGGTCCGCGCCAAGGGTTCACTACAAAATACCACCTTTGCCAGAGATCGAATACTTGGGGACTCAAGTTCCTGGTGAGTACTAATTGGGACTGACTAATGATAATAAAGATAGTAACTAAATTTTGCTCGTCTCGCTAGTGTTGCCCCGTTTCCAAAGGTACACTACAAACACACCACCGCCACCACCACCTTATTGGGGTCTGCCAACTGAACTTCTGGGGGCCCAGATGAATGCTGAGGTGCGAGACAAAGTGCCCGGTGGGGAACCGGTTGGGGTCATAGCCGAGGAAGCAAGGGAGGAAGAAAGTAACAAAGTGGAAAGAGGATTGGGAGATGGAGAAGACAGAAATGGAGGGAGAAGAGGAACGGAGCGAGAAGAGGACAGTTTAACGGAAGAATTAGGAGAAGGGAATGGAGGAGATGGAAGGGGTAGAGTAGATGGAACGGAAGAAATGGAGGGCCGAGGCAAAGCGGATCCGGTGCAAGTCGTAGGACCAGTCAAAACTGATGGGAGGTGGCTGACGGGTGACATTGGAGAAGGTTTTCTGGGAGGCCAAAGGAAGAGAGAGTACAAAGAGCTCTTGGAGGAAGGTGGATGGAATGCTTGGCCGAAGCAAGCTTGAATTGCAAGGTGCAAGGAAATCTTTGAGAGGCATATCGTAACAGAGTTGCTGGTTCTCCAAAGGATGTCCGCCCTGATCAATGATGAAGATCTGGATACCTTTCAGTCCATGGTTGCGGAATTGACTGCAAATTGGGAGGATGCAGAAAAGGAAGTAAAAGAAAATTTGTAATTTATTATTATAAATATATTATTATTATTTTTTATTATTATAAATAAATTTTCTTTTCTTTTTTTTCTTTTTTTTTTTTTGAATAAGGAATGGAATTTTATTTGGTAGGAATGAGAGGGGGAGGAGAGGAAGGAATAACACGGTGAGATGAAGGAATTGACTGATGGAATGATGATGTGGAATGGAATAGGGTTGGATGGGATGAAATGTGGAGTGAAATGGGATTGGATGGGATGGAATCATGATTGTCGAGGTTTGCAAGGGTAGCTTGCATGGGAATCTTAAATCAGATTGGGAAAATTGCAAAGGTGATGGGCTGGTTCCCACAAGGTGCGATCTTTGTTGGAATGGAAGCCAGACCACTCAACAAGGTATTGAAGTTTTCCTTTGCATAACCTAGAATCCAGAATATGGCTTACTTCCCACTCTTGATGATCAAGGACAGTTACCGGTTTGGGAGGGGGATGAGTCTTGCCTGGGTATAGGACTTGAGCTGGCTCTAGGAGAGACACATGAAAGACCGGGTGGATACCTTTCCATTTTGCAGGTAAAGTAAGTTTAAAGGCGTTAGGGGAGATGACTGATTCTACTTTAAAGGGGCCAAGCTTTATTTTGGAGAGTTTGCGAGTTGGGCGAGTGCTTCAAATGTTGCAAGCATTGAGCCACACTTGATCTCCTACTGCAAAGGTTGGAGCCCTAGTGGGAGATTGGTCTGCTTGCTCCTTATAGCGCTGGTTTGCTTCTTTGAGGTTGGTTCAAAGTTGCAATTGAAGGGATTGAATTTGTTCAAGGTAATCGGTAGCAGGTTGAGAAGGTGCTACGTGAAGGGAAGAGAAAGTTGGGTTTCTACCATAAAGAGTTTGGAAGGGAAACTGTTTGGTGGAGGAATGAGTGGAGTTGTTGTAGGAAAATTTGGCTAGTGGGAGCCATTGCAACCAGTTGTCTTGTTGATAGGCAACATACATTCAAAGATATTGTTTGAGAATCTGATTAACTTGCTTGGTTTGCCCATCCATTTCTGGGTGGTACGCTGTTGATAAATTGCGAGTGATCTTCAAATGTTGGTATAGCAAGGTCCAGAAGCTTGAAACAAACAGAGATCCACAATCACTAACTATATTATCAGGGAGACCATGTTTTGAAAATACATATTCTATGAACAAGTTAGCTAAGTCTTCTGAAGAGGCTGTCACATTACTGCGCAGAAATAAAGCCATCTTTGAGAAGCGATCTACTACTACTAGAATAGCATCATATCCACTAGAAGAAGGTAATTGAGAGATGAAATCCATAGAAAGCAAGTGCCAAGGACAAGGCGGAATTGGAAGTGGCTGAAGCAGCCAATACTTCCGGTGTTTCAAGGACTTGTTACAATTGCAATCATAGCACGCGCTAACATAGTCTTTTACTTCTTTGGTCATACCAGGCCAGTAGAAGTCTCCTGTGATCAATTGTTAGGTTTTATCCTGCCCATGATGACCAGCAAGCGGTGAATTGTGCCATGACTTGAAGATATCTAACTTAATGCAAGAATTATCTGGTACTACTATACAATTATCATAGACTAAGAAGTCATTATTATTAATACTGTAACTACTATCTAATAAGTTTGCACTCTTGCAAAGTTTGATGCACTTGGGGTTTTTGCGTTGAGCTTGTTGGAGTTTGGAAGCCAAATCTTGTAAGTGAGCAATGATTGAACTGAGTTGGGCAGATTGGGTTGAGAAGAGTGTCCTAAGGTTTTCAGGGTTTTTTTTTCAGCAAAGGTGCTCCCCCCCCCCCTGGGTAAACGTTGTCCCAACATGATAAAGCATCAGGCACTATTGCTTGTTTCCCAGGACTGTACGTGATTGTAAAGTGGAACTCGGGGAGGTATTTGGCCCATCATGCCTGTCTATGTGTGAGGACTTTTGAGCTCATGAAATACTTTAAAGAATTATGATCAGTTAAAACCTCAAAGGATCCTCTAAGGCTCAAAAGGTATGAACGCCATTTCTTTAAGCAATAAACAATTGCAAGAAGTTCCTTTTCATGAATCTCATAGTTAAGCTGTGCAGCAAGCAACTTGCAAGACTCAAAAGCTACAGGATGAAAGAGAGAAGTGGAGGAAGAGAACTGCAAGATTACTCCTGCAATCGCATAGTTGCTTGCGTCTGTTTCGACAATAGTGCGAGCTAGCTTGTTGAAGTGAGCGAGTATTGGAGCAGTGGTGAACGCTTTCTTCAGAGCTTTGAACTCCAAAGCAGCTTGTTTGGTAAAAACAAAAGGAGTGTCTTTTTGAAGAAGGTTAGTAAGATGGACGGTTTTCTCGGCATAACACTCAATAAACCTCCTATAAAAATTACTGAAACCAAGGAAAACTTGAAGGGATTTAACGGAAGAAGGTGGGGGCCAGTCCAATATGCATTTTCTTTTGGCTGGGTCCATTGATAGTCCTTGCTGCAAGACTACAACACCTAGAAACCAAAGAGAAGAGGAATGGAATTCGCACTTAGAGGCTTTTGCAAACAGGTCATTCTTGCAAAGTCGCTGCAGCACCTCTTGCACATGTGTGATGTGATCTTTGAGTTTTCTTGAGTAGACTAGTATATCATCTAGATATAACACAAGGTATTTACCTGCAAGATTGGAGAAAATGTCATTGACAAAATGTTAAAAAGTCAAAGGAGTGTTACAGAGGCCAAAAGGCATGATGGTATACTCATAACTGCCAAACCAGGTTCTCATTGCATTCAAATACTCATGACCTTCCCTAATGCAAATTAGGTTATAGGCACCTTGAAGGTCTAACTTTGAGAAATAAGCAGCTCCATGGAAGAGGGTGAGGAGATGTGAGATAGGCAGTACTGGATAGGCATTCTTCCGGGTTACCTGGTTCAGTTTCCTGTAGTCAACACAAAGGCAAAGTCCGCCATCCTTTTTTGGAACAAATAGGACAGGTGAACCGGTATTTGAATTGCTTGGTTGAAGAAATCCTTTTGCTACATTTTCCGCAATGTAGTCTTGAAGCGCAATTAATTCTTGTGTCAAGAGAGAGCAAACTGGTCCTGGTGCCGGTGGTGGGCCAGTAATTTTGATCTTGTGATTGTAAGAACGGGATGGGGGCAGTTTATCTGCTCTTGCAGCTGAGAAGACGTCAGCAAAGTCATTATAAACCGAAGGTAAAGACTCTTGAATGATTTCTAAATCTTCAATCTTGTCATCTTTGAGCACCAGATTTGAGGTGCTCGCATGGTGCAAGAGGATTAGGGAGCTCAAAATACACCGTTTGGTTGGTGTCTGTTTCTCTTCAAAGGAACAGGAAAGAGGTAAGCTGGATAGGTAAGCAATAACTCCTAAATCTGAAGAGGGAATTTGGGAATGGAGGTCAGGATGTTGCAAATCTCCTGGGGGGAAAAGTGTCATCCAAATCAATGACAGTGTCAGGTAGGCTTTTTAATTCCTGTTTGACAGAAAGATTAGCATTCTGGGGGTGCAAGGTTTGAAGGTTAATTACTCCTTCTTGCCAATTCACATCTGGATTCCAGTAAACTAGGAAATCATGGCCTAGAATGGTATCATCCATTCCGGGTATAGCCAAGACAAATAAATCCCATTTGAAGCTGGGGAAATTGGAGAATTCAAAGGTCCATTTTGCCTTTTGGGAAACCCAGTAAGACGGTTCAGTTGCACAACTTACTAAATAGATAGGAAATTTATCTATCTCGGAACGCGTAAGATTTTTGGAAGTGGCAAAAGATTCACTGATGAAGGAAACATTAGCGCTGGAGTCAAGTAAGACTCAATAAGGGGTGTTGTCGGAATGGAATAGGATAAATCTCAAACTAGGAGCACCTAGTGACTCGCAAGTGCAAAGATTTACTTGCAGTGATTTAGATAATGTGTAGTTTTCCTTGCGAGTATCAGAAAACCCACAAGATAATTTTTTGACTGCTTAGCCGCTTCACGCGCTAACCGCTTTGCACAACTGTCGACATCATTTTTTCCTCCACAATACATACACAGCCCATTCTTCTCCCTTTGTAGCCATTCCTTGTTCCGTAGTATTCCGGTTTCTTTGTCCAAGAACTTCGGAGTTTTGGTGACCGTTTTCCCTTTTGAGTTGGAGTTCAAAGTTGGGGTTGGTTTGGATGGTTTTGGGTTCCTCGTGTTTTGCTTTGAGGATTTGTCCACCCTCGGAGCCAAGGTGGATGGTCCATGGTCGTTTTGCCAAGAGCAATTTTTGTTGTGATAGCCATTATCAAGCTCAATCACTTGATTGATTAGCTGCTGAAGTGAGGTTGTCTTATGACCCCCAACTGTGAGCTTTTTGATTAAGCGTGCCAGTAGACCCTTGCGGAAATGGAATAGAAGAGCGGCCTTGTTCCACTGGATGCAAGACTGCAAGGTTTGAAAATGAGAAATATAAACAGAAGCTCTACTATTTTCCTTCATAACTAAACTATTAAGTTTGTATTTGGTGTTTCAAACTTCATTGGGGTTTCCAAACAGGGTGAACAGTTGTTGCTCAAACCTGTCCCAGTTGTTGAGAATACACGTGGGACTGTTGTTGGACAAAGGTTTGAGGTACGGTTCAAACCACTGCAAGGCTCTACCTCCTAGGAAGGACAAAGCATACATAACTTTATGCCTATTGGAAGGGAAATTGTTGGAGTCGTTTGAAAAGATGATTTTACAAGACTGTAGGTAGGATCTAAGCTTATGAGGGTGTTCTCCCGTAAAGTGATTGGGTTGTTTCATGCGCGGAGTGCAAAAGCTAGGAGTACTCGGACTAGATTGCTGGGCACCATGAGTGAGGGCCTGGATCAATGTCGAAAGCAGGGTTGAAGCATTGGGCTTGGGAGCAGTAGTGAAAACCCCTGGTCTACCACAAGTCAAGGTTTCATCAGAAGAATGGTCGGAATTGGAAAATTCCGCGAGAGGGTCCGTCGGAACATCCTGTGGAGGAGTCCAAGGATCATCAAGGGGTTCAACAGATGGCGATTTAGAAGAAGGAATGGGATCTAAGGGTTGTTGGGCCCAAGGAACGCTGGTTCTCCCTACCCAATGGATATCATCATTGTAAGGGGCAAGGGAAGCGTTCCCAGTTGAGCAAGTATGTGACATTGAGAAAAAGGAAGTCTACTATAGGTTGGCAAGCTACAATAGATGAGTTGAGTTAGTTAATTTACTGTCACACAACCACCCCACGTGCTATAGGGAGATTCTTAGATGATTGTGAGCGCGGAGGAATGCTGAGTGCAAGGACAAGTGCGAATAGCAAGGCTTAGTTGCAAAGTGCAAACTTAGTTATGCCACTCGACAAACGGCGAGAGGAATGGAATGTGTTACAAATGAGGAAACTCAAACTGAGTCCAATGTGATAACTAGGTTGTAGCAAAATGCGAGAACGTATGAAATTAACTAACTGAGGAGACAATCATCAGGCAAGGGGACAGCCCTTATAAGGTAATCCAAAGTGACTAGATACAACCTGGTGGTGAGCTAACTACAGTTGAAGGCGGTGAGGAAATGAATTACAGGAACAGGATAGGAAATAAAACAGTAGTACAATCATGTCCGAGGTCATGGCGTAAGTGCAAGACAATAGAATCCGAGTGTACAATTGTATGATGAATTGGCACAGGAGCAAATGACGTTCAAGGTAATGCAAATTAGAAGTAATAGTGTATGCAGGGTAGGGACTAGTCCAATTGCAAACTGTACAGTAATGATGGCTTAGTTAGACATAGATGCAAACTAACAAACAGTGCGTGACCAAAGATGGAAGTCCGAGGCTGTTGATGGGCCAGGGAAGGAGATTGGATCTCATAATGGATGGCCAACTGGTATGGAGTTAACCGCGAAGTTTGCAAGTATATACTGAGTTGGTCGCCAAGATTGGAAGGTCAACGTAAGCCAGAGGAAGTAGAAGATTGCACCATTGATTTTTTGCTTTATTTGTGTCACGCTTATAGACTGAGGTAGATGGTACTGTGGAGAGGAAATGTCAAAGTGATGAAGACAATAATCCCTAAGTGCAAGGCGTGACACTCAATTCCCAAAGAGCAATGGCCAGTTGGATAGCTGGATTGCGTTGAGGATTCCAAGAATTGTTCTTGAATATTTGGTGGTTTTGAATCATCTTAAAAAGTTTTATGAATTAAGGCAATAGATTTCAGAACAGTTGCTGGAAGCTTAAGTTGGGGAGGAGATGAAGCTTTTGCCTTTCATACATAGTATTGTGGAGAGTCTGTCTTCTTGGAACCATGTATTGCTTTTCTAATAGAGCATTCAAAGCCAACCAAGTTGATTCCAAATCAGAGTCTGAATCAGAGTCTGAATGGGAGTCAAATATTAAAAAAAGTTCAGTCAGCTTTTTTGTGTTTTCAACTTGCTGCTGGAAAGTTTTATTGGACATGTTGAGATGAGAGAGATGGTGATGGGACGTGGGGTGATGAGATGATGAAGGGATTTTTGTGAAGTGATAGAGATTTGAACCAATGGAGATTTGAAGCAATGGAGATGAGATGTGTGTGATGTGATGGAGATGGGATTGGTATGGATTTTCTGAGGCGGGGGTGCGGAAAGGTGTTTTGGATGTGATGGATGGTGGATGGATGATGATGCATAAATGGCGGGTTGAATGATGGGTTTGATGTTTTAAATCTTCCATTTTCATGAAGCCTGCCATTTTGAAATACACCAGTTAGGGGGTATGTGAATTTCAGAAACCTGCCATTAAAATTGGCAGGTTTTGTCAAAACAAAATTCTGGGTTTTCTAATGGCGGGTTTTCTAACTCTGATACACCCTAACAAAAACTAATGAAATATTAGGAATATCTAAAATATTATTGGAGATTTTGATTCCCCACCTAATTATAAGTAGATTCACTCAGCAACCCTACCTTCAGATTCCTACTCCTTACCTATCTTGATTAATATAATGATCCAATCAGAGCCCACCGCCCCCCAGTCCACATTTTTCCATTCCAAAAATTTCACATGGAAAGGCAGGGTTAGGTTTTATGGCTAAATTTTTTTCAGAATTTGGGAATTCTGTATATTTTGGGAGTTATCAAGAAAAAAGCATTTTTTTTTGACATTCCTGCGCGCAGCTGCAACAGCTACGCACTTTCACAATAGATGCCAGATCAAAAGCCCGCGTGATAGCAAAGGCTGACAAGTGGAATCACAGCCCCAGGCATGTGACCAACATGCAGCCACGGGAAGATGCAAAGTGACAGGCGCCACGGCCATCAACACATGATGAGAAAACACTGTCAAGGTACCTGTTGCCATGCTATAACCTACATGGAGACATGCAGAATGTGTAAAAAATATCTCTTCCAATGAAAGAAGGTTGAAAAAGTAATTAAATCATTTAAAAATACATAAAAAGAAAAAATAACCTATTTAAGTAAAACATTCAAACAAATACATAATACATCAAAAAAGACTATTAACAACTTTTGAGGCCTGCGTACCTATCTTAACATGGAATAAATGAGGACCTCATGACACCAAATTTTCTGTGAAAGTCTCATGAACCAATTTATGTTAAAAAAATTACTAAAGTTCCCAAAGGAACTATTTTAAATAAATTATTTTACTAAAATTCATTGAACTTTGAAAATAACCATCATGAGATTGGAAGAGTCTAATAACCTACTTCCCATGAATTTTATGAAATTTTAAAGACATCTCAATGTCCATAGAGTTTCTCTCAATGTTAATAAACAAAAATATTACATAGAACTTAAAATTGATCATTTTTCTTAAATTATTTCAATAAAAAAAAACCACTTTCAAAAATTCATGTTAACAACTTCAAAGGACCAGAATTCCCACTTAGAGTGACATAACCAGAAACTTTATGAGATAAAGTTTTTTGTAGAAAATTGAAAAATTAGAAAAATTAATCAAGTTCATGAATTTCTCATGACATACCTGACTAAAGGAAGATCATATGCGCAACTAGGAACTTTTTCATAACAAATTATCAAATTATTATTGGAAATAGCTCCAGATCCGGACTGATTGTCAGCTCGCTACTATTGCAGAGCAAGCTGCAAAAGAAACAAAAATAGCATAAAAATAAGAATATTAAAATTAACTTAAGAAGGAGTAAGAAATCCTTGAATATTATTGTAGAAATGAATTTTCCACCCATAATTAGGTAGGGTCACTCACTGACCCCACCCTTGGAATCCAATTCCTTATAATTTTCATAATTAAAGAAAGAAAAGACCAAAATATCACAAAACAGCTATGGGGCTTTTTGGCCAATTAAATATTTCACAAGTATTGTCACTTATAGTTTTCACACCCAAAATTCAGTCAGAATTGAGTTGTTGTGTACATTTAGGAGTTACATACAGAAATGTGTTCTGTTACTATTCCCGCACGCAGCTGCGGCAACCAATACACCTGCGCGCGGCTGAGCAGCAGAACTGTCACCCTTTCAGCATACCCTGACAAGCCGTGTACGCAGCCCCGGGCATCTGACAAGTATGTAGCAGTGGGACTACTGGCTCACAGAGTGACAGGCGGCCTGAGAATCCCAGGTACCATGCAAACATGCTACAACCTACATGGGAACATTCTACATATGTAATAAATGTTCCTGTGGATAGTAGATAATTTAAAAATACATAAAATTATATAAAAATACCTAAATAACCTTTATACATATTTTTAATTAATATAATTAAAAATACCAAAAATGTCGAAAATAAGATAACTATTATTGGTAAAAATATATTAAAATACTTTAATATAAAATTGTGAGAACTTTAAGGCATTAATATCTTTGTAACATACTAAGGAAACTAATGATGTAAAAAAATCCATGAACTGTCATAACTTATATTTTTAAGTAATTTTTTTTAGTAAGTCAACTGAATTTCAAAAATAAGGAGTAAAATCAATATCACAATTTTACTCCAATCAGTTAATACATAATGAGAACCCACTTGAAATCAGATTACCTTTATAAATTTCTGTTAAAAGAATGATTAACATAATGGGAACATTTACTAAGGATAATTAATTAATAATAAATAATATGGATATATTAGTGTTATGCACACGTCCAAAACCTCAATTAAAATGTAGAATAATTCCCATACCCTCTGGAATTAGATATTACCCATGCTAAAGCTCCTACAAAATGTGACAGGCTACCACTGGTTACAATGCTAGCCTTAGTGTCCAACCCTTTGAGCCCCTGTATCCCTCAGAAGCACAATATCTGGACTCAAAGAGCTATAAATAAGGAGCTCTATTGAGGATACTGATACCCAGAGACCCAGCTATATTTACATCCATACGCAGTGCCAAGGTAATCAAATACTTATAAGAGATAAGTAAGTGATTTATGGCTTTATTCTGATCAATAATATGCTTCCCCAACCCTTTTTATGAATTTAAACTGCTGAACAACCTTTTAACCCCAGTAACAGGTTTAACCCATCAGTGCACATCCCAAAAAGTTACCCAAAGGATTAAATAATATACCAGTGATTCTGATTATCCTTTTTCTTTTGTGAAATCTTTGTTACAAATCCCTGATACTCCACCGTGTATTTTATACACATATTATCTTTGGGCAATATATCCTTTAAGAATATAAATTAAAGGTTCCAAAGTAACAAGGTCTACATGTTTTCAAAGTGAATTCCCTGAAGAGAGGTTTTAAAGATCCCCAATATTATTTTGGCCCCTCTATTAATTCATTTAATAATCAATTTATTAATATTGATTTGTAATATTAAACCATAAACCAAACCAATTAACCTTGAAATTGCTTTATCCAAATATTTTACAAATTTTTGCTGCATTTATTGAATAATTTATTTATTATTTATTCTATCACCTCTGGTAGATAAAGGACAGAAAGGTTCTTGGAATCCAGGAGGCTGACAATTGGGGGTTTGGATGGGAAATATTAGATTATATTATATTTAATACCTTGGACCAGACATTTCACATAAAAATTAAATCAAAGATAACTTATCTGATTTTTAACCATGATTTATCCTTAATTTCTTTTGCAGTGGATTCAAAAAACAATGCAGAATTAATAATATATTATTTGAATCTTTTAAAGATAAGAAAAGAAGAATACATCAAAAATTATAAACCAACTGGTTGGGAAGCTTTAAATCAATCTGAGCAACTTTATATTTCTTCCTCATGTAAACACTTATATAAACTCCTTGAACAAGAAGATCTTGAGAGGCGTATAAACTTTCAAGCCCTATTAAGTAAATATAAAGCTTGGATGAAATACTGTATTAATTACTTTTAAAAATATAAAATTAAGTATAAAACTTGTATTACCATATTTATTAAAATAATATTAATACATTTTATTGACCAATAAAATATATTTTTGCCATCAGTGAACCCTCCTATTCCAGAAACCACTGTCACTGAAGTTGATTTATTGTATCAAGAAGTCCCAGATATCTCTGGATGCCCTGAAAATATTGATTGGACGGGAGAAGACCTCATTGGAAAACACCAAGACCCCGTAGGATTACCTATTAAGGACCAATTGAATCCCAATAAAGTATTGGTGCCTTTGAACATCAACTTAAGTAAGTTTTAAATAAAAGTTATTTTTACAGATTTTTTCTGTAGGAAAATACTTATAAATATTTTATTCAATATGAATAGACGTAACAAAAGAGCCTCAGGGAGAATTCCCTCCTATGGACCTTTGCCAAGAGTCCCCAGTAACTGTGAGACCACCAATAATGAAAACCATGAGGGGGCTGGAACCCATGAATCAAATGTTGGTGGACAGGGAACAGCCCCAAGTACTGTTGCCCTCCTCCAACCTAGAGCTGGATAAGGTAGTAGAATTTAGCCCCCCTCCATTACAAGAACGTTCCCTGCAGCCACACCAGCAGAATCTGGCCAAGGAATCCAGGATCAAAGACTTAGTCAGAGAGCATGTGAAATATTAGGAAGAATTCAAAGAAGCCCAAGCCAAGGAGGATGTAGTTTCTATGAAAAAGATAATATCCCAGGCAAAGGCTACCCAGATAGCTCTTCAGAAAATGATTCCAAGGAAATAGGTAGAGTCCTACATAGAAAAGTGGAATCCATGGGATCAATTAGCCTAAATGAAAGGCAGAGAATCAGGAAAGAAGATATTTTCTTCCCATCCAAAGCCAATGGGAAAGAAGGATTGGGATCAGATAATATCCTTAGCTCAAAAGTGGAAAAAGTTTTACCACAATTAGCTTCTAATTCTGAACCTAGTGTCTTGTCTAAGCCAACCTCTGATGTAATTACTTCCTTTTCTAATGAAATGCGCCACAATTTCAAAATATTTTGTGGAAATTTGGACGGTTTTTACACCCAAATGGATAAGTTGACTTCAGTAGTAGCCAAATTAATTAATAAAAAATCAAAAGCTGTAGGGAAATAAGATATCAAGGAACATACAGAACAATCATTGGAGACAATAAATCAAGGTAAAATTAGACAGACCCAAACCATTGAGAATATGTTATCAGGTATCCAAGAAGATTTTATTATTTCCTTTTAGCCTTTAAAAGAAGAATTCATAAATACTACTAACAGCTCCATTCTGCCCCTTAGTGAGAAATTAGATCTGATTAATAATAAAGTGGACCTGCAACTTAATCTGATCAAGAATTATCTTAGAGACTTAAAAGTCCATCTGACCAACTCCTTGGGGAGTACCACAGAAGAACCCAATCCTCCCAGACAAACAACTACTCCTTATGCACAACCCTTATTAGGAATGCATAGGAGTGACACTTTCAGGCCTATTCCTACTGCTGAAATGGAACAAAAGCTGGTCCTGGTGAAGGACTCAATAAAAGGTTTGGTTCTGGAGTGCTATAGGCACGATTCAGGTTATTGTTGGGATCAGTTTATTTCTCAGTAACAAATGGTGTGAATGCTTAATTGAAGTGGCAAAGAATAGATGGAGCAATCAAGGATATCAGATGGAGTTTATGCATTGATTTTCAGACGTACTCAATGTTGAAGTTTAAATAGTTCCAGAGTTTGGGACACGGTCCCCAGTTGTGGCAAGAGTTTTATGTTTGTTTTTTGTCTTCAAGGGCCCAGAGTGGAAGTTTGAGCTGTGGTGACCAGGCAGAAGTATCATCCTTTTCCATGGAATGATCAACAATGCCTAGGAGTTAGTTTGATTTGCATCAGGGTTCTTACCCTGACCCAGTTTGCTTCCAAGTGTACTGGTTGCTCTGTGCATTGCGCAATTTCTTGGGAGCAATAATAGCCATTCCTTGATGCAAATAGTTCTGACATCCCCCATGCTGAAGTTGCTGGTGACTTCAGCAGAGGAAGACTGCAGGATCAGCTTGCGTGTTCTGACCAACGCAGCCTTACTGACTGGCTTGGTCAGGAATTTGGCTATGTTGCTTTTGGTTTTGACAAGGGTGAGAGAAATCTGTTTGTTGGCAACAAGATCCTGAACAAAGTGTAGGCAAATGTTGATATGTTTACTTTGGAAGCTGTTCTGGCTGGATTGACACAGGGAAATATCCATTGCCCCTTTGTTGTCAATGTAGATTGGTGAGGGATTGAAGATTGCTGGGCAAAAGATTTCATGTTGAAGAATTTGAACCCAGACTGCTTCCTTGGCTGCGTTGATGAGCCCTTTTTATTCCACCTGAGTTGATGAAAACAAGACGGTCAATTGCTGTGCTGACCTCCATGAGATGATGTTGCTGCCTAGCAGTGACAGAAATCCAGTGTGAGATCCACAAGAGTCTGGAAAATTGCCCCAGTCTTAGTCAACATAGATGCTGATGAGTTGCTCAGGCTATTTGCGGAACAATAAGCCCATGCATTTGGTCTTTGAAAGATATTTAAAGACTTGGATGGCTCTGTTGTAGTGTTGGATGCTGGTTCTGTTGAGATGCTGAAACAGTACGCTGACTGCAAAGGCTACATCTGGTCTAGTAAGAACACTCAGATAGTTCAAGGAACCAATTAGTGACCTATGGTTTTCTCCAACTTCCAGGTACTTGGCCTGCTTGTGGTCAGTAGCCTTCTTAAGGTATGTTTTTGGGAACATTGGGCAGGAGGAGGGTGAAATGCTGTTTAAGCCAAACTTGGTTATTTTTCAATTGATATAGTTGGTTTGGTCTATTTTGACTTAGTTGGACGTTTGGTGGACATTCATTCCAAGGAGAAATGAAGATTGGCCCAAGTATTTGATGTTGAATTTGGAAGAGACCTTGGATTTGAAGACAAGGGGATTTGTACTGAAGAAAACAAGAGTGTCAACATAAACAAATATCCATGTTGGACACTTGATGAGATAATAGAATATGCAAGGGTCTGCTTTTGAGATGGAAAACCCAAGCTGAGTGAGAAAAATGCTCAATCTTTTGTACCATACCAATGAGGATTGCTTAAATCCATAGATGGCCTTCCTAAGCTCAATCACATGGCCATTCCCTTCAAGGTAACCTGGAGGCGGTAGCATTACGACTTTCTCCGGTAGGTTTCAGTTAAGAAATGCGCTCTTGATGTTGATCTGGTGCATCTGCATCTTATTTGCAATGGAGTAAGAGATCAGGAGCCTAAGGGAGGATGGCTTACCCGTTGGAGAGTAGCTCTCCTCAAAGTTGAGCCCGTGAATTTTCCTGAATCCCTGGGCACAGATTCTGGCCTTTTGTTCAACAATGGTGTTGTCAGGTCCCATCTTTGATTGATACGCCCATGTTGAGGGTATTTGCTGGTCATTGTTGTTTTTTGGAAGCTCAACCCCGACTGCGTGTTGTTTCATATTTTCTATTTCCTTGCATTCAGCTTTGATCCATTCTTTTGAGTCAGGTGACAAGGTTGCTTGCTTGTGGGTTCTTGGGTCTTCAACAAAGGTGGAGAAGATGTAGAAAGGGTGATTTGGAAGAGTGCGCTGGGGAAATTTCTGGATGGTGTCCTTGGAGATGGAGCTGTTTATGAGGGTAGGATGGCAGGGGCCTATAATGCAAATCAAACTGTTGCCAGAAGGCATGATAGGATGCAGGGAAACGTCAGCAGAAGACGGCTCAGGCAGAAATTCATGTTCAGAGGCAGTGCTGGCAGGAGACAGCAGGGGTGATTGGTCAGGGCGGCTAACAGGCTCCTTGAGCTGAGTGTTGATGTGGTCTTCAAAGAACAGTAGTAATGGATTTCTCCCAAAGAAGGGTTTCTGAGTTTGGTCAAGGCTAGGATTTGGTGCTGAGGCTTGGGGAAAAAAATGTTTGTTGAACCAAACGTGTCAACTCTTGAAAACTTTCTTGTTGGCATGTTGCAACAGGCGGTAGCTGGTGAAGTCATTTGAGTAACCCAACATGATTCCCTCCCAGGCTGTTGCAATGAACTTACCATTGCAGAGGTGAGCAGGTTTAAGAGCCCAGGCTTGGAAGCCAAAAGTACAAAAGAAGGAGATATTTGAATGATTCCCAAAGATTGAGAAGTAAGTACTCATGCTTGATCTGGAGAGGGTAGGCAGGCCATTGGTGATGGCCGCTGTGTCTTGACTGCCTCCCCCCACCATTTGCTGTCCAGTTTTGAGCAAATGAGGCTGCACCGGGTGATATTGATGATCATCTTGTTTGCTCATTCTGCAATCCCGTTGTGTTGCAGAGTGTAAGGCGGAGACGTGTTGTGCCAAATATTGTGGTCAAGAAGGAATTGACTCATTTCACCGCTGGTGAATTCTCCTCCTACTTTGCTCACAAAACCCTTCATGCTTTTACCGGTTTGCTTCTCAAACAGGGTTTTGAATTGCTTGAAGGCTGGGAAGGCATTGCTCTTTTCCTGGAGGAGTGCAACGTGGATGTACCCGGTTGACTGATCTACCAGAGTGAGGAAGTACCTGCGCCCATTATTTGTGGAGGGAGAGATGGGGCCACATATGTCAGCATGTACTACTTCAAGAGGCTTTGGATTTTTGTCAAAGTGACTGTAGAGCCAAAGCCTTGTCATCTTTCCTGCCATGCAAGTTTTACAGGAGTGGAAATTGTTGATTGGTTTTCCAATTGCCTTTCTGATTCATTTGAAGCTTGTGTGTACAAACCTGTGGTGCCAGAGGAGTGATTGATTGCCGGCAGAGGTGATCACGCAGATTGGGTTGTTGGGAGATGCATGAAGCTTGATTTCAAAGATTCCGTCCACTAGCTGGAAAGGTATGGTGAGTCAATTGCCCAAGCTTATTTTGTATCCCTTGAGCTCCTTCTTGATTGTGGCTCTGTCCAAGAGGAGCCTTCTGAGTTATACCAGGTTTCTAGTAAGGCCAGGAACAAAAAGCAATCCATGCAGAGTGAGAATTTTCCCCCCTTTTATTTGGATTTTGGAAACACCAGTGCATTTGGCCAGCAATTTGTTACTATCCTTACCACTGCCTATAGAAATGCAGCATTCATTGTATCCAGAGAAGAAATCAAGGGAGTTGAGCATGTGATGGCTTGCTCCACTGTCAAGGAAAGTTGTTCCTCCTGATGACGCCGTTGTAGAGACTCCTGTGGGATGATATAAATAAAAGTAGCAAATAGCTTTCTGGCAGTCCTTGAAGGGGAATTTTAGTATTACTTCTACTCCTTTAGAGTATTAGTAAAACTAAGAGTGGTTTTGAATTGCCTGACCTTCTAGTACTATAGTAATTCTGTAAAATAATTTATTCAAAACTAATTGCTGGTTTCTTTGAGACTTAAAATAGGTCTCAGATCAGACCTAGATTATTTATCAATTTTTATTGGTAGGATTTGTTGAAGAATGGACCAGATTTATTGGATTATTGGTTAGTGGTTGATCGGATATGTGTGATCTTAACCAATATACCAATATTAAAGGGTTCAAGGTTTTATCAAAGGGATGGTTCAGGAGAGGACCCAAGGATGGGTTTACCCACAGGGGGACTGGGTAGAGGAATAAGGTTGGTAGCCCCCTTTTTTTTGTGCTCTCTTTCTTTGTAAGGGTTAATTATTGAGTAATGGGTGGTTTATTTAAATTTGGTACTGAATAGATTAGGTCACAGAAGAACCCTTATTCAAAGCACCTGATGGGGGTGGCTTCAATTTTTGATGAGGTTAAAAATTGGTTTTTTATTTCCTTTCCTTTTTTTTTAGTTATTGGTACACTGATAATCTCCTTTTTTTTTTATTTGGGTAGGACCACAGATGGTTGGGTATAGGGATGGAATGATGGGTGGCCAGATGGCATGATGGGATGATGGCATGGAGGGATACAACCTGGATAGGGCAGAGAGGCCCTCCTTAAATAGAAAATTGCTGCCCCCAGGGGTGCTCAAGGATGCCCCTGAGGGTCCTCCCTGTTCTGGTGAGGAACAGTGAGATACAATTACATGAGAAATTTTAGCTGGTTGGAAAAGGCTTGTACAGCTACATGAGGCATTTCTTCTGGTTGGGAAAAGCTGGTACAGGGGTTTCATGCATCCACAGCCCTGCATAAACTGCTGTGAAGTGCAGATACAATATATTCTTGTGCAGTACTGGTGGCTGGTCTGGTGCTACTTTATTCTTCCTACATGTGTTGCTGTGCATTCACTGGTGGTTTGTTTGGTGCTACTTGCTTCTACCTTCATGTATTTCTGTGCATTACTGGTGGTTTGTTTGGTGCTGCATGGTCTTGAATGCCTGCATATATTGCTGGGTAGTGCTGAGGTGGGTTGGTACAGGTAGGTTCCTTGGTATCACATGCTACTGGCTGCATACATTGCTGGGCAGTGCTGAGGTTGTTTGGTACTGCATGGTTCTGGCTGCCTGCATATATTTCTGGGTAGCCCTGTGGTACTTTCAGTTGTAGTTTTTTTGGTATCACATGCTTCTGACTACATAAATTGCTGTGAGGTACTGAGGTTGTTTGGTACTTCATGGCTCTTTGTTTGGTATCCCATGCTTCTGACTTCATAAGTTTCTGTGTGCTGCTGGGGGTTGTTTGTACTGCATGGTTCTTTGTTTGGTATCTGGTTGAGCCTGGTTCCACTTTCTCCTGCCCATACTGCTCCTGTATACTTCTGCACAGCTTCCTGTATGTATATTTGCCTGTTTTTTTGGTTCTGGTTGAGACTTGTGTCACTTCCTCCTGCCTGCACTATTCCTGTATACTTCTAAACAGCCTTCTGTATGTATATTTTCTTGTATTCTGGGTGAGGTGACAGGAGCTGAACTATTTGCACTGCCTCCTGTATCTGTATGGCTATCTTCTGGCTGAGGTGACAGGGTCGGTGTATGTTCCTGGTGTTGAAGGTAATTTGTTACTGGTATGTATTTGAGGGATTACAAGGTAAGTCTTTATGCCTTCCACAGAGCTGAGACACCTGGCTGGGGATGAGTTTGCCACAGTTGGAGGTTTGTTGGGCTGTATCTTCTAATCCACAAGAGATAGAGGGGTACTTTGGCTGAGTGACTATAGGTTATTTTTGATGTAGAACCTATTCTGAGGTTAATTTGAGGTTTTAAGCTGTTATTACACTAGAAAATTGAGTCTGATGGCTATAGGACAGCTTTGGTCTACCACACCATGGTGGTGAAGGCTACAAATGCTGTAGTTATGTAGTCTTGAGGGACTTCTTCCTCATTGTTGCCAAGACAATTGTTGATTTCTGCCTGGCCCACTTTTGCACACAACCCCTCCTGATTGGCCTGAGCTCTGGATGGACCGCCCAGCATTGGTCCTCAGAGTGAGTTGTGACAGCTGTGTTGTTCTTTCCGTTTTTGCAGCTGGACAGTGGTCTGCTTTTGTCATTCCTGTGACTCTGAAAGGTGGTAGCTGCTTCTTCTTGGCCAAAATTGTGTCTTTTTGTTTTGAAATAAATCTCCTTGTGTCAGCCTCCTGGATGCCAAGACCCTTGCTATCCTTTGGCTACCAGAGGTGATAGAATAAATAATAAATATATTATTTAAGAAATGCAGCAAAAATCCATAAAATATTTGGATTAAGCTTATTGCAAGGTTAATTGGTTTGGTTATGGTTGATTGTTATAAATCAATATGAATAAATTGATTGTTAAATATTTTTATAGAGGGGCCACAATTATATTGGGGATCTTTAACACCTCTCTTCAGGGATTTCAGTATGAAAACATGTAGTCCTGGTTACTTTGGGCTCTTTAGTTTAAAGGATATTTTACCCAAAGATAATATGTATATAAAATACACGTTGGAGTGGCAGGGCCTTGTATACAAGCTTCCACGACAGAGAAAGGATAATAAAACTCACTGGTATATTATTAAATCCTTAGGTTATCTGTTTGGGACGTGCACTGATGGGTTAACCCTGTATACTGGGGTTATAAGGTTGTTCAGAAGTTTTAATTGATAAAAAGAGGTTGAGGACGGATATTATTGATCAGACTAAGCCATAAATAACTTACTTATCTCTTATAAGTACTTGATTACCTTGGCACAGTTTTTGGATATAAATATAACTGGGTCTCTGCCCATCAATATCCTCAAAAGAGCTCTTTATTTATAGCTTTTGGAGTCCCAATACTATCCTTCTGAGGGGTAAAGGGGCTCAAAGGGACAGACACTAAGGCTAGCAGGGTAACCGGTGGTAGCCTGTCACGTGTTGTTGGTGTTATAGCACGGGTAGCATCTAATTCCTCAGGGTATGGGAATTATTCTACTTTATGATTGATATTAGGATGTGTGAATAACACTAATCTGTCCTATTTAGGTATTATTCAATTAATCATCCTTAGTAAATGTTCCCAGTAAGTTAAATAATTATTTTAATAGATATTTCTACAGACATCCTGATGTCAGGTAATTTCTCATTATGTATTGAATAACTGCAGTAAATTCATGATATTTATTTTACTCCTTATTTTTGAGTTTCAGTTGATTAACTAACATAATTACTTAAAAATACAAGTCATGGGAATTCATGTAAAATGTTTACATCATTAGATTTCTTAGTATGTCACAAAGATATTGATTTCCAGAAATTCTCATAAAAATATATTAAAGTATTTTTAGAAGTTTTCATTGTCTTATTTTCAACATAATTGGTACTTTGAATTATATTTAATTAAAGAATATTTATAAGGGTTATTTAAGTATTTTTTTATATAATATTATGTACTTTTAGACTATCTACTATCCACAGGAACATTTATTACATATGTAGAATGTTCCCGTGTGGGTTGTAGCATGTTTACGCAGCACCTAAGCTTCTCAGGCCACCTGTCACTCTGTCAACCCGTAGTCCCACGGCTGCGTACTTGTCAGAGGCCCAGGACTGCGTACACAACCTTGACGGAGTGACAGGGATTTATCTCAGCCGCACACGGGTGCATTGGCTGCCGCGGCTGCGTGCGGGAATTGTGACAAAACACATTTCCTTCCATAACTCCTAAAATATACACAAAACCTCAATTCTGACTGAATTTTAGGTGTGAAACCTCTACGTGAAAATACATGTGAATTATATAATTTTCCAAAAAGCTCAATGGTGGTGCCGTGGTATTTTGGTTTTTCTTTCCTTAATTATTTAAAAATATAAGGAGTTTTGTTTCAAGGGTGGGGTTCAGGAGAGACCCTACCTAATTTTGGGTGGAGAATCCATTTCTGTAATAATATTTATGTTTTTCCTACTCCTTCTTAGGTTAATTATATTTTTATTATTTTTATGTTATTTTTGTTACTTTTGCAGCTTGCTCTGCAATAGTAGCAAGCTGACACCTTGAGTTTATTGATGAGGTTGGTGGTAGATGCACAAACCAATTTGTCAAAAGTGAGGGGTTCTGGTTAGGCCAGATTTTCAATCCTCAATTTGGGAGAGGATGGTTGTGCAGATGGCATGACCATTTTGCTCAAAGCCAATCACTGTGAACTTCATCAAGCAGATTTCTACCTGATTGAGATACTTTGAAAATAGTCCATTGAACTTTATTGAGTTCTATTTTCGGAGAACCCAATCAATTTCCTGAGGATTGGAGTTTTTAAATTTCTCATTGATGCAATTCCAGAGGAGGTAGGTGTTTTTTTTTTCAGTTGTTATGATTGTGTTGTGAACCTTGTTTCTGATCTTGGAGGTGATAAACCAGGCAGCCTCTCCAAGGAGTTATGAAGTTTTTGATCTGATTAAACCGGTTTGCTCTGTTGTGGTGACCTCCCAAAGTTTCTTGACCTTGAGGTATCCACATACCCTGTTGCGCCAAGTGAGAAAGTTATTGGGGCCTTGGAGGATGGGTACGTGTTGTATATCTTCTTTTACAACAGGCATTGTCCTTGCTCTTAGTGTAAGAAGATGATTGAGGGTTCTTGACCCTTTTAGACTGTTAATCTGTTAGAATTTTCACAAGAAAAAACTAGGGCAAGATTGAAATTAGACAAGTGACTGCAAATTTGTGAAGATACAATTTAAAGATACAAAGCTACTCAAGCAACATTTTTTGTACCTAAGAGCAAGGGTGATGATGGAGGGAACAATGTGAAGGGTCTTGAGGAGAGGTAAAAGAAAAGAAGTGAACAAGAAGAGGAATAAGAGAAGAAGGTGAGGAATGGAAGTCTAGTGTCCCAAGAGCAAGTCCAAAGCTTGTCCTGGTGAAGAAATCAATTACCGGTTTGGGTCTGGAGTGCTATAGGAGAAATTCAGGTTATTGTTGGAATCAGTTTATTGTTCAGTAACAAATGGTGCAAATTCTCAAATGAAGTGGCAAAGAATAGATCAAGAAATCAAGGATATCAGATGGAGTTGGTGCAGTGATTTTCAGACGTACTCAACATTGCAGTTTACATAGCGCCAGAGTTTGGGACACGGTCCTTACTTGTGGCAAGAGTTTTCTGTTTGCTTGTTGGCTTCCAGGGCCCAGAGTGGAAGTTTGCACTGTGGTGACCAGGCAGAAGTATCAGCCTTTTCCACGGCATAATCAACAATGCCTGGGAGTTAGTTTGAGTTGCATCAGGGTTCTTACCCTGACCTCAGGGTGCTTATCAGGCTGGGCCAGCCCGTGGGCGGCCCATACCCATTGGGTTGGAGGTTGGGTTTGGGCTAACCATTAGGACAAAAACCAAATTTTTGAGAAGCCCGGCAGGCTTTGTTGGTTGGATTTGGTCAGGAGGTTGGGATTTGGGCTGCTTTGCGGGTGCCCGACTAGATATTCAGGGCGATTTTGAGGATTGGATGAGGGGTTTGGAGGCTTGGATAGTTGAATGAGGAGAAGAAAAACCGGTTGTATGGTGTGGCATTGGTATGTGGGGAGTGGAGCAGTGGCCCAACTGCCTCCAGATGGGTGAAACCAAGGCTTCAAAGTTGGTCAGCGTCTTTGGTAGCCGTAGGGGCTTCATCACTTATGAAGGAGTGCTGCAACAAGAGTGGTGCTGTCGCGCCCTTTGGTTTGAGCTATCAACCCCTCCTCTGCGTTCAATCAACCAAGCCATAAGTATCTTTTCCGCATCAAGAGCAACAACAATGCCTTCAATTACCAACAAGGAGGACAATGTCATTATTGTTGATGATCAACCATCAAGTAAACAAAGGCAAAAAACCAGAAACCTCTGGGAATTCTTTGAGCGGAAAGAAACAGGTAAGTATGGATTTTGCTCATGGAATTCCTGCTTTGCTTGTTATAATCAAAGAATCCTTGAAATTTCAGGTAAGGACGTTTGGGAAATCTGCAAATCTTGCAAGGCTTCCCTATCAGGCACAGGACATTCAGGCACAACTCACCTTTGTTGTCATGCTGAGAGATGTTTGCAAATAGGTGATACATCTGGACCATTAATACAAACTCTGTTGAATCCTGAAAAAGGGAAGTTTTTGACATGGAAGTTTGACCAAAAGACAGTAAGATTGGCAATGGTGCAGATGATTTTTAAGCATGAATATCCATTCATGATGGCCAAGCATGAAGGATTCAGAAATCTCTTAAGACAAGTACAACCATTATTTCAACAAATAAGTTGACACACTGTTAGAAGTGATGTGATAGAGTTACATACTTGCCTCAAGGACACAATCCATACCAATTTGGAGAAAGTAGAAAAAATTGAACTTACAACGGATTTGTGGATATCCCCTCAAAATGATGGCTACATGGTGGTAACAGTTCAATTTATAGATAATAATTGGAAACTCAACAAGAAGATTTTGTCATTCAAACAACTCCCAGCCCCACATATTGGAATTGCAATCAGTAAACAATTAGCCCAGACCCTGCATGATTGGAATTTGATGGATAAATGTTCATTTGTTACTACTGATAATGCTAGCTCTAATGATAGTGCAATGAATTGACTATGCAATCTGCTTCTTGAACCTCCAAACAATGCATTGGAGTTGGATGGAAAGTTTCTTCATGTCCAATGTGCAGCCCATATCCTCAACCTTATTGTCAAAGATGGATTGAATTTTTCTTTTTATGCTATCAACAAACTCAGGTCCAGCATCAAGTTTGTCAGAGGTTCCCAATCAAGAAAACAACATTTTGAGCGTTCCATGGATATTGTTGGCCTCTCACAAAAAAAACTGAAGGAACCTACTATTGATGTCCCAACACAATGGCACTCAACCTATGAAATTATTTCTTCTGAATTACCATACAAATCAGCATTCCAGCATCATCAGATCTCAAACTCACAATTTTTAAACTGCCCTTCTGAGGCTGAATGGCTTGAACTTGGTGCAATGAAGGACTTCTTTAAAATTTTTCAACAAGCAACAAATGAAATTTCTGGTACAAAATATCCAACTTCCAAGTTACATTTTCTTACTTTGAAAGACATAGAATATCATCTGGAAGTTTCATTGCAAGAAGTTGGAAATGACCATATTACCTCAATAGTTCAGACCATGATGACTAAGTTTTGCAAGTCCTGGTCCAACATGAATGAATTTCTAGCTCTTGCAATTGTTTTTGATTGCCACTACAAGTTCAAATACATAGAATACACTATGTCAAGGAGTATGACTATTGAATCAGTACATAATTATTACATACAAGATCTCAGAAGAACAATAGGTTTATTGCTTGATTCTTCTTCTCCCAAACAATCAATTGAAAAACAACTCTTTACTCCTAGTGGAACTGTTGAAAAGTCCTTTAGAAATTCCAAATCAGATGGTTTCCGCAAGTTTTTAGAAGGAAATAAACAATCTCAATCACATACTCCACTGGCTGAATTTGACTTATACCTTCATGAACCTTTGATTTTCATACCAGAAAGCAATTCTGAATTTAACTTACTAACTGGTGGAAAGAAAATTCCTGTTGATTTCCAACATTAGGCTGTTTAGCAAAGACAATGTTGATGGTTCCAATGACCTCTGTTGCATCAGAATCAGTAAGACTCCATCTCCTTCTCTTATTAACTTATGTGTGATATTTATTTTTACTTTTACTTTTTTAGGCATTCTCTACCAGTGGTTGTGTTCTGGATGACTTCAGAACCAAATTAACTCCAGAGGCCCTTGAAGCCCTGATTTGTACTCAAGATTGGATGAAAAATTGAATATTATTATTTTTTCTTGGCTCTTCTTCATTCAAAAACCATTGTTTTCTGTCATACCTCCAAATTTTGATGATTAGAAGGTGTTTCTCCTTTTTACAAAATTGCATTCAGCTATGTGAAAGCATCCTCATTGGCTTTCAAGTAAAGTAAAAAAAAAAACACGGGGGCCCGCTAACCAGCCCGAACCCGCAAAAAGCCCGCCAATTAGGGCTTGGGCCGGGCTTGGTCGCAGCAAACGTCTGTTTTTACCCGGCCCGTCCGAGCCCGAAAGAAAACAGGCCGGTTTTGAGCTTGCCTAAAAGGGGTTGGCCCGACCCGATAAGCACCCTGACCCTGACCCAGTTCGCTTCCAAGTGTACTGGTTGCTCCGTGCGTCGCGCCATTGCTTGGGAGCAATAATAGCCGTTCCTTGATGCGAATAGTTCTGACATATATAATTGGCACATGGGCCGAGTATATGTCCCTTTGTGTCGTCACACAAGGATCATCCAATTTTTTCACGACTCACCTACGGCAGGCCATCCAGGAATAGCCCGTACCTTGTCGGCCATCACCCGATCCTTTTCCTGGCCGGCATTTAGGCGTGAGGTTATTAATCACGTAACTTCTTGCAACTCTTGCCAGAGGGTTAAGGCACGGCGACATGCACAGGAGGGGCATTTGGTTCCTTTGGAAGTACCTCAGCAGCCCTGGAATGTCATTGGCATTGACTTTATCACTAAGCCGCTGTTGTTGGGGGATATGATTCTGTTATGATTGTTGTCGATCTTTTGTCGAAAATGGAGCATTTTGTTCCTTGCAAGGAGTCACAGAATGCTGCGCAACTAGCAGATTTGTTTTGGAGGGAAGTATTCCAGTTGCATGTTTTGCCTGAGAAAATCATCTCCGATCGCGGCTCTGTCTTTGTTAGCAAGTTTTGGCGCTCTTTGATGAATTCTTTAGGTATACGAACCGGCTTTTCCACAGCATATCACCCACAGACAGACGGACAGACCGAGCGGACTAACCAAGCCCTCGAGGACTACCTTTGGCACTTCTGTTCCTATTATCAGGACTACTGGGATCGATGGCTAGATATGGCCGAGTTTTCTCTCAACAATCTCAATTCTTCCTCCTGGGGGGTTTCCCCGTTCTTCTTCTCTTGGGGATATCACCCTAAGGCTGGTTTGCTCACCGAGAAGAGGGACATTCGGGGAGTAGTTGATCTTGTTGCTGACCTTCAGTTAATTCATGAGAGGGCAATAGAATGTTTGACTAAGGCTAAGGCCACCCAGGCCTTTTATTACAATAAACACCGCACGGAGGGGGACGTTTATGAAGAAGGCGATTTGGTCCTCATACAGCGCAAGTTCATTCAATCTCGGCGTATCAACTCTAAGCTCGACTATCGGTATATCGGCCCTTTTAAAGTCTTAGGCATGGTAGGTACTAATGCGGTCAGGGTTGATGTCGGTCGTGAGTACCCAAAACTTCACCCCGTATTTAACGTTTCTTTGGTAGCCCGCTATAAGCGGCCTGGAGACTTTGGTCGTCCATATTTGAATGAGGGGATGAAGGATCTCTACCACTCAGAACAGCGGGTCGTCAACTGGTCCGCGCTGGGGGCAGTTCTCGATGCGAGGGTGCAGGGTGGCCGGCGGGAATTTTTACTCCGTTGGCTCCATTCAACTCCGGGGGAGGATACTTGGGTATTGCAGGAGCACATTCCCTCAAGCTTGCACGGTTATCTTAAGGTTTTTCAAGACCATCAGGATCAAACTTATAGTTTGGGGAGGGGTCGTCGAAGGAAGAAGAAGTAGGAAGATCATATTTTGTAACGAATCGGACTGGAAGAATCGGTCAGGGATAGGGGACGGCTAGACACGCAGTTGGGTTTGATGTTCCTTACCGTGGAGATTTGGAAATACCCCGCTGTTTTGTTAGTAAGGAACCAGGAACCTTTGGTTACTCTAGGAGAAACCTCCACGGGTAATCTCTCCAGCTTGGTCCTTCACCTTTCCACGAGTTGTAGACGCGACAATCTAGTTCTCAGCCCCTTATGTGTATTAAAGGAGTCAAGTTTCTCGATACTTGCCTTTTCTCTTTTCCCTCATGGGATTAACTTTGTAAATTCCTTCTCTAATACAACTACTGTTCATTATCAAAGTAATACGCCGTAATTCTACACCTTACTGGAACTATTTGGAGCCCTCGAAATATAGTTTCAAGGAGTAGTACTCGAGGCTTCCACACTGGTGTTGATCAGACGGGCTGAGCGCTGGGTTGAGGTGTCGGAAGCTGCAGTGGGATGGACCTAGTTCAACTAAGATGGGAGCTGCCGATCTCGTGCGGGGAATCCTCGATTTCAAGCCGGGCGGCAAACCCTTCCGATTGTTCCCCGTGCGTTCTTGCATGTGGGTATGCACGCACATATAATGTAAGTACATACCTACGTGATATGCAATTTCGGCCGGAATTGCCGTCTCCGATGCCCCTATCGTTTAGCGAGACCGCATTGGATCAATCGGGCCGGGTCACATCATTGACGCCCGAACTGCAAACGTCGTATATTGAAATCCCCGGGATTATTGCTCTTAGTGAAGCCGAGGATGCAAGGGTTGGATCGCTAAACAGCTAAGCTTATAACAGACCGCTTCCAATTCGAAGTATATCAAAAGTTTCATTCCATTGAGCAGGCTTGAACTCTGAGTCAAGTCGCATTAAAATTTAATATTCATTTTACGCTTACTTTCTTGCTCTGGAGGTCCTATAAACCAAGGTTGATAGTCAATCAAGGCCTTCTTGAACAATTTCAAGGACGAGTCACAATGAAGTGCGCAAACCAGCTGAAATGGTTGATTGCGTCATCACTCTTAAACTCAGGTTTTATGCTGAGTCACATCCTAAAATTTGCCCAAGAAGATACTATACCCCTGCTGGATGCGGAGAAGAAATCTGTGCTACCCCGTTGGGCATTTCATCGTTGTTCACGACGCAGAGCAAGGTTGCTAAGTTCCCCGAGGCGAACGACTGTAGATTTGACGATTCCCCTTGTAAAAAAAGGTGAAGTGTCGGTTTTTCGTCTACAACCTCTTGATGAACTGGCAAGTTCAAAGTCAAAAAAGAGAAAAAAAAATATGGCCATTTTTTCATGAATCATTGAATCGCATTGTTTTGAGAACTGTGTAGCTGATCGATACATCCTCATGATCCATGAGACGAGTTGCCTCTAGCCTTTACGGTTCTGGGCCTCGAGTTTATGATGAGTTTTTCGTGGGACTGAGCTCTCAAACTTATATTTTTAATTTTTTGCAGAACCCACCCAGTTGACGGAAAGCGACATCGTAAGAATCGATTATTTGTTAGGTTAGGACTAAAATACATCTCAACATTGTCCTATCAGCTGGCTCTCCCACTCTTCTTTCATTTTTTATTTCCAGCTAACGTTCCCTATGAACCTGTCTGCTCACTAGCCCTTCAACACTGGAAAATCCCAGAAAACTGGAACCCAGAACATTTGGATGAGAAGAATGGGCTATACTGGCTAAGCACTTATCTTTGTGAGTTGTTTTGGATCGTGCCAGAAACCCTCTCCTCCCTCTGTTTGGAGAATGATCATGAAAATATAAAACTGGGGTTGCTCAACTGATCAATCGATTTTAGATAAGCCAACGCCCGGGGTACAAAAAGCTTGGCTGATATCAGGTTGGTGGAGTTGCTTGCTTACTTCACCCTTACCCTCCAAAGTTGATAGTAAAGGTGGTTGGTCTGGGGGTGACAAGTTTATTCAGGAAGCAAAGAGTCGATGGTGACTCTAGATATTTATATGTATAATCAAGTAGCTAATGCGTATGATAATACTAGCTAAGGTGGACAAAGATAATCCAAGGTATTCACACCCTCTGCAAGAGATGCCTATCTTACTGAAAATGCTTCAAGGCTACAATCGCGGGCAACAAGGGGATAAGATTGAGGTGATCCATCTAATCAATTTCTTCTTCGACCAGCTCTCGGACATGGACCTACATCGAAGCTCAGCCATAGCTAAGGTGATGCAAGATGCTCTGATCGTCAATTTCATAGCCACCCTGGCCACTTTGACAGAAGTTAGCGAACGTCAATCGACCCGGGTGAGCTCACTTTCAACAGAGATACAACAAATCGTCGTTGGTCGTCTTACGGCATTTCGAAGAAGCGCCTCATCATCTGGCCGAAAAGAAATCGTGGGATTGGTCAAAGTTTTTCAAGAATTGCTGAAAAGAAATTCTCCATCTGACTCGGAATGAAAACATGAGACTGTCGTGGTCGATTGTACCCACGCTGGGTGGAATCTCTCTAGCTCATCCCTGATTATATCCTTTTGAATTAAAAATTATTTTAGAACCTCCTTTCAAATTTTTGAGTTTCAAATTGAACACGTTATTAAAGTATACATGCATTTTTTTTTTCGAAGGTGGTATTATGATCTTCAGACGATGGTCTGTGAGAATGATGGAGGATGAAAAATAATAATAACCAAGCTTCTCTCAAAGTGTATATACGCGGAAACTATTGTCTCAAACCCATCTGTTACTCAGTTTTAGCATCATTATTCTTCCAGCCCACAATCATTTTTTTTTATCTCAGGTCACCAAATGAATAATAAAAATAATAAATTATTCTTCCACCTTCAACAGTGAGCTTTCTGGCCTAGTCAGGCCTTAACAAGTCAGGTAGGGTGCTTCGATAGCTATCCAAGACCAAGAATCCAGATATTAAAATAATCTTCCATCATACATCTGAATAAGAAAAATGGCCTTTCAGAATGTCACCAAAAATGCAGCATTTTTCTTTTTTGTATTTTTTCTTGTTTTGGGTAAAGATATATTGAAATTTCATCAGAAATATTGTTTTTTATTCAAAGAAATCAATTTTTTATCCAACCATTATTTTTATTACTTTGCTCAATGAATTCTTCCTTTAAATATTTTAATTCTCCTCATACAATAGGTATATGTTGCATTTCCATATTTTTTATTATGCTTGGTATGAGGGTATTTGAATCCTACTGGAAATATGAATTACTATTCAAATAAATCAATATTTTGAACTTTGATTTTTTTATTTTTTTACTTGATTAATTTTGGTTGCAATATTTCAAAAGGCCAATGTTAAATTTGCGACCCTGTGCTTGCAAACGGGCGCAAAACGCCATTCGCGACCCATCTGAATTGCAAATGGCCATTTGCAACCCATCTGAGTTGCAAATGGTTATATTATATATACATATGTATTTTTTAAGCATTTTTTTACCTTTTTTTACCTATTATTTATTTTTTGATTTTAATAAAAAAATAAATAAATAAATAAATAAATAAATAAATAAAACAATAAAACAATAAATTATTTTTAAAATACAAATATAAAAAAATATAAATAAATAGAATCAAATAAATAAATAAGTAAGTAAGTAAAAAATAAATTGGTTAATTAAATGAAAAATATAAATATTAAAAAAAATATTATTTTTTTGCCATTCAAAATCCATTTTAGGTTGCGTGGCACGGCTCGCGAGCCATTTTAGGTTGCAAACTGCCATTCAAAACCCAAAAATTTTTGAAAACAGCCATTCA
Organism: Puccinia polysora; assembly: GCA_025617555.3. Lineage (NCBI taxonomy): Eukaryota > Fungi > Basidiomycota > Pucciniomycetes > Pucciniales > Pucciniaceae > Puccinia > Puccinia polysora. Next base: position 29,343,587 of record CM062635.1, on the reverse strand, counting down.
CAACCCACCTGAGTTGGAAATGGCCGTTTGCAACTCAAGTGGGTTGTGAATGGCCATTTGCAACCCATTTTGGGTTGCAAATTGCGCCACACGACCCCTTTTAGGTAGTTAAAGGGGGTTGCAAGGTTGCAAATTTAAAATTTCCCATTTCAAAATATTTGAGTTCCCCTCATTAATTATGTATATTTATCAATTTTATATGTTTTTTTATGCTGGGTACAAAGGTATTTATATTTCTCTGGAAAAATTCCATTATTTGTTAATAAAATGAATTTTCATTGTTTTTCCTTATATTGAATGAAGTTTGCTGTAAAATCTAATCTAATATTTGAATTCCTCGCGAAAAATTGATACTCATTGCATCTTCAAATATTAAATTGAATAAATTAGTGTCCATATTTGAATTCTCCCAAATGTTTTACCCCAGACAGACCCCACAGGCGGTCTGGTGGCTTGATTTTAGCCCCCCATGACCTCTTAATGTTTACAGGCCTTGGGGAGCCCAAACAATCCTCAAAAGATTTGTTTTCCCACCTCAGGCACTCCTTCAAACCTTGAAATGGTGTGCCAAAATCTTAATTTTCTAAACTCAAGCTTTTTTTTGAATTTGCACAACCTTTTAATGCTTACACACCTTCCTGGAGTGGGAAAAAATGCCAAAAGGTGTGAGTTTAGTAAGTAAATTACTATAATCATTCCTTCCTTTGAAATATACATGAATTTAGAAAAAAAAACCTGAAATCCTACCTTACTTCAAAGGAGGGCATGGATTTAGTGATTCTGAAGGCATTAATTTAGCCTGGGCCTTCACTTAATTTTTTGTCTCTCCAATTTTCACCATAGAATTCCTTGATATTTTTCCCTTTTATTTTCAATGACTTACTGAATGACTCCTCCATCTCTTCTTTTAAACTCTGCCCTTTTAATTTCAGATTTTTGGTGATAGCTTGGTGTCTTCTAGGAAATTTTGTTTAGTTTTCTGAAGGCCTTGGGTAAATGGGGATTTGTTTTTATGGAGAAGATCCTTTAGATGAATTCTTCAAAGGGAAATGATTCATATAGGGAAAAATTATTTTATTATTATTTTTTCTATATCATTTTCTTTTGTTGGGAATAATAATTATTTTTATTATCATTTATTCTAACTTCATAAATTCATTATATATTTTGGTGTAGGTATTATAATGAGTTTAGGTTGTTATTATTGAATTTTTCATGATAAGTATTATTTTAAACAGGGAATTAGACCTTTTTGGTGCCAGGGTTTACTAGGAATTTCTTAACTCTGGGGCTTGGACCTAATTTTGACCTTCCAAAACCTCAGGGACACCAGGGAGAAAGATATAAATTTTCATCTATTTTTTTTATCAAAACCTAAAGCAGTCAAGAATTAGATATAATTATTTATTTATTTTTACTTTTTATTATCATGAAAAATACATAAAACAGAAATAAAATGATGAATTGATTTTTTTCCAAGTTTATATGTTTCTTTGGCAGTTTGCTCTGCCATAGTAGCAAGATTAAAAAGCCTAGAGAAAATCCTGAAAATGGCGCCACCTTTGTATATATTAATTTGATAATCATTATGTAGAAAGATGCATCAACATGTATAGTTTGAGGAAAGATGGATAATGCACCATTTTCAATATTTTTGGAAGAATTTCACCAAAAATCACTTGCACACCTCTATATATGTTAATTAGAATGCTTAAATTTAGAGAGATTAATCACTATTTAAACTGTCATAAAAATGAAATGGTGCAAACATTTTTTCAAGAATGCTTTCAATTCTAATTAAAATGGTGCACCATAATTCACCCTTGTCTTGCAAAATATTTGTGGTTCATGCATTAACCAAACGGCTTTGAGACTGGCTCAATAACAAATTCATTTTCAGAATTCATTTTATCACATACCACCATTTGACACCCATAGTAGACATGTTTATGCATATTTCTAGATGAAAATCTTCTTCTTACCTGCTTACCATATAAAGAGGTTTTCACCATTTTCATTTTTTTCAAAAATAATTCTGGGCATCATAAAAATGGTGCACCATCTATCTTGTCTCAAAGTATAAATTTCTGTGCATCTATTTGTTTAAAATATTCTACTAACAGTAAATAGAGGTGTGCAACATTTTGGTGACTTTTGTAGCATGTTTTTAAAAATCAGTAAATGGTCCACCTAGTCTTTTTATCACAGTATACATGGGAATAGATAATCTCCTTTTTCCTGGAGTATACATTGTGATTCATCTTTCTAATTGACCATTTTCTACTTAAATTATACTCAAATTAGAATTTTCTACTCACAGTATATTTCATTTGGAAATTCCTACTCAGTATATAGAAGTGTGCCACATTCCAATAACATTTGAAATAATTCTAACCAAAATTTTGAAAATTCTACCCTTTTATACCCCATTCACAAGCATCTTGCCAGAAATTTCAAGTGGGGTACTTAATCCAACACCTTTGATTGAAATCATCCCCTTGATTTTTGAGAAATTGATTTAAATTATTTTTTTAAGGATCTCACATTTGTAAGCAACAAATATAAACCACCTGTAAAAAAAAATTTTAAACGTTTAAATCCCACATCACTATAAATATAACACTATCAATCAAAGAGGAATTGGCCAATATTTCTCCTATAAATTAACACAAAAATATTCAGTCCCACAAAATTTTCAATTCACCATGAATCATGAGCTCTTTACTGGCTTTTACTGAATTTCTCTATTTCTTCTTAGTCCCACCTCATCCCTAAAGTGTTATAAAAAAATCTAAAGCCTTGCAGTTGCATGGGGCCTAACTGAATAAAATGGGCATAGATTATTTTATATTGAACCAAGATCTTGAAAAATATTTTGGAATTATTATAACACATGATTATTGCTTACTGGCGTCTCATGGCCCTAATTCAACATCTGAAGCACTTGCTTGTGTGTTTCCTGGTTTGAAATTAATCCTAAACAATTTTTTCTGCTTGGGGGAATTGTTTAAATGAGGATGAACAATTTTGTGACACTAAAAATTGAGTGCTATGGATCTTTTTTCACAAAAAATATGCATCAAAATCCAATTAACTTAAATTAATTCCCATTTTATTTCATCCCTTCCCAAAAATGAAAACCCTCAAGAAGATGCTGGATTCTCAATTTCCAAACTTCCTTTTTCAAATTAATCACCAAAACGCTCATTTTCAAGCATCATACTTGATCCCTGCTTATTATTAATACTGGTAGTTTTGAGATTTCACCATACCCTGTCCCCCCCCCCAAAAAAAAAACTAACCTTATGAAAAACTAATATCAATGCCTTGCCTTTCTTATTGATAGGGAAAAAAACTCATCAAATTCTGAAACCATTCTTTGAATTTTATCAATCCTTGCAGAGTAAGAAATCTGGACCCATAAATTCAGTGTAAAAAAATTAGAAATTCAGAGCTCCTCTTGAGTACCACATTTATCCCTTGGGCCAATGTTTTTGAAGTAAATTTTTTGCTAGATTTCACTAAAAAAGAAATATCTGGTGGCCTCTTTGTTTTTGAAATTTTTCCAACCTTCTCAGTCAAATCAACCAGAAGAAAAATCAAATTATGCCATACTACTTATTTTTTAACCACACTTTCTGAAAAACTGGGTGGATTAAATTCACAAGAATAACTTCCTCAATTATCTCATAAGATAATAATTATCATGTTTCCAGAAAAAAATTGATGCCACAATAGACAATAAAATATGGGAATTTCTTTCCAAACACAAATCCAATCAGAATACTAACTCAATCAAAAACTTGAAAATCCAAATTAATAAATATTGTATGATTTTAGATGAACTCAAAAATGCACCAAACTTCAATTTGAACACTCCCAAGAATTATCATTCTATGCATTTTTTTATCATAAATAAAAAAAAGTTTGAGTAAAATCAAAAAAATCATTCCAACAAAAAAGTGGAATTATTTTCAATAAGGCCTTCCAGGAACCTTTTTCCCACTCAAGCTCGAGCTAAATATAGCCTTAATTATTTTTTTGTCTCTGCTGAAGTTCCTATGCTTAAATCTTGGAAGCCCCTTCAAATAATGGCATGAAATTCTGCTTCCTCATCTGTAAAAATCCAATTTAGAGATGCTTAAATCAATTCTTCAAAATTTGATCCTAGGTGCAGAAAAGAAGACATAATTTTCATTCCTTTCTCTTATAATTCTTACAATATTTCCATTCCCACTCACCCCTTATTCAAATTTTAATCCAACACCCACTTTCAAAGTTTTTTTGAAACATTTGGGATATTTCAATATAATATGTAATATTATATATATTTCTTCTCATATTCAGCAGAAAATTAAAAATTATTCCATCAATTAAATTCCAGATTTATCCTACCTTTTCTGCAGGCCCTCAATGTATATGATCTATCTTTTTAATTATTTGGAATAATGAATTATTTATATAATATTTATTTTAGAAAGCTGAGCCTTATATTACTGCAAAAATGTATCAAAAAGATTGGAAACCTGACTCTCACAAGAATTCCCAAAAATATTACCAATTAAATCAAAGATATCTAACTTATAATCCACAATCTGATAGAAGTTAGAATTGTTCTCCAATTGACCAAAACCTTCAAAAGAACTCCATGCTGTCACCTCTGGATTTATTCCAACTTAAAAATAGGAAAGAAAGGTATGCATTCTTCTCTTATATTTTTGGAGATAATAGGGTGTATCAGAGTAAAGCAACCCATCATTTTTAATGGCGGGTTTCAAACCAAATCCACCATTTCAAAACCGCCATTGAAAATCAAAAAAACCTACTTATTTGACACCCAGAGTTACCTGGAAATAAGTGGGTTTTTTCAAATAAAGTATTTAAAGGCTTCCACCACCTGTTGATGTCATCCACCCCTGGCTTCCCACCTCCTTCTTACTTTGACCTCATTGGAAAAAAATTTGGTTCATTGCTCTTTATCTCTTCATCACTATCCTCATCACTTCATGACTCTCATCACTTTATCACTTTCATCAAATCCAGCTAACTCTTATCAGATCACTATCCCAATCAGTTCATCACTCTCATCTGTGTATTGATTTCATCAAATCCAGCTAATTCTCATTGGATCACTTTCCTTATCACTTCATCACTCTCATCTGTTTATTGCTTTCATCACATCCAGCTAACTCTCATTGGATCACTATCCTCATCACTTCATCACTCTCATCACTTTATTGCTTTCATCACATCCTAACTCTCATTGCTTTATCCCTCTTTTCATTTCGTCACTCTCATCTCTTCATATTCTCTTTGCTTCATCACTCTAATCCTCTCATCAAATAATTACTCTCACCACTTAAACACTCTCATAGCCCTTCATCCCTTCATCCCTCCTACTATTTTTAAATGGCCCCTCAGCTATCCTCCCCCAGAAATTCCACTAAACAATCCAATGGACCAAAGAAAACATCCCCAAGGAACTCAAAATCCAACAATCCTCCCCCATCAGCTTCAAAAGGCTCTAGTCAGCTCAAGAGAACTGATCACATCATCCTGGTAAACTGGCTCAAAGTTTGGTCCAACTAAAATGCTTGCTTTGGATCCAACAATGAAGAACGCGTTGGTCAACCTCCATCCTCTAAGGTCAATGGTTATCTCCTGATGGCCACTCAACTCAAGAATAAAAACAAAAGGTAGGCTGGATCTGTAATCCAAACAGATGAGGGAGAAATTCAAGAATTATTGAGCCAAGTACAAAAAGGCCCACTCCATGTCAATCTCCATTGGCTTTGGTATCACCAACTCTTACAAAGCCAAGGGAATCAACTTGGTGGTTGGTAAGTTGGAATCCATTTTTCCTTTTTATATTCAAATGGATGAAATCTTAGGAAAAAGTCCAAAATCACCCCCCTAGCTGCTTTTGATTCCCAAAAATCCAATTCAGTTGACGCTGAAGACTTTTCTGGGGATGCTCAGCCTAGCAATGGTGATCCAGAAGAAACCTATGAGTGGCCCCCATCCAATGCCAAGGAGGATATTCAAATTCAATCAGCTCCAATCACATCTACTTCTGCGTTGATTGAGGAGTAAAAGCAAACCTTTGACCCCTTCCCTCCTTTTTTGGATTGATCTCTTCCTGGGGTGGAAGAACTTGAGAACTTGGCCAAAGAGGAGGATTTCATTCCTGTATCACCATTGCCATCAACATCTGCTCAAGTAAGGAACCAAGTTCTTTTCTCTTCTGTCCAGTAAATCCTTACTGATTTAGATTTGAAAGAAACAGGGTCATCCATTCCTGAATGGCCAAAAACTCAAGCCAATGGGTCCTCCCGCATCCTCTTCAAATGAGAGCAATGATGTTACACACAAACCTCCTCTGCAAAGGGAAATCTCAAGGCCTCCAATTCCATCAAAATCAACCCCAATAGCATTCAAAAGAGGAGAAACACTTCAAATTTTTTGGGCTTTGAGGAGATCATGGAGAAGCAAGATTCAAGTAAGCCCATTGGATTCTCCTTCCTTTTGAAATCAAGATCATTCCTATTCCCCTCTGAAAAACAGTGAAATTGCAAATTGAATCTGAAAAACTTCAGTTTGAAAAGGAGAAGTGGGATCATCAACTGGCTATTGATTTTCAAAAGCAGAAATCCAAGGGTTTTGCTCATCAGCAAAAATGGGACGCTGAGTGGAAGTTGAGACAGGCTGAGCTAGAATTTAAAAAAGAGGGAAAGGAGAAGGATTTACAGCAAGCGCAACTGAAAATGGAGAGGGAACAACTGGCAACAGAAAAAAAAGGATAAGTGGTCAATGGATGCAGCATAAATTGGTAGCAGCAGAACAGAAGATGAATCAAAGCAGATTACTCAAATGCTGGTCTTGTAAATATATTTGATTTGATGAAAAACTTAAAAAGAAAAAAAATTCTTTTTTATTACAACAATGCTTAAGACTATTTTTAACCCCAACAATAAAAAAATATTTTTTCTTTTTATTTATATTTTTTTTCCTGGAGTACATTTTCCCACTCCCCAAGTCCCTGAAAGTTTTTCTAGTTGTTTTGTTGATTTGCATTGAAATTGCCATTTTTGTATGAGTTGCAGTCTCCACAGAAGGAAAAGTACAGTGCTTTTACTGATTGGCTTCCCAAACCATTTTGACCACACCTTTTTGCTTGAAGTCAATTCCACAGCCCAGGTCAGCAAAAACAAAACGGCCATCAGATAATTGATATTCATCCATGTTTTCAATAAGTTTTCCATTTGATTTTCTGGTTGGAACTGCAAGTAAAAAGGAATACTCAGAGATCCTCTTTTGGCAAGCAGCCCTAATCTTCCCACCTCTCTGTGTGTTTTTCAAGACATCTCCTTCCATCTTGTTCCCTCCCAATCCTATACTTAGATTGGGGTGAGGAAAAAGACGGGATTTGATTGTTTGTGTAACATTTTGAGGGGGATTGAAGCCTCTTTTGGCAAGAAGCCCTACTCTTCCCACCTCTCTATGTTTTTTTCAAGCCATCTCCTTCAATCTTTTTTCCTCCCAATCCTATACTTAGATTGGGGTGAGGAACAAGATGGGATTTGATTGTTTGTGTAAAATTTTGAGGGGGGTGGCAGAATAATTGGAAATCTGCCAATAGCAGTTGAGCGAGTGAAAAAAAAGAAGAACAGTCAGTCAAATGGACATCATTGGTGAAACAAGATTGGATCAAAAAAATGAAACTAAACCTGGACTTGATCCCAAGTTCACCAGAAACATGATCACCAAAAAAAAAAAAAAAAACTGTACCAAAGAAAAAAAAATCACATCAGCACATCAGCACCCAAAAAAAAAAGAAAAAAAGAAAAAATAAAAAACTTACCGGGGTGTGAGGGAATTGGGCCGGGCCTGGGGAAAGGTAGGCAGGGCCTGGGAACCAGGGAGGGGGGGAGGCTGGTCGGCCGGGCAGGCAGGCGTTGGGGGGCGCGCATTGATGGGGGGGCGTCCAAGGGGGGGGGGCGGGGCCAACGCAAGGGGGAGGAGGGTGGGCCGCAGAAATCAAGAGGGGGGGCCAAGGTGGCGCTGGCCGGGAAGCAAGGAGGGCGGGGGCCAAGGTGGGGCTGGCTGATCAAGAGGGGGGGCCGAGGTGGCGCCGGTGGGTAAGCAAGGAGGCGGGGGCCAAGGTGGCGCCGGAGGGCAAGCAAGGAGGAGGGGGGGCCAAGGTGGGGCGGGAAAGCAAAGAGGGGGGGCAGTGGTGGGCCTGGCAAGCAAGGTGGGGGGGCTAGCGGGGGTGGTGGGCCCAGAGACAGTGGTGGGGCTGGCGGCAGTGGTGGGACCAGCAAGCAAGGAGGGGGGGAAGAGGTGGGGTCGGCGGGGGTGGTGGGGCCGGCAAGCAAGGAGGGGGGGAAGAGGTGGGCCCGGCAAGCCGGGTGGGGGGCGGTGGTGGTTCCAGCTAGCAAGCAAGGAGGGGGGGTGGGGAAGGAGCAAGCAAGTGAGGAGGGGGGAGGGCAGGGGTGTGGCTTGCAAGTGAGGAGGGGGGGCGGTGGTGGGGCTGGCAAGCAAGGAGGGGGGGCAGTGGTGGGCCTGGCAAGCAAGGTGGTGGGGGCCGGAAAGCAAGCAAGGAGGGGGTGGTGGTGAAGGAGCAATAAAGAGGGAGGAGTCAGCTAGGACGGAGGGAAGAGGAGGATGAGGGGGAGGGGGGAGCTTACCTGAGGACCTGAAGGTGCCTGGAGGGGGATGGAACAATTGGTTAGCTTCTGATGATGGGGAGGATGAAGAGGAGGATGAGGAGAGCTTACCAGGGGTGCCAAAGGTGGTGGGTGAGGTGGATGTGGTGGGTGAGGAGGAGAGTGGACCAGTGGTTTGGTGGGGTGAGGTTTTGGGTCAGTTTTGTCTAAGAAAAAAAAAAGAAAAAAAAACAGAGTGAGTCAGCCTGGGATTCTTGGTTGAAAAACCAAAAAAAATGATGTGGGGTGATGAGATGATGATGGGTTTTGTGTGAAGATAGAGATTTGAAGCAATAGAGATGTGAAGCAATGGAGATGTGAATTGATAGAGATGTGAAACAATGGAGATGTGAAGCAATGGAGATGAGATGTGCCTGAAGCAATGGAGATGGGATTTTTATGGATTTGCTGATGTGAATGGGTGTTTTAGATGTGATGGATGGTGGATAGATGATGATGCATGAATGGCGGGTTAAATGGCGGGTTTGATGTTTGAAATCCGCCATTTTAATGAAACCAGCCATTTTTAAATACACCAGTTAGGGGGTATGTGTATTTCAGAAACCCCCCATTAAAAATGGCGGGTTTGGTCAAAAAAATGGCGGGTTTTCTAACTCTGATACACCCTAATGTAGGCTTTTAATGATTGATTTTGTTTTATTTTTGGATCTGTGCCTCATCTTTTTCCCCTAAAATTATTCAAAGTAAATCAAGCAAGAATGAATTCCCAAAGAAGTTCCCAAGGTGTCCCAGTATCAGGATAAAATAAATTTTTTGATCAAGATATTACTGCTACAAATAATGATCAAAATAAATCTGATTTGATCATACCCAATCCAGATATGAGACCATTTCCTGAATGTGCATTTCAAAATTATTCTTGAATTATGGAGTTTTCCCAAAATTAAATAAAAGACTGGGTTTATGTGGTAAGAAGCCTCACTTAAAATAGGTAAAAGATTCTTCAATTAAATTTAAACATGGGATTTCATAATTAATCCAATTATGGACCTTCTTCATTTCAGAAATTTTCAAGGAGGTTTTATTTCTTCTTCAATATTTTTGGATTGAAAGGCCTGAAACAAGGCCAATTTAAAGCAGCTGTAAAACAATCTAAAATATGACTTTGAGACCTGTTTTTAGACTATTCTTCATTCAGTTCATTTCACAATTAAACCTCAATAAAAATAAAAAGATACAATTTATTTCAGCTGGTTTCCCTGAAAAGAAAATATTAAAATCCTGGAGACAGGAAGATGAGCCAATTCAAACCAGAAGAAAGGATCTTTATTACATGAAAAATAAATTTAAGATGGAACTGCTTTCTTGGAAAGCATCTTTTCAATATTTCCTCAATCTGATTATTGAATATTCTTAGAAATTGCTGCATCTAATGATGAACTGAACAAACAAAATTTTTTCAGAATTTCTTCTCACATTGTTTGTTATTTTATTTGAAAATAAAATCCAGAAAATTGTGCAGAATTAATTTCACATACATTAAAAAATGCTATACATTCCCCTTGTTGCAATGTTTTTTGATGGCTTAAACAGTTAAAAAAATCTGAAATTCCATTTGCCTTCATGAGCCATGACCAATAGTTCTATTCCTGGCCCTTTTTTCAACTCAGAAGTTTGGTCTGAATAGTATCTACCCAAATTATTTGTAACAGACTGAAATTTGGACCTTATTAATGCAATTGGGTATGAATTTGGTTGAGAGTCCCAAAAGGAATTTGAATCATATCCAAAATCTTGTTTGAGGGTGAACAAGGGCATAGAAAACTTGGATCATCAAATTTTTCACCTACTTTTCATCTGGAATATAAAGAATAACATATCATCCAGATGCCAAAAGTTTTTTAAGTCTGAGCATTTTTGGAAGTATTTCATTTTTTTTGGGGGGGGGGAAGAAACCTTTGGGTCAAGAATCATAAATTGCTACAGAATTAATTTTTCAGTATATTGAATCTCTTCATTGAAAGGTACCTGTAGCTGTCAAGTTAAATTTGGAGATTTTGAAGGAAGCATGAAATAAATTTGGTAGACCTTTGGATTTTGAACCACTTGAATATTTCAAATACTGCTAGTTCAAGGAATGAAGCTACCCATTATTGCAAAAAAGCCCACATTCTTAATGAAAAATGGAATATTTTCAAGTTTCATGGAGTTATTTCAAGGAAATCAGTAGATCAAAAAAAAAAGAGATACAGACAACAATACCTTTCAAATATTTGAAAATATTTACAAAGTTCCATGATTTCTTTAATAATTTTCCAAGCAGAATTCATCATCAAGAATTAATAAAATTCAGAGATAAATATTCCAATATCCCTGAAGTAATAACCAAATCATGCACAAGTGATTTCTTTATGTCCATGGGAATTCCTTGCAGCCATATTTTAGGTGACATCAGGAACTCTGGAAGGCTACTTGAGCCCAATTATTTTCACCTGAAGTTTTATATCAAGGGAACCACTGGTTATAACAACTCTGGACCTTCACTGGTGATCAAAAAATCACAATAAAAGCTCAAAATTATTTTTTTATTGCCATAACAATTACAGAAGATAGAAAAATCAAGCTTTTGGAACAAAATAAAAAGTATCTTTATGTAAAATGCAAGCTTTAAAGAGTTGGAAGACCCCAGCATCTAGAATCTGCAAGGAAAAAACAAAAAATCCTATCTCAAAGCACCACCCAGTCTTCAAAAAAAAAAAGGCAGAATTAACTTCTTGGAATTGATGAACAGAGGTTCCAATATGAAATTGGAAAAAAGAAGATTTAAATGATGAGACAGGATGATTAGAATAAAAATCAAATTTTTTTGGAGATTAAAAGGAGACAGAAGGAACTGGATTAATTCAGTAGAGATTCTAAAATAACAAATATCAGAAAAAACATTTGAAGAAATATTGATTAAGAAAATGATTTAAATCTTGAAAGATTTGAAAGTAGAATAGAGCAGTCTGAATATTCAAATGAATGGGTGGATTCAGAGGTTTTAGGCTTGGTGAACCCAGGGTGGGTTTTTTTGATAGTGGTTGACATTTCTCTCCAATTTTTATGAAATTGTCCTGTGAGATTAGAATGGTGGTAGGGGAGGGTGAAAAACATTGTGTTAGATAGGGTCAGAGTGCAAAATAGAACAACAACTGGTAAAGATGAAGGTTTTTTTTTACAATTGGTGGGAGTTTTGTGAAAATAATACTTTTATGAGTTTAATACCTACTGAAATAGAGGTGACAATTGGTTGGATCATGGAAAAAACCTGTATTCAGTTATCATTTAGTCAATTTTAGTACCTCCCATACTGTTTAAAGAATATTTTTTACACCTAGGAGTATTCTGATCAGTGAGTTCCACTTCAGTGGTGAAAATTGAAGAATTTTTATAAGGATTGAAAACTATATGGCTGCCGCATCACAGTAGTTTATTGGGACTTGAAATCAGGGAATTATAAATTATATCTCATTTTTAAGTTATTGAATGAAATATTGGCCCGGCCATTTATTTGAGATGAGGTTCTAGGGCCTTTTTCAAGTAAAATACTGCAAGAAGTCAAACATTCCACCAATTTCAATTACCTAAACATACCAACCCTGTTTCAGTGTATGAAGGCTTGGTTGAACTCAATCTGATTATTTATTGTATGGATATAGCTCAATATTTTATTGGTGGACTTCAAATTGTGCTTCATGAATTAGATATATTTGAAGCAATAAAATTTTTCTATAACTACCATCATGTAGCTTTCCAAGTTCTTGCAGGGGGGAGTTATCTGAAGATTTACCATGTGAATTCAATGGAAGAATTTATGTGAAGTTGGAAGGGGATTTTTATGTGATTGTTCCTTCAGTTTTCACTGAACACCTACTTTGAAAATTTCATGGAAAGTGTTAGTGGCAAAAAGTTGGGTATTTTTGACAAAGCAAAGAATAATTTGAGATAGAAGTTGGAGGAGTGCCTGCAGGTGATATTAAAGTCTACATATCTGTGAAACAAAATTGAAATATTAAAGCTGGATGAAGGTTTTTTATAACAAATTTACAGAGTTTCAATCCAGGGTAAAAATTTTCAGACTGCTACTATTGCAGAGCCAACTGACAAAAGTAACAAAATATAAAAAATAATAAAACAAATTAACAAATTGCATAAATATGTGAAATCCTAAATCATTATTCCAAAAATCAATTTCCCAACCAAAATTATGTAGGGTCATCCACTGGGCCTACCTCCAGAATCCAAATCCTTAAACAATTAATTAATTGTGCCAAAAAAACCAAGGCATCAAGTTGGCACATTTTGGCCATTTGAGTATTTCACATGAAACATCATGTAAATTTTACATGACTAAAAATCAGTCAGAAACTGAGTGTTTTTATGGTTTAGGATTTATTGAAAAATTTTTGCTGTTTCCAAATTCCCATACCATTAAAAAGCTTCAGACATGCATGCATCCCTGGATATAAAAATTCCTGGTAACAGATGCCTCAAAGCCAGGCCATTTCTGTTACCCAGGATGAAAGCTGCTCCCCAAGATTCCACAGCTAAAATTAACATGAAAGCCCATGAAATAAGGATTACCACAGAAATGGGAAAGGTTTGTATATGAAATATGCATACAAATACATCATGCATGTCACTGAAACCTTGTATCAGTCAAAATATGACAAGAAAGACACATGAAAAACCCTCAAAATATTAATTTACAATTTTGACCAAAATAAAAAAAGTGGTCAAATTTCACTTTCACAGAATTCTCAAGCCTGAACAAGCAAACGATGTGCTTGCTTCATAACATACAAATTTCCATAAAATTATTTTTAATTAATTGGAATTCCACAAAAAATCAAACAAATAAAAATAAACCTACCAGCAGGATGTATACAAGGATTTCAGGCTCATTTACCCTGCCATTATCATGCAGAAAAAGCCAGAAATATTGTATTTATTGAGATTTAACATGGCCATCTGTCCTAAACCACCAAAAAAATCCTGTTGGTAATGTATTAATGCACTTCTGGCCCCAGCACACATTTTATTCCCCTCCTTTCATATGATAGAACTCATGGAGGCCCCTGATAGACTTAAAATGGATAAATAAAGGCCTCTTTTAGGTTGCACATACCCCAGATGCTCATTATTAATCATACAGACACTGTGACATAATTGAATTAATTACTTTTCAGGATAATTAAGTGATCAATGGCTTTATTCTGACATTTTTATTTCATAGTCCACCCTTATAACTCATCTTTTTCACAATGCTGAGTCCTCAAAGAACCATGAAAAGCCCACTAATTACCCTTGATTTCAGTTATTGCAGGTAAATTGGTATCAAATGCTCATGCAGGAAGTTTTTCATCTTTTCTCTGGCTAGTTTTCCACCCAAGCCCATACAGGACACATATTTTCTGTATAATATTCCCTTGTATCAAGTTCTCAAAATTCCTGGTGAATATATTATAATTTAAATCCCCTGAAGAGGTTTTTTGAAGACCCCAGTTTTAAATGTGGCCCCTCTTTCTATTTAATTAATAATTTCTTCATTGATCAATTTACCCTTCAAAAATAACAATTCACCTCCTTGCATCTGCTTTGTCCATTTATTTACAGATAATTGCTGCATGACTTTGTATGATTCATTAGGGTGTATCAAATTTAAGAAAACCCGCCATTTTTTAATGGTGGGTTTTAAACCAAATCTGCCATTTCAAACCCACCATTAAAAATCAAAAAAACACATATTTCACATCAGACATGTCAGCATAACCTGAAAATAAATGGGTTTTTTTCAAATAAAGTATTTAAAGGCTTTCACCACCTCAACCCATCATTCCACATCATCACCCCTAATTTCAACCTCCAACCTCATTGGAAAAATTATACCTTCAACCTCATCCAAAAATTTTATTGATTGCTCTTCATTTCTTCATTGCTATCCTTATCACTTCATCACTCTCATTGCTTCATCACTCTCATCAATTTCTCACTTTGATTAAATCCTAACTCTCATTGATTTCTCCCTCTTGTCACTTCATCACTCTCATCTCTTGCTATCCTCTTTGCTTCATCACTATTATCCCCTAATCACTTCATCACTCTCACCACTTTAATGATCTCATTGCTTCATCAACCTCATAAATTATTTCTTTCATTGCATCCATCCTCTCACCAATTCATTGCTTCATCCCTGCTTTCATCACATCCTAACTCTCATTGCTTCATTACTTCATCCACGCTTTCAACACATCCCTTCATCACTTCATCACTTCATTGCTTCATTGCTTCATCCCTCTCACTCTTTTTAAATGGCCCCTCAGCAAAAGTCCCCACAAAAGTCAACTAAAAAATCCAATGGACCAAAGCAAACATCCCCCAGTAACTCAAAATACAACAATCCTCCCCCATCAGCTTCCAAAGGCTCAATTCAGCTCAAGAGAGCTGATCAAATCATCCTGGTAAACTGGCTCAACATTTCTTCCAACTATGACACTTGCTTTGGATCCAAAAATGAAACACAAGTTGGTCAACATCCATCCTCTAAGTTTAATGTTTATTTCCTGATGGCCAATGAACTGAAGAATAAAACCAATGGCAGGCTAGATCTTCCATCCAAACAGATGCGGGAGAAATTCAAGAACTATCCAAACATTAAACCTCCGGCCAATGCTGAAAAGCGCTATTCTTTCCCTTTCTCTGTATATTTCCCAAATCATATCCTCCCATCCACATACTGCAATTGGGGTGAGGCTCAAGAAGGGATTCAATTAATAGTATAACATTTTGAGGGTTGCAAGCCGTATTTTTTTCCACATCTCTGTATGTTTGCCAAGTCATCTCTTCCCATCTTGTTCCCTCCCATGCAATTACTTTGCTTGGGGTTAGGATCAAGACAGGATTTGATCATTTGTATAAAATTTGGAGGTAACTGGCTGTTTTAAAATGCAAAATTAATTTTCACAGTATAGGATTTGAACCCATGAACTCAAAATTGGTGAGTACTGCTTTAACCACTAAGCTAAGGGTTCCATTGAAGGATGGGCCAATGTACCTGTTCCAAATGCATTCTCATTGGGTCTCATCCCCATGAAATCAAAGGCTGCCTCCCACAATCAATCAATTGATTGCCGGCCTCAGCAGAGGATGAGGAGGAGGAGGCCACCATCCGCAATCAATTGATTGCGGGTGGTGGCAGAGGAGGAGAAGGCAGAGACCACTGGCGGTGGAAGAGGAGGAGGAGGAGGCTGCTGCCTGCAACCAATTGATTTCCGGGGGTGGAAGAGGATGAGCAGGAGGAGGCTTCCACCCGTAATCAATTGATTGCTGGCGGCAGCAGAAGAGGAGAAGGAGGAGGCTGCCGCCTGCAATTGATTGATTGCTTGATCAATTGCAAGCGGCGGCAGAGGAGGATCAGGAGGAGGCCTCGGCCTGCAATCAATTTATTGCTCCATTGATAGCCGGTGGTGGAAGAGGGGGAGCAGGAGGAGGCTGCCGGAAGGGGCAGAGGAGGAGGAGGAGGAGGAAGAGGCTGCTGCTGGAAATCAATTAATTGCCGGTGGCTGCAGAGGACGAGCAGGAGGAGGCCGCCACCCACAATCAATCAATTGCTAGCTTGATTGCTGGCAGTGGAAGAGGAGGATCAGGAGGAGGCTGCTTCCTGCAATCAATCAATTGCTAAATAAATTGCTGGCAGCGGCAGAGGAGGAGGAGGAGGAGGCCGCCACCTGGGATTGATTGATTTCTCAATCAATTGCCGGCAGCTGCAGAGGAGGAGGAGGAGGAGGCCAACGCCTGCAATTGATTGATTGCTTGATCAATCACTGGTGGAGGCATAGGAGGAGCAGGGGGAGGCCACTGCCCGCAATTGATTTCTGGTGGCCGCAGAGGAGGATGAGGAGGAGGCTGCTGCCTACAATTGGTTGATGGCCGGCGGCAGCAGAGGAGGAGCAGGAGGAGGCCTCTGCCTGCAATCAATGAATGGCCGGTGGTGGCAGAGGAGGATCAGGAGGAGGCCCCTGGCAATCAATCAATTGATTTCCAGAAGGGGAAGAGGAGGAGGAGGTTTCTTCCTGCAATCAATCCATTGATTTCTTGCGGCGGCAGAGGAGGAGCAGGAGGAGGCTGCCAGCAATCATTTGATTGATTGCCAGCAGCAGAAGAGGAGGAGGAGGAGGCCACCATTGGAAATTCCTTGATCCATTGTGGGCAGCAGCAGAGGAGGAGGAGGGGGGAGCTTACCTGGAAGATTGAGCAAGGAGGTTTGGGGGGACCTAGAGGTTGAATGATCAAAGGATCAGCAACTAATGAGGGGCAGGAAGAGGAGGAGGATGAGGAGGAGGGGGGGGGCTTACCAGAGGTGCTGACCAATGGAGGAGGGGAGGTGGTGGGTGAGGTGGTGGTGGTGGGTGGGGTGGTGGTGATGGGTGAGGTGGTAGTGGTGGGTGAGGTGATGGTTTTTGGTGAGGTGGAGGTGGTGGGTGAGAATTTTTGGTGAGGAGGAGGAAGGAGTGGACTGGTGGTTAAAGGTTCAGTCATCTTTTTTTGCGCTTTCAACTTGCTTCTGGGAATTTTGATTGGACATGTTGAGGAAGATGGTGATGAGATGATGATAAGATTTTTGTGAAGCAATGGAGATGTGAAGCAATAGATATTTGAAGTGATGGAGATTAGATGTGTGTATTGTGATGGAGATGGGATTGGTATGGATTTGCTGAGATGGAGGTGTGGATGGGTGTTTTTCATGGGATGGATGGTGGTTGGATGATGGTGCATAAATGGCGGGTTTGATTTTTGAAATCTGCCATTTTAATGAAACCTGCCATTTTGAAATACAAAAGTTAGGGGTTATGTGTATTTCAGAAGCCCGCCATTAAAAATGGTGGGTTTGGTAAAAAAAATGGGGGGTTTATAATGGTGGATTTGCTAACTTTGATACACCCTATTTATTCCAACTCTATCACCTCTGTTAGCTAAAAGATTGCAAGGGTCCTAGCATCTAGTAGGCTCAAAATTGGTGCCCTGGCTGGGAAATTAATTAAATAATCAATAAATCCTTGGACTTTTTATAACCCTTCAACTGATTTTTTAACAGAAATATTCAAAAAAATTACTTCTGAACACAATTCTACCCAATTTTTTTCCAGTAGGCATTGAAAATATGGATAATCAATCCAATTCTATCTTAATCTCTTTAAATGAAGAAGAAAATAAAGCTCAGAACCCACTTTAATTAATTGGGAACTATTAAATCCTTCTGAAAAATCAGAAATAATTATTTTTATTCAAGAAATTCTTGTTCTATGGGTTGATGAGTAGGGTTTGGGCTGGAGAATTCTGGAAATGGTGGTTTTTGGGGTTGAAATTCTACTTGATACATTTCTCATCTACTATTGTCTTTATTCACTTACACATTGAAGGTTATTTTAACTTTCTCTTCAATTAATTTGAGTTGTGATTTTAATTTTGACTAATTTTTACTTGGTTGAGTAATTTAAATCTTAGTCATTGGAAGAAGGGATGTTTATTGGATGAAAATTATTATTTTCCATTTTGATTTAGGCCTGTGACTGAATTCTATCTGATCAAGAGTTACCTCTTGCTACCATGAAAATAAATAGTAATATATTTGATGAAACTCTTTATGGAAACTATTTTAGACATATAATTAAATGAGAAGAAGTACAAGTAAACCTCTAAATTAATATTATATGAGGAAATTTTCCATAGAAATAGAATGTGTGAGAATTAAAAATAAACTTTCTTTTTAACTTTGTCCAATGCAAAACTGGAAATATCAGCTTTACAGAACACAGAAAGAAGTTTGAATCAGGAGCAAACACACAGCCTAAGATGAAACCATGGATATTTTAACAAGACTATAACAAATTGATAAAAGAAAAATATGTTAGGGCTTATAATATTTATAAAAACTTCCATTTTTTAATTGAAAACTTCAAGTCAAATCTTCTGGTTCAAAAATACATTTCAAAAATGAGAAAACCAACTTATTTTACCAAAGGGATGTCAGATTTACCCAAAAAAATATGTGGGTTTTTTCTAATTTATTATAAAAATTCAAGAATTAAAAAGGGAACCACAACCCACTGCACTTCTAATCCACCATTTCAAAGCCCAAAATCCAATCTAGCCATCAAATAATACAACCAAGGCTCAAGTCAATCTTCATATGATTCTCATCTTAATTTTTGTTCTGTCTTTACCACTTACCAACTCTTCAATATCTGAATTCATCATCATCTTCCTATCCTCGCCATCAATTGCAATCCAACAGAAAACAAGAAAAAAACCCCTGCCTATTGCAACTCTGACTCCCAATCAATTTTCTAGAAAATGGATTTCCCATCCAGTCCTCTCAAAATATTGGTACCCATTAAAACATTCATCAATTGATTGGAATTAGATTTGATTGAGAACTATCCTGGAGTTTGTGATAGATCCCACAAGTTTCAAAATGGAAGTGAAAGACCTCAAACTGAAAATTGAAGGATTGAGAAACTAAGAACTCTACACCATGAAAAAACAATGATCACTTGCAATCAAGTGATGATTGTTCATTCATGGTGCTAGGTCTAGGGTTTCCTTGTTGGTTGTCTTGGGGATTTGGGAGGAAAACCTTTCAATAGAGCTTTAAGTTGTCTCATTTTTGGTGGCTAGGAAGAGAAAGGTGAGCCTTAAATTTTTAATATTCATTGAAAATCAGGAAAGTGAGAGATTGAGGGAGAGGTAATAAGAGTTTCTAGGGTTATTAGGGATTTTCTCTTTCTGATACCAGGAACCTTGCAGTCCTTTAGCTACGGAGAGTGATAAAAATGCTGGAATGATAATAATAATTATTATTCCAATAATAAACACTTAGAAGCTCAAATAAATGATTTAATAAGAGCAGTTGCAAGGTTTAATTGGTTTGGAGGTAAATGGTTTTCAATATAATATAAAAGAGGGGCCACAGTATTATACTACTGGGGATCTTCACAGACTAGCAACCTCTCTTCAAGGGGCCTCCTTAGGCAGTTTAAGAACCTTGGAATAAAGATGGGTGCCTTAGAAAGGACTTATTCCACCAATGGCTGGGCTTAACAGCTCAAATGTCCAAGACAGGAAGGGTAACACTCACTCTGAGCACTTTACCACGAAAATCCTGGAATAATTGGAAGGGTTTCAGAGCAGATGGGGTAGATTTCTTGACTAAACTTCAATGGTTGATTGGTTAATAAAGATAAATAATACTACTAAAGACTAAGTCATAAATCACTTGCTTATCTTCATATAAGCACTTGATCAATAATGACACGGTGTCTGATTGATGATAAATAATTCCTGGTAACTGATGATGGAATAATGGGTCCAAAGAGGTCTGTATAAATACCTTTTTGGGTGATTTTGATCTTCACAGGGAATGTAGAGAAGGTTCTGCTCGTTGGCTGAGGCTGGAAAGCCAGTCAGGGCAAGATTAGCACGTCCAATTGGTGCTGTCAATCAGCTGTCCTTAGATCTTCTGGATTTCTGTACTATTTTAGCCACAGGATCTGTTAATCTGTTATGGATTAAATTTGATCATTCTGCACTCATCCTTCATTTGTACTTTTGATATTGCTTCAAAGCGGGCAGATGTGGATTTTTACTGATTTTCCATCATCTGCTAATCATGTAGATAATTTTCAATAATTTTTATGAAAACTCCTTGTAGTGTTTTGTGGTCTTCAAAGATCAGGGTCAGTGATTTACGTAATAATCCTTGATCTTTGATTTATCATTAAAAAAATGTTTTAAACTTAATTTTCATTAATTTTATTTAAGTTTTAATCTTTTTAGATCATTGTTAATGCATATGTCAGTTTGTTACATATAATATGCAACCCTAACTAGGTTGTAGCTCTTCTGAGCGGTACCTGGTTGTCAGATTAGTCACAACTGATCCAGACGCAGGGATCAGTTAGTACAGATGCGCGCGGGGTAGGATCCTCTGCGTGCGTGGCAGAATCAGCTGCGCGCGTGGTAGGATCCTCTGCGTGCGTGGCAGAATCAGCTGCGCGCGGGTCTCTAGTACGCAGGAATTTGCTACTACTAGTACGTAGGGATATGTAATGATGTGGGGCTGCGCGGGGGAATTGTGACATAACACATTTCCGCGTGTAACTCCTAAAATATACAAAACACTTCAATTCTGAGTGAATTTTAGGTGTAAACCCTATACGTGACAATACGTGTGAAATCTTAGAATGGCCAAAAAGTGCCATACTGGTGTTGTAATTTTTAGTACTTTTATTTTTAATTATTTTAAAAATATAAGGACTTGGAATTCAAGGGTGTAGTCAGTGAGTGACCCTACCTAATTTTGGGTGAGGAATCCATTTCTGTAATAATATTTATGAATTTATCACTCCTTTTTTTGTTAATTGAGATATTCTTATTTTTCATAGTTTTGTGTTGCTATTGACAGGTTTCTCTGTACATAGTAGCAAGCTGACAAGGGAAATCTATGATCATCCAAGGGGGCTTTCACCCTTTCTCTAATATTTTAACTTTTCATTATTCTCTTTTGATGAAATTGAACAAAATGATTTTCTTTGGAGGATAATCCATACAAGTTTTTTTGAGGTAGAATTGTTTCAAGTAAGTTATTGCAGTAGCTTTTATAGTATTTGGTAATTTAAAGCTCAAATCCCGAGAGATTTGAGAGACTTTTGTGAGGTAGAACTTCACCAGTTTCAATTCATCCTGAATGGTGCAATAATAAATCTGAATAGTTTCCTTCAATTCACTCCTTTACTCATCAAATGCCAACTTTCACTATATCCTCTTTGAATCATAAAAATTAATTGAAACTTAGGCTTCAATGGCCTTGCATAAACAACCATTCTAACCTATCTATCAACATATATGAAACACCAGAGAATTTTGAAAACAAGCACCTCTTTGGAAGAGACCCTTTTTTCCCAAGGGATCTTGTCACTAGCTCTTCCAAGATCCTAAAGCTTTAATCTAGCCTTATTTTTCTTTTCTTCTTGAATATTTCAAAATGTGGTTCTTCTTTTTCCTTCTCCTCTTTTCTTTTTTTCTCTTTGCCTTGCTTTCATCATATGCTTCCTTCTATTTGTTGTCATCAAAGCCTGAAATATCACACCCTTGAAATTGAATGTACACAAAATAAAATTCAAACCTTTCAATGGAGACCATCAAACTTGATTTGTTACAAATGCACCAATCCAAAATCTCAAGCTTTTTGATCAACTAACATGACCTCTGCCCAGCATGGATTGGAAGGTTGCATTATGATCCTGTATGAACCTGATTTGGTCAATTACACGGACAATGAGGAGCCTAGTGATTAATTCAGATAAGTAAGATGTTATGAAGTAACTGAGAGTCTGAAAATAAGTTTCATTTTGTTTTGATGGAATTAATTATTATTTTTTATTTTAATTTTTATTCATAAAAAACAATTTTGCATTGATGAAATTTGAATTTTTTGAGTTAATAAATCAACTTGGTTTATCATGATTGAAAACAAATTTATCATCTTCAAATCTTTTTATTGGAAGTCATGAGTAATTGTGAGAAGTACTGGAAGGGTGTGGAGGAAAATAAAAGAAAGATTAAATTTTCTGGGTGATTAATTAGGAGTCTTGGCTTGTGGTATAGTAGGTAGTGGATAAGCAAGTAAATACCTGTGTAGATTGATCTACCCCTGGTCCACATTTGATCTTGATATCATGAATATTTTCCTCACCAAATCTCTGTGAATTTATGATACCATTTGATGATTTGGGAAAATGTGGATCCATTTTATGATTAGGGAGAATCTAGATTCAATTAAGATAGAGAGAGATAGATTGGCGGGGATGATCCACCAGGATTTAAAGATTTTTTTGAGTGGGTTTTGGAATTGAGATTAAAATAGGATGATGTGTATGATTTGGTGATGTGCAGGGGTTTTTGGTTGTCTTGCATGTTTATGCATGAAGATGCATAAATGGTGTATTTGATTTTTAAATTCCACCATTTTTATGAAACATGCCATTTTTAGTTGCAACAGTTAGGGGGTATGTGTATTTCAGAAGCCCACCATAAAAATGGCAGGTTTTTTTAACTCTGATACAACCTATTGGAAAGAAGAGAGTGTTTTCAAAGCATCATCCTGAGTTCAAGCTAGCTTTCAACTCCACTGTTTCTATCCTTGGCCCCTACTTTTTATTTTGGATGTTGGTTTTTTCACGCCCCCAAACCTGGAAATACTGTGGTTTTGATGTCACCACAATGTCCCCCAACCTCCCTGATCCACGCAGTAAACCTGAACAAAACGTGGTTTTTAGGGGTAGTCAAAAAAAATACTAGGGGATAGAAAGGCATCTCAAACCCCTGTAGAATAAATTTGACAAATTTTGGCCATTTTTAAGGCCTTCAAAATTGCCCTCAAAAAACTGAAAAAAAAGCTCCACATCTCAAATCTTTTCAAATTTCTAATAATTTTTTCTTTGATAATTTTGAGAAATCTGAAGAGACAAAAAGTTTCCAAATATGGCAGGCCATTCAAGTATAATTTATCCAGAATTTTAGTACTTCACTTTCCCACAAGAAAATGGGATTTACAAAAAAAAAGAGACATTATTCTCAATTCTTTTTGTTGTTATTTTTACATGATATTTTCAGAATTTTCAGTTTGCAGTATTTTAGTGAGCATTTTAAAGGGCCAAAAAAAATAATTTGGGGATTTTTAGGATCAATTATTCACCCAAAAATAATTGATACATCTATGACAATAATGGGAAGTGTCTGTTTTGGGGTCTGTTTTGAAGCAATTTCTTATACTTTTTTGATGCTTTTAATGGAAAAACTGAGTTTACAGTTTTAAAATGCACTTCAAATGAAACAAATATATATTTTTTTCATATTTGTTGGACATTTCTTTGGCCCTCAAATGTCCAACCTCAAAATACCATGTTTAAACCCTTTATTGGGGTAGGTCCACATTTTTAGGCTCTTCTATATGAATAATCTGATATTAAATACAATTTTTAATTATTTCCTGCCTCCCCCTCACCTTTTCAGGCAGTCCAATCCTCTCCTAAGCCACAAAATCACCTTTCAAAATCCAGAATCCACTCCACACCACATCAATAATCACCACCATCACCAATCATCACAACTCAACACCAATCAACCAATCATACATCAATACTCAAAAAAAATCAAAAAATCAGATTCAACACTTCTCCCCCACTAAATAAACCCCCCTGAATCCAAAAACTCAATCAAAAATCAAAAAAATAAATTCTTCATAAAAAAAACCATCTCAAAATCAAAATCCCAAACAAAAAATGTCTGAACAACACATCAACCCACTTTTACTATCTGCCTCTTCTGATTCTTCTTCTGCTCCACTATCTGCGTCTTCTTCTTCTTCTTCTACTTCTTCAAATGATTTATATCACCCTCATGATTCCACACCTTTGGCTCCTTCACCTGAATTATCATATCATTCAAAGGGGGAATTTGTGGATGCTTTTCAAGAGTAGGCTAAATTCTATGGATGTGCAATTTCTTTCAGCCTACTAGATGCCAAGCACCTAGCTCCTTCCAGCTAATAGAGGTGATTGAAATTTTAGAGTAAAAATTTTAAAAAATGCCAGAGATTTATTTTGGATAAAAGGGTTAAATTTATTTATATATTTATAAAAATGAACTCAAAAGGTGGGGCAAAGACCTTAATGGGATTTTTGAGCCCTCCGGAGCACAGGTATATGTATTTTAACAACAATATAGGTGCAATTTTGGTGCCTGTGGGGTTTCATAAGGACTCCTTTTAAGAAGGTTGTGTGTAATTTTCTTGGGTTTTGGGTTATGAAGAACCTACAAAAAGAGTATATTTAAGCAGGATAACTTACTAGGTCTATATCCGGACTTATTCTTGATGTATGGACCAATATGGAGGTATTAAGGGTGCTGGAAGCTGGTGCTGAGGCAGGCTGAATGGTTGGATGTTGATTTTGGCCAAAAAGTAAGGATTCAAGAGTTTTGTCTATAATTTTATCAGAAAGTGGTACAGGATCACACACTTATTTCTTATAAGGTTTTGATGGCTTGAGAATGAAAATATCTGAAGCAATAATGAATATATGACTGGATGAATGAGTTAGAAATGGCTGGGGGGAAGAGCCTTTATTCATATTGTTTGGGTCCCCTAATGGTACAGTCTTTTTACCAGCCAAAGGAGGGTGACCCAGGCTAGTGCTGAGGCCAGGGAGCCATCAGTGTGTTGGTGTAGACTTGCTCTGGTCACTAAAGAGGTACAGGAAGCCCTATGTCATCATGCTTGGGGCTTGATACACGTTTCTGTACCCTTAATGACCTCATTGTATCTAGGAAAGAAGTAGTATTCAATTAATATTTTTAAATATAATTCATGGCTTCCTGAAGCCAGGGGTTTGAAAAAATGCTCTGTGGATCCCATTCTGAAAGAATATTACAAGTCTGAGGATCTTTTTTCCATATTGGGTTGTTTTACAGTCACTTAATTGGGCAGTGCACTCCTAGTAATGATTAGTTATGTACAGTTTTAGTTACCAAGGACACAAGGGGGGTTTGTGTGGGTGTTTGGTACCTTGTGAGCCATCTAGCACAAATCTAGGTCTCTTTTTATCCTTATTACACACTCTCAGGGTGTTAAAGTAACTAACATGTACCCTTTTGGGTCCAAACCTACTGTACAGGCCCTTTTACAGGGGCCCTGACAACCTTTTATATAGTTTTAAAAAGGGTGCAGGGCCCATTTTTCCGGATTTTTTGTTGTTTTATATGTTTTCATACTATTCCCCACCACATGGTGGCGCTCTTTGGGCCCCATGTGGTGTGGAAAAGGGCTGTAGGGTGTATAGGTGGTACCCTACAGCCTGTTTCCATTTTGGGAGAGGGGGGGCTTTCCAGTGAGCCAGCTGGTTGCCTTGCGCAATGGCCCGGCCGGTCACTAGGGGCCTGCGCAAAGTAGTTGGTCAACTACTTTCAGGGTTGGCAACAGGTAGTGACCCCCACTCAAGTTAATTGCTCAACTAACCGCGGGAGTTGGTAGCAACTTCCTTGCACGGTAGTTGCTTGAATACCCGCAGGAGTTGGTAGGGACTGCCATGCGCGGTAGTTGCTGACTAGCGACTACTTCACGCTTGCACAAGGTAGTTGCTTGACTGCTTGCAGGGCCGGCGCGTGCTGTAGCTCCTTTGCGCGGTTTCAGAAGGTATGCAGCTGTGCGCGGGGCTATGGAAGAAAGGTGTTTTTGTCCATAGCTCCTAAACTAGACATAATTATGGGTTTATGACCAAATTTTTGGTCAGAAACGCATACCTGCAGATGTGATGGGAGGGTACAGAGGTGAAACATGGTTCTACCTGAAGGAGTAAATTTTTTGGGGTGGTGCAAGTGGGTAACCCTACCTAAATTGGCTCCACAAATCCATTTCTTTAATAATATTTTTAGATTTATCACAAATTAAGGTTTTATTTCTTAATTTTTATTTTAATTGATTAGTTCTGTATTTTTTATTTGTTATTATTTTTCATTCAGTTTTATTTTTGAGGGCTTTAGTCAGTTTGTTCTGAATAGTAGCCAGCTGAAAATTTCCACCAAATTATCCAATACTAAGGAGAAAAGATATACTTACCAATTTGACAAATCTGGGGAATATAAACCCAATTTGGATAGCAGAAGACTTTCATCAACTAGAAAAACAAACTTTCCGTTCAAATTCTCTGGAAGCTTTAACAAGATTTCTGTTCTTTGGGAAATAAAAATCCAATTCCCTGATAACAATCATCCACCATCAAATGATCCATCCACCCATACAGTTCATAGAAGGATTCAGGGGGCTCAAGAGGATATGGTCAATTCCTTAACCAAATCTGGGTTTCCTCCCCTCAAAGTTCTTAATTCCTTAATGCAGTCCTCCAATTCTCCTGTTCACACAAACCTTGGTACAATCTATGACAAAAGATCAAAAATTAAACAAGAAAAAATGGAAGGAAAATCACCCATAGAAGCTTTCATAATGGAATCAAGAAACTTTTCTTTTACATATTAGATCAATCATCAAAATGTTAATATTAGTTCTTTATTCATGTCTCACCCAGATTCTATCAAATTAATCAAAATCTTTCCATCAGTATTAATGATGGACTGCACCTATAAAACCAACAAATTTTCATGACTATTCTTCATATTTTTGGGGTCAACTATTGTTTTAGAAAGTTCTCTGTTGGTTTTTGTTTCACCTCCCAAGAAAGAGAGGAAGACTATAAATTGGCCCCCCATCAACTCCATTAATTATTAGAAAATGATGAACCCAAAGTCATTGTGACTGACAAAGAGAAAGCCCTGATTCATCCCATTAAAACTGTATTTCCCAACTCTCATAATTTACTCAGTGTCTGGAATATCTTCAAAAACATTCAAACACATTGCAGAAAACACTTTAAATATGAAGAAGAATGGATGATATTCACAAAACACTGGAATATTCTGGTCAAATACAAATCTGAAAATTCCTATCAAGATAATTTTACCAAACTGACTGTAGTCTTGAATCCCCCTCCTTCTGACTACCTTCTTGAAAACTGGCTTCCTCTAAAAACATTTTTTTTATGCTGCAAACAAGAACCTGAATTTTAGAAATACCAGCACATCTAGAATAGAAGGGCTTCACTCTTATTTCAAACTATTCATCACAACTTTTTCTGGTTCCTTTTCTGATTTAGTTCACCAAATATATCATTCAGGTTTAATTCAACTCCATGAAACTGCCATTGAAACTTCTCAGCAAGACTTCAAGAAATTTATTGGTCTCCCATATTATGTTGAACACCTCTCAGAAAAAATAAGCCACTATTCTCTCAAGATTGTGCATTCCTTTCACATTTCAGAAGAAAAATTAACCACCTGTTCTGATTTTGACTATTTTTCTTTCAATTGGAGTTCCTTGTTTACACCAAGTGAAGAAGGCAAATCTCAAGAATCAACCATTTTTTCTTGATGATTTTTATCCCCAGTGGCATTTCAAACCTCCTATTGCAGTATGTTTTCTTTTCTTGAAAAAAGAATAATTCTAACATTTATTTCTGAAGTTTTTTTTTTCTGGAATTATTCATAGTTTGCTGATAAGGGGTCATTCCAACCTTCTTAATCATCTCATGAATCACCTTCCAAATCAACCAAAATAAATTGGTTTCAGAATGAACTCTTTGAAGAATTTCTTAAATTGCACCCAGAAGAAAAAAAAAATGACTTGGAGAAAAGATGAAACTGTTAAAAGGGAAGTATGAATTGAATCCCATTCAAGAACCCCCATCAAAGGAATAGAGGAAAATTTTTGGAAGACCCAAAGGAGCCCCCAATAAAATCAAAAGATTTTCTCAGTATTCACCTAAGAGGGATCTATCCGGGTTTGAATATTTTGAAGTACCTAAGTGAGAGGAAGGCTGAGGAAGCACCAAGTGGTTAATTCAATGGTTAGTTTTTTCTTTTTTTGGTTTTTTATCCCTTTCTGTTGAATTTATGTTAACATAATATGGTTGGAAATTGGTTTTCTCTAATTTCAGACTCTGAGGAAAAGGAAAGGAAAGGAAGATCATGAAAAGGCCAAGGGGAAAAAGAAACAGTAATCAGAGGAAGAAGTGTTTTTTTTTGTAATTAGGTTAACATTGCATTGTGAACAGGATGAGTTTATAACAGAAGAGGATTTTAGTGGAGAAGAACTCAAAGATCTTGAAGAATTGCATATAAAAAAGAAATTTAGTAATTTTCTTTTTGGTTGGGGGGATCAGGATTGTTTTTCTAGTTTCCATTGATTTTCATATTTTCATTTGTCACTCAGAGGTAAGGAGCCATAATCAATAAGAGGTTTGTTTCACAGAATTTAAGTCATGGGACTTTGAAGAGGATCAAGAAAAGAAAACAAAAAGATGAAGATGAAGATGCTTATAGGCCTCTGGGGAATCCAATCTTTTCTCCCACAGCCACAGGCTCTGAAATAGAAAAGTTTAATAAATTTCTGAATTACTCTTGCATTATGGTTCACTTATTAACCCTTTTTTTGGGGGGGTTGAAGGTCACAACATTGTCTTTTTCATCTTCTGATAATTTTGAGGTGGTGGCTATTGATAAATTCAGTATGAATTGGTTTTTTTATTTCATCTTAAATAATACTCATCTTTTTTTCCTTAGTATCAATACAAACATTTCATTTTCCCAAAGAAACCCATACTACAATTTTCACATGTTCATGATGTGATGGTTGATGGGAGCTTTGTGTTTAGATCAGTAGCAGTTAATTTGGGCCATAAATATGAATATTGGAGCTCAATACGTCAGGAAATGATCAAGGAAATTGAATTCAACTCTATATTCAAGGATGAAAAATTCATGTATTAAGTCTGGGATGAATTTTTGACAAAGCAAGAAAACATCTCAACCACACTTCTGGACCTTCCCCTCACAGTTACTGGATGAATTCCCCTTCCATGGTTTCCTGCTTGAAGATACATAAAAAAGGCCACTGGTAATTTTATCTAAGTTGATTCCATCAACTCATTTTTGCCTCAACTCACCTCCAACTACCAGTTCTCAGACATCTCCCATATTTTTAATTATTTTGGAAGATTTTCAGCACATAGTTTTTTTCCACTATAATTCTGAACTGTGGCCAGCTCTGAAATTAGATCCCCTTTGGAAGGCTTTTGATAGCAAGGAATCACAAAATGGGAAGATTTCATTATAATAACTTGGAACCTGGTTTTAAGATTTTGTTTCCTGGTAGTAAAAATAATAAATTAGTAAAATTTGATCTTGATTGAATCATTTGTCTGTTTTTTTTTCAATTTTTCATAATTTTTTTTACTCATTGATTTAGAGTAAAAAACACCACTTTTGTTATTTCAATTATGAATTGTTTGGGAAAAAATAAGCTAAAAAAACCCCCAGATAACTTTTTTGGACCCTTTGCAATTATCACTAAAATAATAAAAACTGAAAATTTGGAAAATCTAATGGAAAAATAACAAAAAAAAGAATTGAAAATAATGTCTCATTCTTTATTTAAATCCAATTTTCTGGCGGGAAAGTGAAGCAATAAAATTCTGGAAAAATTATCATTGAATGGCCCGAAATATTTGGAAAATTTTTGTCTCTTCATATTTCTCAAAATTATCATTAAAGGAAAAAGATTAAAAATGTAAAAAGATTTGAGATGTGGAGCGTTTTTTTTTTCAGTTTTTTGAGGGCAATTTTGAAGGCCTTAAAAATGTCCAAAATTTGTCAAAGTTATTCTACATGGTTTTGAGATGTCTTTCTATCCCCTGGGATGTTTCTTTTTGGAAACCCCCCAAAAACTGTGTTTTTTCAAGGTTTACTGCTTGCATTCGGGACATTGAGGGATGTTGTGGCAACGTCAAAACCACATGATTTCCAGTTTTGGGGGCGTGAAAAACCCAATTCATTAATTTTTACTGAATTTGATACTCATGCCATAGCAATTCTCCTTTCAGTCATTTATGCAGTACTGCTTTACCCATGTGGTGTTCTTCATCTGAAACTTTTAACAAACATGAAAATATCTTCAAAATTAAGCAAAAATCCTCAAAAATACCAATAGAAATTCATGAATTTCTTTTCCAAATTATAAGAAACAAATCCAATTAATTTGCATGGTTTATTTTGTACCTCAAACCCAAAAATCCAAATAAAACATGAATATAAACTATAAATAAAATAAATAGGGTAATGTTAAATTCACAACTCTTTGAGTTGTGTACACGACTCAAATGGGCCGTGTGGAGTCGTTTAAACGACTCAAATGGGCCGTGTGGCACGCTAAACAACTTAAATGGGCTGTGTGGCACTCTACACAACTCAAAGGCGCTGTGTGGCACGCTACACAACGCAAATGGGCCCTGTGGCATGCTTCATGGCTCAAATGAGTCTTGTAGGGTTTTACATAACTCAAATCTATTTGTCTTCAATGCCACACAACTAAAAGAATTTCAGGCTGAAAAAAAACTAAAATAAACTAAATAAAAAAAACAGAAATCAAACAAAAAATCAAAAAATGTTGTTTTTTTGGTTTAAAAAAAAACAAAAATATAAAATATAAAATAAAATAAAAATAACTAAATTTTTGAACAACCCTGGGGGGGTTGTATACCCCCGCACACAGGTCTAAATGGTTGTTTACAGGGATACAAAAATCAAAACTGACCATTATGGGGGGTATATGCCCCCCCGGGGTTGCGGGTGTTTGGAACAACCCTTTGGAGTAGTGTATGAGAACCCATGCATTGAGGGGCCCTAAACAACTCCCAAAGGTTGTGTGGGGCCCTAAATAACTCCCACAGGTTGTGTGGGGCCCTAAACAACTCCCACAGGTTGTGTGGGGCCCTACACAACTCCCACAGGTTGTGTGGGGCCCTACACAACTCCCACAGGTTGTTTGGGGCCCTACACAACTCCCACAGGTTGTGTGGGGCCCTACACAACTCCCACACTTTGTGTGGGAGCCTACACAACTGCCACAGGTTGTGTGTGGCCCTACACGACTCCCACACAACTGGAGTTGTGAATTTATCATCACCCAAATAAATAAAATGAAAGAAAATAAAAAGAAATCATATACTCAAAATAAAAATTGAGAAAAAAGCTTGAAAGAAATCTGTTTCTGATGGTTTTACTTTGGCCATCCATACCAGATGGCCTTGGTTGCACTGAAACCCCCCCCCCCAAAAAAAAAGAAAATAAAATAAAATAAAAAGAAAATAAAATAAAATAAATAAATTAAAAGAAAATAAAAGAAAATAAAATATTAAATAAAATAAAATAAAATAAAAAATGAAATTAAAAATAAAATGAAATTAAAAATAAAATAAAATAAAAAATAAAATAAAATAAAAAAATAATATAAAATAAACCATAAAACAAAAAATTCAAGAAATAAAACAAAATAAATTCTTGAAAAAAAATTCAGCTATGATCCCCACCTAGAACATCCACCTAAATTAGCCTTGGGGGTGTCCCTCAAATTATTTAAGCCATCAGAACAAAGTGGACAAGGTGGGGTGAATATTCAAATCTCATAGGTTTAAATATATTCTGATTGTGAACATCATATTTAAACTAGCTTGGTTTTTATTTTCAAGATGGTTTTGAAGCAATCTAGGAGCACATAAATCATATTGGATTATCCCAAAAAATCTTCATCCAAAGCTTTCTGATTGAAAGTGATGATTTTCAAAGTTATAATTTGAGTATAAATATAGAGGTGGGGGGCTATTTTCCATGTCTGCCTATTCCCCTCTTTATATATATGTACTTATAAATTTATTTTAACATAAAGTATTCATCATGATCCATATTTTTGCAGATAAATTTTTTAAAAATTCCCTCCCAATAAAATCTTGCACTAACCATATCTATAAACCATAGGTACAAATAGTAATCTTGGGTACAATGACTTATATAAGCTTATAATAATAAAAAATGATAAATAATGAGTCAATTTTGATTGAATGATTAAATGCACAAGCTGTGATCTAAAGTTCATAAAAGCTTCCTAAAATAAAATTTTTGGCAGACTTTTGATACCTCCATTCAAAAATATTCTCCATTATCTGTAATTCTACCAGCTAAAATTTCAACTCAAGATGTTTACACTAGAGAAACCATGATTTTTCCTTCTTGGTTATTTATCAATTTATTTAATGTATAAATATGTTTGTTTTATTGCACTTCCAATGGCAGCCTGTTTTCACTTTGACCGACTAATGCCCTTTTCTTCTGGGCTTCACCTTTTTTGTCTTTCTCTTTTTTTTATCCTAAAGTGTTAGTCCAAACCTGATCTTGAAACCAAAAATTTTGGGCTTCCCACAAACCAGCCTGGGACAAGAAGGCATCCAGAGAACTTAGACTGCAAATATTTGGCAAAAGGTAACATATAGATATATATTTATCTACCTTACATATTTTTTTATTTTTTGCTAAACATGGGGAAACTCAATTTTGAGTTTGAAAATTTGAGATATTGATCCAACATTTATCAGAAGTTTTGATACCACTGATGTCTCAGGTTGCTTATCAGGCCAGGAAGCCCATGGGCTAGCCCATAACCAATGGGTTGGAGGTTGGTTTTGGGATTACCCCTGGGAAGAAGACCAAAATTTGAGGAAGCCCAGCAGGCTTTTGTGATTGGATTCAGACAGGATTTATGTTTTTGGGCTGCTTGGTGGTCATTTGATTATAGATGGAAGGATTTTAAGCAATTTTTTGAAAAGTAAAGGGATGCCAGTCTGGTGTATGGTGTTGTATGAGCTTGTGGGTGTTGTATGAGTGTGTGGGTGTTGTATGAGTGTGTGGGTGTTTTATGAGTGTGTGGGTTTTGTATGAGTGTGTGGGTGTTGTATGATTGTGTGGGTGTTGTATGAGTGTGTGGGTGTTGTATGAGTGTGTGGGTTCTGTATGAGTGTGTGGGAAGGGATTTGTGGTGCATCTTCCTCCAAATTGATAAAGCCAAGGAGCAAAAGTTGGAGAATGGGGGATTGGTGTCAGGATGATTTTTTCAGGATGAGTCTTGGGACCAGGGATTTGAAGAGGTTCAGGGGGGCGCTAGCCTCCCTTTCTCCAAGCTACCAATCCTTCATCTTCCTCCTCATTCAATCTCTCTTTTTCTTCTGCTTTCAACTCTTCCATTGCGGCATCAGAACCAAAATTGATGCCTTTGATGACCAACAGGGGGGATGTTGCTGTGGTAGTTGTTGGAAAAGCATCAAAGAAACAAAGGAAAAAACCAGGATATGTGTGGGAATCCTTTGAGCAGAAAGAGACAGGTAATTGTGATTTTGCTTGGGGCATTTCTGTTTCTCACTTTCTAATCAAATAATCTTTCATATATCAGGTATTGATTTCTGGGCAATCGGAAAATCTTGCAAGGCTTCTCTTCCCGGGACAGGGAATTCTGGGAAAATTCACCTTTATCCTCATTCTGAGAGATGTGCACATTCAGGGGAATCATCTGGACAAGTGATAGAAGCACTATTAAATCCTGAAAAGTGGAAAGTTTCAACCTGAAAGTTTGACAAGAAGACCACAAGATTGGAAATGGTAAAGATGAGTGTTAAGCATGAGTATCCATTCATGATGGCTGAGCATGAAGGATTCATTACATTCTTAAAGCAAGTTAAAACATTATTTTTTCAACCAATTAGTCAACATACTGTTCCAAGTGCTGTGATGGAGTTACATAATAGCCTCAAGGACTCAATTCATACCATGTTGGAAAAAGTAGAAATAATTTTACTTCCAACTGATTTATTTATATCCCCTCAAAATGATGGCTACATGGTTGTTACTGGTCACTTTATAGATAATAACTGGCAACTCAACAAGAAAATTTTATCATTCAAACACTTCCAGCTCCACATAATGGGATTGAAATCAGTGAAAAACTATCCCAGACCATTCATTCTTGGATTTTGATGGATAAATTTTTATTCATTACTGCTCATAATGCCAGATCTAATGATATTGCAATCAGCCAACTACAAAATTCAATTCTTAAATTTCCAAACAATGCATTGGATTTGTGTGGGAAGTTTCTTCATCTTTGATTTGAAGCTCATATCCTCAACATTATTGTCAAAAGATGGCCTGAATTTTTTTTTTGATGCTATCAACAAACTCAGATCTAGAATTAAATTTTTAAGGGGTAACAACCAATGAAGGAAACATAAATTTTATTGTTGCATTGATATTGTTGATATCTTGCAAAAAAAACTTAAAGAAACTAATCTTGATTTTCCAACACAATGGAACTCAACATATGAAATTATTTCTTCTGAATTTACCTAAAAATCAGATTTCCAGCATCATCAGATTTCAAACTCACAGTTTTAAGACAGCCCCTCTGAGCCTGAATGGCTTGAAATTGAAGTATTGAAGGAATTCTATGAAATTTTTCAACAAGCACCAAATGAACTTTCTGGTACAAAATATCCAACTCCCAAACTATATCTCTTTACTCTGAAGGACAAAGAATATCATCTGGAAGTTTTATATTAAGAAGTTGATAATGATCATATTGCCTCAATATTTCAGCCAATGATTAATTAATTTTGCAATTGTTGGTCCAAAATGAATTAATTTCCAGCTTTTGAAATTTTTTTTTATCCCTGCTAAAAGTTTAAATACATGGAATAAACCATGTAAAGGACTATGAATATTGAATCATTCCATAATTAAATACAAGATCTCAGAAAAAAATATATCTATTGCTTGAATCTTATTCTTCCAAGCCATCAGTGGAAAAAAAATTACTTCTAGTGAAAGTGTTG
Source organism: Puccinia polysora (assembly GCA_025617555.3). Lineage (NCBI taxonomy): Eukaryota > Fungi > Basidiomycota > Pucciniomycetes > Pucciniales > Pucciniaceae > Puccinia > Puccinia polysora. The sequence goes on along the minus strand of CM062635.1, from coordinate 29,308,501 downwards.
AAAAAAAATATAGAAATTTCAAATCAGATTGTTTTTCTGGTTTTTACAAGGAAACACACAATCTCAATGAAACACTCCTGGGGCTGAATTGAATTTATAACTTCAAGAAACTTTGCTTGAGATACCGGAAAGTAATTCTGAATTTAGCTTACTCAACTGGTGGAAAGAAAATTCTTGTTGATTTCCAAGATTAGCTTGTTGAGAAAAGATAATGTTGATGGTTCCATTGACCTCCATTGCATCAGAATCAGTGAGAATCATCTCCTTCTTTTATTGAATTTTTTTTATAATTAATTCATTTTTATTTTTACTCTTTTAGGCCTTCTCTTCCTGTGGTTGTGTCTTGGATGACTCCAAAAGCAAAACTGGCTCCAGAGGGCCCTTGAAGCCCTAATTTCTAGTCAAGATTGGATGAAAAATTGAAAATTTATTTCTTCACCTTTTCTTTCTATCAGCTAATTCTTTTTCCCCTCATATCTGCATAATTTCATGATATTAAAGTGCATCAACTTTTTCCAAAATTGCATTGAGCTTTTTGCAAGCACAGCCAACAGCCTTCAATCAAACAAAAAGCAGGGGCTCTCTAACTGGCCCAAACCCACAAAAAGCCCGGAATTTTGGGCCGGGGCAGGCTTTGGTCTCAATAAACTTTGGGATAATGTTAAATTCAAGGCTCATTGAGCTGTGCACACAGTTCAAAAGGGGCCGTGTGGCACGCCAAACGGTCCAATTTGGGCCATGTACAACCCCCCACGGCTCACAGAGTTGTGGGGCCAACCCAGCCTGGTCCGCTGCCGTGTGGACTTCCACAAGACTACATTCAAGCTATGTGGAGTTGTACAGGGCTGGAGTGTAGCTGTGTGGCATCCCACACGGCACTGGACTGTGGTGAGCAAAAAAAAAAAAAAAAAAAAAAAAAAAAAAAGGAAAGTGAATGAAAGGTTACTAACACAACTTTTAAACTAAATAAACCTTCCAAAAAAACAGAAATCAACCAAAAAATCAAAGAATGTTCATTTTTTGGTTAGAAAAAAAAAACAAATAAATAAATAAATCAAAATAAAAAAACTGGTACTATCCAATGGACTAGCCCTAAAGTAAAAAGACCCAAAAAAACACAAGTAACTGTACTAGACCTAAAGTAAAAACACCAAAAAAAAGACAAGTAACTTGACAAGCCCTAAAGTAAAAACACAAAAAAAAATAAAACTAACTTGACAAGCCCTGAAGTAATTTCAACTTGACTACCCCTAAAGTGAAAGGGCCCAAAAATTAAAGAAGTCTTTCAAACAGCCCTAAAGTAAGAGTGCCCAAAAAAATGCAAGTCTTTTGACCATCCCTAAAGTAAAAACAACAAAAAAATACAAGTCTTTTGACCAGCCCTAAAGTAAAAACACCAAAAAAAACAAGTTCAAATTGTGTTAAGCTGATCCCATCCCAAGCTTAACATAAGTTAAGCTTGTGATGAAATCAGCCCAACACAAGTTGAACTGACTTACCATTAAAATCTCTTTCAGAGCACTCAATATAATGATTTTAACTCAAAACACTCAACATAATGATGTTAAAAATGTGATAACCCTTTATATTAACAGAACTCATTAGCTGCATTAGAATTAAAATCTATATGAAACCCAATGAAGAAATGAAGTCAAATTCTATTACAATCTAGAATAAATTTGCAGTTGATCTTTGAGATGATCAACCCAACCAGAGGCTTTTTTAGAAATCAAGGAACGTGGTTTTGCTACAATGGGAAGGATTGGAATCATTTCTTCCTCAAGTACTAACAGAACCCAGTGGTTATTTTTTACAAAGGAAATGAAAATTGGACCTTATTGATCAGTAACAACATTTTTCATTGGAGTTTGAGTATCACATGGCTCCAATGAAATGAAACATACAGGTTTGAAAGATGTGTCCGCTATAATTTGACCCATGTCCAATTTAGCCAGCCATTTTGAGGAGGGAATATTTTCATTGATGTCTTTTACATCAAGTCTTTGTTTAAAGTTTTCAACATCCTTTTCACCACAAAGCATCTTAATGTAGCATGCTTCATTTTTCTCTAGTGTTTCAATCATCTCATTCCTAACTTTAAACCAACCATGTTCTTCATAACCAAGAGATTTAGCAATGACTCTAAATCCGCAATTCACATATCTAATTGGATCCCAAACCTCACCCAAGAACTTATGGAATTTCTTGGGTATTTGATTGAGGTATTTAATTCTTGGTTCCTATCATTAAAACTAACTTAGTATTCATTTCTTTAATTGGATCAATGAAATGAATACTCACCAAAGATGAGCTTCTGGTTGAGCTTTGCTGCATTTTCTCTTCCTCTGAAGAGGATTCTGATTCCAAATTAAGTGATCCTGATTCACTTTCAGTATCTTCCTCTGAACTATGAAATTCAGATTCAGATTCTTCCAACTTTCACTAACAATTCATCATTAGTTAGTAACTAAGCTCATTAAACCAAAAAAATTAAAATATCCCAAAAGAAAAGACTTACAATCTTTTTTCTTTTCTTGTTTGGAGCCCTTCTAGTTATTTTTTCCCCCTTGAGTTTTTTTTCAACAAGCTCAGACTGAGATGGCTCTTGCCGCATATCTGTCAATTTTGGCCGGCCCCTACTTGATTGTAAGACTTTATGTTCAAGTCATGGCTTCAATCAATATTTTGTAATCTCCTGAATGATATACTTCAAGATTCCGCTTTGCTCATGATCTGGAGATTCCAAGATCATTGCATTGACTTTTTCACATAGCTGAGTAATGCTTAGAATTTCATCAAAATTTCACTGGAAAAATTCAAAAGGATCAACCATTAGTGAATTAGGATTCATTAATCAAAAAGAATTAATCACATAGTGATTTGAACAATCCAACTTAAGCAAACTTACAGAACAAGAACTGCAAGGGTCATAGTCCAACCTCCACTGAGGATGAAAATCTTTGGGTACCATGGATCCTCTGAATGCTAGACAGTCACCTGTTTGGTGGTAACAGGGAAAACCCATAGTCTTGAAATATGACTTGGTGCAGACTTTGCCATCATGATCATGTGTGAACTTCTCAAATTGTTCCCTAACAAGATGGATTGCCTCTAAAGAAAATTTGTAACCCAATGGTAACAGTTGAGGTGGAAGAACTGTCCCTAATTTATTTCAAGAGCTATAAAGTGATGCATGAACTAATTTAATTTGATTCATAAATGTTCCTTTGAGGCTTTTCCAAACATCCAACACGTTTCCCAAAGAGTTTTCAAGGTAATAAGTTTGGCTAGATTTCTTTATGACGTAGAACCAGCAGACTGAGAGGAAACAAGCAACATGAGAAACAAGAAAATAGAGACGAGTGAGAATGACATAAAGGAGAATAAAGAGAGAGGATCCTACGCCAGAAGCCAACAGGTTGAGTGGAGATGAATTGGGGAGTTTGAGGTAGATATTTTCAGGAGAGCTTGAGTTGAGAGTTGAGGCTAGTTGAAGCAGTCTGAAGGTTAGATTTGAAACATAGCCAAGAATCCAAAAGAATGGAGTCTTACCAGGCAGGGATAGCTAGTCAGAAGATGTTGAGAGCTTGATCAGAGTTCAGATGAGTAGCAAGAGTTGAGGCACGAGATACGGAAGAGACAGGAGAAATTCAATAACAAAAAGTGGCTGTGATACTTGAGGCTGATGGGTAAGAAGGCGGTGAATGGTTGAGAAAATGAGAAAAGAGAAACAAAGAAGAGAAGGGAAAAACAATGGTAAATTGGAAAAGAAAAGAAAAGAGAAGGGGAGCGGGAGTGAGAAGAGGACAATGTTGAGAGAGATGGCTCCCGCAGTAGGCGCAGTAGGCAAGAAGGAAGGCGCGCGGGAGAATAGAGACCGCGCGGGGAGACCAGATGATTTGAAAGGTGTGAAATCTCAACACCCCTCGTGACTGGGAAGAGTAGAAATTTCAGAGGATTTGGAGGGAAGTTTGGTAAAAATCATATCTTGTAGCAGTTTGATGCAGCTGATAGAGGAGGATTTAGTCAAGTAATCAGCTATCATCTCCTCAGTAGAGATTAAGGTGAGATCAAACATAGATAGATTGAAGTCTTCTTGTAACCCTTTAGTTTTGATATCAATGTGATGTGATTTGGAGTGTGAGCCAAATCTTTTTATTTTATCTTCTAAACCTTTATTATCTATGAAAATTTGTGGTTTTATTTCAGGATTGCAATATATTTCACCAACTAGGTGAGAAATCCACTTCAGTTCTAGATAGCAGTCAATTAGGGCATTGAGTTTGGATTCAGTGGAAGAATACGTGATGTTTCTTTGTCTAGAGGAGTTCCAGACTATTGGGCTGCCATAGTGAAAGATGATTTAGCCAGTCTGGGACTTTTGGAAGACAGGATTGTCACCCCACGTAGCATTGCTGTAACCGGAAATCATCTCTTGAGAGGGATTGAACTTAATAGTTAATTTGAAATTTCTGGTGTTTTTGAGGTACTTCAAGACTTTTTGTACTTCTCTCCAGTGAGTCATGCCAGGCTTGGTGTTGAACCTTGCGAGGCTAGACACTGCAAAAGAAATATCTGGCCTAGTATATTGGGGTAAGTGATTAAGGAGTCCAACAGCAGAAAAATAGTTGATATTCAATTGACAAAATTTGTTATGATCTTCATTGGTTGCAGGTTCAAGATGCAGATTCTGGGTCAGCGGCAAGTAAATATTTTTACAGTTCACAAGTCCAAGTTACTCCAATCCATGGTCTATGTGATTGGGTTGGCTTAAGAGAATATTATCTTCTTTAAACTCCATGAGCATACCAAGGATTGTATTGGGAGGATGACAGGAGGAGTTGAGGAACCAATTCAAAAAATTATTAGCAAAGGAATTAGTTCTCCCAGCATGGATAAGGTCATCCACGTGGAAATATAAAATCTCTTGTAATTCAGAGTTGAGGTAGAGACACAGATCTCTAGTTGATTTGTGGAATCTTTGAGATTCAATCCAGTTTGTGAGCCTTTCATACCAGTTCTTGAGGGACTGAAAAAGAACATATAACAATTTTTTAATTTTAGGTATGGCGATTTTCTGTTTGAACCCTCTGGTGTTTTGATTATCACTGTTTCATTCATTGGAGCATGGAGAAATGCCCCTTTTATGTCAAACTGAGTGAAGTTCATCTTTTTCTTCAGCCGTAGATTAGTGCAAGTTGTAAAGAGCCAAGTTTGCCGGTAGGAGCCCATGTTTCTTCAAAGTTGACACCATGGATCTGATCAAAGCCCTGAACGCATAATCTAGCTTTATATTTCACAGGTTTTCCATGGCAATTCTCTTTAACTTTAAATACCCATGTTGTATTCAGAATGTTGTTTGGAGTATTGTAGTAATCTTCCCATGCTTCCTGAGATTCTATAGAAATTAGTTTGTCCTTGGAAGCCTTCTTCCACTTTGGCCACTCAGGACATTTACGTGCAGCTTTGTAAGACGGTGGTTTTTAGTAGTGATGGAACCCATATCTTTGAGGCTTTCAAGTTTCTTGTCTGGGTCTTGAATAGAGATCTGATGTACTAGTTTCTGGGGCAGAAATGGGAAGTTCCGGAGGAGGAGAAGGAGAAGAAGGAGGATCAAGATCTTCAATGTCTGAGTTTGAGTCAGAGGAATCCAGATTGGTCTCTCTAGGTAGATATTGTTTATCCTTTGTGGAGAAGTCCAAGTCGTTGGAGTTTGTGTCAGGTTTCCAAAAGATATCAATACCCAGAGATTTGAGGAAGGGGAAATCATTGAGTTGGGACTTGAGGAATTTGACATGTTTAGTTTCAACAATAACGCCCAGGGAATTGAGGATGAGGTATGAATGAAAGGTGGGATTAAACCCAATCAAAACACCTTCCAGTCCCTTTTCATCAAATTTCCTGCCCTTCCAAACATGATTTGCAAGATTGATTACAGCAGAACCTACAGGTTTCAAGTAATTAGCAGGGAGATTCTTAACAAACATGAGTTCCCAGGGAGATAGATGTTTACCTTCTCTGGGGATTTGGTTGAGCATGAAGCAACAGCTTCTCCTTATGACATGCCAATAATTCTTAGGTAGTCTTGAGGAGGAGAACGTACCCCGGGCCAATTCAATTATGGTCCTATTTGCTCTTTCAGATCGCCCATTGTGTTGAAAATGGTAGGGTTCAGATGTTTGTAACTTGATGTGTTTGGCCTTTGCAAATTCCTTGAGAGTTCAATTAGTGAATTCCGTGCCTTTGTTCAAGAATATCTCTGAAGGGTAAATACTCTAATTGTTTATATTCTGTTTTAAGTATCTCAATAATAGTTTTGGGGTTTTTATCCTTAGAGTTGAGAGGAAAAGCTGCAAGATAGCCAGAGAAATTGTCCACCAGCGTAAGAATATAATGGTGGCCAGCTTTGGATTGGGGAGTGATAGGACCAATCAAATATAGGTGGATTTGATCCAGGGATTTAGTAGCAGGAGAGGAGACATTAGAGAATGGGGATCTGGTAATTTTACTTTGAACACAACTTTTGCACTGGAATTGATCAAGCTCCTTGTTTGTGAATAGATTTTTTAGGAGAGGTTTTAGCGTTGAGATTGATGCATGTCCATACATTTTGTGTAGGTCCATTAGGGAGAGAGGTTCTTGCATTGATGAGGTAGATGATTGATTTGATAGATTCACTACTTGATCCTGGCCTGCAGTTTGTGGTTTCTCAATGACAAACAGACTATTGCAAATTAGGCCTTTTAGAACAATTTGATCTCCTAGGGTAACTGTAAAACTATCTTGTCTTTGAGTGAGCGTACATCCTTTCTGAGCCAGGAGCCCAGGGCTGATCTGATTCACGACAATATCAGGAACATATACGCAGCCCTCAAGTGTAACAACTGAGTCTTTCCACTCTAATCAAACGGTTCCCATCCCCAGAACATTAAGTTTAGCCTCTAATTTCCCAGTTTTGATCTTGTCTAGGTCTTCTTGTAGATTGATAGATGAAAAGAATTTTAAATTGTTAAAGATATACACATTAGCCCTGGAGTCCAATATCAGATTGGGGGTATTATATGAATTGATCCAGAGAGTAAGTAGTGCATGGTAGTTGATTGACGGATTCTTTTTTGTTTTATTCTTCCATTTGTTCTGTTGTTCAATCCACCATTCCGGCGCGACTTGAGGATGCAAATGAAAACATGAAGATTTGGGATGAGGTGCATTGGGATCATGATAGCCTTCTTTGAATCTGATCCTGTATTTCTTTTCATCTTTATTAGATCTAGACTTCTTCAACACAAGAGAGAGATCAGCGGTAGTTTTATTTGTCTTTTTTGAGCCATTCTTTCATTGTTGTATTGGATAAGATGATTGAACACCACATCAACCGTCAGGGATTTTTCCACGTACATAATTGGTGCTTAAGATTCTCAAGGACTGGCGAAAATTTGAAGAGTAAGAGGTAAGCAAGAATGTCCTTAGGTAGCTCAATGCCTACATCCGCCATTTGAGTGATAGATTTCCGCATTTCCGTAATGAAACCTTTGACAGCATGTTTGTTAAAGACTGAGTGGAGGAAGTGATTGAACACCCAAGCTCTATTTGCTGTTTCAGATGATGCAATTCTTTGAGTAATTTTGGCCCAAAGTAACTTTGAGAAGTTTATATTGGTGGAGTTAACAAAGTTTGCATGAGTCTTGCTATCTAGTTTGGAGAGGATGATTGCTCTGATTTCCCTATCTTGTTTGACAGACATTTGGCCAGCGTTCTGGATAATGGCTTCTTTGATACCTTTGAGATCAAATAACATTAACATCTTGTCCCGCCATATTGAGTAGTTTTCTTCATTTAAGGGAGGTATAGCATTGACCGAGGCTTTGAGTGCCACTTGATGGAAGTAATTGGCCGCTCCATCTGGTTTATTCATGGCTCGTTTGTTAGATTTTCAGACTTTGGCTTTTAACCTTAATAAGATTGGCTAGATTTCTTTATGAAGTAGAACCAGAAGACTGAGAGGAAACAAGAAACATGAGAAACAAGAAAATAGAGACAAGTGAGAATGACATGAAGGAGAATAAAGAGAGAGGATCCTACGCCAGAAGTCAAAAGGTTGAGTGGAGATGAATGGCGGAGTTTGAGGTAGATATTTTCAGGAGAGCTTGAGTTGAGAGTTGAGGCTAGTTGAAGCAGTCTGAAGGTTAGATTTGAAACATAGCCAAGAATCCAAAAGAGTGGAGTCTTACCAGGCAGGGATAGCTAGTCAGAAGATGTTGAGAACTTGATCAGAGTTCAGATGAGTAGCAAGAGTTGAGACACAAGATACGGAAGAGACAGGAGAAATTCAATAACAAAAAGTGGCTGTGATACTTGAGGCTGATGGGTAAGAAGGCAATGAATGGTTGAGAAAATGAGAAAAGAGACACAAAGAAGAGAAGGGAAAAACAATGGTAAATTGGAAAAGAAAAGAAAAGAGAAGGAGAGCAGGAGTGAGAAGCGTTGGACTGTAGAGGCACAGTCCGCGCGTGTGCTGTTTCTTTTCTCATTTCATATGCTACACACATATCACAGAACAGGTCACTAACTCATGCTGTATACCTGAGCAGCCTCTTGGGAGTGGAAGCTCTCTTTCTTCATCCTTCCACGTCCGTTCCCAATGCTGACTCAGGTAACGTAACCTTATGTTTTCTTCTTCTGTTCTCTTCTTCCCTTCTTCTTTGTTATCGCTCCTCTGATCTCTTCTGTTCAATTTCTCACTGTCACTGATGCAATGATTATTATCCTTCCACATCCGTTCCCAATGCTGACTCAGATAACATCATCAGGTTATGAGCCCAGGGCTCTTCAGCTATAAAAACTCTCTCTAGGATCCGTACGCTTTTCAACAAAGCAATCTGAACTAAATGAAACCAATCTTACCTGATACCTTGATCAACATCAGCTCAGATAACCCAAACTCTGAAAAACTTTCAAACGCCAAACTACCAATTCTCAAGGCTCCAGGGAACAAGTGGAACTACTTGGACTGGGAATTTGTAGTCTATTCCTACTTTGAAGCGTTGGGACTCGAGTATGTTATAGAAAAACCTCTACCTGACAACCCAGCGTTACAAACTTGTATGTGCCGTTCTCACTCAAACTATCAATTCTTCAAACATTCGATATGTACGTGAACATTGACGCCACACGTTTGGAATGTGGAACGCCCTTCTTCGCGCTCACCAGGATCAAACAACTGGAGGCAGGGTATATTGGATGAGAAAACTTCTCCTGACCAAAATGGATGGAGAAGATATAATCACTCATATTGAGACCATGGCACGATTCCACAAAAGGCTCAACTCCCTCATCTCCCCTTCCAATCCCCTTACAGCTGATGACGTCCACATAGCAGCCCTTCTAAGCTCAATACCTCAAGACTGGCTACATTGCGTCTCCTCATACATGAATCAGGACGGTGTGAAATCCGAGACCATAGTCAATGCTCTAAAAAACAAACACACCCGTCGACAGTCTCAAACCCAGGTGGAAGCCTTGGTCTCAACGGCAAAATCTTCCAAGAGTCAATCAGAATCCACAGATTGATCTCAGAAAAGATGTTATTTCTGCAACGCTGATGGCCACAACTTGAACTCCTGCTACAACACAAAAAGAATTCTGAATGAAGTTAAGGCAAACCAAAAACATAAAGCCAAATCTTCAAGGAAAAGACCAGACAAGAAGCCAACTAAGCAACCTGCCAGAGCAGGAAGGACAGTAGCGGCAAACGCAGTCCCCCAATCAAAGACCAACAATAATGCAGAAGAGTCCGACTACTCAGGTTCCAAGTATGAAGTGACAGCGGGACATGCGTCAGCTCTAATCGCATCACACCCACCACCGATAAAGTCAAAGGACGCAAATCTAGACTCCGGATGCTCAATTTCCATGACTCCCTATCTCCAAACTGTTGATAACCCTAAAGCCTGCAGCACTCCAGTCCGCCTGGACGACCACTCTCTAGTGAGATCCACTCACAAAGGAGTCGCAAAACTTCCTCTAACTCATCATCCAACCATCGAGACTCTTGTAGTCCCGTCTCTCCACAAACCATTAATTTCAATCGCCGGTCTCTGCAACATGAACCTAGCCGTTGTTTTTGACTCAACTGGGTGCAAAATCTATGCTGCCGACAAAGTAACCATCAAAACAGCTCCAATGGGTGAAGGTTATCAAAAAGGAAACCTCTACTGCCTACCCTTGGAGCCTGTGAGCTCTTTCTCTGCCCATCTTTCTTCTGCAGGCAAAACTAAAACTTCTCTGTTTGGCTATCATGTTTGCTTCTCCCATCTAGGCCTCAAGCCCCTCAAAAGGTTTCTCCGCACTGTTGGAATCATACCCTCCGTCTCCGACGAGCTTGAAGTTCAAAGATTTCCCGTGTGTGTACAATGCAAAATGCACCATACTCCCTTCAAGTCAAGGAAACCATATTGGGCAACCGCACCAGGACATTTGATTCACTCGGATGTTGGGTTGTTTGAAGTCAAATTGCAAGAGGGTCACAAATACTTCGCAACCTTTGTAGACGACTTTTCTAAATTCATCTCAGTTTTTCCGCTCAAATCAAAATCAGATGTTTTCTCCTGCTTTAAGCTCTTCCGCTCTCATTTTGAACTTCATTTCAATGTTAAAATTCTTGCTCTATGGACAGACAACGGCGGAGATTACCTTTCCAACAAATTCAGTGACCATCTAAAGAACCTTGGTATAATCCACGAACCTGGTCCACCTCATTCACCTCAACTCAACGGCGTAGCTGAACAAACAAATTGAACGATAGGAAATGTGGTTTGATGTGCACTACTACAAGCTTTGACTCCTAAATACTTCTGGGCTGATGCCCTCAAACTCTCCCTTCACAACTACAACTTCTTCCCATGCCATACACCGTCAGGCTTTAAATCTCCAATCTCACTCCTCAACCAACCATCTCCTAACCCCACCAACATTCATCCATTTGGTTGTCTAGTCTGGTATAAAGTTCCGGAGGCGGATCGATGCAAACTCAACAAGAAAGCTTGATCCTCCATACTCCTTTCGCACCTACAGGATGGGAAAGGGTTCAGGTTGTGGGATCTGGAGAAGAAAAGCGTGGTAAAGTCTCAAGATGTCATTTTTGAAGATGACATTTTCCCTTACTCCTCTGACCTTCTGCGTTTGCCAACGCCTGTTCATGCAGAACTACCCTGGCCAATTGGCTCCAACATACTCCCCTGTCCGACATCATCTCCGCCCTCCACCGCCCCCCACCCCAATCCTGTCTCTCCACCACTAAACATAGTCCTACAAGGCAATCAAGACCAACGGCTCACTGCCTCCATGCATGCCCCTCAAAATCATCCCCCCGGGGAGGTAACTGACCTTTCCCCATCAGACTCCTCCAACAAAAATACCTCCCCTACTCCCAACTCAAGCAATCCGCCTTCACCGGTAACACTGCCCGCCCCACTGGTTTTTTCTGCCCCGGACAAAGTTACCAGAATTAATCTACCCCCCCGGCCCACTCCCACCCTTGTGTGAATTCCCCTCCCTGCCGCTCAACTAGAGCAAGGCGTCCTCCCGACAGGCTTGGGCACTGGTCCAAAACAGTAAGAACCAACCAACCACTCAACACACCAAAACCTGGAAACAGCTTCTTTGGTCCCCAAACAAACTGAGGTGGATCAAGGCAGCGGATGAAGAGTTTGCTTTGCTACTTGGAATGCATACATGGACCCTTGTCCCTCGACCAATGAAGCGCAAGATAATCAAATCAAAATGGGTCTTCAAAATCAAGAAGCGACCAGATCATTCAATCCAAAAGCTAAAAGCGCGCCTTGTCGCAATGGGTTATACACAGACAAAGGGGGTCGATTTTGAGGAAGTTTTCTTGCCGACTCTCCGTCTCATCCTCACCCTGTTGGCCTTGAACGACTGGATGGGCCGTCAGGTGGACTTCAAAACGGCATTCCTGAATGGAAATATGGATCATGAGGTATTTATGGAACAGCCGCCTGGTTTTGTTGATCCTCAACATCCGGACTGGGTTTGCAAGCTTAACCGGTCAATCTACGGTCTGAAACAGTCTCCTAGACAATGGAATGCTCAGCTACACAAAGCTCTCACTGGATTAGGCCTATCCAATTCAAAATATGACCCAAATCTCTATTTCAAGATACAAAATGGTAAGCTTGTTGGTGCTCTGACCGCTCACGTTGACAACCTAGCGATAGTCGGTGAGCCAAAGTTTGTCAAAAAACTCATTACTGACGTCCGGAAAATATTCACCATCGGCGCAGATGAAGACCTGCGCCACTTTCTCTCACTACAACTCACCCGTAACCGTCAATCTTGTCATATCTGCCTGAATCAATCGCATTACATTGAAAGTCTTGCTGAACAATTTCTCAACGGCGGCCATATCTCAGTTGCAACCCTGTCGAGCGTGCTCTTCAAAAATCTCCTCCAGAAAACCCCCAACAAACTTCCCTCGCCTGGGCCTTACAACCAACTTATAGGATCTCTCCTATGGTTCTTGCAATGCACTCGTCCCAACATGTCATTCGTAGTCAACCGGCTTTCTCAACACCTGCGAGATCTGTCTGAAGCCCACTGGTACGCGGCCGTTCGTGTTCTGAACTATCTGGTCTCCACCAAGAACCTCAGTCTCCGCTTGGGAGGCTGACTGAAACTTTCCGCTTACTCTGACTCTGATTGGGCAGAGGATTGCGACAACCGCAAATCTACCTCAGGCTATGTGTTCAAGCTAGGGGATGGCGTCATCACGTGGAAATTGAGGAAGCAAGAAACAGTATTGTTTCCAGAACGGAGGCCGAATACAAGGCTCTATTGGACGCCTGTAAAGAAGGTCTATGGCTTCATCAACTCCTCTATGAACTTTGAATCCAACACGACTCTCCCATTCCAATTCATGTCAACAATGAGGGTGCTGAATGTCTGGCAAGGAACCCAGAACACCACTCCCAGACCAAGCACATTCACGCTAGGCTTCACTTTTTCAGGGAATGCATTCAAGAAGGCCATGCTGAACTCATCCATGTCTCCACTAAAGACATGCTGGCTGACACACTGACCAAGCCTCTTGGGCTAGTTCTTCTTGAGAAACACCGAAGTCTCCTAGGTGTTGGCGTTTGATTGTTTTTTTTTTTTCTTTTCTTCTTTCCTCTCTTTCCTTTTCTTTTTCTTTCCGTTTCCTTTTTTTTATTTCTCTTCTTCTTTCCATTTTTCTTATGCGTTCTTGTTCTCCTTTCTTCATTCTTTCTCTCTAATTTATCATGCCAACTCATGTGTGCAGCAAGGGGGGGTGTTGGACTGTAGAGGCACAGTCCGCGCGTGCGCTGTTTCTTTTCTCATTTCATATGCTACACACATATCACAGAACATGTCACTAACTCATGCTTTATACCTGAGCAGCCTCTTGGGAGTGGAAGGTCTCTTTCTTCATCCTTCCACGTCCGTTCCCAATTCTGACTCAGGTAACGTAACCTTATGTTTTCTTCTTCTGTTCTCTTCTTCCCTTCTTCTTTGTTATTGCTCCTCTGATCTCTTCTGTTCAATTTCTCACTGTCACTGATGCAATGATTATTATCCTTCCACGTCCGTTCCCAATGCTGACTCAGATAAAATAATCAAGAAGGGGACAAGGTCGAGAGAGATGGCTCCTGAAGTAGGCGCAGTAGGCAAGAAGGAAGGCGTGCAGGAGAATAGAGACCGCGCAGGGAGACCAGATGATGTGAAAGGTGTGAAATCTCAACACAAGGAATTTTTTGAGAGTTGCATGGGCCCCTTCAACCCAAGATGTTGTTTTGTTTCCAAAATCTGGGTTTATACAAGTCCACAGTGTTAAAAGCATCTCTTTGATAGGGAAAATGTTATTTTCCATATACTCAAGTACATCCTCATAGTCTTTAAAGAAAAACTATACAAGTCAAAAGGTTAGAACTCAAAAATAGGAAGAATAAGAAGCAGTGATTTGGACCTACTCTGAGTTCTGCATCATTGACCTCCCCCTCCTCCTTGGTCTTTGAGGCCCCATGCTTTGCCCAAAGAGTCATAAAGCTTTTCCATCCTTCAATTTCATTAAAAAATCGCACTTTACAGTTTGCTTGTATGTTTTTAGACAAGTGCCAAGTGCAACATTGTCTTGATGACTCTGGGAAACTAGTTTCAATTGACAAATCAGAGCTTTTTCACGGTCCGTCACAAAGACTTTTGGAAGTCTCTCAGGATCATAAGCCAACTCCTTTAATGCATTTACAGACCAACTGTAGAACTAAAACATTTCTTTTGTTATGAAAACAAGAGCTTTTGTGAAAGTTTTGCAATTGGCTGTCATTCCTAAAACATGCAATAGTGGGGTTGTTTCCTTATTTGTTTTATAAGTACAATCCAATGTAGCAATATGATGGAATTTTTTTGAAAGATTTACTGCCTCTGGATGTGCTAAGTACAGGGCCTCCAAGTGACCCTCTCCACTGAACTTTGACCGGTGAATCAAACATTTTTCTTCAAGCTGTTCATAGAGTACCTCCATAACACTTTTTCCCTTTAGTTCTGCAAGGGTTACCTTCCACTTAGTTTTATAGCTTGTTTGGTAATCAACATAATTCCTTCAATCAATCTTGCTCAATTTTTTTTTCAGTTTTAACATATTGAGCCCATCATTCATGCCTTCTAATAGATTGTCTCAGGCCAATCCCAAGATTCTCCTCAGTTGAGGTTGCACAGAGGGATGTTCAGATGGTTGATGGTTATGTTTGGTTTCTTTGTAGGAGAGGCGCCACAAGGGGTCTGCCTTTTTGCCACTTGCATGGATTAAAAAATAGCACCCAACCTTCCTTGTGTGAGTTTGTCTAGAACTTTTGGTAAGAAGATTTCCTGAATAGGAACCATGTCTATCACAGGCTAAATCCACATATTGGTCATTCTTTGAGTTGAAATCTGTTAAAGCGTAACCATGCTTCATTTCCTGTGTTTGACAATAGTTTTGTGCCTCTTCCCTAGTAGGAAAAGCTCTCAAGGGAGGTGTGTCAAGCAGATCTAGTAAACATTCATTGGTTAAGTCATAGTTTCATGGTTACACGCACCCATCAGTTTCAATCAAATTAAATATGGCAAAGACCAGTAACATAAAATGTTACTCACCACCGGTGTTCATGTCCATTTGTGAATCATTTTGTTCCTCAATTGTCACCCTTGATGAGGATGCAATTGGGGCTTCCAATGTTTGATTACCCAAATACTTTTTTTCTTTTTCCAAAGCTTTGTTGATGGCACTATCAATGTAGACCTTCCATGCATTCATTCCAGAAGAAGGAGGGCTTGCAACTGTTCCCATTCAAAAAAATGCAATTTTATAATTCAGTATTTAATCCAACTTTCAATTGATCAAACAAATTTTGCTCACTTTTGAGTTGAGAAAGAATTGTTTTCAGATTTTTATGTGATTTATTATTTGAGTTTTCACTTTAATTTCACTTGGGTTTCACTTGAATGTCTCTTTGGGATTGCTAGCTGTGGAAAAACAGTCCCACAAAGTATGCCTTAATCCCATATTTGGGTTGACAGAACCCACGTGTGGTCCAGGGGGTGGCCAAAATTCTGGCAAAACTTCCAGGGGTTACATGGCTTCTACACAAACCCCCCAGGGGTTTCGCGTGTTTGAAACGGCCCTTTCTATTTGTCTGGGGGCCCCCACAGCTCATTTGAGTTGTGTATGGCCCTACACAACTACCACACGGTTGGAGCCATGAATTTAACATCACCCTAAACCTTGGATTATACCCGGCCCACCAAATTAGCCCGCTTATACACAGGCCAGTTTTTAGCTCACCCAAAAAGGGCAGGCCCAAACTGATGATCACCCTGACTGAAATCCAAAACCCACCGGGGAAACCCAAACAGTTCCTCCCAGTCTCCAATGAGCTAGGTCACATCTGATGGATGATACTTATGTACACCATGGGACCACTCATCACCGTTGAGGACCTCAGAGCCAACAACAATTTTTGATTCAACACCACACGCATTGACCGCTGGCTATTTTGACAAATGGGTCAGTCAACAGTCAATTGAGCATTTACCATTGACCATTGGTCAATTGAACCATATTTTGATTTGCCATTGGTCTGGTTGGTGCCTGGCTGTTAGGTTTGTCACAACCTCTCCTTGCCCCTGCAATTGATTGACCAGTGGTGCCTGCCTGTTGGTGACTGATGGTCAGGGTTGTTGCAAAATAACCTTGCTGATGCGGTTGAATCACCAGAAGGACGCACTGGGTGAATCCATGTGACATCATGGTTTCAGACCTATGACATAAGCTGCGCTAACTCACTCCATCATGGTTGACTGCTACTACTTCCCTCTCTCTAGACCAACCAAGATCTGGCCATCATATCCTTCCTTTTACCTATCCCCTCCTTCCCTCCTCTTCCATCCATCCATCCAACACCCTCCCTCTCTATCTCCTTTGAATGTTTCTCTCACAGGTACCAGTCTATTCTTGGGTACCGCTCAATCACTTGCCAACGGTGGCCCCCTTGGTCACCTGATTAGCTTCTTGGTCATTGGAACTGGTTGAGCAATTCATTCCCTCACTTCTCCTCATCTTCCTGTCACACAACCACACCACATACTATAGGGAAATTTTAGATGATTTTGAGCGCAAAGAAGGGCTGAGTGCAAGGGACAATGCAAGACTGTGAGACTAACTGTGAACTGCGGACTTATGCTTGGTGACTCAACAAAAAGAAAGAGGAGGGAAGTGTTCCAATGGAGGGAAAATAAAGCCAAGCCCAATTTGATGACTGGATTTAGCAAATGCAAGAACATATCAAATTAACTAACTGACGAGACAATCTTCAGGAAGGCAACACAGCATTGTTAAGGTAATCCAAAGGTGACTAGATACAACCTGATAGATGGCCAGCTACAGTTAAGAGGCGGTGATGCAATGAATGAAAAGAACGGAATGGGAAATGAAATAACAGTACAGTTGTTTCCAAGGTTGTAGCATAGGTGCAAGACAAAGAATCTGAGCGTACAAGAAAATCATGGATGGGAAAGGAAGCGATGAAATTTGAGACAATGGAAATTTGAAGATACAGCTTATGCAGGGTAAGGGACTAGTCCATTTGCAAACTATACAGTTGGTGTGGCTATCTAGGCATGGGTGAACTAGTGTGAGTGCCTGACCAAGAATGGAAGTCCAAGGGTTGATGATACCCAGGGTGGAAGAGTGGAGCTCAAATGGATGGTTTATCAGAGTAGAGTTAAATGCAAGGTTTGCAAGTATATATTGAGTCAGTCGCCAAGATTGGAAGGTCTTTACGCAAGCCAGATTTGGTAAGCAGAAGGCACCATTGAGTTTGTGCTTTATTTGTGTCACACTTATGGACTGAGGTAGATATTACTGAGGAAAGGAAATTTTGAATTGGCAAAGACAATAAACCTTGAGCTTGAAGCTTTACAGTTGTCTGGTGTGGTGTCAATTTATAGACACGGATTGGGAACTGTGTTGCGGCTGCGGGCTCAGCATTGGGGGCAAGCGGGCTCAGCATTAGGGTATGCGGAGTGCTCAGCAGCGGCAGCTGCTGGATCAGCAGAAGCCCCTGTTTGGCTCCGCACCTTGTGGACGGGTTGGGCTCAGCATCAAATGCGGTGTGGGCGGCAATCAGCCCCGGGGATTGGATTCAGAAGGTAGTGCGCTCAACTAGGTTTGCGGGCGCGCTGGTTCAGATACGTAGGGGCAGAGCAATCCGCGGGCTATGAAGGAACGGATGGAGCGCGCGTGCAAGCGGGCGGATCATGCCGGATATTACCAAACACCCACGACGGGAGCGGACAAACGGATACGGACAGGCGCGGGGGGCTCTGAGTAGGTCGTGGTGCGAGGACCGCGTCATGAGAAGGACAAACCGGATGGACGGAACGGCGTATGGAAGATAGGGGGAGTTTGGTATGGAGGAGGTGGGGAGAGGAGGCTAGGGTTTCTGTTTTGGGATTGTTTTCTGTTTCTTTGTCATACTGTCATTTGCGCGTGTACTTAGGTTAGGGTTGAGAGGGAGGACTTATCCTCCCTCCCAACTCCGGGTTAGAGGAGGGGGATGTATGGAAGGAGGAAGGGAATCATTACATCATCAAATTGGATCACTCATCTCACCAGGAGATTAAAGGAACTCATACCGGATACACATCCAGGTGGAAAGTTCTTAGGATTGACGGATGGGCGATTTCTCTCTCTCTCTACTTTTCTTTATCTCTTTATCTCCTTATTTCTATTCCCCATTTAAGTGCAACTTTGCACATCCTCATCTCCTTTCAAACGCAGGGAACTGATAACTTCCGAACCTTGGGACAATTATAGGGGGATAATCTTTATTCTTTCCACATCTGGGGGTCTGGCCGGGAAGTAACCTTCCGTTTCTTGTCTTTCAAAGGTAACCGGGCGCAATGTCCTATTCATACCTTCCTACAGTTGCTCCTTCTTCTTCTTCTTCTTCTCCTTCCGTCTCCGGGTCCGCTACTCCAACCCCACTCTTGTCTTCCATCCCTCCTCCTCCCCCTCCCTCTGCTTGACCCAGGACAAGCTACGCCATTTGCCCATTGGTCTCCAGTGACCACAAACCCACTTGTCCGGTTTGCATCAGGCCGGGCGACTACCCTCACATCCAATTCAACACCGCGGATGTGGAGCAATTCATCTTGAGATAGAAGGTATTGCAGATGCAGAAAGTGCGTCGGACACCAATAAGGCCCAGCTTGTCATCCTGTTCATTATGGACAAAGAGAAGCTCCGGGATGTGGAGGAAATGGAAGGCTACAAGAATCAAGATTGGCCAAAACTGAAGGCGGAGATCCTAACGCAGTGGGGTAGGCGCAAACCTCAATTCTGGGAAAGCGATTTTGACCGCTTGGCCTTGGAGGCAAGCGCGCGCGGAGGAGTCAGAATGCGGGTGGAGCTGGCGGAGTACACCTTGACATTTGATTGGATCTATTGGTACTTGTCAAAGAACAAGGTGGTGGCGGGACAGACGGGGGCCATGAAACGCGCGTTTCTGGGCGGTTTAGGTGCTCAACTCCAGGAAAGGGTGCAGCGGCATCTTTACGATCACAACTTGGTAAAGCAGTCATTGGACGGGAGCATCGCGCTCCTTCTGGAGTTGGCTGTCATTTGCCAGGCTGTGGAGAGTGAGCTTGACTTAGAGGAGCTTATTGAGGACACCGCTAAGTCCTTCCCAGGGGGACCAAAGAAATCCGCCCCCAGGTTCCGGCTCTGGCGCAATTTCTGGCCTCAGTTCCACCTACTTCCATGCATGTTCCGGTTCCTCAACCCGCGCCCGCCCCTCCGGTAAGCAAATTGACGGAACTGATGAAGGATTTGAAGATCTGCATGAGCCGTATGGGCCAGCAGCAGCCGCGAGGGCCTCCACCTCACATGGTGGAAGGGTTTCAGCCGCCTGGTACCTTTGTGTTGGAATATGTTGGAATATTTTATACTCAATCTATTTCTTCCTTTTCTTTTATCTATTTATTTCTTTCTTTCTATTTTCCTTTTTCTATTTATTTCTATTTTATTAGATCAGAGTGCGCGTCACTACACATCTTCCAGAGTGCGCGGCACTGTAGCTCGTATGCATATTCATTACTGGCATGCGGTTCTCCAAGTCTTATACAACTCTCAGCAATCACGCGGTGAAGGATCTTCTGGCCGCCGGACCTTCTTTCTTATCTCTTTGAACCTTCCTCAAGATTCAGTATTTGCAACAAGAACAAGTTCAATCAGAAGGCTGTGGCCATAGCAGACGACTTTGGTTAATTCGGTGCAATGACGCTGCAATCTCTTTCACTTAGAAGTTTCCTGATGTGTTCATATTTATTCAGTTTCATTATCTCTCTTAGCTCGTATAGTGGTTGCCTCCTAAATCCTTTCTATCTCAAGTGCCATTGAATCTTCTCATTTTTCCATCAGCTTGGTTTCCTGGTTTTAATTCAATAATCTCTACAATAAAAAGGGAGACATTTTATCACAATTAACAGTTGAAATCGAAATTGGAATCAACCAGGAAACTCAACAATGACGGATTCACTCACGGCGACTATTCTCAAAACGGCAATAGAGGCTATACCACTACTCACTTCAGATAATTTCTCCATTTGGCGAAATTGGGTTGTGAACATGATGGATCTACAGGAAGATCTTTACTCCAAGCTCACAAAGGAAAAACGAGATACCAACGGTAATCCAATAGGTCTCAGCAGTAGCAAAAATGTAAGAATTTGAACTATCCTAACCTCGAAGCTAGATACCACCTTTCAAGCCAACATAATCACTCCCGAGAACGAGAAGGATGCCCATCAGATCTGGGCGGAAATCAACAAATATTTTGCTTCAAATCACGCGTCTAATCAAGCTAGGGTTTTTAAAGAATTCCTACGCACTCCCCTCACCTTTGCAAACATTCCCGGTTTCATCACGGACACCAAAACTTCTCTGTCTAGGCTTCACGAGGTCGGTATCGATCTTCCGAGCGACATTATTGCGTATCTAATTTTGGAAAAGCTTCCACCAAGTATGGATACGGTGATTCAACAAATCACCCACTCGGATAAAAAGGTCTCGCCGGATCAAGTATTAGATCATCTACGAATGTTTAATAATAATAGATTCTTGAATAGGGACGTGCCAACAGACAAATCTGAAGAAAATTCAAATTCCATCTTGTTTCTCACTACCAGCATCAAGCCATGCGACAACAAGTGGCACAACCCAAAGGCTGCTCACCCTGAAGGTAGATGTTGGAAATTATACCCACATCTCAAGCCTTCCTTTCCTAGAAAGAAGAAGCATGGTTTGAAATCCACGTCGGAGGGGACATCTGTTAGCTCCTTTCTTACGAGACCAATCTTCTTTTCTGACCACTTCGTGATTGATTTGGGTTCATCAAGGCATATAGTGTCTGATTCTCAACTGTTCTCTCACTTAGACCAATTGATGACCGGATGGATCTCAACTACTTCTGGAAGGAACTCTCTCAAGTATGAAGGAATAGGTAGGATGACTGTTACGGATGATTTGAATCAAGAGGTTACACTTTCCAATGTGCTTTTCTCTCCTAACTCCACTGTCAATTTGCTATAAATGCGATGTCTTGTCCTAGATGGATTTTCCATTGATTTCAGGAAAAATGACTTTGTATTACAGAAAGAAAAATGGAAAATCTGTGGAATCTATGACTGCAATATACCTATCATTCATTTCCCATACCGCGAACAGTCTCAAATCGCCCTTCTTACGAGTGACAAGATCCTTCATAAGTCCCTAGGACATGCAAGCTACGGCAGAATTTGTCAGAAGCTTGGTATCGCTATTAAGAAACCTTCAATTTGTGAAGCGTGTGCTATTGCCAAAATCAGTCAAAATTCCTTCAATAAGAAACACGGTCAAGCCGAGAGGCCATTTATGGAACTTCATTGTGATTTAGTTGGACCCATCCACCCCTTGAGCATCAACGGAGACTCCTATTTTCTAACCGTTGTTGACAGTTGCACGCGTTATTTCACAGCTATTCTTATCAAGAACAAAGGCGACGCCGCAAGCACACTGGAATTCTTAATTGAAGTCGAATCCAAACGCTTCAACTATAAGCCCATGATTATTCATTCGGACCGGGGAGCGGAATTCTGGAATCACAACCTATTGAACTATTGCAAAGAAAACAAGATAAGACAGACCTTTTCTGATGCGTATACACCACAACAGAACGGCCTAGCAGAGCAATTCAATTGTCTCGTGCTGGAATCTCTTAGGAAGGTGCTTGTTGACTCTCAGCTAAACAAACGATTGTGGAATGTAATTGTCAAATCCTGCGCATTAGTTCTCAATCAGATTCCCGCTCACAAGTCAAAGAAACCACCTTACAAATTATTTAAAGGAAAGACGCTAAATATAGATTATTTCCATCCTATAGGAAATCCCGTGAGTTATATCCTCAAAGATCAACCGTCATTCTCTAAACTGGAACCGCGTGGACGGGTTGGTAGGTTGGTGGGGTACAACGACAAACTCTTGTCCTACAAAATATTAAAAGCCAACGATAAAGTAATTGATACAAAACACATAACCCTGCTCAAATTTGACTCGGTTTTCAAGACTAAAACCGTCAATGATATGGACGTTGGAGACTGGTGTCTGGATTCAATCGGAGAAGCTTCTTTTATCAATGAGAATATCAATTTGAATCCGGATCCCATACCCTCTGGCCAAGCTTCAACCATCAACGATGTACTAGAATTGTCACCCCCCGTGGAGACCGTTGAACTCGCTGAAGACGTTCAGGTTCAACCTCCTCCCCGGAGGTACGACTTACGTGAAAGAGTTTCATCAATCAAGCCGCAGAAATACTCCTACGGTACCTTTACAAAAATTCAGATTTCTCTAACGAACGGGAGATTGAAATCAACAAAATCGAGAATCAAAATGTTTGGGAGGATGTAGACATCAAACCGGATCACTATCTCAGAACAATGTGGGTTGACAAAATCAAGCCAGCTACCAGTCTTTCTCCTGAAAGACAAAAGTCGCAACTGTGCATTATGGGTAATTTGCAAACTACTGGGGTAGATTTCGGTGATACTTACGCACCCACTGGAAAGTTTACCACCCTCCTTCTTCTTCTCTTGAGTGGATTAGACCTTAATCTTGAAATTAGGCAGTTTGACGTAAAGGTGGCCTTTCTATTTGCGCCATTAGATGAAGATATTTACATTCTTAAACCCAAGGAAAGTAGGAGGGCGTCCAAATTTTTAAAACTAAGGAAATCTCTCTATGGTCTTCGACAAGCTCCTTTGAACTGGTATAGAACGCTCACTGGATGGCTGGTGGACATTGGTTACGTGCAATCAAATGCGGACCCCTGTCTCTACACCCACAAGGATCGGCACTCATCTATTTTCTTTCACATAGATGACCTGATTGTAAGCGGCAAAGTCGAGTGGTTTGAAGAAAAATTCTTGAAGAAATTTCCACGGTCCTCCGCTCACGATCCTGACACCATTCTCGGCATGGAATTTTCCAAATTGAAGGATGGGATCAGGCTGAATCAGTCCAAGTTAATTCACAAGACCTTGGAGGAACTGGAACTATCATCAGTCAAACTGGTCATCACTCCCCTTACTCCTGGAATATGTTTGATTCCGGCTTCTCATGAAGAAATCTTGGAATTCAATAAACTTGGGATAAACTACAGAAAGTATACAGGGTTGCTAAATTATCTGGCGTGTCGTACTAGGCCGGATATTGCTGCGGCGTCCTCGATTCTGTCTCAGTTCAATCAAAATCCGGGCATATTGCATTGGAAGGAGGTCCTTCATGTTTTGAAATATCTCGCGGGAACCTCTGCCTTCTCTCTCATTTTGAAATCTGATACAGATGCGCCGAATTCACTACAGGTATTCACCGACTCAAAATGGGCAGATGATCCTAGCAGTCGGAAATCACAAACTGGTTTCATTATATTCTGGAAATTGTCGCCCATTGCTTGGAAAAGCCGCAAACAATCCAACATTACACTCTCGTCTACGGAAGCCGAGCTGAATGCTTTGACCGATGGAGCACAAGAATCATTGTGGATTCAATCCATCGTGAACAACCTCTGGAAAGACTCTCAGATTCAACCCTCAACCTTCTATGTAGACAATAAAGGATTAGTTGATAAGATCAAGCACTTTGGGTCCAACTCAAAGACTAAATATATAGACATGAAAATGAAATGGCTCAGGGAACAGTCCTGTTCTAAAAAAATTCACGTGGAGCTCATAGTCACCAACAAAATGATTGCCGATTCTCTTACTAAGGTGGCGAATAAACAGGCTCTACATCTATTAACCTCCAGATGCTTCTAGACGTACTTTGCACCAAATTATGGGGGGGTGTTGGAATATGTTGGAATATTTTATACTCAATCTATTTCTTCCTTTTCTTTTATCTATTTATTTCTTTCTTTCTATTTTCCTTTTTCTATTTATTTCTATTTTATTAGATCAGAGTGCGCGTCACTACACATCTTCCAGAGTGCGCGGCACTGTAGCTTGTATGCATATTCATTACTGGCATGCGGTTCTCCAAGTCTTATACAACTCTCAGCAATCACGCGGTGAAGGATCTTCTGGCCGCCGGACCTTCTTTCTTATCTCTTTGAACCTTCCTCAAGATTCAGTATTTTCGACGAGAACAAGTTCAATCAGAAGGCTGTGGCCATAGCAGACGACTTTGGTTGATTCGGTGCGATGACGCTGCAATCTCTTTCACTTAGAAGTTTCCTGATGTGTTCATATTTATTCAGTTTCATTATCTCTCTTAGCTCGTATAGTGGTTGCCTCCTAAATCCTTTCTATCTCAAGTGCCATTGAATCTTCTCATTTTTCCATCAGCTTGGTTTCCTGGTTTTAATTCAATAATCTCTACAATAAAAAGGGAGACATTTTATCACTTTGTGCCAAGGGGGTGCTTGTACTGCGGGGCAAACAGTCCTTGGCAATTGGCGTGCAAGGAGCTTACAAAGGATCTCAGCGCGGGATTGGTTT
Source organism: Puccinia polysora (assembly GCA_025617555.3). Classification (NCBI taxonomy): domain Eukaryota; kingdom Fungi; phylum Basidiomycota; class Pucciniomycetes; order Pucciniales; family Pucciniaceae; genus Puccinia; species Puccinia polysora. Next base: position 29,283,895 of record CM062635.1, on the reverse strand, counting down.
GAACGGCAGGGATGGGGTACATGTTTCCAACAGGCGAACAGGTTCTGATGGAGCCAAGCCAGCCGACCGCAATGCAGCAGGTGCGCACACAGGGTCAGGAGGCGGGAACAACGGCGCAAGCGTCACTGGGAATTGTTACCGGTCCTGGATTGTTGCAACCACCTCGGGTGGAAGTTGAGGTAAGGGTAGTGGCAACGGAAGAAAAGGTGGGGGTCTCCAATAAAATGGAGGTGTATGCAAAGGAGAGACCCCTGTTGGCCGTTCCAAAACCCGCCGTGCGCGTGCCCGGAACCAAGGCTCTGGCAGCAAATCCTGTAGGGAAGAAGAAAGCGGCGGACATCGTGCGTAGGGTGATGGGGAACAAGACTCTGGTCCTGCTGACCTTGCAGGAACTGGCAGATGTGTCTCCGGTGGTGGTAGACAAGATGGTTCAGGCGTTGCGGGATTGCGGTCAGGGCCGGGTACCTCAGACGGTGCAGCGGGTTCATGTGGCGCAAGGAGTGTGAGTTGAAATTGGCTTTGACTCCGCTTGCTTACGTTCCAATGGTCATAGCGGGAAGGAAGGTGTGGGCTATGGTGGACAGCAGTTCAATGGTGAACCTGCTGCCATCGCGGATGGTGGATGATTTGGGGTTGGTTTGGCGGAAATGCGTGATGGGTCTCCGCGCGCTTAACGGAGGGGAGTTTTGTGTGGATGGGGTAGTAGAGGAAGAGGAGGTCAAGTTTGCAAGGGTCTGTAGGCCTTGTTCTTTTCTTTTGGTTGATTTTGGGGATGTGATTTTGGGAAGGCCGTTCATGTTTGGGTTTCAAGCACAAATGGTTTTTGATCCGGAGGCAGGAACGGAGGCGTTGACGGTGGAGGATTTGTCCGGCGGAAGGTTTGAGACAACTATCTGCAATCACGGGCAAGGGAAGCAGAGGAGAGTGTTGGAGTATGAGGAGGAACCGGATGCGGAGTTGGTCTGCAACGGGCAACCTTTGGAGGATTTTTCCTAGTCAACCGAGGAGACCGCACGGAACAAGCTCTGGTTTTGCACGGGCAGTTGACTAATGAGGAGCAGGGAGGAGGAGGAAGGAAATTGCAGGGTGCGCACGTTGCAGAAGTAAGTCCCTTTTCTCAGTATGCATTTCCCGAGGGTACTACGCTTTGAAAACCCTATCATCGTGCCACACTCGTGAGCAAAGGCAAAAGCCGTGGTTCCGTTCTGTGCAGGACTTACAGCGGGGGATGCGTGCGGATGATGCGGTGCAACGCGGGCAAGTACAAGCCGGTGTCACGGAAGGTCCGACCAAGGAATGAGCCAATGCCCCAGGGATTGAACAGAACTCTTTGACCGATCGCTTGGTCGCGGGACCCTTGGGTCACGCCAATTAAGACTTTGGGGTGGGTTACTAGTTTGGCGCGGATCACGGAGGAGCGGATTGCAGCTTTCAATTTCGGCCCGGCGGGATGGTTGAGTACGGAGGAGCGTGAGTTGCTGGTTTTGGTTCTGGTTCTTTGGGAAAGAGCGCTTGCGTTTGGACCTGAAGAGCGGGGGCTCCTGAAAAACGATATTGGCAACCCCTATGTCATCCCCACTGTTGATCACAAGCCATGGCAGATCAAGCCAATTCCAATACCGCGGGCGGTCCGGGAGCAGTTTCTGGAGTTGGTGCGGGAAGGGGTGAAGACCGGCCTCTACGAACAGTCAACGTCTAGTTACTCCAGTCCGATCTTTGCGGTAGTTAAGCAGGAGGGAAAGTTGTTGAGGATTGTCCATGATCTACAGCGGCTCAACTCTTTTACGATCCGGGATGCAGGACGGCCCCCTTGCGTTGACAAGTTCCTTGAGTCAATGGCGGGGCGCGCTTGTTACGGGTTAGTGGATGTGATGGGGGGATACAACCAGCGCGAGTTGGACCCTTGCTTGCGGCCTCTAATGGCATTTGAGACTGGGTTGGGAAGGATGCAGCTGACTCGGCTACCGCAGGGCGCGACAAATTCCATGGCGGTGTACCAGGCGCAAATGGCTTGGATCCTGAAAGATGATCTTCCGGAGGGAGTCCAAATCTTCATTGACAACGCGGGCATCAAAGGTCCAAAATCCAATTACAGGGGGGCGGAGCTTGTTGAAGTTCCCGGCGTCCGACGTTTTGTGTGGGAATACGCGCAGACGTTGGAACACATCCTGTTTTTCATTGAGGAGGCAGGCCTGACGGTTTTGGGGAAGAAGTTGGCAGTTTGTGTCCCGGCGCTTGAAGTCCTTGGCCATGTTGTTGCTTCTGACGTCCGGCGCATTGCAGAGAAAAAGCGGAACAAGGTCCTTGAATGGCCAACCCCGCGGATGGTGTCGCATATTCTTCAGTTCTTGGGATTATGTAGCTATGTCTGTATGTTCATCAAGAGGTTTGCGGAGCTGGCGAGCCCGCTCCAATCACTAACGCGGAAAGGCGTGGAGTGGAAGTGGGGGGAAGAATGCAATTGCGCGTTCCGGAAGCTCAAGAAGATTGTGGGACGTGACATTGTGCTCTGCAATCTCGACTACAACGCAGGAGGAATTAGGCTAGCGGTTGATTCCCCCAAATTTGGCGCGGAGGGGTTCTCACTCAAGAGGAAAACGGCAAGGATAGGCCGGTGCTTTACGAGTCAGTCACCTTCACTCCAACGGAAAGCCAGTACTCCCAGCCAAATTTGGAGTTGTGCGGGGTCACCAAGATTGTGTGGCGGCTCCAGTATCTTTTGTGGGGGGTTCACTTTGAGCTTTTGGTGGACGCGGAGGCGCTGGAGCAGATGATCAATTCCCCGGCGTTGCCCAACGCTCCCATGACCAGGTGGGTGGCGTTTCTTCAACTTTTCTCCTTTGCTGTTGTTCATGTTCCGGGGAAAGCGTTCACTATGCTTGAAGTGTTGTCGCGGTACCCAAGGGACAAACCATTTGAGGATGCGGAACTGCTCAATGTGGAGGCCCCGGTTGTCAAGGTAGGGGTTGTGGAGGCAGGCGTTCAGCTGCCGCTCCAGCAGACTGGGTGGTACGCAATTCTTTGTGACTACTTGGGGGACCTTCTTTTTCCCAATGGAGCTACGGAGAAGGAAATACAATGGGAGAAGCGGCGGGCAGGGAATTTCTATGTACAGGAGGGGCAGCTTTGGCTGCGGAAGACTCCGGTTCCTCTTGTGGTTACCACTTCAAGGGCAGATCAGGAAGCTATCCTCTGGAGCCTTCACGACGATCTTGGTCATCAAGGGGAGGTTGAAACGCGGAGGCGGGTGAAGGAGCGGTTCTGGTGGCCAGGGGTAGTGCGTGCGGTGCAGGAATGGCTGGCGTCCTGCAAAGCCTGTCAACGGCGGAGCGCAAGATTGCCTAAGGAGGTTGGAAACCCCACAGGGGAAGACGCCCTCTTTGTTTGAGTCTTGCTTGATCTCGTCCACATCAAGGCCAGTAAGTTTGCCTATCTGCTTGTCGCGCGGGACAACCTGTCCAGTTGGGCAGAAGCGCGTCCGTTGGTCAAGCTCTTGGCAGACAAAGTTTCTCTATTTCTGGAGGAAGAGTGGTTTGCGCTGTACGGGTTGCTTTGTCTGGTTACAGTGGATGGAGGGGCTGAGTTTTGCAGCTGTTTGGTTGAGTTGGTGAGGGGTTGCGGAGCCAAGTTTGGCCGGGTAACAGAGTAATATCCCGAGGGGGCCGGCATGATCAAACGCGGGCATCAACCAATCAAGGACGCCCTGGTCAAGATGTGCGGGGAGGATGGTAAGCGTTGGCAGGAGACCCTTCCAATGGTTCTGTTTGCGGATTGGATTTTGGTGAAGCTGTCAACAGGCTACTTGCCGTACGAATTACTTTTTGGACAGCGCCCTGTGCTCCCAGTGGACATTGAGTTGGAGACGTTCCTGGGGGTTGACTGGTGGAAGGTGAAGACCTCTGCAAAATTGCTTGGGGCTTGCGCCAAACAGCTCCTTCAACGGGACGGAATGCTTGCAAAGGCCGTGGACCGGCTGAAGAAGACACAGATGGCATTGGTGCGCTATTGGGACAAGCGCTGCTTGCATTGTCTCCGGGATCCCTTGCGGAAGGGGGATTTGGTGCTCCTGTACAACCAAAGTCTGGAGTCTCAGTGGGGGAAGTTGTTTGCTAACCGGTGGAACAGCCTGTTCCGCGTGTTGTCCAAGTTCAAGGGCGGCAGCTATCAGTTGGAGGAATTAGACAGTACTCTGCTGAAATGGAAGGCGGCGGCTTTGCATGTCAAGCGCTTCTTCGCGCGAGGATCTACCTTGTTCAACAAAACGGCGGAAGGGGGTGACGGATCTGACAAGGGGAGTGTGGAGTGCAGCAATGGTGTAGGAACGCAATCCGGGGATTGGTCTTTGGGCGGAGAAGCGGAGGCCGTGCCGTTGCGACGGAGTAGGCGGTTGCAACCAGCTGGGGACAGTGGCCAAGTTGGGGGGGAGGTAGAGGGGGTAGGGGATAAGTTTTGATTTGGTGAGGGGGTGCTCTAGCCGGTTCACAGCTGGAACAACTAGACACCCCAGAATGTTTGTTTCTCTGTTTTTCTTTCTTATCTGGATTGTGGGGTCTTTGCTGGCTTGGGGTTTTTTCAGGAAACGTGGGTGCGGCAAAAAGCTGGGTCCGTGAATGCGAGGACAAGCCCCACGGAACTGGGACGCGTGGGCAATTCCGCGGATGGGGGAAGCAGGACGAAGAGCAATTTGCGGGTGGTCTACAGACGTTGCGCAAAAAAAAAGTGTTCTTTTCTGTTTTTCTTCTCTGTTGGTTTCTTTTTTTCTCTTTTTCTTTTCTGACCGGAAAACTAGAAACCCCAGAATGTCCATTCTCTTACTCTCCCTCTCTCTCTTCTCTTACGGTGGCGCGCGCTGGTGTTTGGTTGTTGTGTTTGTTACAGGAAGGGTATGGGGAACTGTGTGGCAGTTTGTCTGGGGCGGTCCAGGTGCCTCTTTTGGAATGGCTAGTCACTTACGGTTGCTCACAAAGCAAGCGCACGGGCGCAGACTCAATCTCAAGCTCACTCTCACAAAGCGCCGTCGCGCACTTTTTCTCAGAAGGTTAGGACCTTGCGTGGATACATGTATTTTCTTAATGGAAAGGGAAGCGCAGTACAAACAAAAAGAAGAGAAGAAGTAGAGGAAAGGAAGAAGGGGAAAAGGGGGGGCGATGCGCCTAAGCCATCTTCATCATTTCCTCCATTTTGGCCCTTGAGGACGCCAGTAAATCCCAGAAAGAAGCCAGGAGTTTGCGCCGGGATTCCAAGGATTGTGCGCCGGGGATTGCGAGGAAATTCTGAAGCATTGTGGTTGACCTTGCCGCGAAAGCCTCAAAGCCGGCCGCCAGGAGCGCCATTACAATCGGAATCTCCCGGATCTCGGGAGGGCTGGGGGGAGGAGCGGCCGGTGAAGATGGGGCCTCCGGGGAACCAACAGGGGGGCTTGGTCCAGCTGGAGGCAATGACGGGACGACTATAGGTGACGGAGGCGGAGGGACGTCGGGGGTTGTAGGCCTCTCATCCAAGGCCGCTGGTGGCGCGGGCCGTGTCGGGGTTTGTGGAGGAGGAGGAGGAGGTGCTGGCGCAGCCGCGGTTCTTCCAAAAAGTCTTGGGTCCGGTACCATTTGGTTCACGCCGACAGCGGTGGCCCAAGCGTGGGTTGCCGCGCGCCATTCCTCCGAGGATTTGTATTTGCCCCGTTGCAGAGGTCCGGCCCAGCGGAGTGGTGATGCCAAGTTGCGGCTCACGTGCGAGGTGGTGGGTGACGGAGCTTGGGGGCGGCGGGATGGAGGTGAACCAGGGGGTGTCCACAAGCCTTCCAAGATTGAGTCATTGTCCGAAACCACAAACGGGTCCGGACAAGCCCTCTTGCGCGGCCTGGGGCAAGAGCTGGATTGGGGGGGAGCTCAAGGGATGCTGTTGCTAAGCAAGCAGCAACGATGGCCGCAACAGCAAGCAACACAGGCGCGTTGACCGGGGATGATCAAACACGCGTGCCCGTTCCAGGCGCAGAACTCACATGGGAGCATATTGGCAATGATGCTGAAGGAGGACGGGGAAGGTGGTAGTGGGAGTGGTGGGGGTGGTAGTATGGTGAAGCAATGGGAAACTTCTGGGGGCAGAAATCAAGTTGGGGGGGGGATGTGGTATCAATTTATAGACACGGATTTGGAACTGCGTTGCGGCTGCGCGCTCAGCATTGGGGGCAAGCAGGCTCAGCATTAGGGTATGCGGAGTGCTCAGCAGCGGCAGCCCCTGTTTGGCTCCGCACCTGGTGGACGGGTCAGGCTCAGCATTGAATGCGGCGTGGGCGGCAATCTGCCCCGGGGATGGGATTCGGAAGGTAGTGCGCTCAACTAGGTTTGCGGGCGCGCCGGTTCGGATATGTAGGGGCAGAGCAATCCGCGGGCTATGAAGGAACGGATGGAGCGCGCGTGGAAGTGCGCGGATCATGCCAGATATTACCGAACACCCACAACGGGCGCGGACAAACGGATACGGACAGGCGCGGGGGGCTCCGAGTAGGGCGCGGTGCAAGGACCGTGTCATGAGAAGGAAGGAATGGCTTACGGACAACAGGGGGAGTTTTGTACGGAGGAGGTGGGGAGAGGAGGCTAGGGTTTCTGTTTTGGGATTGTTTTCTGTTTCTTTGTCATACTGTCATTTGTGCATGTACTTAGGTTAGGGTTGAGAGGGAGGACTTATCCTCCCTCCCAACTCCGGGTTAGAGGAGGGGGATGTATGGAAGGAGGAAGGGAATCATCACATCATCAAATTGGATCACTCATCTCACCAGGAGATTAAAGGAACTCATACCGGATACACATCCAGGTGGAAAGTTCTTAGGATTGAAGGATTGGCAATTTCTCTCTCTCTCTACTTTTCTTTATCTCTTTATCTCCTTATTTCTATTCCCCATTTAAGTGCAACTTCGGACATCCTCATCTCCTTTCAAAAGCAGGGAACCTATAACTTCCAAACCTTGGGACAATTATAGGGGGATAACCTTTATTCTTTCCACACCGGGTATAAGGATGCAAGCTGCTGCAAGCATTCGGATGATTTTTTCATTGATTCAAAATTCCTTTGAGTTACTGTATACCCCTAGTTACTATTATACTTCATAGCTATAAAATAAATCCATAACTCAAATATTTTTTCATTGTCATCCCGTTGTTGCAAAAACTGAATTTTTTAAAATGAGTGATGTGTCCCTAGTACTGCCGCGCAAGGTCTCCAAGGCAAATGAAAACAATTCTGCCTTTGTAAAGTTGCTTTCACCTTTCCCTTAAATAGAAAGCCAGTGGTCAATACCCCAGTAGCATCCACAAGTGAAGTGCAAAGTCAAAGGTCTGCACCACAAGTAAATTATCATAAACAGCCAGTGCTGCAAATCAAGCTCTTAGGTATCCAAAACCTAGTTAGTTTAAGGCTTTAGAGACTTAATACAGATAAAAGAATGAAACTCATATAACTTTTGTTCCTTATATTATTGCCAAGATTTCGAAGATACACCACCACCACCGTTGTAAGAATCCAAACGGTGCTAGGCCGTGGCAGTTCTGTGGAGGGGAAAGGTGCTTTTTAGTCTGCCCTCCTGATTGTTACAAAAATATTTAAATGTAACCAAGATCAAAGTCCAGAACCTGGTAAAAGGGGGACCAAATGTAAGAGGATAAACATTATAGTAGTCAGTAGCTGGGGAAACAACACTATCTGAGACAAGATGATGTTGGGGAAAACTTGAATAGAAGGAGTCAAGGTTTGTTCAGAGTTCAACAAGACAAGGCAATTGTAAGTGACAATTCCCACAAGCTAATAGCTCTGGTTGTCAACAGAAGCTTAGGAAAGATCAACTCAATCCCAAACAACCTCCAGGTTCTCAATGAACCTGCCCAACTCTCCGCAATCAAGCGCTTGAAGGGTACCAGATAACTGTGGATGGCTGCACAAGACAAAGCTAATGGTTTGAAGAAGCTCCAGAAGCAAAACAATAACTGATTCAAACAAGAATAACCCAACACTTCTCAAGGGACCCAAGAGTAGTGTGGCGGAATTCAACTTCAAAAGAGATGAAGGGAGGTTTAACACTCCAGGTTTTAAGCTTAATAAAACCTCTTCATTCAAATGTGACTGGGTCCAGAAAGATAATCAGAGGATGATCAGGACCAGTATGGTCGGATAAAAGGACCGGGGGTGGTGTAACACACTCAAGAATTCAATTAGTTGAATTCTTCTTCAACCAGAAAAGCTATTGGTTGGTGATAAGGATTAAGGATCAAGGTTTGAGTATGGAGGCTTAAGTATCAAGGGGCAATCATAGATATACCCAAATTTTTGTCTCAGATTAAGGGGAATGAAGACCCCACGGATGATGTATTTCAAGAGGACACTGATGATCTTAGGATGTGGTGTGTGTTAGGAAATAATGTGCTGATCTGATGTGGTGTAGGATCCGCTTATGTTCCTCCAAAAGGCAGGGGAGAGCCCCTCCTTATATGGGCAGGAGGCCCTGTTAGACTATGTACAAGGGATACTACAAATAGAGCGGAAAAAGAAAGAAAGGATTTTTTTTTTGATTTTCAGATTTTTAGGTGATCAGAAAAATTTGATCACACAGGCCGGTGGAAATCTGGCCTTCCTGACCGGGGTGAGATCCTTTCATCTCTTCACCTCTCCTGAGTCCGTCCGTGGACAGATGCGCGTGACAAATACCAGGATCACCCACCCCTTGCCCAAAGGCGGAAGGGTTGGGAAAGGAAAATGGATCAGACCGCCCGCGGGTGTCTGCAGGCGGTAGACAACACTCTCCACCCCCACCCAAAGATGGAAGGGGATGGGAGAGTCCCAGGAAGGGTGATGGATTGGTTAAGGAGCAGCTGGGGGATTGGATGAGGGGGTTGTGAGGGATGAGGATTGATTTGAAACTCATACTACCAACAAGAGATCTTAGGATGAATTTGATCCAACAGTTTTGGGTGGGTGCTAATTAAGAGGAGAGGTCAATGGTCATCTCACCCCATTTGGTGAGCAAACCTGGGGAAAACGCTGGTGATGCTAGGTGCAACAAGGGTGATTTTCCTGGGTGGAGGATTGAGGTGCTCAAGGGAAGGTGAGCAAAACAAGTTGGCTACTTGGTTGGATTTTGGAGGGATCAACCAAGTTTTGGCTTTGAAGAAGGAGAGTAGATCAAGGGTCATACCCAAGGTGAGACCCCAAAGGTTTAATTGTTGTGTCATGGATGTTGAGGATGATTGATCAAGGTTGGATGGAGGGTGGAAGGTTCAAATGAGGGGGTCGTGAGGGATGAGGACTGATTTGAAGTGAGCGTGAGGAATGATGGACAAGCTCAGGGATCTATCTCCAAGGTTCTAGCTAGCCAGGAGGGAATGATGGATGGAATGGAGTATCTTGGGCCGAGCGGGTCTTGGCCCACGCGTTTGGCCAAAAGGAAGAGGAGAACAACAAGAGAAGGAATCAAACGCAATGCCTAGGGGATGGGAAAAAGAGAGGCCTGTCCTAGACCAATGGGACAGAGGGATGTTTGACAGGACAAGGAAATTGGAGAAGTGATACTAAAAAAGAAATTCCAATTTTTTTTTTGTTTTTTTGAATAACACATAAATAAAAGAATCGTAAAAAAAATTTTGAATTTTTTCTGCATCTGGTCCAGGGTGTCCAGATTTGGTCACCACACCGTAAATTGGACTGTTGGCCAAATTTCAGGCAACCCAAAGAATTCTAAATTGCAAGGCAAAGTGCAAGGTGAAGAGCAAGTTGGAACTGTAATCAAGGAGGCAAGAGAGTAATGGGTGGAGGTAGAATGAGAGATTTGAATGGAAAAAGGGGGAGAGATTGAAGAGAGTGGAGAAAATGGAATGGAAGAAGGGGGGGAATGATGGAGGAATTGGGACGGAAGGAGATTCAGCAGAAGGGAATGGAGTAGAAGGGAATGGAATGGAAGGCCAACGTGAGGGAAGCCAGGTGCGAGTTGTGGTACTGATTGAAACTGATGTGAGATGATTGACTGGCAATTTTGGAGAAGGTTCATTGCAAGGCCAAAGGAAGAGAGCATATTACAAGCTCTCAGAGGAAGGTGGATGGAATGCCCGGCCAAAGAGGGCTTGGATTGCCAATTCCAAAGAAATTTTCAAAAAACATTTAGTCACTCCAGTAATAGTGTTGCAAATAATCTGCACTTTAATAAATGACAAGGACTTGGATGAATTTAGGTCAATGGTATCAAAATTGACTAAAAATTGGGAAGAGGCCATAAAAAAATAAAAGAAAATCTATCAATTTTTTATTTAATTTTATTTGTGTTTGATTATTTTATATTTTATTTTTATTTTATTTTATTATTATATATATATATTTGATTTTAACGAATAGAATTTGCTTCAAATAAAGAAACATGAAAGGTCAAAAGATTTCAAAAAGAAACAATTTTTAAGAAACCAAAAAGGGAAATTGGGTAAGATGGGAGAGATGATGAGATTGATAGGCTAGAATGGAATAAAAAATGTGGAATTGGATTGGATGGGATGGAATCAAGATGAGAAGGGTTTGCAAGGGTAGTTTGCATGGAATTCTCAAACAAAATTGGTAGAGTTGCAAAGGTGATGGGCTGTTTCCCACAAGGTTCAATCTTTTTTGGACTGGAAGCCAGTCCATTAAACAAGATATTGAAATTTTCCTTTGCATAATCTGGAATCCAGAATATGGCTTACTTCCCACTCTAGATGGTCTTGTACATTTACCGGTTCTGGAGGGGGATGAGTCTTGCCCAGGTATAGGGCTCAAGCTGGCTCTAGGAGAGAAACATGAAAGACCAGTTGGATAACTTTCCATTTTGCAGGTAAGGTAATTTTAAAAGAGTGGGTGGAGATGACTAATTTGTTTCAGAGAGTTTTCAGGTTGGGCAATTGCTGAAAATGTTGCAAGCATTGAGCCATACCTGATCACCTACTGCAAAGGTTAGAGACATAGTGCAAAGTTGGTCTGCTTGCTCCTTGTAGCCCTGGTTTCCTGCTTTGAGGTTGGTTAAAATTTTTGTTTGAAGAGATTGACCCTGATTGAGGTAATTGGTAGCAGGTTGAAAAGGTGCTACGTGAATAGAAGAGAAATTTGGGTTTCTACCATAAAGAGTCTGGAAGGGCATTTTTTTGGTGGAAGAATGAGTGGAGTTGTTTTAAGCAAACTTGGCTAATGGAATCCATTTCAACCAGTAATCCTGTTGATAGGCAATGTACATTTGGAGATACTGTTCAAGAATCTGATTGATTCACTCTGTTTGCCCATCTGTTTCTGGGTAGTAAGCCTTTTATAAGTTTCAAGTAATCTTCAAATGTTGGCATAGAAATTTCCATAAGCCAGAGACAAAAAAAGATCCACAATCACTAAATATGTTATCAGGGAGGCCAGGTTTTGAAAATAGATATTTTATGAATAAATTAGCTAATTCTTCCAAAGAGGCCATCACATTACTGCAAAGAAATAAATCCATCTTTGAGAATCAATTTAATACTACTAAAATAGCATCAAAACCACTAGAAATAGGTAATTGCAAAATGAAATCCATAGACAGCAATTTTCAAGGAATAGGCAGAATCAGGAGTGGCTGAAGCAGCCCTTGATTCCTTTGTTTTGTGGAATTGTTACAATTAAAAGCATAGTATGCGCTAACATACTCTTTTACTTCCTTTTTCATAGCAGGCCAATAGAAGTCTTGTGCAATAAGTTGGTAGGTTTTATCCTGCCCATTATGACCAGCAAGCAGAGAATCATGCCAAAACTCAAAGATATCAAACTTAATGCAAGGATTATCTGGCACTACTATACGGTCTTTATAAACTAAATAAAAATTTTCATCAATACTGTAACCACTATCTAATAGATTTGCACTCTTCCAAAGTTTGGTACACTTGGGGTTGTTGAGTTGAGCTTGTTGAAGTTTGGAAGCCATGTCTTGCAGGTGAGTGATTATTGAACTGAGTTTGAAAGATTTGGTTGAGAAGAGTGTCCTAACGTTTTCAGGGTTTTTATTGGCAAAGGTGATCCCCCCCCTGGGTAAACATTGTCCCAATGTGAAAAAGCATCAGGGACTACAGCTTGTTTCCCAGGATGTTAATTGATTCTAAAGTTGGACTTGTAGAGTTATTTGGCCCATTGTGCCTGTATGCATGTAAGAACGTTTGAGCTCATAAAATATTTCAAAGAATTGTAATCATTTAAGACCTCATAGGGTTCCATAAGGCTCAAAATGTATGAAAACCATTTCATGAAGCAGTATATGATTGCAAGAATTTCCTTATCATGAATCTTGTAATTAAGCTCTGAAGCAAGCAATTTGAAAGACTCAAAAGCTATGGGATGAAAGAGGGAAGAAGAGGAAGAAAAATGTGAGATTTCCCCTGCCATGGCATAGTCACTTGCGTCTGTTTCCACAATAGTGCAAGCTAGCCCGTTAAAGTGAGCAAGTATTGGAGCAGTAGTGAATGCTTTATTTAGAGCTTTGAGCTCCAAAGCAGCTGGCTCTGTAAAAACAAAATGAGTTTCTTTTTGAAGAAGGTTAGTAAGGTTTTCTGTTTTCTTTTTTTCATTAGCAATAAGCTTCCTGTAAAAATTACTGAAACCATGGAAAACTTGAAGGGATTTGACTGAAGAAGGTGCGGGCCAGTCCATGATGTGCTGACTCTTGGCTGGATCCATCAATAGTTCTTGCTGCAAGACTATGATAACTAGAAAATGAAGATAAGAAGTATGAAAATTGTACTTAGAGGCTTTTGCAAAAATTTTATTCATTCAAAGTTGCTGTAGCACCTCTTGCACATGTGCAATGTGATCCTGAAGAGCTTTTGAGTAGAAAATTATATTGTCAAGATATACCACAAGTTATTTCTCTAAAAGTTCAGAAAAAATGTCATTGACCAAATGCTGAAAAGTGGAAGGAGCATTGCAGAGGCTGAAAGGCATGACAATATACTCATAACTGCCAAACAGTTTTATCATTGCGGTCAAATACTCATGACCTTTTGCAATGAAAATTAGGTTATAGGCACCTCAAGGGTCTAACTTTGAGAAATAAGCAGCTCCATCAAAGAGAGTGAGGAGGTGCAACATAGGCAGTGATGGGTAGGCATTCTTCTGGGTTGCCTGGTTCAGTTTCCTGTAGTTGAAGCAAAGGCAAAGTCCACTGTCCTTCTTTGGGAAATATAGGACCAGAAAGCTGTTATTCAAATTGCTTGGTCAAAGAAATCCTTTCAATACATTTTCCACAATGTATTCTTGAAGCGTGGTTGATTCTTGCTTCAAGAGAGAGTAGACTGGTCTGGGTGCCAGAGGTGGGCCAGTAAGTTTGATCCTGTGATCATAAGAACAGGAAGGAGAAAGTTTATCTTCCTTTAGAGCTGAAAAGATGTCAGAAAATTCATGATAAGCCAAAGGTAAAGCCTCTCAAATGATTTCTAAACCTTCAATCTTGTCATCTTTGAGCACTGGATTCGAAGTGCTTGCACAATGCAAGAGGATTAAGGAGCTCAAAGTACACTGTTTTTTTGGCACCTTTTTCTCTTTGAAGAAACAAGTAAGTGGTAAGTTTGACAAATAAGCAATAACTCCCAAATCTGAAGAGGTCACTTGGGAATGAAAGTCAGGATATTGCAAATCTCCTGGCGGAAAATTGTCATCAAACTCAATGAAATTGTCAGGTAGGCTGTTTAATTCCTGTTTGACAGAAGGGTTAGCCTCCTGGGGTTGCAAGGTTTGAATGTTAATTACTCCTTATTGCTGATTTGCATCCAGATTCCAGTGAACTAGAAAATCATGGCCTAGAATGGTATTATCCATTCTGGGGATATCCAAGACAAATAAATCCCATTCAAAGTGGAGGAAATTGGAAAACTCAAAGGTCCATTTTGCCTTTTGGAAAACCTAATGAGACGGATTGGTTGCACTACATACTAAATAGATGGGAAAATTATCTATCTTTGAATGCGTAAGATTTTTGGAAGGGGCAAAAGTTTCACTTATAAAATAAAAGTTAGCACTGGAATAAAGTAAAACAAAATAAGGGGAATGTTCAGAATGGATGAGGAAAAATCTCAAACTAGGAGCACCAAGTTACTTGCAAGTGCAAAAATTTACATGCTGTAATTTAGGTAATATTTAGTTTTCCTTGCAAGTATTAGAAAAACTACAAGCTAATTTTTTGACTGCTTAGCCGCTTCACGCACTAGCAGCTTTGCACAACTATTGAAATCATGTTTCCCTCAACAATACATACATGACCCATTCTTTTACCTCCTTAGCCTTTCCTTGTTCTGGAGCATCCCGGTTTCCTTTTCCAGGATTTTTGGAGTTTTGGCCATGTCCTTCCCTTTTGGGTTGGATTTGGTTTGGATTTTTTTGCATTCTTTGAGTTTTGCTTCAAGGATGCATCTGCCTTTGGAGCCAAGGTTGAATATCCATGGTCCTTTTTCCAAGAGCGGTTCTTTTTGTGATAGAAATTATCAAGCTCAATCACCTGGTCAATCAACTGCTGAAGGGAGGTTTTCTTGTGTTCCCCAACTGCAAGTTGCTTGATTAGGCATTCCGGTAAAACTTTTCAAAAGTGAAATAAAAGAGTGGCCTTGTTCCATTGGATGCAAGACTGAAAAGTTTGAAAGTTGGAGATATAAACAGAAACTATACTATTTTCCTTCATTACCAAGTTATTAAGTTTGTGTTTGGAATTTTGGACTTCATTGGGGTTGCCAAACAGGGTTGAAAGCTGTTGCTCAAACATGTCCCAATTGTTGAGAATACAAGTTACGCTGGTATTAGAGAATAATTTGAGGTATGGTTTGAAACATTGTGAGGCTCTTCCACCAAGGAAGGAAGAAGCATACATAACTCTATGTCTATCAGTAGGGAAATTATGAGGATCATTTGAGAAGATGATTTTACAAGACTTTAAATAGGATGTAAGTTTATGGGAGTGTTCCCATGTAAAATTATCAGGCTTCTTCATGTCTGCAGTATGGAAGCTAGGGCCACTTTGGCCAGATTGAAAGGCATTTTGGTTAAGAGCCTGGATCAGGGTTGAGAGCAAGGTCAAAGCTTTGGTCTTGGTAGCACTAGTGAAAACCCTTGATCTACCATGAGTTGAGGTTTCATTGGAATAGTGTTTGGAATCTTTGATTTCTTTGAGAGAGTCCACTGGAGCTTCTTGTTGAGGAGCAAAGGGATCATTGAGAGGTTCAAACAAATTAAATATAGAAGAAAGGACAGGGTCTTAAGTTTGTTGGGCCTGAGGAGCGCTGGATCTCCCTATCCAATAGATATCATCATTATAAGGGTTGAGGAAAGCATTCCCGGTTGAGCAAGTACATTACATTGTAAAAGAAAGAATCTACTATAGGTTGGAAAACTACAGTAAAGGAGTTGAGTTAGTTAATTTAATATCACACAACCACTCCATGTACTATAGGGAAATCTTAGATGATTTTGAGTGCAAAGAATGGCTGAGTTCAAGTGAAAATGTGAGATAGCAAGGCTAACTGCAAAGTGTGGACTTATGGTTGGTGACTCAACAAAAAGCAAGAGGAGGGAAGTTTTCCAATGGAAGGAAACTAAAGCCAAGCCAAATGTGATGACTGGATATGGCAAATGCAAGAACATATGAAATTGACTAACTGAGAATACAATCTTCAGTCAGGCAATACAGCCTTTATAAGGTAATCCAAAGGTGACTTGATACAACCTGATAGATGGCCAGCTACAGTTAAGAGGCAGTGAGGCAATGAATGAAAAGAACGGAATGGGAAATGAAATAACAGTACAGTTGTTTCTGAGGTTGTAGCATAGGTGCAAGACAAAGAATCTGAGCCTACAAGAACATAATGGATGGGACAGGAAGGAATGACATGAGAGACAATGCAAATTTGAAGATACAGGTTATGCAGGGTAAGTGACTAGTCCATTTTCAAACTATAAAGTTGGTGTGGCTATCTAGGAATGGGTGCAAAATAGTGTGTGCCTGACCAAGAATGGAAGTCCAAGGGTTGATGATACCCAGGGTGGAAGAGCTGAGCCTAAATGGACAGTCAACCGGAGTAGAGTTAACTGCAAGGTTTGCAAGTATATAATGAGTCAGTTGCCAAGATTGGAAGGTTGTTATGCAAGCCAGAGTTGGTAAGCAGAAGGCACCATTGAGTTTGTGCTTTATTTGTGTCATGCTTATGGACTGAGGTAGATGATACTGAGGAAAGGATATGTCAAATTGGCAAAGACAATAACCCTTAAGCTTGAAGCATGACACTTCCCTTCTCTCATTCATTGACCCATCCCTGGCCCCCACTACTAGTTGTTTGGAAAGTCATGGCCTCATTAGGTGAAATGAGTTGAGTAATTTCCTCTTCCCCCCCCCCCCCCAACATCCTTGATCCCCTCCCTCCCTTGATTTAACTCCTCTGATCTCCCTCTCTCCTCCTCCCCTACCCAGTCTCTCAATTGCCCATTGTCAGTAGTCATTTCACCCTTTCCAAGCAGTTTATTGATCACTTTTTTTTCTTTGCGGTTTGTCCCTCATCCTTGTTTTTCTTTTCTTTTTTCCTCCCAAAGCCCCCTCTCCAACTCTTTCTTTGAATCCAATCTCACCCAATCAACCCACCACCTCAGTTCATCCCACCTCAACCACCAGATCCTAACTTGATTCCATCCATCACTTGAGACTATCTTTACCATCCCCACCCCATGAGACAACTCAACCCAAGTTTTTTTTCAATTTGTAAAATTCTATCTATTTCATTGTTAAAATATGAATGTAATTTTCTCCTTATCAAAAGATGAAACCATGTATACTAGTATTCATTGTACATTACCACAATGAAAATTAATATCTGATTAAAGAAATTGAAGTATTTTATCTACTGAAGACAAAGGGGGCCAACAATGGAATGAAAAAAGGGTCAAATCATTCTTGAGGACAACAATGATTCAACCTGTGGGGACCTTCTGACCCTCAAATCAAAGTGCTTTCAAATAAACCTTGACAGCAAACTGACAAGGGGCCAACCATGCCAAGGGTGGGACCTGTGTCAAGCTGTTGGAAAGCCCTTGACAACCCTCAATGTTCTTTTGACAGGCGCACTCCAACTAAGGGAGTGCGGTAAGACTGGTGTTGCGCAAGTTGGCGGCTCAGTGTCAAGTTGGCCCTGTGGTGTAAATATGTGGTCATGTTGCTCATCCTATTGTGTGTAGGGTTTGGTCTGTAAGAGTGGGGAAAAGGATAGAGTGGATGATGGGAGTCAAACCTGCATCTACCTGGTGCAAGCATGTTGCTGTGACCGTTGTGGTGGTTATTCATAGACACAGAGGCAAGTATGCTCAGCACTGGACATTCAACTTGGAGCCGGTCAACAGTGGTTGGAACTCTGCAGCACACAATAGGCTCAGGAGGAGCGTGTTGGAAGACTGTCTAATCCAGAGTACAAAAGTTGGGGGCTGAGCATTTGCATGGCGGGCACTTTCTGTGGCATAATAACAAGAATTGTCCAGATTTTTTTGCCTTTTGCATACAACAAACGTGGTCAAACATAACTTCCCCTATGCAACTATGGATTTACAAGTGCAGAAGCAATTGATCAAGGCTAAGTAGTAGAGACTAGGCCAATTATGGATTATGCACTGAGGTTGCAGGAGTATGGGGAAATTGACACTGAATCTGTGACGGCGGCATGCGGATTGTTGGGGATCTGTAGTAATGCCACATGTGGGATTGGGAGTGATCTGCTAGGGAAGATCAATGGGGATCTGTTGTTAGTTATGCATTGGTGCAACTCAACTTTCAGGTAAGATTGGCAACATGATCACCAAAACTACTGCAAGTCATTGGATCAGGTAAAGGATTGGACTATTGGTAAGGAGGATCAGTGCGGAATGCACGGAGGCAGTTAAAGGAGGGGTCTTTCTTTTGTAGTATGCATTCTTTTTGGGAATAGTTCAGTTTTGGAGTTGTATATATATAAGGAGGAAATTTACCTTACTGGAAGGGAGGGGGGAGGATGGATGGACTATTGATTGGGAAAAGAAAAATAATTTTTTGAAGTGATTGGAGGTGATCAGATGATATTATCTTAGACGGTGTACAATAAAGGAGTTTTTCTATTATTTTCTTTGCTTTGAAAAGCATGATTACCAGCTTGAGTGCTCAGAGGCTTAATTAGGAAATATTTCAAGTGTGGAGCTTGTTGAGGAGTCTGTGTTGTTTATTTACTCTTACTTCATCACAAGTTAGCTTGAGTGGTTACCTTCAAGGTGGAATAGTTTTGCGGATAAGGGAATAGCAGTTGGGAGTGATTCTTAAAATGCTGCAGGCCATAATAAATTTTCTTGCAGAAGCCAATTATATTTAGATTTGCAGAGGTAAAGGAGGGTAACTCAAGGGCTTTTGGGCTTTCCGGAACTTGGTGTGAGGTTGTTGCGGAGAATTTTACGGAACACAAAATCTCTTTCCACACCATTAAGCTACAACCACTGGCCATGGGAGGGGTATCTTCAACATGGTTGGTTCTAACTCATGTTGAGGTAGCAACCTTGGAAGCAGTAACTTTGACAGTCTTGGGTCTCTCTTCCTCTTCTCCTTGTTCTCCTGTGGTTTATGGCACAGTATTTATCATTGATTATCAATTGATGACCAATCTGAGTAGCGAGCAGCTCCATTGGAATCTATATGAGGATGATTGCGTGATGTGTATGGTTTTGTCAATGTGGAGGGAGAAGCGTATTCATAAGTCTTTTATTTTATTTCTATATAAGTGGATATTTGGATTGCATTCATGAGTAATTGGTTGGAACCCTTGTGTTTCGTAAAATTGCGTCTGATAAAACCCGTCTCATAGATAACCCTGGACCATACATAAATATTTAAAATAAATATTTATTTATGATATCAAGTATAAAGTTTCTTCAACTTCAAACTCAAGTCTAGGAAACCTAGGAGGGAAGAGACACTTGGTGCGCAGGTTTTTTTTTTTTTTTTTTGAGTGTGATTTTGCGGTTCACATTGCACACTATAAATAACCCAATTATTTAATACCCCGGCAGACTGGGGGGGAGTGAATAGCGCTAATCTTGTCCCAAAGAGGGGATTCTGAAATGACTGGGGTTAGGCGCGAGAAGAGAGATGAAGAAGGGAAGAAGGAAACAGAAAAAAGACAAGGAGAGAAAAACAGCGTGGAACCAAGAGATTACAAAAGGGGGAAAAGCATGTTTGTTTGCGGACAACTAGGTAGGAGACTGAAAGCAATGCAATGACATAATGTAGCCAGCCAGCGCCGTATGGGCCTGGGAAATAATTAGGAGCCAAATAAGCCGGTTTGGGTTAAATTTCAATCCTGAAGCTTGTAGATCCTCTCTGAGTTGGCGCCTAGGTCCCTGGAATGCCGTGCAGTGGTCCAAGAAAAACTCCACCTACTCTTTCAGCCTACAAAAGGGGCAGAGAGGGTCAACGCGTTGTCAAATCTGATAGAGGAAGAGATTCAGGGGGCAGTGGCCTGCCGCGAGTTGGTAAATCAGCAAATCAGCTCTGCAGGGGAGGGGGGGAGGGCCTGCCTGGGCCCAAAGCCCTTATTGATCACCATTTGGATTATTTTATTTTTGTTCCCCCAGTTTACAAAGACCGGGGCTACTGGGTTGTCAGCTGCTTGTTTGGCTAGCCTGTCCACCGTCTTGTTACCTTTGATCTCAACATGCCCTGGGCACCATATTAAGTTCACCAAAATGGTACCGGGGAGAGCACCCAAGGCCTCCTGAATGTGTAAAAATTTGTACTGCCCTACTTTTGGGCTAAGGGGGGACTTCATCCTCTCAATCACCCCTTTGTTGTCTACAAAAATAAATAAGTCCCTGCCCTGGGGCCAAAGGGCTGAGAGACCCTTTGCCAGCTTGATGGCAGCAAGCACTCCAATTGCCTCGCAATTTTGGTTCAAGATTGCCTCCCACCTACTGCACTTCATTGATAGGAAGGAATTAGTGGTGGGGCAAAAAGCCGCCCCCGCCCCCCCCTTTTTTTATGTCGTAGGACCCGTCACAAAATATGACGGCTGCTTTCTCATCCTTTGCCAAGGTGTCTAATAAAGAGGAAATCTGAGACTT
This sequence comes from Puccinia polysora, assembly GCA_025617555.3. Classification (NCBI taxonomy): domain Eukaryota; kingdom Fungi; phylum Basidiomycota; class Pucciniomycetes; order Pucciniales; family Pucciniaceae; genus Puccinia; species Puccinia polysora. The sequence goes on along the minus strand of CM062635.1, from coordinate 29,263,783 downwards.
AGCTGCCTGCTTGTCCCCTGAGGGGACAATTGTGTTGATCATTCCGATCAGATTGTACGGTACCTTCTCTTCGGGGGCCAGGAAAATTTCTTTGGGCAAGAGATCAAGGGCCAAACCCAGTTCTGACCTGCATATGAGTGGGCTTGCAAAGGTGCGCCTGGTCAACCGGGGTTCCGGGGTATAAAGACCACCTTTCTGAAGTGGTAAGAAAAGGAAACGCACTTGACAATTTCCAAGAATGCTAAATCCCCTAGAATGGGGCAAACAAAAGCTACCCCTGTGGTTTTGAAAACGCCAAGGATGAAGATGCCCGCTGCCTTGTTGGCCTTGTCTGCCAGTGTCCCTACCTTGCCAATGTTTGAGACCGTGCCCCAAACCGGGGCGCCGTACAATATCCTGGGGGCTAGAACCATCTGGACCAGCCGGGCCCTGTTGGGCACTCCCAACCCATATTTGGAGGAGCCAAAAATTTGGAGCATGGCCATCGTGCAATGGAATCTGGTCTCAAGAATTTTTAGATGCTCTGAATAAAGGAGTTTGGCATCCAGGATAAAACCCAGCCATTTGACTGAGGGGAGCAGGGCAAGGGTCATAGGGCCAAACTCAATTGATGAGAATGGGCCCCTCCTCCAGGTTAGCCACATTAACTGAGCCTTGGCGGGGTCAAAGACCGCCCCTGTCTTCTTTCCCCACATCAGAGAGCGGATGCCCTTGTTAGTGATCAGGTCCTTGACCTCATCTGGAGACTTGGCAGCAACCATGTGAACAACATTGTTGATGTATCCAATGGAAACCCAGTTGTCCTGAGGTTGGAGGGACCAATGTAGTAAGCTGTTATTATACAAAATGTACAGTACGACCAAGAGAGGAGAGCCCTGCGGGAGACCTATCTCAATGCCAAACCTGCCCAAGACAAAATCCTCCATCCGCAAAACTGTGGACTGTCCAGAGAGGAAGTTGGAGATCAGGGCGACTAGATAAGCCGGGCACCGTTGCGCCCTTAAGAACTGGATGAGCCTAGTTGGTCTGACGGAGGGGTATGCCAACTTGACATCCAGGAAGAGGGCAGCTACCACCTTGCCCTCTCTCCATTTCTGTCGGACCCAGGATTCAGCCACAAAGAGGGTGTGCTCCGTCCCCATGCCTTTTTGGCCTCCCAGATGGCCTTGTGCTAGGATGCTGTGGAACTCTGCCCACTTCTCCAACCGTCTGGCAAGGATCAGCTCAAAGAGCTTACCCATGGAGTTGAGCAATGCAATGGGGGGGTATGCTGAGGAGTTTGTGTAGTCCGGTTTACCAGCCTTGCCGATTATTACTGTTGTTGCCTGCTTCCAGTCCTTGGGGAAGACCCCTTCCCTGGCTGCCTCTGAGAGGATTGATGAAAGGGGAGGCGCTGCCTCTTTGGCAGTTAGCTTGAGCAACTTGCTCCTTATTCCATCCATTCCACAAGCTTTCCTCCGTCTGATCCCGCGCAGGCCCTCTAGGACCTCTGCAGGGCTTATCTCCTGATACACCGCTGGGCAAGAGGGAGGTTGTTCTGCTATATTGGAGTCCTCAAAGTTGGCGCTTGGAGCCGCGGTGCCTGCAAATAGAAGGGCAGCTTGTTTGTGTTTGTCGTGGGTGAGCTTACCAGCAGCCGCCTTAGCGGGAGAATACCTCCCCCTGTCTGGCGTTTGGTATATCGTAGGATGGAGTAGATAGTGTCCGGGGAAGGGTTGGTGAGGGCTCTCTCCCAGTCTTGCTCCTTCAAGTCAACCACCAACTGAAGGAAGTACTGGTTCCATTCCCTATAGCATTGTCTAGCCTCTTTGGATCTTGTGATTATAAACCAACTCCTGGATTGGTTCCTGGTACGTACTATGGGTCCTAATGTCTTTGCGCACCACCAAGACTTGCGACGGTCTGGATGCAGCAGCTTTCTGTCCCCAAGCTTAAATTGGACCTCCTCTAAGGTGCCAGTTAAGTTCTGAACCCTAAGGTCCAAGGGTAGGGTTGGATTGTCCTTGAAAGCCCTCATCAACTCCTTGGCAGCTTCAACCTGATTTGGTGTGAGGTCCGTCCATGGGGGGTTGCCCTGTACGTAGGTCTTTGTTGTTTTCCCTACAGACAGTTCAATCAGTAATTCCTGGTGGTCCGATCCACAGTTATTGCCTGTTACAGCTATCCTCTCAGTGCGCTTAGAACCTAAAAGATTTGACCACACATGGTCAATATTCAAGCCCTGGCCAGACTGGGAAAAGAAGGTGGGGACTCCCTTGGGTGAAGCAAATTTGAAGCCTGCTTCCAAGAGGGTGCACAGCATGGAGACCGCTGCAGGTTTGCGCTTGTTGCAACCCGGGGGGTTCCAATGAGGATGATGAAGATTGGAGTCCAAGAAGATCCAGGTGGGGATGGCTTGTGAATTGTGAGTTGAAAGCCACTCCTCAATAACAGGTAACAAAGAGAAGGCCAGGGTGGGGTTGTAAACGTTGACCAATTGGAGTCGAGACAAGTCCACCCTGATTTCTACCACAACCAAGCACTGAGATCCACCCTTGAGGATCCGGACCTTGGATGTTGGGATAAGTTGCTTGATGTAAATCACCGCCTTGTGGCGAGAGGACCATCTGCTTGGGGCATGCTCAAAGGCTGAAAGGACCTTCCAAGCTGGGTGAGGGGGGGGAGAGAGGGTGATTGGGTTGATCCATGGTTCTTGAAGGACTAGGACGTCATGCTGCACAGCAGCTATCAGAAGGTAAAGGGTGACCGCTTTGGATACATGGCAATTTAGCTGGAAAATAGAGAGAGAAAATCGGGCTGAAGCCGGGCACAGCGTTGCCTTGGCCCGTGATACCTGGGTAAGTAATGCACTTGAAGATTGGGGGAGATGAGATAAGCTATCTGGGGCTGCCAAAAGCGGGTCAGGGGTTATATCTTGGGTTGGGAGTGGGTGTCCTAACATGATCAAGGTAAGGGGCGGCAATCAAACCATCCTTTTTCATAGGGGCAAAGCATGTTGAATGGAGTGTGGTCAACTTCAAAAACCCCGGTGTCTTGTTCTTTAAACCTTCCTTGCACAGCACGCACGTTGACACCCCCCAGGGTCCGTTTGGGCACTTGTTTGTTGAGTGTTTGCCATCACACTTAGCACACCTGGGGGCCTGCCTGCACCACTTACCTGAGTGGCCCATGCAGAGGCACTTGAAGCACTGGGGTGTGCAGTATTTGAATTTTTTGGTCCGGTGATAATTGTAATGAAGGAAAACTCCTGAGCGCTCCACGCGGATGGCTAGATCTTGGCTAGTGAATGAAAGGACTAAGGTCCCGGTGTGGTGTCATTATATAGCCTCGGGTCGGGAACTGCGTCGCGGCCTGCGCGCTTAGCATCTGGTAGGTTAGGCTCAGCAGTGGGGGGTGCGCCGGTTCTCAGAAGTAGCCGCTGCGGGCTCAGCAGCAGTTGCTGCGAGGCTCAGCAGTGGGCGCAGCGGATCAAGCACGCGGCTGCGGGCCGGGCCTGACTAGGGGAGGCGGGCCGCAATCCGCTTGGATATCTGACTCACGGATGGAGCTGGGCCGACCAGGTTACAACCGCGCGCAAGCGCGGGCTGGCCACGGAATGGGAAATCCACAAAGGCGCGTTGGGCGGATACGGGCAAGCGGGCGGCAGAGGGCCGCACCATGCAAGGACAAACCGGATTTTTGGAATGGCAGGCAAGCTGAAGGGATAGGGTATGGGTATGGGTAGGGGGATGGGTTAGGGTTCTGGGTCTAGGGTTTCTCCTTCATGGTTTTCAGTTTGTCTTTGTGCTTGTACTTAGGTTAGGGCTGAGGGGAGGGGATATAAGATACCTCTCCCCTCAACACGGGTTGGAGGGGGACACACACACACACACGGAAGGGGAAATAGGAAAAAGGAAAATTAGAATCTCACTCTCTCTCTCTCCCGGACAAGGAATCATCCTTGAGTCTTACAGACGCTAGAACCATCAAACTCCGTGACTTGGGACGACTTCGTGAGGGACAACCTCTAAAGTTTCCACATCTGGGGGTCTGGCCAGGAACTTCAATCCATTCTCAGTCTCTTGAAGATAAGGCAGGATGTTGCTGACAACCGCTCCAAGATCCAATGCTCCCCTTCCCTATCCTCTATGTTCAACTCCTGTTCCTGCTGCTCAACCCCCTCCGCCGCCATTGCTCATGCTCCCAGAGGTAGCGGGTTGGCTCCTCCCTTGGAAGGGTCATCGGACATGGCGGCAGAGGCCCCTCGCCGCGTTTGGTTGAGGCCAAGGGATTTCCCTCACCTTTGGTTCAGTACCTTGGACGTTAAGCGGTTTCTTTCTAGATTCAAAGGGATCGCGGATTCAGAGGGTGCGTCAGGCGCGGATAAGGTTTGGACCATTGTGCTGTTAATTACCAAGGAGGAGAAGCTGCGGGATGTGTAGGAAATGATTGGTTACAAGAGGCAAGACTGGGGGAAGTTGAAAAGCGAGATGTTGGCAAGGTGGGGAAAGCGCAAACCCCAGTTCCGAGAAAGCGACTTTGATTGAGCCGCGGAGGAAGCAAGCAAGAATGGCAGGTTGCGATCACGCAAAGGATTAGTGGAATATATGTCAAAGTTTGAGCAAATCTACGGCTATCTGGCGAAGAACGAGGTCGTCGCGGGCCAGATGGGTGCCATGAAGGGGGCGTTTCTGGGGGGTCTTGCGCCACAGCTCCGTTCCAGAGTGCAGCAATACCTGTATGAGCACGGTCTGGTTAAGAGGTTGCTGGATGGAAGTGTCGCAATTATTCCCAATCTTTTGGTTATCCGTCAAGATGTGGAGAGCAAAATCAATTTGGACGAGCTCATGGCGGACACGGCACAAACATACCCGTCTTCTTCCAAGAAATTGGTCATGATCTTGGCGCCGGTCCCCAACCAAACCTCGGCCGCGCGGCCGCCAATGCCTCCTCATGCCGGACTTTCCAAAAAATCCGCGGGACCATCAGTCGGAGAGATGACGGAGATTCTGCGGGAAATAAGGGTTTTCCTCAACCGGACATTGGCTCCCACAGCTCCGACAGCCGCACTGTCTCCAGCGGCTCCTCCTCAACCGCTCGTGGTACCGCCTCACATGGTAGAAGGGTTCCAGCCCCCCAGCAGACCATCCGGGTTGTTTGGGTTGCCGCGGTGTTCATATTGCGGGGAGAGAGGGCACTGGAAGTTGGCTTGTGAGAACCTCACTCAGGACATGGATGAGGGGCTTGTTTGCACATCCGGGATGACATACATATTCCCAACAGGTGAATCGGTAGATCTGACCAAGGACAAGCCACCACCAATGGTTCAAGTGCGGGAAAGAGCAAAGGCTAAAGTCAAGACCGCCCGGGTCTCGCTTGGGATTGTCACCGCGCCCGGAACCTGGGTAGCGCCAAGAGTGGAGGCCAAAGTCAGGGCATTGGCAACAAACAAGCGGATTGCAATGGATGTCGACGAGCAACTAATGGCCCCAAAGCCAGTCGCGCGCGTACCAGCGTCAGATGGGCTGCCCGCTAATCCTGCGGGGAAGAAGAAGGCCGCGGACATGGTCCAAAGGGTGATGGGGAACGACTCACCAATACCTCTGACCCTACAGGAGCTAGCGGCGGTATCCCCTGCGGTTGTTGACGAGATGGTCCAGGCCTTCAAAGATTGCGGTCAGGGCCGGGTGCCAATGACGGTTCAGCGAGTTAATGTGGCAGAGGAGGAAACGGATCCCAAGCTGTGCCGGTCAAAGTCGGTATCCGTCCCACTTGCTTATGTCGCAATGACCATTGCGGGGCGGAAGGTGTGGGCAATGGTGGACAGCGGGTTGATGGTCAACTTGCTTCCGTCAAGGTTGGTGGACAAGCTTGGCCTGGTGCGGAGGAAGCGCGCAATGGGCCTTTGGGCGTTAAATGGCGGTGAATGCCGCGTGGATGGAGTAGTAGAGGCGGAGGAGGTAGAAGTTGCAAAGGTTCGTAAGCCCCTGTCATTTCTCTCAGTGGAATGCGGAGATGTGATTCTAGGTTGGCCGTTTATGTTTGGGTTCCAAGCTCAAATGGCCTTCAACGCCAAGGAAGAAACAGAGGCGCTGACCGTTGAAGACCCACTTGGAGAACGGTTTGAAACGACGATCTGCAATCGCGGGCGAGGGAGATGGGTACAGGACCCAGTGTTTGGCGGCAACGGGGAGTGCGGCGCGGAGGCTGACCGCAAGGGTCACCCTACGGAGGATTTTTCCTAGTTGGCCGGGGTTACCGTGCGGGGCAAGCTCCGGCTCAGAACGGGCGGCCAACAGGTAAGGAGCAGGTGGAGGGGGGCGCGCATAGGGGCAGGCGCCAGAAGTAAGTTCCATTCCTCAGTATGCATTGCCGGAAGGCTCTACGCTTTGAAAACCCTATCATTGTGCCACAGTCGTGAGCAAAGGCAAAAGCCCCGGTCTGGTTATTACTAGGGCTTACAATAGTGACGGCCGGGTCTGGATGGCGCGGTGCAACGCGGGCAAGTAAAAACCGGTGGCGCGAAAATTCCGGCCGCGGAATGAACCAATGCCTCAGGGACTCAACGGACCCCTGCGACCAATTGCGTGGTCCCGGGACCCGTGGGAGACGCCCCTTGGGAAGAATGGATGGATAACGTGGTCGGCGCAAATCACGGACAAGCGGGTGGACGCCCTTAACTTTGGACCGACGGGATGGCTGAGTACGGAGGAAAGGGATCTTCTGGTATCGGTATTGGTGCTGAGGGAGAAGGCGCTTGCCTTCGGACCGGACAAGCGCGGGTTGTTGAGAGGCGAGATTGGGAACCCTTATGTTATTCCCACTTTCCCTCACAAACCGTGGCAAATAAAGCCAATTCTGATCCCCCGTACCGTTCGGGAACCCTTTCTGGAGCTGGTATGGGAGCGTGTGAGGATGGGGATTTACCACCAGTCCACGTCAAGCTATTTGAGTCCTATCTTTGCAGTCGTTAAGCAGGATGAGAAGTTGCTAAGGATTGTTCACAACCTTCAGAGGCTCAATTTGTTCACTATTTGCGACACGGGGCTTCCCCCGCGCGTGGAAGAATTTCTGGATTCAATGGCCGTGCGCGCTTGCTACGGGCTGGTGGATGTAATGGGGGGATATGACCAGCGAGAACTCCACCCTGACTCGCGGCCTCTGACGGCGTTTGAGACCGGGCTAGGGAGGATGCAGCTGACGCGGCTACCGCAAGGTGCAACCAACTCAGTGGCGGTTTACCAAGCCCAAATGACCTGGATATTACGTGACGATCTTCCAGAAGGCGTGCAAATCTTCATCAAAGACGCTGGCATTAAAGGCCCCAGAATGGACTACGGAGGCGCGGTCCTAGAGGATGCACCCGCAATCCGTTGATTTGTCTGGGAATACACGGAGACTCTGGAACGATTCCTCTTTTGAATTGAGGAGGCGGGCCTTACCGTGTCCGGGAAAAAGTTAGCGGTCTGCGTTCCGGCGCTCGAGGTGCTGGGGCACGTCGTGGCCTTCAATGTTAGGCGAATAGTGGAGAAGAAGCGGAAAAAGGTTCTTGAATGGCCGACTCCTTGGACGTTGTCGCACTTCTTGCAGTTCCTGGGGTTGTGCAGCTACGTCCGCATGTTCATCAAGCGGTTTGCGGAAGTGGCAAGCCCAATGCGGGCGCTGACGCGTAAGGGGACGGAGTGGAATTGGACCAAAGAATGCGATGCCGCGTTTGCAAAGCTCAAGGAGATTGTGGGGCGCGACATCGTCCTTTGGGACCTCAATTACAATGCCGGAGGGATACGCCTGGCGGTCAACTCTAGTGAGTTTGGTGCCGGGGGGGTCTTGATGCAGGAGGAGGATGGGAAAGATAGGCCGGTGCTCTACGAATTGGTCACCTTTACCGCGACAGAGAGTTGCTATTTGCAACCAAATCTGGAGCTGTGCGGCTTCACCAAGATTGTACGGCGGTTGCAGCACCTTTTGTGGGGCGTGCATTTCAAGCTCTTGGTTGACGCGGAGGCCTTGGCGCAAATTATTAACTAACCGACGCTGCTGAATGCGCCCATGACCAGGTGGGTAGCGTTTCTTCAGCTATTCTCCTTTAGCGTGGTACACATCCCAGGAAAGGCGTTCACGATGCCGGACACGCTATTGCGGTACCCGCGGGACAATCCCTACGAGGGGGGGAACCCTTGGACGTGGAAGCGCCGTTTGTTTGGGTAGGAATGGAGGAGGCGGCGATTTGTCTTCTGTTGTGTCAGTCGGGGAATTACGCGGTCTTGTGCTCTTATTTGCAGGATCTCCGGTTCCCCAAGAGCACGGCGGGCGCGGTTGTCCGGTGGGTGAGGCGTAGCGTTCTGAACTTCTACTTACAGGATGGTCAGTTATGGCGGCGGAGTGGTTCCGTGCCTCTTGTGGTCGCAACTTTGAGGGCCAACCAAGAGGTGATCCTACGGAGTCTGCACAACAACCTTGGTCACCGGGGTGAGGTCGAGACGCGGAGAAGGGTGAAAGCAAGGTTTTGGTGTCCGGGGATTGTCCGCGCGGTGTGCGATTGGGTGAAGTCGTGCGAGGCCTGCCAGCGGCGAAGCTTGGGTCTGCCCAAGGAGGTTGGTCACCCCATGGGTGAGGACGTGCTGTTTGGGCGTGTTTTGCTAGATGTGTTCCACATCAAGGCGGGCAAGTTTGCGTATTTGCTGGTTGCGCGTGACAATCTGTCTGGGTGGGTGGAAGCGAGGCCCCTAGTGAAGCTATTGGCGGAAAAGGTGGCTCAGTTTCTGGAGGAGAAATGGTTCTCCCCTTACGGATCGCTTTGCTTGGTCACCGTCGACGGAGGTGCGGAGTTTTGGGGACGCCTGGTGACGCTGGTGCAGAGTTGTGGAGCAAAATTTGGGCGCGTAACGGAGTACTACCCAGAGGGCACGGGGATGATTGAGCGGGGGCATCAGCCGATCAAGGATGCCCTGGTGAAAATGTGCGGTGAGGACGGCAAAAGGTGGCAGGTGGCGCTCCCGGAGGTTCTTTTTGCCAATCGGATCTCCGTGAAGCGCTTGACGGGGTATTCGCCTTACAAGCTACTCTACGGGCAGCGGCCTGTGCTTCCTGTGGATATCAAGCTGAACACTTTCTTGGGCGTGGATTGGTGGAAGGTCAAGACGTCCGCAGATCTGGTCAAGGCGCGGGCCAAGCAACTCCTTAGGCTTGAGGAGACCTTGAGAAGGGCCGCGGATTGTTTGAAGAAAACCCGGACGGCGTCCCTCCGCTATTGGGACAAGCGCTGTTCCCATTGGCTCCGGGATCCGCTGCGGAAGGGGGACCTGGTCCTTCTGTATAATTGGAGTCTGGAATCCCAGTGGGGCCGGCTTTTTGCCAACCGGTGGAACGGGCCGTACCACGTGGCCTCTAAGTTCTTGGGCGGCAGCTACAAGCTTGAGGAATTGGACAGGGCGCCGCTTAAATGGAAGGCCGCGGCTTCGCACGTGAAATGCTTCTTTGCGCGCGGTTCCAATTCCTTTGACGACACGGCGGGCGATGATTTGGGGTCCAGGAGTGAGGCGGTCCCAGAGTTGGGCAACAACGCGGAGCGTTTGGGTAGCAAAGATCCGGCGCGCAACGCGCAACCCCGGAGAAGTCAAAGGTTGCAGACTGCTGGGGACAGCTGTCAAGCTGGGGGGGGGGCGCTAGGTGGTTAAGCTTGATTTGGTGAGGGGGTGTTCTAGCCGGTTCACAGCGGGGACAACTAGACACCCCAGAATGTTTGTCTCCTTATTTTTTGGTTTGGACTTGGTTTTGGATTGGTACTGGCTACGGTTTATTTATTTCAGGTACGCGGGCGCGGTGTGACATTGGGTCCGCAAACGCAAGGACAAGCCCCGCGCACGGATGGCGGGACAAACAGCTGTGCAAAAAAAATAAAATAAAATATATAAATAAATAAATAAATAAATAGAAAAATAATCAATATAGAATATTTCTTTCTCCTCTTTGGATCCGGGCTGTTTTCCTTCCTCCTTTTCTGTTTCTCTCCTGTTTCTTTTTTCAACGGACAGGCGCAATGGAAGGGGACGGTGTGGACGCGGTTAAAAGCTTAGCTTGGTAAGGGGGTGCTCTAGCCGGTTCACAGCCGGAATGACTAGACACCCCAGAATGTTCATTTTCCCATTGCTCCTCCCTTATACTCGCGGTTGTGAGTGCGCGCTGTCGGCACGGTGTTTGTTTGTTTTGTAGTACGGGTATGGGGAACTGTGTGGCAGTCCGTCTGGGGTGGTCCAGGTACCCCTTTTTGGAACTGCTGTTCAATCTCAATCTCACTCACAAAGCGGCGCGCGGACGCAAACCTCAATCTCAATCATTCTCACAAAGTGCGGTCGCGCACTTTTTCTTGGAAGATAGGACTTGCGCAGAAGATATGTATTTCTCTAGGAATAGGGGAAGCGCGGTACAACGAAAAACGGATGAAGAAAAAGGGGAGAAGGGGAGTGGGGGGCAATGCGCCTACGCCATCTTCATCATCTCCTCCATCTCCGCCCTTGGTGACGCCAGTAAGGCCCGGAAAGATGCCAGGAGCGCGCGTTGGGATTCCGATGATTGGGCGCCGGGGGTTGCGAGGTAATCCCTAAGCATTGTTGTCGACCTTTCCGCAAGGACCTTGAAGCGGGGCGCCGGGAGTGCCATTACAATCGGGATGTCCGGAATCTTGGGAGGGCTGGGGAAAGGCGGTGCTGGTGCCGGGACGGGACTTGATCCAAACAAGCAAGGGGGTGATGAGGGGGTCCCCGGGGCATTGCGCAGAGGGCTTGGCTCAGCTGAGGGCAATGATGGGACAACAATTGGTGACGGAGGCGGAGGAGAGTCTTGGGTCGTAGGCCTCTCATTGGAGTCCACTGGTGGCGCGGGCGGTGTTGGCGGTTGTGGAGTAGGAGGAGGAGGTGCTGGCGCGGCCGTGGGTCTTCCAGAGAGTCTTGGGTCCGGTACCGTTTGGTTCACGCCGACAGCAGCGGCCCAAGCGCTGGTCGCTGCGCGCCATTCCTCCGAAGTCTTGTATTTGCCCCGTTGCAGAGGTCCAGCGCGGTGGAGGGGTGATGCCGAGTCGCGGCTCACGTGCAAAGTAGTGGGTGATGGAGCTCGGGGGGGCGGGATGGAGGTGAACCGGGTGGTGTCCACAATCCTTCCAAGATTGACTCGTCGTCCAAAACCACAAACGGGTCCGGACAAGCCCTCTTGGGCGGCCTGGGGCAAGAGCCAGATTGGGGGGGAGCTTGAAGGATGCCGTCGCTAAGCGAGCAGCAACAATGACCGCGACGGCAAGCTGAACAGGCACAACAACCGGGGATGATTAAACACGCATGCCCGTTCCGGGCGCAGAACTTGCAAGGGAGCATGTTGGCAATGAAGCGGGGGGAGAGGATTGGCGGAGTGTGTGAGGTGGAGTAGGTGGGGGGGAACGGTGCAAAGATGGTCAAGGTAGCAATGGAAAGGGACCTCTGGGGACAAAACTCAAGTCGGGGGGGATGTGGTGTCATTATATAGCCTTGGGTTGGGAACTGCATTGCGGCCTGCGCGCTCAGCATCTGGTAGGCTAGGCTCAGCAGTGGGGGGTGCGCTGGTTCTCAGCAGTAGCCGCTGGGGGCTCAGCAGCAGTTTCTGCGAGGCTCAGCAGTGGGTGCAGCGGATTGAGCACGCGGCTGCGGGCGGGGCCTGACTAGGGGAGGCGGGCCGCAATCCGCTTGGATATCCAACTCACGGATGGAGCTGGGCCGACCAGGTTCTCGGGCGGTTAGTTGGGGGAGGAAAAAGCGGGGCAACAGCGGGGCTATATGCATGGACAACCGCGCGCAAGCGCAGGCCGGCCACCGGATGGGAAATCCACAACGGCACGTTGGGCGGATACAGGCAAGCGCGGTGAACTTTGGGAAACGCGCGGCGGAGGGCCGCGCCACGCAAGGACAAACCGGATGTTCGGAATGGCAGGCAAGCTGAAGGGATAGGGTATGGGTATGGGTAGGGGGATGGGTTAGGGTTCTGGGTCTAGGGTTTCTTCTTCATGGTTGTCAGTTTGTCTTTGTGCTTGTACTTAGGTTAGGGCTGAGGGGAGGGGATGTAAGATACCTCTCCCCTCGGCACGGGTTGGAGGGGGACACACACACACACACGGAAGGGGAAATAGGAAAAAGGAAAATTAGAATCTCACTCTCTCTCTCTCCCGGACAAGGAATCATCCTTGAGTTTTACAGACGCTAGAACCATCAAACTCCGTGACTTGGGACAACTTTGTGTGGGACAACCTCTAAAGTTTCCACACCAGCCTTCTTTAGTGTGGGCTCACCTGAGCCCATCCACCGCATGCAAACCAAATCAGAGGCTTGGAAGCCGTTCTTGCAGGCCAGCGTTGCCCACTCCATCTTGGACTCAATGTTGAACGATTGGGGGACGCCATGGGCCATAACAGAGAAAGTTGGGGGGGTGGCCTCCAGATTGGGGTGTACCTGCTTAGACCAAATGTGCTTATTGTCAGCCAGCCATTTTTGATGTTCTTTCTTCTGGTTGAAAAATGAAACGTCCCTGGAGGGAAGAACACAGGCGCCCCTGATTGCTACCAGGGTGCCATCTACCTTTGCATCTAACCTTGCCAACACCTTGTTTGCGGTTTGTACCAGGGCACCGCTGGGGAGGTCCTTCAGGGTGGTGTTGCTGGGGTTGGAGTGAATCAGGACCCGTTTGGGCCGTAGGCTGGGCAGGGCTGAGCGTGCAGGGGGGGAGGTTTCCGGTCTTGATGGGAGTGTTGCCGCCGTTACTTTTGCAAAAGATTGGCCTGGAGGAGCATGAGGAAGGGGGGTGGAGCCTACCAAAGCCAACTTCTTTTGAACCTTGGCAAGATTGGCTACCACGGAGTCCATCCTGGAGTTCATACAATCAATAGTAGTCTCCAGCCGGGCCCTAGAATGGTCTGAATCATCCACCATATCAATAATCAGCTGGAACATGCGGTTATCTAGCTTCACGTCCAAATTTACAACCAAGAAATCCTGGACTAGTCCCTGTAGAAGAGACGCTAAACCAGAAATTGGTGGGGCAATAGAGAGGGGAACAGGGGTTGGTTGGGAGTTGGGCACTTTGGCCAAGCCCATTGCAAGGTTGCAGTCCGCGGGGTCAGGCGGGCGTAATGCGGGCATCTATACCTATGTGGGAGGTGTAGTAGGAATGGGGGGGAACAAAGGGGGGGAAGGAGGGGGGGGGGGGAAGGAGGGGGGGGGAGGAGGGGGGGGGGAAGAGCAGGCTAATAGTGCGGGGGGGAAGTTTTCAGTATTGTTTGCAAGAATGTGGTTTTCAATGTGATGGTTCTGGACAGCTTGGAGCGGCTCAACAGTGGTTGGAACTCTGCATCACACAATAGGCTCAGGAGGAGCGTGTTGGAAGACTGTCTAATCCAGAGTACAAAGGTTGGGGGCTGAGAATTGGCTTGGCGGGCGCTTTCTATGGCATAATAACAAGAATTGGCCAGAGTTTTTTGCCTTTTGAATACAACAAACGTGGTCAAACATAACTTCCCCTCTGCAGCTATGGATTTACAAGTGCAGAAGCAATTGATCGAGGCTAAGTAGTAGAGACTAGGCCAATTATGAATTATGCACTGAGGTTGCGGGAGTATGGGGCAATTGACACTGAAGCTGAGGAGGCGGCATGCGGATTGTTGGGGATCTGTAGTAATGTCACATGCAGGATTGGGAGTGATCTGCTAGGGAAGATCAATGGGGATCTGTTGTTAGTTATGCATTGGTGCAACTCAACTGTCAGGGAAGATTGGCAACATGATCACCAAAACTGCTTCAAGTCATTGGATCAGGTAAAGGATTGGACTATTGGTAAGGAGGATCAGTGCGGAATGCACGGAGGCAGTTAAAGGAGGGGTCTTTCTTTTGTAGTATACATTCTTTTGGGGCATAGTTCAGTTTTGGAGTTGTATATATATAAGGAGGAAATTTCCCTTACTGGAGGGGAGGGGGGAGGATGGATGGACTATTGATTGGGAAAAGAAAAAGAATTGATCAAAGTGATTGGAGATGATCAGAGGATATTATCTTAGACGGTGTACAATAAAGGAGTTTTTCTATTATTTTCTTTGCTTTGAAAAGCATGATTACCAGCTTGAGTGCTCAGAGGCTTAATTAGGAAATATTTCAAGTGTGGAGCTTGTTGAGGAGTCTGTGTTGTTTATTTACTCCTACTTCATCACAAGTTAGCTTTAGTGGTTACTGTCAAGGGTGGAATAGTTTTGCGGATAAGGGAATAGCGGTTGGGAGTGATTCTTAAACTGCTGCGGGCCGTCATAAATTTTCTTGAAGAAGCGGATTATATTTAGATTTGCAGAGGTAAAGGAGGGTAACTCAAGGGCTTTTGGGCTTTCCAGAACTTGGTGTGAGGTTGTTGCGGAGAATTTTACGGAATACAAAATCTCTTTCCACACCATTAAGCTACAACCACTGGCCGTGGGAGGGGTATCTTCAACAAGGTTGGTTCTAACTCACGTTGAGGTAGCAACCTTGGAAGAAGTAACTTTGACAGTCTTGGCTCTCTCTTCCTCTTCTCCTCGTTCTCCTGTGGTTTATGGCACAGTATTTATCATTGATTATCAATCAATGACCAATCTGAGCAGCAAGCAGCTCCATTGGAATCTAGATGAGGATGATTGGGTGATGTGTATGGTGTTGTCAATGTGGAGGGAGAAGCGTATTCATAAGTATTTTATTTTATTTCTATATAAGTGGATATTTGGATTGCATTCATGATTAATTAGTTGGACCCCTTGTGTGTCGTAAAATTGGGTCTTATAAAACCCGTCTCATAGATAACCCTGGACCATACATAAATATTTGATATAAATATTTATTTATGATATTGAGTATAAAGTTTCTTCAACTTCAAACTCAAGTCTAGGACACCTAGGAGGGAAGAGACACTTGGTGCGCAGGTTTTTTTTTTTTTTTTTTTTTTTAGTGTGATTTTGCGGTTTGCATTGCACACTATAAATAACCCAATTATTTACTACCCCCGCAGACCGGGGGGGAGTGAATAGTGCTAATCTTGTCCCAAAGAGGGGATTCTGAAATGACCGGGGTTAGGCGCGAGAAGAGAGATGAAGAAGGGAAGCAGGAAACAGAAAAAAGAAAAGGAGAGAAAAACAGCGTGGAACCAAGAGATTACAAAAGGGGGAACAACATGGTCATTTGCGCACAACTAGGTAGGAGACTGAAATCAATGCAATGACATAATGAAGCCAGCCAGCGCCGTATGGGCCTGGGACATGATGAGGAGCCGACTAAGCCAGTTTGGGTTAAATTTAAATCCTGAAGCTTGTAGATCCTTTCTGAGTTGGCGCCTAGGTCCCCGGAACGCCGCGCATTGGTCCAAGAAATGCTCCACCTACTCTTTAAGCCTACAAAAGGGGCAGAGAGGGTCAACGTGTTGTCAAATCTGATAGAGGAAGAGATTCAGGGGGAAGTGGCCTGCCGCAAGTTGGTAAATCAGCAAATCAGCTCTGCGGGGGAGGGGGGGAGGGCCTGCCTGGGCCCAAAGCCCTTATTGATCACCATTTTGATTATTTTATTTTTTTTCCCCCGGTTTACAAAGACCGGGGCTACTGGGTAGTCAGCGGCTTGTTTGGCTAGCCTGTCCACCGTCTTGTTACCTTTGATCTCAACATGCCCTGGGCACCATATTAAGTTCACCAACATGGTACCGGGGAGAGCACCCAAGGCCTCCTGAATGTGTAAAAATATGTACTGCCCTACTTTTGGGCTAAGGGGGGACTTCATCCTCTCAATCACCCCTTTGTTGTTTACAAAAATAAATAAGTCCCTGCCCTGGGGCCAAAGGGCTGAGAGACCCTTCTCCAGCTTGATGGAAGCAAGCACTCCAATTGCCTTGCAATTGTGGTTCAAGATTGCCTCCCACCTACTGCACTTCATTGATAGGAAGGAATTAGTGGTGGGGCAAAAAGCCGCCCCCGCCCCCCCTTTTTTTATGTCGTAGGACCCGTCAAAAAATATGACGGCTGCTTTCTCATCCTTTGCCAAGGTGTCTAATAAAGAGGAAATCTGAGACTTAGCTGCCTGCTTGTCCCCTGAGGGGACAATTGTGTTGATCGTTCTGATCAGATTGTACGGTACCTTCTCTTTGGGGGCCAGGAAAATTTCTTTGGGCAAGAGATCAAGGGCCAAACCCAGTTCTGACCTGCATATGAGTGGGCTTGCAAAGGTGCGCCTGGTCAACCGGGGTGGGGGAAACCCGTCCTGAAGAAAAGGTCTGATAGTTTGTTCCGGGGTATAAAGACCCTCTTTCTGAAGTGATAAGAAAAGGAAACGCGCTTGACAATTTCCAAGAATGCTAAATCCCCTAGAATGGGGCAAACAAAAGCTACCCCTGTGGTTTTGAAAACGCCAAGGATGAAGATGCCCGCTGCCTTGTTGGCCTTGTCTGCCAGTGTCCCTACCTTGCCAATGTTTGAGACCGTGCCCCAAACCGGGGCGCCGTACAATATCCTGGGGGCTAGAACCATCTGGACCAGCCGGGCCCTGTTGGGCACTCCCAACCCATATTTGGAGGAGCCAAAAATTTGGAGCATGGCCATCGTGCAATGGAATCTGGTCTCAAGAATTTTTAGATGCTCTGAATAAAGGAGTTTGGCATCCAGGATAAAACCCAGCCATTTGACTGAGGGGAGCGGGGCAAGGGTCATAGGGCCAAACTCAATTGATGAGAATGGGCCCCTCCTCCAGGTTAGCCACATTAACTGAGCCTTGGCGGGGTCAAAGACTGCCCCTGTCTTCTTTCCCCACATCAGAGAGCGGATGCCCTTGTTAGTCATTAGGTCCTTGACCTCATCTGGAGACTTGGCAGCAACCATGTGAACAACATTGTTGATGTATCCAATGGAAACCCAGTTGTCCTGAGGTTGGAGGGACCAATGTAGTAAGCTGTTATTATACAAAATGTACAGTACAACCAAGAGAGGAGATCCCTGCGGGAGACCTATCTCAATGCCAAACCTGTCCAAGACAAAATCCTCCATCCGCAAAACTGTGGACCGTCCAGAGAGGAAGTTGGAGATCAGGGCGACTAGATAAGCCGGGCACCATTGCGCCCGTAAGTACTGGATTAGCCTAGTTGGTCTGACGGAGGGGTATGCCGACTTGACATCCAGGAAGAGGGCAGCTACCACCTTGCCCTCTCTCCATTTCTGTTGGACCCAGGAGTCATCCACAAAGAGGGTGTCCTCCGTCCCCATGCCTTTTTGGCCTCCCAGATGGCCTTGTGCTAGGATGCTGTGGGACTCTGCCCACTTCTCCAACCATCTGGCAAGGATCAGCTCAAAGAGCTTACCCATGGAGTTGAGCAATGCAATGGGGGGGTATGCTGAGGGGTTTGTGTAGTCCGGTTTACCGGCCTTGCGGATTATTACTGTTGTTGCCTGCTTCCAGTCCTTTGGGAAGACCCCTTCCCTGGCTGCCTCCGAGAGGATTGATGAAAGGGGAGGCGCTGCCTCTTTGGCAGTTAGCTTGAGCAACTTGCTCCTTATTCCATCCGTTCCACAAGCTTTCCTCCGTCTGATCCCGCGCAGGCCCTCTAGGACCTCCGCAGGGCTTATCTCCTGATACACCGCTGGGCAGGAGGGAGGTTGTTCTGCTATATTGGAGTTGTCAAAGTTGGTGCTTGGAGCCGCCGTGCCTGCAAATAGAAGGGCAGCTTGTTTGGGTTTGTCGTGGGTGAGCTTACCGGCAGCCGTCCTTAGCAGGAGAATACCTCCCCCTGTCTGGCGTTTGGTATATTGTAGGATGGAGTAGATAGTGTCCGGGGAAGGGTTGGTGAGGGCTCTCTCCCAGTCTTGCTTCTTCAAGTCAACCACCAACTGAAGGAAGTACTGGTTCCATTCCCTATAGCATTGTCTAGCCTCTTTGGATCTTGTGATTATAAACCAACTCCTGGATTGGTTCCTGGTACGTACTACGGGTCCTAATGTCTTGGCGCACCACCAAGACTTGCGACGGTCTGAATTCAGCAGCTTCCTGTCCCAAAGCTTGAATTGGACCTCCTCTAAGGCGCCAGTTAAGTTCTGAACCCTAAGGTCCAAGGGTAGAGTTGGATCGTCCTTGAAAGCCCTCATTGACTCCTTGGCAGCTTCAACCTGATTTGGTGTGAGGTCCGTCCATGGGGGGTTACCCTGTACGTAGGTCTTTGTTGGTTTCCCTACAGACAGTTCAATCAGTAATCCCTGGTGGTCCAATCCACAGTTATTGCCTTTTACGGCTATCCTCTCAGTGCGCTTAGAACCTAAAAAATTTGACCACACATGGTGAATAGTCAAGCCCTGGCCAGACTGGGAAAAGAAGGTGGGGACTCCCTTGGGTGAAGCAAATTTGAAACCTGCTGCCGAGAGGGTGCACAGTATGGAGACCGCTGCAGGTTTGCGCTTGTTGAAACCCGGGGGGTTCCAATGAGGATGATGAAGATTGGAGTCCAAGAAGATCCAGGTGGGGATGGCTTGTGAATTGTGAGTTGAAAGCCACTCCTCAATAACAGGTAACAAAGAGAAGGCCAGGGTGGGGTTGTAAACGTTGACCAATTGGAGTCAAGACAAGTCCACCGTGATTTCTACCGCAACCAAGCACTGAGATCCACCCTTGAGGAGCCGGACCTTGGATGTTGGGATAAGTTGCTTGATGTAAATCACCGCCTTATGGCAAGAGGACCAGCTGCTTGGGGCATGCTCAAAGGCTGAAAGGACCTGCCAAGCTGGGTGAGGGGGGGAAGAGAGGGTGATTGGGTTGATCCATGGTTCTTGAAGGACTAGGACGTCATGCTGCACAGCAGCGTTCAGAAGTTAAAGGGTGACCGCTTTGGATACATGGCAATTTAGCTGGAAAATAGAGAAAGAAAATTGGGCTGAAGCCAGGCACAGCGTTGCCTTGGCCCGTGATACCTGGGTAAGTAATGCACTGGAAGATTGAGGGAGATGAGAGAAGCTATCTGGGGCTGCCAAAAGGGGGTCAGGGGTTATATCTGGGGTTGTGAGTGGGTGTCCTAACATGAACGAGGTAAGGGGCGGCAATCAAACCATCCTTTTTTATAGGGGCAAAGCATGTTGAACGGAGTGTGGTCAACTTCAAAAACCCCCGGTGTCTTGTTCTGTAAACCTTCCTTGCACAGCACGCACGTTGACACCCCCCAGGGTCCATCTGGGCACTCGTTTGTTGAGTGTTTGCCATCAAACTTAGCACACCTGGGGGCCTGCCTGCACCACTTACCGGAGTGGCACATGCAGAGGCACTTGAAGCACTGGGGTGTGCGGTATTTGAATTTTTTGGTCAAGTGATAATTGTAATGAAGGAAAACTCCCAAGCGCTCCACGCGGATGGCTAGATCTTGGCTAGTGAATGAAAGGACTAAGGTCCCAGCCTTCTTTAGTGTGGACTCACCTGAGCCCATCCACCGCATGCAAACCAAATCAGAGGCTTGGAAGCCGTTCTTGGAGGCCAGCGTTGCCCACTCCGTCTTGGAATCAATGTTGAACCTTTGGGGGACGCCATGGGCCATAACAGAGAAAGTTGGGGGGTGGCCTCTAGATTGGGGTGTACCTGCTTAGACCAAATGTGCTTATTGTCAGCCAGCCATTTTTGATGTTCTTTCTTCTGGGTCAAAATGAAACGTCCCTGGAGGGAAGAACACAGGCGCCCCTGATTGCTACCAGGGTGCCATCTACCTTTGCATCTAACCTTGCCAACACCTTGTTTGCGGTTTGTACCAGAGCCCCGCTGGGGAGGTCCTTCAGGGTGGTGTTGCTGGGGTTGGAGTGAATCAGGACCCATTTGGGCCATAGGCTGGGCAGGGCTGAGCGTGCGGGGGGGGGGGGGAGGTTGCCGGTCTTGATGGGAGTGTTGCCGCCGTTACTTTTGCAAAAGATTGGCCTGGAGGAGCATGAGGAAGGGGGGTGGAGCCTACCAAAGCCAACTTCTTCTAGTCTCCAGCCAGGCCCTAGCACGGTCTGACTCATCCACCATATTGATAATCAGCTGGAACATGCGTTTATCTAGCTTCACCAAGCCATCCAAATTTACAACCGAGCGATCCTGGACTAGTCCCCGTAGAAGAGACGCTAAACCAGAAATCGGTGGGGCAATAGAGGGGGGAACAGGGGTTGGTTGGGAGTTGGGAACTTTGGCCAAGCCCATTGCAAGGTTGCAGTCCGCGGGGTCAGGCGGGCGTAATGCGGGCATCTATACCTATGTGGGAGGTGTAGTAAGAATGGGGGGGAACAAAGGGGGGGAAGGAGGGGGGGGGGAGGAGGGGGGGGGGAAGAGCAGGCTAATAGTGCGGGGGGGAAGTTTTCAGTATTTTTTGCAAGAATGCGGGTTTCAATGTGATGTTTCCGGACAGCTTGGAGCGGCTCAACAGTGGTTGGAACTCTGCAGCACACAATAGGCTCAGGAGGAGCGTGTTGGAAGACTGTCTAATCCAGAGTACAAAAGTTGGGGGCTGAGCCTTGGTGTGGCGGGCGCTTTCTGTGGCATAATAACAAGAATTGGCCAGATTTTTTTGCCTTTTGCATACAAAAAACGTGGTCAAACATAATTTCCCCTCTGTAACTATAGATTTACAAGTTCAGAAGCAATTGATCAAGGCTAAGTAGTAGAGACTAGGCCAATTATGGATTATGCACTGAGGTTGCGGGAGTATGGGGCAATTGACACTGAAGCTGAGGAGGCGGCATGCGGATTGTTGGGGATCTGTAGTAATGCCACATGCGGGATCGGGAGTGATCTGCTAGGGAAGATCAATGGGGATCTGTTGTTAGTTATGCATTGGTGCAACTCAACTGTCAGGGAAGATTGGCAACATGATCACCAAAACTACTGCAAGTCATTGGATCAGGTAAAGGATTGGACTATTGGTAAGGAGGATCAGTGCAGAATGCATGGAGGCAGTTAAAGGAGGGGTCTTTCTTTTGTAGTATACATTCTTTTGGGGAATAGTTCAGTTTTGGAGTTGTATATACATAAGGAGGAAATTTCCCTTACTGGAAGGGAGGGGGGAGGATGGATGGACTATTGATTGGGAAAAGAAAAATAATTTATCAAAGTGATTGGAGGTGATCAGAGGATATTATCTTAGACGGTGTACAATAAAGGAGTTTTTCTATTATTTTCTTTGCTTTGAAAAGCATGATTACCAGCTTGAGTGCTCAGAGGCTTAATTAGGAAATATTTCAAGTGTGGAGCTTGTTGAGGAGTCTGTGTTGTTTATTTACTCTTACTTCATCACAAGTTAGCTTTAGTGGTTACCGTCAAGGGTGGAATAGTTTTGCGGATAAGGGAATAGCGGTTGGGAGTGATTCTCAAACTGCTGCGGGCCGTCATAAATTTTCTTGCAGAAGCGGATTATATTTAGATTTGCAGAGGTACAGGAGGGTAACTCAAGGGCTTTTGGGCTTTCCGGAACTTGGTGTGAGGTTGTTGCGGAGAATTTTACGGAACACAAAATCTCTTTCCACACCGTTAAGCTACACCCACTGGCCGTGGTAGGGGTATCTTCAACACGGTTGGTTCTAACTCACGTTGAGGTAGCAACCTTGGAAGCAGTACCTTTGACAGTCTTGGGTCTCTCTTCCTCTTCTCCTCGTTCTCCTGTGGTTTATGGCACAGTATTTATCATCGATTATCGATCGATGACCAATCTGAGTAGCGAGCAGCTCCATTGGAATCTAGACAAGGATGATCGCGTGATGTGTATGGTTTTGTCAATGTGGAGGGAGAAGCGTATTCATAAGTATTTTATTTTATTTCTATATAAGTGGATATTTGGATTGCATTCATGAGTAATTGGTTGGAACCCTTGTGTGTCTTAAAATCGCGTCTGATAAAACCCGTCTCATAGATAACCCTGGACCATACATAAATATTTAAAATAAATATCTATTTATGATATCGAGTATAAAGTTTCTTCAACTTCAAACTCAAGTCTAGGACACCTAGGAGGGAAGAGACACTCGGCGCGCAGGTTGCCGGACTGGGCCTGTTAGAGGATGCACAGGTAAGTCAATATCGGATGTCGACCGACGAGGGTCTCAGGCTCGTAGCCGATGGGGATGAAGCTGGTGTATGCGTATGCACAAAGTTGGAATATACATTCTACGTTGCCACGTTTGACAAGTTACATTGGATAATAGGTCGGAGAATTCGATGCACCGATGATCGAAGCGAGTCGGGTTGGCCACATCCGGTTGATTGGGGTAGAACAGGAAGGATATCTCAGACTCAGGCTAGAGTCCTAGACCGGTCACGAGTAGATCTAGCCTACAATTTGCGATGAGATCTGGGTGCCGATGCTCAGTGTGGAAGTGTGTGTCGATAGCCTGGGCGATAAAGCAGCCAAATGGCCGTCTCCAAGTCATGAACCGGCGGCGCTGGCTATGTGATGGAGTGCCACTTCACATGACGGAGATGGGTTGGAGTCCCGCACCCTGGCGGTTTTGGAGCTCATGACTCTCAAGCTCACTCGTCACGAATCAATCATATGCCTCTCGGTATGTACGCCGAAGGTTCCCAACTTGCAGTGTTCGACTGATGCATCATCCATCACTCAACGACTGAGGGCCACAGGGGGTTGAGATGGGATGATGATGATGATGATGATCAGGAATCGTGTCCCTCTCGAAACTTAACTGGCAGATTGATTCGTCAGGGATATGGAATTCGACTCGGTGGTCGGAAATCGATGAAGATTGCAGAAGGATGGATGAACGTTTTACAAACCAGAACCCCAAACGAATCGAGTCCATAGAGGTTCGTCCCACAGCTTGCAAATCATATTTATCCATGCCGGTCATCCTTCGCCCCATTCAACGTGAGTCTCCTGCTGTTCAACTCTCACCCAGCGTATGTATGATGTATGTATGTAACGACTTACTAACTTCATCGTCCTCCTTCGTCTGCAGTCCACATCGCTCGACAGCCGATGGCTATGATAAACTACGTCTGGCGGTGTAGCACTGATGGATACAAGTAAATATAGACAGACCACTCGGTGTTGTTTGGAATGGTCGATGCCTCATGACTTGATCATCGCTCACATGGACTGGGTTGAGGTTGGTAATCAATCAGGCACTATCAACTGATCATCTTATAGGCAGGTCATTGAGTAAGTACACCTCTTCCGACGTGAGCTATCACTCGGCTGTGTTTGGTCGTGCATCCTCCTTCCTTGACAAATCATCGATCGACCCTTTTCTTTTGTTATTTATTTTTTACTCATCAATCGATCGCCACCTATCATCGATCTGACTCTCTTGGTTATTGCTACCCTTCCAGGCTTCCTTTCCTCATCCCTTTAGTCAAAAAAGTCTCAACATCTTCCCCAGCAGGACTCCATCATCCATTCATAGTCGCTGCTCAAAATAAGAATATTGACATTCCTGCTTGTTGCTCAAGCTGGTACATAAGAGAATAACACCATCGTCATCCTTGATCCTGATCATTCCTACCTAGATAGTCAATTTGAACCACAACTCATCGCGCTCAAAATAATCGATAGAGAATAGACGCGGAGGTAGAGGGGCAAAAAAAAAAAAAAAGAGAGAGAGAAGACAAAAACCAATTTACTCTTTGCTTTTTTTTTTTTTTTCAGGAAAAAAAACTTGAATTACAAAGGTAAGAGGAAAACTCCCACCCGGAAACATCATAAATAGTTCCAATTGAGTATTACTACATCACTCGGGACGACTCGGGTTAAACCCTAGCCTATCATCATCAACGGATTATTATACCGTACTAGACCATTTCTTCCAATTCACTCTCTTGATCGATTGAATTCTATCATCATCTCAATCAAACTCAAAATATATCTCAACTTGTCCATCTATTCTCATCATGACTTCCTATGTGATCAATTCGACTACCCATCAGACCCAAGCCAACAATCAACCTAAATCGGGCGAGAGGTTGTTACAGAGCGCTGGTTATACCCATCTGTTACAAATCGGTTCAGCCGCCGATCTACCCTCCCTGAGTTCATCACCAGTATGGAGAAGAGTCTCTCAATTTCAAGAAACCGTTGGGACGATCTCAGACTACCTGTTCACCAAGTCCGGTAAGACGGGTACGACGAATGAAGAAGTATCCGATCTCATCGATCCCAAGGATCCAACCAAGCTGGCTTACTTGGGATTTCAACAACTCATCTCCGGTAGGATACCCGATAATTTAGAAACTCTCGCCAATCTGTTATCTAGTATAGGCAAACCGTTGGACGATCGAAAGATGCTACTAGAGGACATCGTCGCTTGGCTCGCTACCGCTGGTAGATCTAGACACCATGGCCCAAACTCATTCGTCAATGGTGTACAAGGTCAATTCATCAACTTGTTATGGAACGTTAGTCTTCAGCCCCCTTTCCCTTGAACTCAATTCACTCTTTAGTCCTCAACAATCTCTAACTTTGAACTCATTCTCTATCTTCAACAGGATCTACCCCATCCGCCAACAATTGATTTATCCCCTGAGCATAGATATCGATCCGTCGATGGAAGTTATAATAACTTGACCGGTTTCCCATTACTGGGAGCAGCCAAACAACCTTACGCCAGATCGGTCAAACCATTGCACTCGATCCCTCCCGATCTAGCCGAACCTGAAGATTTTTTCGATGCCATTCTCCGGCGGAAACCTGGCCCTCATGGCTTTAAACCACATCCGGCCGGGATCTCCAGCTTATTGTTTGCGTTCGCCAATTTGATTATTCATGATCTTTGTACGTGGATTCCTATTTTTTTCCGCCTGGAAACAGAAAGTGATGGCAGGCGATCGATCTAATTTTCATCTCTGGAAAACCCTTCCTCAGTTTGGACCAACAACCAAGCCGATCCAGATTCACCCATGGACGACCAACCCGACGATAAGAATGTGACCTCGACCCATGATAAGAAAGAGGAAGATCATCATCTGAAACCTACGCAACAAAAATTGGATCAACCTACTAAGAGAGGGAAGAGTAATCAATGGCAAAACTTAACATCATCCTACTTATCTTTGGACCCTCTCTACGGAGTAGACCAAGATGAACAAGACAAGGTTAGGGACAAATCAGATCAAAATCTGGGAAGAGGCCTTCTCTACCCCGATACTTTTGCCTCGAGTCGATTACTCCTAATGCCCTCTGCATCGTGCGCACTTTTGGTGTTATTTTCCAGGAACCGTGAGCTTGTCCCGATCCCTCCTTCTTTTCTTTAAACTCTCCCATGCGCTCTTATTCTCTCGCCTGTGAAGCTAAAACTTGGTCTCCCTTCTTTGACTTGGATTTCATTCGACTGTCGCTCATTCGGGCTCATTGCTTCTCTGAACAATAATGAAAAACAATAGATAACCGAGTCGCTGAGAAAGTCCTGGAGTTAAATGAACAAAAGAGGTGGAACCCGGATCCAAGTCAAATCAAATCCAAGGAACAAAGAAAAAAACAAGATGATGAAGTGTTTGGCACTGCTCGATTAGTCAATTGCAACTATTTTGTTCAAGTCATCTTGCACGATTACTTACAAGTTCGTGACCCTGTATCCATACTACTTATCTCTGAGTTTGTGGGATTCCCACTCAAGAACTTGCGAATTTCTGACCGAACCTACAGTCCATCTTGGGCAGTGTTCAAGCGGACTCGGATTGGTCACTCGATCCTCGCACTCAAATCAAGACACTACTCGGTACTACCCCCAAGGCGATCGGAAACTCAGTTAGTATTGAGTTTAACATATTATGTAAGTCCCTACGATTCCCGTCCACACCCGATTGATAGCGAGAAGAGTTGGTTAACAATCATTTTTACGGATCCGTTCCGATTAACTTGAAATTAAAGATCGATGGCACTCTTGCTTGTCGATGCGACAGACCGTAAGTCAGGAATCGTTGTTGCTCAACGAAACGTTCCCCGCTCAATCGGTTCATTCTCCCCGACTGACTTGATCGCTATCCTCTATTATGGATCATAGCAATGGCTCGAGGAAAAAATGTCAAAAGGTCTTCCCAGTCGCAGTGAGTCTTGCGACGAGTATGTTTCTGGACGAACGCTGTTTTCAAAAAAGAAAGAAAGAGAAAGACAGAAAGAACGAAAGGCAATGAAAGAAGACAAAAAAAAAGCGAAAAAACAAGATGAAAAACAAAGACAAAAAAAAGCGAAAAAACAAGATGAAAAGCAAAGACAAAAAAAAAGCGAAAAAACAAGATGAAAAACAGCTTCTTGGAAGTTGCTCAGAAGATTGATTATCTTTATCTCCTCATTAATTCCAAACAGAGTGGGATGAGTTGAACGGAGACTCCTTCAGGATAGCCATGCAATCCTTGATGAAAGAATTGAACGCTGGGCCGGGTTCAGATCCCAGGAAATGGAAGGTGAGCTCAAGACATATTCTCCAGAAGCGCGGGTCTGATGCAATCAAGTTCGCCTGATCAACTCTCCTGAATTAACTCTCATTGGTTCACAACCGCTTTCAGCTTTCGAAGTATGAAGTAAATCCTTCATCCATCGGGGGCGCGGAGACTGTTGAACAAGGAACCTATGAACGTAACCCTGAGACCGGAAGGTTTAGAGATGAAGATATCGCCCGGCTCCTCAGAGATGCTACCTATGACATCGCGGGTGCATTTGGCGCTCATCATACCCCCGCGGTATTGAGATGGATCGATTGTCAAGGAATGCGCACGGCCAGGTTTGTGTCAAGCTTATCCCAAACGTTTTGAATCCGAATCACTCACTCTTCATACTGAGTTAGAATCTTTGCAACCTGTTCTCAGGGACGTATGGAGAGCTTGTACGCTGAATGAATTCAGGGAATACCTTGGCTTGAAAGCTTTCGAGACTTTCAAAGAGTGGAATTCCGATGAAACAGTCGTCAGTTGATCAGTTTCCGGGTGTTTGAAAAGTTCAAGCGCCTTGGGATTTTTCTTTTTCTTTTCTTTTCTTTCTTTTTTGCTGACGGATCCATTTTCCTGGGACATTTATACTCAATCAAGGCTAGAGCCATGGAAGATTTAGTAGGCCATCCATCTAACATACCCTTACACGCTGGCTTGCATGGTGAAGAATCTAAAAACCCTCGACTTGGAGCTGGCCTGTGTCCCGGTTACACTATAAGCAGGGCTATCTTGAGCGATGCTGGTAAGCAGGTTCTATGCTTAGCTACCTTGGTGATTCTCATCGGGATATTGTATAACACCCAATTTTCCTACGATAGTGGCCCTTGTTCGTGGTGATAGATTTTACACTGTGAGTTTAGGTATTTTTATTTTTATCTTTTATTTTCATTTTTTTAAAAAAAAGGAGTCGAAAAAAGATTAATAAGTATAGTTCGAGCTTTTAGGATTCGGCCACTGCCGATGCCATGACTGATTGGGGTCTTAACGATTGTCAACCTGATCCTCGGGACGGCTCTTATGGTGGCATGCTGCAAAGATTAATCATCAACAACCTGTTGAGTTCATAACCCTAATAGAGGCGATTTTATTGGATATGTTCTGACCCCAGATGTTTTTCCCTCTAGGCCAAACCAATACGCCTTTAACGATGTCGCTTTGCTGTGTTAGTTCACGAAAGCTAAGCTTTGAGGCTTGTAACCACATTCTAATTGTCGACTTACTGGCCCTTTTTGACTGCTCCAGTCCCGTTCATGGTACCCGAGAGAGTTTACCAAGTACTGTCGGACATAGGTCCACAGAAAGCTGCCAACTATTCTTTGAATCCATCGCCCTCCGAACCCATCGGATTCAAAGTCGTTGAAACTTCTCATGGTCGCCAGTTAATTTATGAAATCTCAGGTAGGCGCTCATGAGCTGTCTCATTCATGATTGAAATCCGCAAACAAGGATTTATTTTTTCTGATAGCGGCATCGTTCTTTCATAAATATGCTCGGCTGAAGATACTGAAAAAATCCAAATCGAAAGGATGAAGGAATTATTTGGGATGGTAAGTGGGACGAATGTCAACACCTCATTACAAGACTCGATCGCGTCTTTGATACTGACCTAATTTCCTGCCATAAAAATCGGGACCATCTAGCCTCATATGAGATCGCACATTTCGAACGTCTATGATTCTTTGGATTCAGTGGTTACCGGAGAAGAGTGGCAAATTTTCGACAAATTTCTACTTGAGCGGATGAAGCAATGTTCTGTTTGTCGAAATCCGATTCACTATGATCTAACGCTCGATATTTGTCGGGATGTAGTCAACCCGATGATCTCCGGATGGTTCGTGACTGCAGAATCCTAGCACCATCTATTTTCGACGCAAGCTCACCCATGCTCTTGATACATTTCGTTTTTTAATTTCTAGGCTTGCCCATGTGTTTGGTTTAGTAGAAACCGGCTTGCATTCACAACAGCTGCTACTGACTGCATTGAGTGACATGTTAGTTTCTAGAAAAACTCCCAGTGCATTTTATTTCCATCTTCACATTGATACTTATTCGTTCTTGCTGCCTTATTTCCAGCTATCTATACTTGACGGAGGCTCAGATGACTTACAGAAGCCGTTCAGCTGCTCGTGTCGCCGCAAGTGGTTTAGCCTGGCAACTCAAGTATCACATCGAGGCTGAAAGTTCACCCGACGTCAGTCAAGAGTTTGATTCTCTTGCAGGGTTTGCTACTAATTTCAACTGACGTGGCAACATGTTAAATTAAAAAACCGTAGAGTATTAGCTCATTGATTCGAAAGGGAGCGGCGGTGATCACCGTTGGTGCATTGAACATGTTGGAAGACACGATCAAGTTTGTCTCAGGTCAACCGATTATGAGCAATGTTCACGAGGACGCTCGCAAGTTTTTCCACACTTTACGAGAGCGCAATGCGATCCATGGCAATCTGGGACCAGATGAATTAGCTGCAGATTGTTTGAGGGCTTTGGCGACACTTGCCTACACGATCACACATGGTGCAGCTCATGCATTAGAACACCTAATCCCCGCCGCGGATTCTATCTCGGGCACCCCATCTCATCTGGAGTCAGAGACCCTCCAAGGTTTACGAGAGCTAAGTTTACTAGAGCAAGAAGATCCAGCTAGCTTTCAGAGGCCAGAAGTCAGGATGAGATATTGCTTATACGGATTCGAGTCAACCCGGTTGAATCATTGGGACCCTAGCCTTAAAGGCCTGGTTAGCAACTTGGGATCAGATCACAAAGCCACCAAGGTCAGTTTCAAGTTTTTTTTTTTTTCTTCAAAAATGTGAGCCAGTTTATTGAGAGATGACCATTTATAAAATTTTGAAAAAATATTCCAGAGAATCGGGACGGTTGATTTGAATTACAGGACTTCAAGGGAACTTCATGAATATTCGAAGCTTTTGGACCGTGAGTGTTAAGAATTCGATGTGTTGGAGTATATACTGACCGAACTGACATCTAACCTTGATGATGGTCACAACATCAGTGGGCGGACAATGCTCGAAATTCTATCAAGAGATCATACCAGTGATCATCAAAGAGGTTCAAAAGTTGCCAAAGGTCAGGAAAGCCCCCGGTCGACAGGGGCATCTTTCCAAGATCCACGTCTTAGACTCGATCTCGGGTATGCCGACGATGCATATTAGATACGACGGTACGAAGAGTTTCTTG